>CM060908.1:1010883995-1011508995 GCA_030737815.1 Allium fistulosum
CAATAATGAAGATTGTTTACTTTTAAAATTGAATAAATGTATTTTGGAAATTATTTGTTTTAATTAACGAATAAAAATAGTCTTTTTGGGCACTGTCACGGATATCGACGAAACCAGTTTCATCGGATCCGTACTAGTGAGTTATTATAAGATTTCAAGTTTCGTAGCAATCAGACTTATCGTTTGGCCGTGCGAGCTTGAAATGCGTATAATTTATTTTTAGTTTTTAATTACAATAATTTGATTTTGAAAAGCTATCTTTTGAATATGATGGAATTGGCTTCCGAAAGTAGTTCCATTATGTTCGGAATTGTGGTATAACATATAGAACGCCAGGCGGCACACGCCGTTTGGAGTTTGGAAAATTTATGTGTGAATAACATCATATATTTATATAATAGACCATTTTTTATCTTCATTTTCGCAAACTCTAACCTAAATCGCGCAGCCACTTTCTCTTATACACGATCAATGGCCGAAAATCACTTACGTTTTCTCCTCGATTTCTCTCGATCCGCTCATTGAAATCAACGATTCCAAAAGGAAAAACGTAGATCTCGATGAGTTCTACAATCTATGTGGTTGGATCGTCGAATGGCATCGTCTCGTTTACCTGCATTTCCTTGGGTTCGTGATTTAGTTTTTGCGCATCGTTTCGCGTGCGAGCCACGGGCGAGGGCGGCGGCAGTAGAGGCGACATGGCGATGAGTTGGGATTTGGGTTCGGCGAGGTCAGCGGTGGTTGAAGGCGAGATCGCGTGATAGGTTTCTGCGTACGTGAGCCTGGGTTTCAACTGAAAGAGGAAGAGGGTTAGTATGTTAATTAGGTTTGTTTAATTGTTTAATAGTTTAGTTCATTAAACTTTTAATTATTCATTCGCTAATTCACTCGTATATTATTCGTACGAGGTCGGATTTGAGTGTCGTCTTTTGCATTGGATTCGTATCGACGAAGTCTACGACTTGGAATCGAATTAGAATTTATTTGAAGCTGAAAAAATTTGAGTTTCAAATAAAGGTGAGTGTTTTAAACGCTCATAAAGTACTAAAATATTTTTATGTTAGTTAAATTGAAATCATGAAGTGATTTAATTTTCTTGATTGTTGTTTGGTAATTTAACTGACATGGAAATCGACATAGAAATTATATGTTAGAAATTTGGAATTAACAGTTAAATTGAAATTGGAATTAAATTGCTAGTTAAATTTCCGATTATTAATAACCAGTTAACTATTGTGTTATATTCACTGTTTGGATGTTGATTGTGATGAATGCCTATTGGTTGATATTTTGAATGATTGGATGTTTATTTATTTTTATATATCCTGTTATCGCCCTGTATATTATTTGACAGTATATAAATAGTTATTTGAATTCTTTTGAATAAATAAATAGGTTGAAATGATATATATGTAATGATTTGACTTTTCGACTTCCGAAAATCGACATTAATACGTCCACTGTATCAACTGCCGAGCAATCGAATGCCGGAAATCCGAATTGTTATGGAGAAAAAGAAGAGATAGAAGAAGACAGAAGAAAAAGAAAGAAAAAGAAATAGAAACAATATCAGAATCTCACATTCGCAGCAGAACAACATATAATAGATAAATGAATAATCTTTAAATCAAGAACTATATCATTTTATACATTACATCTTCATCAGAGTTTACAACAACAATATACAACACAACACTGGACAGTTATATAAACTTGTCCTCATACTGAATACACAGCGGAATAATAATATCATATACAAGTGATACGTCTCGTCATCCAGTTCGCCACTGAGCTCCACAGCATCTCCTGAATCCAGAATGACCTAATAACCTGACTCTAGACTGCCCGTGTGGAAAATTATGGGAACCAAGAGTTTAGGAAGGAAACAATAAACTCCAGGTCAGTCATGGTGACTGGTGTGAGAACTAAAACAGTTTATCTTTAAAACAACAACAACAAAGGAAGTAAAAAAACATCCGCAATGCTTTTGGAAAATGAAACTACCATAAGACCTCCCGCCACACACACAATGCAAACGCAGAATTGGAGGAGATTTCTTCTTATGATAGTCAAACATGCTTACTATGCAAAATCATTTGATTTGATATTATTATTAGTGCATAGTGCAGAAAACATTTCGAAAGTATAATATCAATCTTAGCCAACATACAACCATTATTGTATGCCTACTATAGCTACTATGTTCAATAGCAGGTTACCGCCACATTCCATAGCAGGTAATACAACTAAAACCGTACAGGTTCGTATTGTTTCTTTGGATTTCCAACAAATGGTCAGGCAAAGGAACTTCCTTACACTGAAATAGAAACGCCTCTACAAAGACACCCCGAGAGTCAACCTGCTCTCTGCAACACAAGGCCGATGCTACCTCACGCTATACAACTGTAACTAGGTAGCTAACACACAAACTATGTCATCCCCCGGTCGTTACCGACCTTTATCCGAGGATCCTCAACCACAAAACAACAACCACAAAGTATAATAAATTTGCAGCATCAACATAGGTAAAATATCTGGGCTCCATACCATGATATCACCTTTTATCCAGAAGGAAATGACATACTCTAGGGGCGCGACCCCTAACAACCTTGCCGCAACATTCCTGTTTCGACCATTACCGGGTTGTGAGGCTCGACGAAGTCTCGTCCACAAAGCTACGCTTTTTCACAAAGCCACTCTTTGATCAACAATTGATCAACAGCACTTCGTATGCCACATTACCAAATTGGGAATGTATCACTAGTAACCATCAACTACATAACCTCTGAGCTCGTACGTCTCAGAGAAGGGTGTTAAGCTAAGAGAATAAATTCTCTGTAACGACCACGACTTTCTCTCCATAGAAAGTCGCATCGCTAATAAGAAAGAAAGGGGTGAGAAGTAGAAAAGAAAAGAAGAGAAAGAAAACAAACACAAATACTCACAGCGGAAACGGAATAAAATATAATATATCACATAACTATTACATAGTATCATATACATCATCTATCAGAGTTACACAGATTACACATCACATACTAGACAGTTATAAACATCTGTCTAGTTATTACAACTCAATACAAAACAAAGATCTAAACAAGATCAACACAGCGGAAACTACTATATATATCTACAACGCTGAAGCCTCCTGCTCCATTGCTCCTCCACAATTCGTCAAAGCTAAACCTGAATCCCTTGGCTACTCGTAAAAATTTGAGTACCCAAGAGTTTATAAAACAGAAATAAACACTTGGGTCAGACATGGGTCTGGTGTGAGTAACAGGTTAAACTTGCTTAACTTCAAAACCTTTAGAAAGAAAAGGTATCACGTAAGACTCCCCACAAATAAACATGGGTAAGTTTTTACCTTACGCTAACCAAAACATTTGATAGGAAATCCAGTTATATTATAATAGGGTCTAGGGTTTTCAAATAAATATGAAATAGCTGAAATTGTTACATTATTAAATTCCAGCATACTAGCCACA
Organism: Allium fistulosum; assembly: GCA_030737815.1. NCBI lineage: Eukaryota > Viridiplantae > Streptophyta > Magnoliopsida > Asparagales > Amaryllidaceae > Allium > Allium fistulosum. The sequence goes on from CM060908.1 coordinate 1,010,887,484, forward strand.
AAGTGGGTTATACAATCAAAACCGTAAGGGCACGTAGGAAGAATGGGTTTCCATACAATGGCAGGGCTACTGGGGTACCGCCCGTCATAGTACGTGGCCTAGATCACCGTACCGAGGATCACTCCCAATCCCCTGCAACACAAGGTCGGAACATCCCTTACTGGATAATTCCCGCACAAGATACCTCACGGTTGGGATCAGCAACCGCACCACTAAGTCGAAAATAGAAAGGGACATCTAGACAGAGGTAACCTTGTCCTACTTGGGTGCTACCCACTAACCTTGCTGCACCTCCCCTGTTTTAGCCATTCCCGGTTTGTGAGGCTTGAGGTTACGATTACCTTTAATCAGAACATATCACTTAGAATGCTCATCGTCCGCCTGACGATGTGCTGAAAGCATTCAATCCATACAAGTTCGTTCCGGGTTCGAACGAAACCGAAGGCATTATCTCGTTACACTCGTTTTGGAATCACCCTCAGAGTTAACGACAATAACCCTTGCACTCTGAATCTTCATCTTCACTTGATTCACGACCTATCGTAAATTTGGATCGATGTGGTATTCGGGTCTCCAGACCTGGAAATCCGGTATACGGAAACCCGATCCCGGTCTCATCGAAATCCAAAGCGTATCTTTTAAGGGCCAAGTTGTTTTAAAGGTTAAAACAATTTAATTCATTATCTTTATTCACAAAGGAAGATAACAGATAATCAACATTATCAGATAATCCATACAATTCAACTAACATCCATATCACACAGCATATATCTCATCAGAGATATCAATCAAAGTCAAGTATCCAATACTAACACCCATTCATAAGTAATGATTTATATCATCTTAATTTAAATTGAATTAAATTAATTACTTCATTTTATAAATCCTTCTTACTTAACCATTAATTAATTACAATCAATTAATTAATTATCCTCTAATAATTCATTTCAATTAATCATTTTGATTAATTATCTTTTGATTACATTCAAGTAATTTATCTTTAATTAATTATTTAAATTAATTATCCTTAACCACTTATAGTAATTAACCTTTAATTACTTCATTAATTAATTAACTTAATCAACTATAATTAATTACATTAATCCTTAATTAATTACATTGATTAATTACTTCATTTATTAATTATTACTTAATTAACCAATCTTAATTACATCATTAATTATATTAATTAATGATCCTTAATTACTCTTAATTAATTATCCTATTTAAATTAATTACATTAAGTAATTAATCTTTAAATTAATTACGGAAATCAATTAACTATTAATCACTTACCTTTAATTAATTAACCTTAATTAATTAATTATACTAAGTAATTATTCCTCAATTACTCCCATTGATTATCCTCAAATCATTTCCATTAAGTAATTATTCACAAATTACTTCCATTAATTATCCAGTAATTACTTTTAAATTAAGTAATTATTCTTTTATTAATCACCTTTATTAATTAATCACAATAATTAATTTATACTTAATTAATTACATTTATTAATTAATTAACCTTAACTTATCACATTAATTATTCTTAATTAATCATATTAATTAACCTTTATTAATCACATTAATTAATCTTTATTAATTATCTAAGTAATTAACCCTTAATTACCTTTCATTAATTACTTCCAAAAGTAATTATCCTTTTATTAATTACATTCAATAATTTTACTTAATCAATTTCCAAAGTGATTATCCTTAATTAAACCAAAATAATTATCTTATATTAATTAATTAGCTATCTTCAATTAATTAAGTAACTATAATTTAATTACTTAATAAAACCTTAATAAATTAAGATAAACCATTTACCTTAATTAAAACTCTAATTAAATATCCTTTAATCTTATCTCCTTTAAATATATTTAAAAACTTTGTTTAACCTTTATATTTTTTTTTCTCTATTTTTTTAAACTTACATAGAAACTTGTTTTAATTTCTTTTCTTAAAAACTTGATCTAGTACATTTATTTGAAAACACTTTTGAATTCAATTACAAAATTAATCTAGTTTATATTTACTTTTAAAAACAAACACTTTTAAACATTTAAAATTTTGAAACATATTCAATTTTAAAACATACTTTTAAACTTGACTAACATTCTTTTGGGAAATTTAATAAATTCAACTTGCTTTTTCTTTTTAAACTTGAACTTGATTTCCCTTTTTAAAATTTTAAAACCTGGAAATTAAAATTTACTTTACAATTTGAAACCAGGATTTTATATTTACAGAATACCCGAGCAAACGAACAAAATTCCCGATCCTACCCCGTGTCTCTTGCGATCACTCGCGTTCTTCGAGTCGCACTCACGTTTTCCCCGAGACCACTCCCGAGCATTCTTCTCCTTCCCCAATCTATCGAACAACATCAGTTACAACCGGGCACACGTGCACGTGCACGCAAACTACGGCCACCAGAGATCAATGCTCCGACCACCCTCAAGTCACCCACGTCCCTACTGAAGCTTCTGACCACCCAGCTCGAAGAAAACAAAAGCAAATCGAAATCGAGCGATTTGATTCCACTGGAACCCAACATCACATCCAAGAATTGCCTCGACCAACCAACGCCGATCACCGGAAGTCCCAAGATTCCTACCACACATCCCCCGATCACCCACGCTTCTGATCGCCCATATGCGATCGTCTCCAGTTCAACCACGACCACACAAAAGTCTCGACTACTTCAACGACCAAAACAGGTTATTGAACCCTAGTTCGATCAACTACTGCCACCACAAGCATCTAGAAATTAAACCAGTATTTTTCTCGAATTCGAAAACCATTCCAGCAGCTACTACCACGATCTCGAGGTCCCCTACCGTGTTGATCACCAGAAATCGCCAATAAATTCTTTTCCGTTCAACCAACTCCTACGACCCTAAATCGTAACTAAAAAATCTGATTTTTGTTTTAAAAATCATTATTTTCGAATGCAAACTAAGTTATGAATTCAAAACATAAAATTTTAATGATTTATTTTCTGATATAAATTTATTTCCACTGTGTTTCCTTAACTTTTATAATGTTATTTGTTATTTTTATTGGAAACCCTTTTAGAAACAATTACCTTGCAATTTCAAACATCTTTTATTCATACAACAAAGCTTATAAATGATTGATCAAAGAGAATTTGATTTTTCTCTTTTATTTCTAGTCTGTAAACATAGGAACAGAGGAATGTATAACATATACACAAGGTATACAGGCATGCAAGCAATTTCACAGCATAATTTCAAGTATAACCACAATTATATACTAGACATAACATATTCCAAATTTAAATAGGTAGTTTATTCACAGGCATCAACATGAAAATAGATTTTAGGTGGGAAGTTTGCTCACCAGGTTATAAACAGAGACAGGTTCTAAGTTTATCTATATATATCCACTAATAAAATATATATACATGCAATTCAAAACAAAGTATTCCTGTAAAAGCTTTAATCACAGAAATTTAAACTGTTTTTAAAATTAAGAGTTTACTCACCTGATTTAAACAGAGGCAGCCTCTTTAATTTTTGAAAAGCTTTTGAAACTGAGAAACTTGAATGCTTTTGCTTTTAAAACTTTAAACTTGCATGCCTCTTAAAATCTGATTCTAAACTTGAGTTGCAGGGCTTAAAACTTGATTTAAACTACATGCATGTTGCTTCCAGGTTGAAGAAAGAATGCAGAATGACTTTTGAATTGATTCCAGAGATGAAAAGAATGATCAGGCTGAAGACTTGGATTAAATCTTAGGTTTGCAAAGGAACAGGCTTTGAGTTGTATTTTTGAATATGAGATTACAGGGATTTGATTTTGAAAACTTCTGGTTTTGAGGAGTTTTGATTACTGATTTTCAGGTTTTTGTTTGAGAAATGGTACTGATTTCAGATTTTTGCATTTGAGAAAGGGTTTGAGAAATATGGATTACTGACTTGATTTTCAGATTTGTATTAGAGAAAGAGGTTTGAGTTTATTTTGGTCTTAAAAAGAAATTTGAAAGAAATGAAGTGAAGGAATGCATATGTGTATATAAGTAAATTTATGATTTTATAAAAATAAAAGAAAAATGAAAATAGATAAGGACACTTGTCCTATACATTTGTTTATTTAATTACACATGTTTTACAAAGCTTTAGATAAATGACACATGTCTTATAAGTAATTTATCTTATTTTTATTTAGTTTAAAAGTATATAAAAGTCTTTTCTTATTTATTAAAATACTTATCTATATATATTAAAGAGAAACAAAAGCTAATTACATTTATAAATAAAAGTTTATACAAATATTATAAAATTCAACAATTTAAATATTTATTCTTTTGAACTTCAACTTTAAATTCAAATTTAAATAAAATTAAATCCTAAGATTCCATTTAAAAGTCAAGTTATATATATTTACATACACTATTTATTCAATTTAAAATAACAATTCCTTTTAGCATTAAAATTCATACATATTAAAAATAATACATTATACTTGTTATTTGAAAATAACATATTTTATAATTTAAACAAGAGATTATATTATCAAGAAATATTTAAAAAGAAATAAAACAAACCATTTTTGTAAATCTTATTTATTTAAACTTAAGTTAAAAAATATCTTAAACCAATTAAAATATTTACCTGAAGTATTTTAAAACTATAAAATTACTTATTTAAATATCTTTGAAAAGTCCAGATTAAATTAAATATAAATTCCCAATTTATCAAAGCTTCTATTTACAATATATATAAATAAATATATATATATATATCCAAATAGAAATATCTTATTAACTTTTAAAAGATAAAATCATCAATTAATACTAATTTAATCAGATTATTAAATTAAATTCAAATCTTATTATCAAAGATTATCCATATCAATTTAATTATTTAACAGATTATTAAATTGATATTGTCAAAATTTCCGGGATATTACATACCTCCCCCCTTAAAATAATTTCGTCCCCGAAATTTAAACAAAGGTAATTTAATAATCTTATTAAAGATTTAAATTCAAAACACAAGCATATACTATCATCCATATGCTAACAACCATAGCAACCAAATCATCCAATCAAACAATTTAACTATCTAGACTAAATTCTAGATAAAATTCCTCGAGTTTCCCCAAGTATATATATATACCGGGATACTCGCTCTACAAACAATCTAAACTACTAAGCTATAGATCTCCTACTCATCTAGATCTACAGAACTAAACAGAATATCAGACTACAGACGAGTCTGACTCAACTACCCAACTTCCAGAACTGCTGATTCTAAAACCAAAGATAGATCAAATACGTACTCCCTCAGAGATACGTAAAACACAATGAATTCCAGTTATCCAAACTGACAATTCAATTCAGAAGACCAAATACTTATCCAGGTCAGAACACAGAAGAGATCCAAAACACAACTCTACTTCACAACTATCAGTAGATTCCAAACTTACTTCTCCTATCCAGAGATACACTCCAAACTGCTTTCGTTGCACCATTCTGATATAAGGTAGGACACAAGCACAGACTGGACAACTCATTCCAGAAATAAGATTCACTGATCCATAAAGAAAACTCGGATACTCCAGCAAAACTTGAGTTGCTTCGCCAACTCCATCTCTAGGAAACATCCTTCAACTAGACTGAACCACTGGTATCACTCCTGGAATCCAGTTGATAAGAAAACTCATCCTCCAGATGCGGACAAACTTCTGACTTCCCTGAAGACATCTAGAAAAACTCTGACAACCCAAGAGAACACTCAAACAATCGCAAGTCACTTTTGCGATCAACCCAGCCTAATTCAAAACAGACTGTTCTCTCTTTACCAATCAGAACAGCTTACACTTATTTATCCAATTTATCGAAGAAATGGACCCACTCTTACTGCTTCTGAACTTCACCTTCAGAAAAATTGCTCAGCCAGAAAACTTCCTGCCATCACAGAATACTCCGAGCTGCACTGCTGACACTGATGCCAAGGACTTCCTACTCCAAAGATCTTCGAGAAACTCGAACTCCAAACCAAACAGAAACACCATGCTGAACTCAGCCACAATACCAAAGCATACACACTCCCTTAATCTTGTTCCAAAGAAAACATCTTCGGGAACATCCATCGTCACTGTATCTCATCATACAGCTACTATTACCTGAGGTATCAAGGTACCATCACTCGCTTCTGTTCAACCGACAGATCCAACTTTACTCATCCAAACTTCAAAGATAAACTCCGAACCATTACAGTTTCCTTCGGAGATCGATGAAATTCTTCACCACAGCAAAGCTTACTCGAGACGGTATTGGGTCTACAGTCTCGACAAATACACTTCCAACCTCAACATTTAAACTCCAACCATTGGTAGTCGTGTTTCACACACCACTACCCCATCTACCTTTATAACTTATATTGGAAAACCCGAACAGGTAACCCAACAAATAGGTAGAAATATATATATATTTAAAATGATACTTTTTATATAGAAATTATTTCTAGGTAAAATTATTTCATTTACCTCTTTAAAACAATATTGTGTCCGTTGGCCTGGTTCAAGTGTTTAGAGATCCCTATCAATAACGTTAGCTACTCGTATTGACCAGAATCCATATACCACTCAACCGATCAATTAACACAATATAAAACCATTTTATATAATTAACAAATACGCGCTCTCATATATATATACACACTCGGACTCAAACAGGTTGCTACAGATCCTATCTCTAATGAACAATCCTTCCGAACCTAGGTATTCACTCAACCTAGCGCTCTGATATTCACTTAACCAATAGCTTAGGTATTCGCTCAACCTATGCTCCGATACCACTGTAACGACCACGACTTTCTCTCCATAGAAAGTCACATCGCTAATAAGAAAGAAAGGGGTGAGAAGTAGAAAAGAAAAGAAGAGAAAGAAAACAAACACAAATACTCACAGCGGAAATGGAATAAAATATAATATATCACATAACTATTACATAGTATCATATACATCATCTATCAGAGTTACACAGATTACACATCACATACTAGACAGTTATAAACATCTGTCTAGTTATTACAACTCAATACAAAACAAAGATCGAAACAAGATCAACACAGCGGAAACTACTATATATATCTACAACGCTGAAGCCTCATGCTCCATTGCTCCTCCACAATTCGTCAAAGCTAAACCTGAATCCCTTGGCTACTCGTAAAAATTTGAGTACCCAAGAGTTTATAAAACAGAAATAAACACTTGGGTCAGACATGGGTCTGGTGTGAGTAACAGGTTAAACTTGCTTAACTTCAAAACCTTTAGAAAGAAAAGGTATCACGTAAGACTCCCCACAAATAAACATGGGTAAGTTTTTACCTTACGCTAACCAAAACATTTGATAGGAAATCCAGTTATATTATAATAGGGTCTAGGGTTTTCAAATAAATATGAAATAGCTGAAATTGTTACATTATTAAATTCCAGCATACTAGCCACAAAGTGGGTTATACAATCAAAACCGTAAGGGCACGTAGGAAGAATGGGTTTCCATACAATGGCAGGGCTACTGGGGTACCGCCCGTCACAGTACGTGGCCTAGATCACCGTACCGAGGATCACTCCCAATCCCCTGCAACACAAGGTCGGAACATCCCTTACTGGATAATTCCCGCACAAGATACCTCACGGTTGGGATCAGCAACCGCACCACTAAGTCGAAAATAGAAAGGGACATCTAGACAGAGGTAACCTTGTCCTACTTGGGTGCTACCCACTAACCTTGCTGCACCTCCCCTGTTTTAGCCATTCTCGGTTTGTGAGGCTTGAGGTTACGATTACCTTTAATCAGAACATATCACTTAGAATGCTCATCGTCCGCCTGACGATGTGCTGAAAGCATTCAATCCATACAAGTTCGTTCCGGGTTCGAACGAAACCGAAGGCATTATCTCGTTACACTCGTTTTGGAATCACCCTCAGAGTTAACGACAATAACCCTTGCACTCTGAATCTTCATCTTCACTTGATTCACGACCTATCGTAAATTTGGATCGATGTGGTATTCGGGTCTCCAGACCTGGAAATCCGGTATACGGAAACCCGATCCCGGTCTCATCGAAATCCAAAGCGTATCTTTTAAGGGCCAAGTTGTTTTAAAGGTTAAAACAATTTAATTCATTATCTTTATTCACAAAGGAAGATAACAGATAATCAACATTATCAGATAATCCATACAATTCAACTAACATCCATATCACACAGCATATATCTCATCAGAGATATCAATCAAAGTCAAGTATCCAATACTAACACCCATTCATAAGTAATGATTTATATCATCTTAATTTAAATTGAATTAAATTAATTACTTCATTTTATAAATCCTTCTTACTTAACCATTAATTAATTACAATCAATTAATTAATTATCCTCTAATAATTCATTTCAATTAATCATTTTGATTAATTATCTTTTGATTACATTCAAGTAATTTATCTTTAATTAATTATTTAAATTAATTATCCTTAACCACTTATAGTAATTAACCTTTAATTACTTCATTAATTAATTAACTAAAATTAATTAACTTAATCAACTATAATTAATTACATTAATCCTTAATTAATTACATTGATTAATTACTTCATTTATTAATTATTACTTAATTAACCAATCTTAATTACATCATTAATTATATTAATTAATGATCCTTAATTACTCTTAATTAATTATCCTATTTAAATTAATTACATTAAGTAATTAATCTTTAAATTAATTACGGAAATCAATTAACTATTAATCACTTACCTTTAATTAATTAACCTTAATTAATTAATTATACTAAGTAATTATTCCTCAATTACTCCCATTGATTATCCTCAAATCATTTCCATTAAGTAATTATTCACAAATTACTTCCATTAATTATCCAGTAATTACTTTTAAATTAAGTAATTATTCTTTTATTAATCACCTTTATTAATTAATCACAATAATTAATTTATACTTAATTAATCACATTTATTAATTAATTAACCTTAACTTATCACATTAATTATTCTTAATTAATCATATTAATTAACCTTTATTAATCACATTAATTAATCTTTATTAATTATCTAAGTAATTAACCCTTAATTACCTTTCATTAATTACTTCCAAAAGTAATTATCCTTTTATTAATTACATTCAATAATTTTACTTAATCAATTTCCAAAGTGATTATCCTTAATTAAACCAAAATAATTATCTTATATTAATTAATTAGCTATCTTCAATTAATTAAGTAACTATAATTTAATTACTTAATAAAACCTTAATAAATTAAGATAAACCATTTACCTTAATTAAAACTCTAATTAAATATCCTTTAATCTTATCTCCTTTAAATATATTTAAAAACTTTGTTTAACCTTTATATTTTTTTTTCTCTTTTTTTTAAACTTACATAGAAACTTGTTTTAATTTCTTTTCTTAAAAACTTGATCTAGTACATTTATTTGAAAACACTTTTGAATTCAATTACAAAATTAATCTAGTTTATATTTACTTTTAAAAACAAACACTTTTAAACATTTAAAATTTTGAAACATATTCAATTTTAAAACATACTTTTAAACTTGACTAACATTCTTTTGGGAAATTTAATAAATTCAACTTGCTTTTTCTTTTTAAACTTGAACTTGATTTCCCTTTTTAAAATTTTAAAACCTGGAAATTAAAATTTACTTTACAATTTGAAACCAGGATTTTATATTTACAGAATACCCGAGCAAACGAACAAAATTCCCGAGCCTACCCCGTGTCTCTTGCGATCACTCGCGTTCTTCGAGTCGCACTCACGTTTTCCCCGAGACCACTCCCGAGCATTCTTCTCCTTCCCTAATCTATCGAACAACATCAGTTACAACCGGGCACACGTGCACGTGCACGCAAACTACGGCCACCAGAGATCAATGCTCCGACCACCCTCAAGTCACCCACGTCCCTACTGAAGCTTCTGACCACCCAGCTCGAAGAAAACAAAAGCAAATCGAAATCGAGCGATTTGATTCCACTGGAACCCAACATCACATCCAAGAATTGCCTCGACCAACCAACGCCGATCACCGGAAGTCCCAAGATTCCTACCACACATCCCCCGATCACCCACGCTTTTGATCGCCCATATGCGATCGTCTCCAGTTCAACCACGAACACACAAAAGTCTCGACTACTTCAACGACCAAAACAGGTTATTGAACCCTAGTTCGATCAACTACTGCCACCACAAGCATCTAGAAATTAAACCAGTATTTTTCTCGAATTCGAAAACCATTCCAGCAGCTACTACCACGATCTCGAGGTCCCCTACCGTGTTGATCACCAGAAATCGCCAATAAATTCTTTTCCGTTCAACCAACTCCTACGACCCTAAATCGTAACTAAAAAATCTGATTTTTGTTTTAAAAATCATTATTTTCGAATGCAAACTAAGTTATGAATTCAAAACATAAAATTTTAATGATTGATTTTCTGATATAAATTTATTTCCACTGTGTTTCCTTAACTTTTATAATGTTATTTGTTATTTTTATTGGAAACCCTTTTAGAAACAATTACCTTGCAATTTCAAACATCTTTTATTCATACAACAAAGCTTATAAATGATTGATCAAAGAGAATTTGATTTTTCTCTTTTATTTCTAGTCTGTAAACATAGGAACAGAGGAATGTATAACATATACACAAGGTATACAGGCATGCAAGCAATTTCACAGCATAATTTCAAGTATAACCACAATTATATACTAGACATAACATATTCCAAATTTAAATAGGTAGTTTATTCACAGGCATCAACATGAAAATAGATTTTAGGTGGGAAGTTTGCTCACCAGGTTATAAACAGAGACAGGTTCTAAGTTTATCTATATATATCCACTAATAAAATATATATACATGCAATTCAAAACAAAGTATTCCTGTAAAAGCTTTAATCACAGAAATTTAAACTGTTTTTAAAATTAAGAGTTTACTCACCTGATTTAAACAGAGGCAGCCTCTTTAATTTTTGAAAAGCTTTTGAAACTGAGAAACTTGAATGCTTTTGCTTTTAAAACTTTAAACTTGCATGCCTCTTAAAATCTGATTCTAAACTTGAGTTGCAGGGCTTAAAACTTGATTTAAACTACATGCATGTTGCTTCCAGGTTGAAGAAAGAATGCAGAATGACTTTTGAATTGATTCCAGAGATGAAAAGAATGATCAGGCTGAAGACTTGGATTAAATCTTAGGTTTGCAAAGGAACAGGCTTTGAGTTGTATTTTTGAATATGAGATTACAGGGATTTGATTTTGAAAACTTCTGGTTTTGAGGAGTTTTGATTACTGATTTTCAGGTTTTTGTTTGAGAAATGGTACTGATTTCAGATTTTTGCATTTGAGAAAGGGTTTGAGAAATATGGATTACTGACTTGATTTTCAGATTTGTATTAGAGAAAGAGGTTTGAGTTTATTTTGGTCTTAAAAAGAAATTTGAAAGAAATGAAGTGAAGGAATGCATATGTGTATATAAGTAAATTTATGATTTTATAAAAATAAAAGAAAAATGAAAATAGATAAGGACACTTGTCCTATACATTTGTTTATTTAATTACACATGTTTTACAAAGCTTTAGATAAATGACACATGTCTTATAAGTAATTTATCTTATTTTTATTTAGTTTAAAAGTATATAAAAGTCTTTTCTTATTTATTAAAATACTTATCTATATATATTAAAGAGAAACAAAAGCTAATTACATTTATAAATAAAAGTTTATACAAATATTATAAAATTCAACAATTTAAATATTTATTCTTTTGAACTTCAACTTTAAATTCAAATTTAAATAAAATTAAATCCTAAGATTCCATTTAAAAGTCAAGTTATATATATTTACATACACTATTTATTCAATTTAAAATAACAATTCCTTTTAGCATTAAAATTCATACATATTAAAAATAATACATTATACTTGTTATTTGAAAATAACATATTTTATAATTTAAACAAGAGATTATATTATCAAGAAATATTTAAAAAGAAATAAAACAAACCATTTTTGTAAATCTTATTTATTTAAACTTAAGTTAAAAAATATCTTAAACCAATTAAAATATTTACCTGAAGTATTTTAAAACTATAAAATTACTTATTTAAATATCTTTGAAAAGTCCAGATTAAATTAAATATAAATTCCCAATTTATCAAAGCTTCTATTTACAATATATATATATATATATATATATATATATATATATATATATATCCAAATAGAAATATCTTATTAACTTTTAAAAGATAAAATCATCAATTAATACTAATTTAATCAGATTATTAAATTAAATTCAAATCTTATTATCAAAGATTATCCATATCAATTTAATTATTTAACAGATTATTAAATTGATATTGTCAAAATTTCCGGGATATTACATTCTCCGCCACCAACAAAAATGTATTTGATAGAAACCAGCTTTACATCTCAAAGTGTAACGTCAGACACACATCCATACATGTCCGTTCCGGGATCGAACGGAAACGAAGGCACTTCCAAAGAAGCCCTTGCAATCCGGATATTCACTAATCACGTCCGGACTTCCCATCACAAGAAGAGTGATATAAATCTCTATACCGGAGCAACTCGGTGCAGAGACATTCGACGGGTTGTCCTTTCATTTTCGAAAATACCCGGTCTTCACACCGGTCTTCAATACAATCCATATTGTCAGATCACTAATTCGGAATGGGTTATATGACACAAAGGTCTTTTCTCGGCTAACCCGAATAGTGAGCACAATATTTAAAAACATATGGATATTGGGATTTCAATTAAGTCACAACTTATTACCCAAATCCTTTCCTTTAAATGGTTTAAACAAATTACCATTTTTAAATCTTTAAACAAAAAGATTTACTTCACAAAGTTTACCCAGTTTCACAAAGATTCATTCACAGATTTCCAAATCAATTTCCATTTCAATTGGATTAACCCATTAAATCTTTAAATTAAGATTTAATTTATAGCTTTCAAAACTATTCACAATTCAAGTCTTTTATAATATAAAAGATACACCTTTTAAAATCGTCTTTGATTTCAAAATAAAGTTTAATCATCTTCACAAAGGTTAATTCATAGTTTTCCAAACTATTTACAATTCAATTTTCAACTTGAAATGTTTCGATACAAATTGGAAATCTTTTCACTTTATGAAAGCTATTATTATCTGAAAACGGATAGTTTTCGTTTTGGGAAAAACTGATTACAATTACATAGGTTAAAGCCATCCAAGTATAAAACTTGAATATAATTTAAATTTCCAAAACCATATTTTAAATGGTTAAAAACCCATATAAACACCTTTTATAATTGTAAAATCTTTTAAACCAAAATTCCCAAATCATCGAATTCAATTTCAAAATATTGAATTCAAACTTAAATCAAATGATTTAAATTCCAATTCTATTAAGTTATTTAAAATAACTTTTATTTCTGAAACTCATTTCAAAAACTTTCAATTCCAATTCCAAAACCATTTTTGAATCAAAAACTCAATTTTCCAAAATTGATAACAATCTGTGACTTAACCGATTTCCACGTGAAATCCACATTTGTGTGTGTATTGTGTAGTCCACGGTTTAACACAATAGTGCAACAACATTCAACCATCACAGATCAAAGATATATATATCACGGATAAACAAATCACAGATCACAACACAAATCAAGATGTATCACAAAGCATCACATATCAGAGATGTCAAACAATTCAACATCCAATATAATCCAAAACATCCATAGATAGGATCAATTTTAATTATCTGATTAATTTAAATCAGATAAATTTCTATAAATCAATTTTCCAAAGTTATTTCCTTTTTAAAATAAATTTCTTTAACTCTTCAAATCTATTTAAAACCAATTTTTAATAAATCCTTTAACTTATAAATAATATTACCCGAAATCCATTTATTAAGGCTTTTTCCCAAAATTTGGAATTTAATTCAAGACAGTCCAAAAATAAACTTTTATCTTTTTTTAAAACTCCTTTTAAATTTATCCAATTATCAAAAATAAGTTTTTCGATTAATTTTCAACTTAAATTTCAAAAATCCAATTTTTACCTATTTCCGGTATCCAACAATACCGAAATATATTCTGCTAAATTATAGCCGTCAACAATTTCAATCACAAAAATAGTCACACGGTGATTATAAATAATCAACACACAACATATGAAATAAATTCAAATGTTTGAGGAATCCAGTTGGATCCCTCCAACCTGTTTCCCTGCATCCACAGATGTTAGCACAATACCAATTTCACATCAAAGTGAAATATCGTGGTATATGGGATTTATAAAATACTATCCGCTATTATGCGGCACAATAGGGTCTCATCCGCTATATAATGCGGGAAATCAACTCCAAATACATATATAATACCAATTCCACTTCACGATGGAATTATCGCGGTATATGTTTTTAATAAATAACCTCCGCTTAATATACGGCGTATAGGGTCTATTCAACACAATAGATAGCAGTTATCATTCAATTCACACAATCAATACAATCAACAATTTTAAATCTCAACTATTTAAAATTTAAATCGAAACAAAATTCGATTGAGTGAGGAGTTCTCACCTTGCTTTTAAAATGTCGAGCGATTAAATTTTAAATTAAATCAAATCGTTCGATTTAATCAAAAATTCTCACTTGCCCCAAATGCACCTAGATCTACACTGCAGCGTAGAGCGCGTCACTGTGATTCTAGCATCGCCAGTTTCGTCGAATTCTGATAATATACGGCAAAGTTATGGTATTTTAAAGATTACACACATTTATATAAAATTTAATTTCAATTCCTTTTATTATTTTTAAACCTTTTTGCAATCTCAGCCATTCAATCCCACAGTGAAAATCAAGGCCGTGCTTTCCTTTTCTCCCCCACCAGTTTCATACGTGCATGAAGAACCCATTTGGCCGCCTCTTCCATCCAATTTCCGTGACCCCTCCGATCATCGAAATCCCGATCAAGCTCCACCATATGAAACGTCACGTCCAACTCCACACTCGGCCAAAATCCCATGGAGCTTGGCCTCCATCTCATCGTGATAAACGTGTGCTAAACCCAGGCATTCGAACGAGATTTGCCATCGATTCAGTTTGTTTTAAGCGATCTTGCCCGTTGGATCTCGAGATCTCGTCATCCTCTTCGACTTTGTAGTTGATGACTTCTCGAAATAATGCGTAGATTTGAAGAAAAACGAGGAAGAAGAGGACAAGTTTCTAGCCATTGAAAACAATTAGGGCCGGCTGAAGAAGAATGAGGGTTTGTTTGCAAAACAGAAATTCTGAGGCCTTTTATAGAAAATTGACGAAAACACTATTCATCGAAAATTTTCCGAACTCCAAATCGAGCGTGCCGGCTGGCGTTTCTAAGGTTTTACCCACGTTCCGAACACAATGGAACGTGTTTCGGAGGCCAATTCGATCGTATGTGAGAGTTACGGAAATAAACGATCAAATTTAAAATTAAACCGATTAAAACGATTTCGACGCGTTTCAGCTTTCCCCGGACAAACCGTAAATCCGATTGACACGAAATTTGAAACCTTATAATAATTTCACATTATGGATCCGATGAAACTAGTTTCATCAAAATCCGAGATTGTTTGAAAAATGGTCATTTTTACTCGCCAATTAAATATTAAAATATTCAAATTTTCACAATTTAACTTTTAATTTAATTTTAAAAGTTCACAAACATCATTCTAACTCCAATATGATTTAATATAACTTTTTAAATAATTTTTAATCACATTTAATCCAATTATCAATTATTTCTAGAATTCCAAATATTAAATTATCGATTTAATTATCCAATTAAATCCAGATATTCGAAATTAAATTTATTCGACTAATAAATCTTACTTGTTAATATTAAAAATTAATTAAATGTATGAATTTCAAATGACAGAAATTCTGGGTCGTTACAATCTTCCCCCCTTAAAAGAATTTCGTCCTCGAAATTACAAAGTAAGAAAAATGCCCAACTCCATTAACTTTTCAAAAATCTGTTCAAACTAGATTTCAAAAGCACTTAAGTGTACAACTTCCCCAAAAACCCAATTGTTAAACTCTTTCAAAAACTTTACTAAGTTTTTCAAATCTATACTTAGTTATATTCTTCAAAGCAAACTATATCGTTTAACTTTTAACTTCAAATCCAAAATTTAGTTTTCACAAATTTTCCAAAATTTCCCGAAAATTTTCTAACGCCTTAAATTTTCCGAAAAATTCGCCAGCGTCTCCTTTGCGCGGTTCGATCGTATTAGGATCACAATAGACATAAATATATATACATCGACCCACACGGTCGAAAAAGCAGAAAAACAGTTCATATTTCCTATTTTTATTGCGTAGGCGTACCGTTTAGCATTTTTAAGCAAAGCATTTATTTATTTAGCATTTTAGCGCAACCCAACCAACCGAACGGCACCTGTACTTACTCAATTTAAATACGTAAGTAACATATATAGGAAATTCATTTACATTTCATTAATTTCCAATAACAAATACAAAGTTTCCATAAGCAATGCAATCAAATAATTTCCATAAGCAATTTATATGGTTTCGATACAAATTTTAATTGCTTACAACCAATTCACATTAATTTACTTTCAATTCAAATTCAATTGCATAGCTTTCCATTCCATTTATTCAATTTCATTAACACTTAATGAATTATACTCTATACAATCAACCAACAATCATATAACAACCAATGTCATTCAACATAACCAAATTTATTCAATTTACTTTACTTCACATTCAATTTGGTTCAACATTTTCAATTAGCTTTAATGAATTAACACTTATATTCATTATTCCATATTAATTCACTTATATTCGATTGATTAACATTCAATCCATTTATTAATTCAATTGCTAATTCATTTAACAAATAAAATCGAATTTCACTTTATAAACCTCAAGTTCATATTCTTAATGACTTCATTTCATTAATTCACTTATTGATTTATTTTGATATCAAAATCAACTTCATTCAACATCACTTAAGTTATATTCCAATTAAATATCATTTGTTTAACTTAACTTAAATTTCCACTTATAAATCCAATTCAGATTCCAATTTTAAAGTAAATTCTATTTAACTTTTACCAAAGTCAAATTTCATCAATTATTCAAATTCATATCTCATTTTGCTTAACAAAATTGTTTAACCATTTTAATAATTGGTTTCACTTACCTTTACCCATTCTATAAGTTATACAACTTATTTATTTAACTTCCAAATCATATTATAAGTATAAAACTCATTTCACTTATAATTATCAATTACAATTTGGATTTTAATTTAAATTTTGTTTACCACAACGAAACTTCAATTTTTCAATTTACTATGGTAGAAAATCCATCACACAGAAACTCGAAAATGATACTGATGATGCTGCAGTCATCACCCTTATTATTTCCCAGCAACACTAGTGAATTCAGTGCTTTTTATTCTTTCAAAATTTCCTTTTTATTTATAAATCACATTTATAAATCCTTTTCTCATATAATTTCACTATTTTACTTTACTTATACAAGATTATTTCACAATTGCAAATCATATTAATTATAATTCTATACTGAATAATTCATTTGCTTATATACTTCATTCTTTTACAATTGTTGTTTTTATTTAGATTATTGAAACAACTTTTATTAACTCACATATATTCTTACATTTTCAACCATCAAACAATCAATTTTATATACACTTCAACAATTTCTGAAAAATTACTTCTTTTATATACAAAATATAATCGAGGTAAAATTATTTCATTTACCCAATTTAAAATGATACTATATCAACTTGCCTCGTTTAAGTGTTTAGAAACCCTTATCGATAATATGGCGTCCCACATACCGACCAGAATTCATAAACAGCTCAACGGATAAGCAAACACAATATAAAACAATTTCATATTCACTAACAAATACACACTCGTATCTATTATTACACCCAACTCATTCTAGAGTACTACTGACTCTATCTCTAATGAGTAATACCCAACAGAGCCAAGGTTACCGCTTAACCATATGCTCTGATACCAAATGTAACAATTTGACTTTTCGACTTCCGAAAATCGACATTAATACGTCCACTGTATCAACTGCCGAGCAATCGAATGCCGGAAAACCGAATTGTTATGGAGAAAAAGAAGAGGTAGAAGAAGACAGAAGAAAAAGAAAGAAAAAGAAACAGAAACAATATCAGAATCTCACATTCGCAGCGGAACAACATATAATAGATAAATGAATAATCTTTAAATCAAGAACTATATCATTTTATACATTACATCTTCATCAGAGTTTACAACAACAATATACAACACAACACTGGACAGTTATATAAACTTGTCCTCATACTGAATACACAGTGGAATAATAATATCATATACAAGTGATACGTCTCATCATCCAGTTCGCCACTGAGCTCCACAGCATCTCCTAAATCCAGAATGACCTGATAACCTGACTCTAGACTGCCCGTGTGGAAAATTATGGGCACCCAGAGTTTAGGAAGGAAAAAATAAACTCCAGGTCAGTCATGGTGACTGGTGTGAGAACTAAAACAATTTATCTTTAAAACAACAACAACAAAGGAAGTAAAAAAACATCCGCAGTGCTTTTGGAAAATGAAACTACCATAAGACCTCCCGCCACACACACAATGAAAACGTAGAATTGGAGGAGATTTCTTCTTATGATAGTCAAACATGCTTACTATGCAAAATCATTTGATTTGATATTATTATTAGTGCATAGTGCAGAAAACATTTCAAAAGTATAATATCAATCTTAGCCAACATACAACCATTATTGTATGCCTACTATAGCTACTATGTTCAATAGCAGGTTACCGCCACATTCCATAGCAGGTAATACAACTAAAACCGTACAGGTTCGTATTGTTTCTTTGGATTTCCAACAAATGGTCAGGCAAAGGAACTTCCTTACACTGAAATAGAAACGCCTCTGGAAAGACGCCCCGAGAGTCAACCTGCTCTCTGCAACACAAGGCCGATGCTACCTCACGCTATACAGCTGTAACTAGGTAGCTAACACACAAGCTATGTCATCCCCCGGTCGTTACCGACCTTTATCCGAGGATCCTCAACCACAAAGCAACAACCACAAAGTATAATAAATTTGCAGCATCAACATAGGTAAAATATCTGGGCTCCATACCATGATATCACCTTTTATCCAGAAGGAAATGACATACTCTAGGGGCACGACCCCTAACAACCTTGCCGCAACATTCCTATTTCGACCATTACAGGGTTGTGAGGCTCGACGAAGTCTCGTCCACAAAGCTACGCTTTTTCACAAAGCCACGCTTTGATCAACAATTGATCAACAGCACTTCATATGCCACATTACCAAATTGGGAATGTATCACTAGTAACCATCAACTACATAACCTCTGAGCTCGTACGTCTCAGAGAAGGGTGTTAAGCTAAGAGAATAAATTCTCCGCCACCAACAGAAATGTATTTGATAGAAACCAGCTTTACATCTCAAAGTGTAACATCAGACACATCCATACATGTCCGTTCCAGGATCGAACGGAAACGAAGGCACTTCCAAAGAAGCCCTTGCAATCCGGATATTCACTAATCACGTCCGGACTTCCCATCACAAGAAGAGTGATATAAATCTCTATACCGGAGCAACTCGGTGCAGAGACATTCGACAGGTTGTCCTTTCATTTTCGAAAATACCCGGTCTTCACACCGGTCTTCAATACGATCCATATTGTCGGATCACTAATTCGGAATGGGTTATATGACACAAAGGTCTTTTCTCGGCTAACCCGAATAGTGAGCACAATATTTAAAAACAAATGGATATTGAGATTTCAATTAAGTCACAACTTATTACCCAAATCCTTTCCTTTAAATGGTTTAAACAAATTACCATTTTTAAATCTTTAAACAAAAAGATTTACTTCACAAAGTTTACCCAGTTTCACAAAGATTCATTCACAGATTTCCAAATCAATTTCCATTTCAATTGGATTAACCCATTAAATCTTTAAATTAAGATTTAATTTATAGCTTTCAAAACTATTCACAATTCAAGTCTTTTATAATATAAAAGATACCCCTTTTAAAATCGTCTTTGATTTCAAAATAAAGTTTAATAATCTTCACAAAGGTTAATTCTTAGTTTTCCAAACTATTTACAATTCAATTTTCAACTTGAAATGTTTCGATACAAATTGGAAATCTTTTCACTTTATGAAAGCTATTATTATTTGAAAACGGATAGTTTTCGTTTTGGGAAAAACTGATTACAATTACATAGGTTAAAGCCATCCAAGTATAAAACTTGAATATAATTTAAATTTCCAAAACCATATTTTAAATGGTTAAAAACCCATATAAACACCTTTTATAATTGTAAAATCTTTTAAACCAAAATTCCCAAATCATCGAATTCAATTTCAAAATATTGAATTCAAACTTAAATCAAATGATTTAAATTCCAATTCTATTAAGTTATTTAAAATAACTTTTATTTCTGAAACTCATTTCAAAAACTTTCAATTCCAATTCCAAAACCATTTTTGAATCAAAAACTCAATTTTTCAAAATTGATAAAAATCTGTGACTTAACCGATTTCCACGTGAAATCCACATTTGTGTGTGTATTGTGTAGTCCACGGTTTAACACAATAGTGCAATAACATTCAACCATCACAGATCAAAGATATATATATATCACGGATAAACAAATCACAGATCACAACACAAATAAAGATGTATCACAAAGCATCACATATCAGAGATGTCAAACAATTCAACATCCAATATAATCCAAAACATCCATAGATAGGATCAATTTTAATTATCTGATTAATTTAAATCAGATAAATTTCAATAAATCAATTTTCCAAAGTTATTTCCTTTTTAAAATAATTTTTTTTATCTCTTCAAATCTATTTAAAACCAATTTTTAATAAATCCTTTAACTTATAAATAATATTACCCAAAATCCATTTATTAAGGCTTTTTCCCAAAATTTGGAATTTAATTCATTATAGTCCAAAAACTGTGCAGTAAAAGCGCTCGGTAGATTTAATGCGGCGGAGGTGCAAAAAGTCATAGCGGGGATACAGCGAGGATATAGCGGGATATAGCGGATGACTCTAAAATAGCATATAAAACTCATACTTAATGTTTATACAAATATATAAGTGGTAATAAAATGAAAAATTAACATTCAATTGAATTATAATTAATACATAAATAATTTTAAATAAAAACATGTGCGAATATAATGAAAATAAACGTAAAACTGTTATATAACATAATTGAATTTAGTAGAATATTAGAGTATTTTCGTTTTTGAAAATATATTAAAAATTCAATTAAATAAATTAATTTCATAATTTTTATAATGTATAAATGTCATTTTTTAATTAATTTCTTTTAAATAAGATATAGCGAAAATAGCGGAATATAGCGGGAATAACGGGATATAGCGGAAATAGCGGGGCTTAAAGCGGAAAGGCTATATTTGGGGCTATATGAAAATATCATAGCGGTAGAAACCCGCTATGAGATATAGCAGGGTTATAGCGGGGTAATAGTGGGGTAATAACTGCACAGTCCAAAAATAAACTTTTATCTTTTTTTTTTAAAAACTCCTTTTAAATTTATCCAATTATCAAAAATAAGTTTTTCGATAAATTTTCAACTTAAATTTCAAAAATCCAATTTTTACCTATTTCTGGTATCCAACGATACCGAAATATATTCGGCTAAATTATAGCCGTCAACAATTTCAATCACAAAAATAGTCACACGGTGATTATAAATAATCAACACACAACATATGAAATAAATTCAAATGTTTGAGGAATCCAGTTGGATCCCTCCAACCTGTTTCCTTGCATCCACAGATGTTAGCACAATACCAATTTCACATCAAAGTGAAATATCGTGGTATATGGGATTTATAAAATACTATCCGCTATTTTGCGGCGCAATAGGGTCTCATCCGCTATATAATGCGGGAAATCAACTCCAAATACATATATAATACCAATTCCACTTCACGATGGAATTATCGTGGTATATGTTTTTAATAAATAACCTCCGCTTAATATACGGCGTATAGGGTCTATTCAACACAATAGATAGCAGTCATCATTCAATTCACACAATCAACACAATCAACAATTTTAAATCTCAACTATTTAAAATTTAAATCGAAACAAAATTCGATTGAGTGAGGAGTTCTCACCTTGCTTTTAAAATGTCGAGCGATTAAATTTAAAATTAAATCAAACCGTTCGATTTAATCAAAAATTATCGCTTGCCCCAAACGCGCCCAGATCTGCGCTGCAACGTAGAGCGCGTCACTGCGATTCCGACGTCGCCAGTTTCGTCGAATTCTGATAATATACGACAAAGTTATGGTATTTTAAAGATTACACACATTTATATAAAATTTAATTTCAATTCCTTTTATTATTTTTAAACCTTTTTGCAATCTCAGCCATTCAATCCCACAGCGAAAATCAAGGCCGTGCTTTCCTTTTCTCACCCACCAGTTTCATACGTGCGTGAAGAACCTATTTGGCCGCCTCTTCCATCCAATTTCCGTGACCTCTCCGATCATCGAAACCCCGATCAAGCTCCACCATATGAAACGTCACGTCCAACTCCACACTCGGCCAGAATCCCATGGAGCTCGGCCTCCATCTCATCGTGATAAACATTCGCAAAACCCAAGCATTCGAACGAGATTTGCCATCGATTCAGTTTGTTTTAAGCGATCTTACCCGTTGGATCTCGAGATCTCGTCATCCTCTTCGACTTTGTAGTTGATGACTTCTCGAAATAATGCGTAGATTTGAAGAAAAACGAGGAAGAAGAGGATGAGTGTCTGGCCATTGAAAACAATTAGGGCCGGCTGAAGAAGAATGAGGGTTTGTTTGCAAAACAAAAATTCTGAGTAATTTTATAGAAAATTGACGAAAACACTATTCATCGAAAATTTTCCGAACTCCAAATCGAGCGTGCCGACTGGCGTTTCTAAGGTTTTACCCACGTTCTGAACACAATGGAACGTGTTTCGGTGGCCAATTCGATCGTATGTGAGAGTTACGGAAATAAACGATAAAATTTAAAATTAAACCGATTAAAACGATTTCGATGCGTTTCAGCTTGCCCCGGACACACCGTAAATCTGATTGACACGAAATTTGAAAACTTACAATAATTTCACATTACGGATCCGATGAAACTAGTTTCGTCAAAATTTGAGACTGTTTGAAAAATGGTCATTATTACTCGCCAATTAAATATTAAAATATTCAATTTTTCACAATTTAACTTTTAATTTAATTTTAAAAGTTCACAAACATTATTCTAACTCCAATATGATTTAATATAACTTTTTAAATCATTTTTAATCACATTTAATCCAATTATCAATTATTTCTAGAATTCCAAATATTAAATTATCGATTTAATTATCCAATTAAATCTAGATATTTGAAATTAAATTTATTCGACTGATAAATCTTACTTGTTAATATTTAAAATTAATTAAATGTCTGAATTTCAAATGACAGAAATTCTGGGTCGTTACATATACCTACGACATTTAGTTTGGATTGAAATGATATATATCCATCCCTGAAATTAAAATCGAAATAACTGATCACTTGGCCATAGGATAGAAAATTATATACGGAAACTGGATTGGTTAAATTAAATTTTAAATTCTTGGATTGGACTTATTCAAATGATTTTGTTTTATAAAAATAAAATTTGAATCGACATATGGGAATTGGATTATTTTCGAACTTGAGCTTGAAATGTTGAAATCAAAATTGTTAAAAGGAAATTGTTTTAAAGAATTTAATTTGGAATTTGAAGTTATGATTGAAATATGACTTGAATTATAAAAATTGAATTATTTTAAAGATTTGAGCTTTTACTTGAACTTCGAAGTTATTTAAGTAAAAGTGATATGAATGGATATTTCCAATTTGAGCTCGGAATTGAATTATTTTAAAAAGATTTGAGCCTTAAATTGAATATTGATGTTTAAATTGATTTAAGTGATTTAAATCAGTATTTTGAAATCGAACTCAAAATTGATATAAATTGAAATGGTTTAAAATAAGAATTGAATTGAAATTTAAACCATTAAATTGAATCGTTGAATCGAATTTGAAGTTAAAATGAACGTTTCAAAATTAAAGTCAATTCGAATTGAAATTGAAGTTGATTTGAATTTAAATCGAAGTTGAGTCGATTTGAATTGATTTGAGATTTAAGAC
The DNA here is from genome assembly GCA_030737815.1 of Allium fistulosum. Taxonomy (NCBI): domain Eukaryota; kingdom Viridiplantae; phylum Streptophyta; class Magnoliopsida; order Asparagales; family Amaryllidaceae; genus Allium; species Allium fistulosum. Next base: position 1,010,911,879 of record CM060908.1, read on the forward strand.
GATCAGAATTGGAAGATTTGAAATTGAATCAGTTTGATTAAAATTTGGTCCTCAATCCTGATTTATTGGAAATGGGAAGAATCAGTTTTAAAATTATTTTCACTATAAACTATTTTCCTATAAACTGTTTTAAAATTCTTCTTTTTAAATTTCCAAATTATTTAAATTTTAAAATCATTTAACATATAATCTATTTTAATATCTAAACTATTTAAAATATTTAAAAAAAAACTATTCAAACTATTTTCTAAAAAAATTCAAACCGGTCATAGTAGAAACTGTTTATATTTAAATCATGGATTTAAATGCCAATTGGGTTAAAATGAAGTTATAACCTAAGTTGAAATTCGAAATGGAAATTTGAATGAAATGATTTTCAAGTGAAGTTGACATATTTTAAGTAAATATGATATTTTGAAATGAATGATATTTTAAAGTGAATATGATATTTTGATATCAAGTATGAATCGTTTTCGAAATGTAAAAGAACCAACCGGTATGTAAAACAACGTTTGGTTGTTAAAGAGATCGGGGCCTCTTATTGGCATACTCTTTGTCAATATTGGAACCACTTTAACAACTGTGTATGCGGAGGAGACTCCAGAATGAAGTGGTTGGATTTGGTGTATGTTTGCTGGATTTGAAGAAAGAGAACGATGATGGATAGACCCTGACACTTGTGCCAATTTGAAATGACTAAAATAGGACGACTTGATAGGGCCAAGTGGGCAAGCTACCCCTAGCGGACATCCGTTCTTTGATTTTCTTCTTGGACTTGGTCCATACTATTACTTTTGATGTTAGTTTCGATTGGTGCACCTTGATTTAGGATAACCTCCCTTTGAATCGATATGGGATGGATGGACGCGGTGGGCGATCGTGGCTACGATCGTTACCACCAGCCCTGTGACCCGAACTGGTAGTATCCTACCTTGGGCATTGCTTCACGTGCCTTGTCATACTTTTATCCTTATACTAGACCACTACGAGTTTGGTTTAGTGTTGTCGTATCACGACGCATCCGTACCTTCCGACGTGCGACTGGGATGTTATATGCAAACTGTACGACAATGCTTAAAAACGCATTAAGGGGGATTAATGTAAAGTCTTAACGCTAGGAAAAATATTTATTATACTGATTAGATATTACATATATAGCGTATTCTACTATAGATATTTTTATGGATCCTTAAGAGATGGAAAATCCCGTAACATCTCTTGAGTTATTGCACATATGTTATACACTGGATAGGAGATGTAAAACTTCGTAAACATCTCTGACGCTATTACACTTATGTTATATGTGATATTGATTTGACCTACATGAGGATATCTTAGCCCTGACTCGAGTTTATTGTTTACTTTATGCTCGGGTCAGCCCTGAGTTTTCAACGTATTGAAGATTTTTTCTAGAGGACGAAGACTTGGTATACTACATTCCTAGTATTATTCCCTGCATCATGTTGTACCGCTGCATTGTTTTATTTAGTTTTGTTGTGTATATAACTCTGATAGATGTTGTAAAATTTTAATCAAATGTATAGTATAAACAGCTTCATGAACTGCTTATTTAATTATTATATTTTTTCATTCCGCTGTGAGATTCTATATTTGTTTTCTTTTTTTTCTTAATTAACCCCATTGATTATCTATGTTCTGCATTGTTTGAGCTGGACTTGTGTGGATTATTGTCAATTTAAACCTTTCGAAATGCGGGTCGTCACAGTTGGTATCAGAGCTTTGGTTTAGCGATAACCTTAGCTTTGTGGGCTTTGACTCATTAGAGATAGGGCGATAATACCCTAGAATGAGTCTGTTTGAGCATATATATATATGAGAGTGTGTGCTTGTTAGTGTTATAAAATGTTTTATATTGTGTTTACTTATCCGTTAAGTAGTTTATGAATTCTAGTTGGTGCGTGGGACGCCATGTTATCGATAGGAGTTTCTAAACACTTAAACGAGGCAAGTCGACATAATATTGATTTAAAATCGGGTAAATGAAATAATATCACCTAAATTATATTTTATATATATAAATAAATAATCTTCCATAAATAACCATATAGGTTTATTAAAATACTAATTTATATATGGATGTTAGTTGTTAGGAGATGGTAATATTTAGTTATCATCGATTATTGGTTGAATTAAACTAAAAATGAATACTTTATGAACTCTACTTCACGAAGCGTTCGATAATTAAATTGAATTGAAATCTAATTATAATAAGAATTGTTTGAAATAACAAAGATGTAAATTAACGAAATGTTTTCATAATAAGGTAATGGAATTGTACAAGTATAATAATATAGCTTATAAATAGAAAGGATTTAAAAGCTGAGAATTTTAGAATTTAAATCATGTTGCTTTCAAAATTGTTTTCAAAGCCTTCAAAATTAATAATAATACTATTTGAAAGTGTTTTAACTAGAAATATATTTTGAAAAGATTTTTAAAGAAATAAAAGCTTTGAACTTGCTTTAGTCGTTGGGAAATAATTCTGGAGATGACTGCAGCATCGCCAGTATTCACTTTCGGGTTTCTGAGTGAGAATTGCTACCAAAAGAAATTTATTTTTGGTTAAAACAAGTTTTAATTGTGAAAAAAATATTCCAAGTATGATTTGATAAATATATGAAAATGTTTTTTGAAATTATAAATTGAAAATAGTATAGATAAGAAATAAGTTTATAACTTATGAATTTGAATGGGAAAGTAAGACCGAATTTAAAAAAACGTTGGGCATTTTGGTTAAGAAAACAAAGAAAATTTGAATTTAAGATATGAAATAAAAGAATTAAACTAAGAAATGTTAAATAAATTGAGTTAGTGAAATGAAGTAAATAAAATGAAGTTTAAGTCAAGAAAGCTTAAATGAAAGTGAACTATATTTGAAATGAATTAGATAAAATTATGAAATGAAATTTTATTTAAGTCAAGTTGAATGGAATGAATTAATGAAATAAGTTAATGAAATGAATTATAAGATGAAAGTTAACTTAAGAAAAGTTGAATGAAATTGATTGTGATGAAAAGAGAAAATTTATTAATATGAATTTGTGTTATAAAAGAAAATTACTTAAGTAAAGTTAATGATATGAATTAATGAAATGAACTAATAAGGTGAATCAATGAATTAATATGAACTTAAGTTATGAAGTAATAATAAACATGATTTGCGTTATATAAAAGTTTTTAATAAACTTAAATGGTTTTATGAAAGGGTTTATAAATGATATTAGTATTAAAGAGAATATACTAAATGGTAATGAAACAAAATTTAACTTAAATAAGATTAAATGAAATGATTTAGTGGATAAATGGATTTTTATGAAATGTGTTAAACAAAAATTGAAATAATTGAAATTGAATAAATAGAATATAAATAAAACAGATGTGAATAAATTGGAAGTAAACCAATTAAATGTTAATAAAGAATGATGTTAATAAGAATGATAATGTATAAATTAAATATTGACATTGGAAATGTAAAATTGTGATAGTTATGAATTAATTAGATGTATATTAATTGTTGAATGGGTTCTTTTGTTGTAAACCATTATTATTACTGCTTTTGATTGCATATGATTATTATGGTTGTGTATTTGTGCTCGTGCTTATGATTTGGATTTAGAATTCATGTTATATAGTTCTATTAAACTCATACATGTTTCTATATCTTTTATAAGTGACTAATATTCTAATTTGAGTTGAGATAGGTATATACAAAGACCGTTTGGACGTATACTCAGTTTGATTTGCTTTTTCTTTCTTAATATGAGCGAATTCGCTCGTATTAATAATAATAAGGTACAAACCTCGGATTTCATACTTCACTTTTATATTTTTCCCTATGGGATGCCTTGTGATTGAGATGAGATGTATATTTGATATATTTGTATTGTATGAATTTTACGATCGTGCCGTGCAAGGTAGACGTTGCCGAAATTTTTCGTAAATCCGGATGTTAGAAATTTTTTTGAGATTTTAAAATTTTATAACTTGTTTTATAAATAAGTTTTAATTTCCGTAAAGCCGGTATCATAGTGGCGTAGTGGAAGCGTGGTAATGGTTCCTAATAAGATCTTTATGTTTTTTAAGTTGATTATTTTGAATAAAATATATCAAATGTTAAATTCCTTACTTAACCCCTTTTTGAGGACGAAAAGTTTTAAGTGGGGGAGAATGTAACGACCCGTATTTTTAACTATTTTAAATTATTAAATTTAATATAATTATTGAATAAAAATTGATAGAAATAAAAATTTATGTTTTATTAATGTAGTTTATTGAATATTAACTTGAATAAAATTTGAAATAAACAATTTCGAAGATTTAGGCAATAACAAGTATTGAAATGAAATTTTATGTATTGAATGTGTTTGTAATCAATAATTGGAATTGAATAATAAATGTTGAATTACTGTAAATTGGAAGTAGTTGTTTTATTATTTGAATTCGTTTTAAAAGTTAAATTTTATAAGTTAAATAACTTATATTTAAAATATGGTGATTTATTGGATAATTAAATCGTTTAAATTTAATATTGGAAATTATTTAAATAATTGAATCCTGACTTTAATATGAATGGAAATGATTTTAAAAGTTGATTTAAATTTTATTTAAATAAGAATGAAGATTGTTTACTTTTAAAATTGAATTTAAAAGTGAATAAATTTATTTTGGAACTTATTTGTTTTAATTAACGAATAAAAATAGTCTTTTTGGGCACTGTCTTGGATTTTGATGAAACCAGTTTCATCAGATCCGTAATAGTGAGTTATTATAGGATTTCAAGTTTCGTAGTGATCAGACTTATCGTTTGGCCGTGCAAGCTTGAAATGCATAGAATTTATTTTCAGAATTTTAATTAAAATAATTTGATTTTGAAAAGCTATCTTTTGAATATGATGGAATTGGCTTCCAAGACTAGTTCCATTGTGTTCGGAATAGGGGTACAACATATAGGACGTCAGGCAGCACGCGTCGTTTCGAGTTCGGAAAATTTATGTGTGAATAGCGTCATATATTTATATAATAGACCATTCTTTATCTTCATTCGTGCAAACCCTAATCTAAATCGCGCAGCCGCTTTCCCTTGTACGCGATTAATGGCCGAAAATCACTTCCCTTTTCTCCTCGATTTCTCTTAATCCGCTCATCGAAATCAAACGATTGCAAAAGGAAAAACGTAGATCTCGACGAGCTTTACAATCTGTGTAGTTAGACCGTTGAATGGCATCGGGTGGTGGCGGATTTTGTCTCGCATTCACCTGCGTTTTTTTGGGTCCATGATTTAGTTTTCATGCATCGTTTCACGTGCAAGTCGCGTGGGATGGCGGCGGCAGTAGAGGAAACGTGACGGCGAGATGGGATCTGAGTTCAGCGAGTTCAGCGGTGTGCGGTGGTCGAAGGTGAGATCACGTGATGGGTTTCTGCATATGTGAGCCTGGGTTTCAGCTGAGAGAGGAAGAGGGTTAGTATGTTAATTAGGTTTGTTTAATTGTTTATTAGTTTAGTTAATTAAACTTTTAATTATGCGTTCGCTAATTCATTCATATATAGTTCGTACGAGGTCGGATTACAGTGCAGTCTTTTGCATTGGATTTGTATCGACGAAGTCTACGACTTGGAATCGAATTGCAATTTATTTGAAGCTGAAAAATTTTATGTTTCAAATAAAGGTGAATGTTTTAAACGCTCACAAAGTACTATAATATTTTTATGTTAGTTAAATTTAATCATGAAGCGATTTAATTTTGTTGATTGTTGTTTGGTAATTTAACTGACATGCAAAATCAACATAGAAATTATATGTTAGACATTTTGAATTAACAGTTAAATTGAAATTGGAATTATATTGCTAGTTAAATTCCCGATTATTGATAACCGGTTAACTATTGTGTTATATTCAATGTTTGGATGTGGATTGTGATGAATGCCTGTTGGTTGATATTTTGGATGATTGGATGTTTATTTATTTTATATATATCCACTTATCGCCCTTTATATTCTTTGACAGTATATAAACTGTTATTTGAATTATTTCGAATAAATTAAGAAATAGGTTGAAATGCTATATACCTACGACATTTATTTTGGATTGAAATGATATATATCCATCCCTGAAATAAATTATTCTGGATTTATGGTATATCGATAATATGGAAATGAGACTTGTATAACTCTGAAAGATTCATCATTTAACATTAGTTTTGGGCGTAAACTTCGCAAGCTTAGAAATTCCTAGGCGCACATATAAATAGATATAAATAAATTAGCGTAAATAACGTATAATTATAACATATTAATTGTGTAGTTAATAGGCTAATAATTATTATTAAATCCCTGTAGGAAATTAATTAATGGTAAAGATGAAAGAAGAAAGACTTCTTATAAGGCCTTAATAATATATGCGGTGAGATGTGTGATAATGTATGTAAAGAGTGTTATAGATTATGACTAGTTATAGGGATGCAAGGTTAGTCAAAAGCACACGGAAGTCTGCCCAGCTAATCTGGCTACCACCCGTGTAACTTTGGGACTGATGTGAGACATCCCCTATAATAAGTAACTACAAATGACGTGAGGTTAGTCCAAAATTATGTAGGCTAAATTTGTCCAGCTAATATGGCTACTAGTACTTACGAATAGTCGCTCTAATGTGAGACAACACTGTGGGGGTATGGGTCATAATACGAAGGACCCGCTTCAGGGATTGAACGTATTAAGTGGTTGTGTAAGGGCCCGCCTCTTCCTTATGTAGAAAGTAGTAAATGATCGGGGTTATGGGTTAAGCACGGTAGAGGTTATCTTGGGAAAGGGACTGCTTCGGTATGAAGTGTTAAGTGGTTGAACAGATTTCGTTCAATGTCAGCTAGATAGTTACCGGAGAGGAGTCCACCTTAAGACAGGTATTAAAGGATGGGGACCTGCCTTAAAAGAGGTATTAAATGGTCAGAGTTTGCCTAGATCCCATTAAAAGTTATTAAGTGACTTGGGTACTATCTCCTACATTAATAGGACATTATTGACGATAAATATAGGTTATTGGGTTAAAAGTAAGATGGCTATGGGCTTATATTTGGAAAGCCTTTGACTTATATTTGGAAAGACTTAGGATGTAGATAAAGTGTGAAAGACATATTCCTATTTAAATTATACTGCCCAAGTACTACTATAGTAAGGCTCGAGGTTTTTATTCACCAGACATATGTTGTTCTGACTCCCTTCTCATTACAACACAGGTTAGGAAAGAAGACGATGTTAAAGGCGAAGGCATGGAGCAAGCTTGTGGCAGTCTATCTATTTATCCGTTTTTGTTATTTTCAGATGTACCCATTAGAAACTGTTGTATTTTGAATATGATGTACCATAGATATGTAACGATTATCTTTCGTTTCTATGTAATGGTTTTTATGACATTTTGAATTTACAATAAAATGGGTACGATTGTTATTATTATATTTTATCCTTCCGCTGTGAGATCTGGATGTGTAGATAAATAACTCTGTATTGTTCTTTTTACCAACCAACAACCAGCTTTGGAATGGGTACTATATGCGTATGAGAGGTGTAACGACCTCGAATTTCGAGCACTTCGTATTTAATATCCAAATTATCTAAACATTCGAATCTTGCATTAAAGTTTGTTAAATTGATTTAATAATCTTTTTAACCCTCTTTTGAATCATAAGTACTGATGGTAGACTTGTTTTGTATAAATGTTTACAAAAATAAATACTTTGAAAAAATATCGATAATGTCACCAATTTTATCGATAAACGGCTTTTTTCTCAAAAAAAAAGTTGTTCAAACATTTTGTGCATGTCTAATTAATCATTATGGACATAATTAGCAACTAAAAATATTTTCATGTATATGGCTAACTAAACGTGATGATGTCATACATGATGTAATGGAAGATATTTAGGAAATAAGCTTAAATAGAAAGTCTTAACTCTTAAGAAATGATAAAGGAGATGTGATGGGAGGTAAGCCTTACATAACATGAAAGGGGTGGGGTGAGAACAAGCTTATGCTACACCATTTGGAGCCTATATAAGGAGGGACACACCCTTATTAAATAATCACTAATTCAAAAAGCTTGAAATGAAGTATGAGAATTAAAAATGGTGGAAGTGCTTAAGCACTAATCCAATAATTCTTCTCTAACTTTTTCATGTCTTAACCAAATCTTCTCCAATATTTTCTAAAATTTGGCTATAGATCTAAAACATTAAGAAGCACGATAAGAAAGTAAAAAGTAGGAGAAGGTGAGAGGAAGAGGGGGATCATGGAGGGGGCCGTGAGCATGGAAAGAGGAGAGGAGGTGTGGCCTTGGTTTGAAAGTGCTAAAGGTTGGATCTTTCGGAGTTTGGTGATGGCTGGAAGTGTTCTTGAGTTTGGTTGGGCTTGAACATGGGTTTGCCATGGAACTATGTGAGTTATCTCACTATCATATAAGTAAATATTGTGTGTTTATATGTTGTGCGCAAAGTATAAAGTTAAAGTGACATTAACTAAGTGAAGTTATAAACATTGGACCCCTCTTACTTTTGAAAGCAAATGATAATGTTATATTGTATAGCATCACTTCTATTACCCTCTTAAACATGTATTATGGTCTTGACTTGATGTTTAAAGGGTTATTTAACTTCTGTGTTAAATTAAAGTAGGTTTGAAAGTGTTTGAAGCGAGAATAGTCGTTATAAGTGCACTTCTGAATCTCTTATCTGCGGGAATTTTTATAAATAAACGGGAAGATATTATTAGGGGTTTCTTCCCATAATTTTTAAGTAACCTAATGGTATTACTTACTATAAATATTTTAAGTTTTTAATCATTTGTTAAAGTGATTAAAACTAGTCACAAAGATTGTGCTTTTCAAAGTTGTTTAACAAGGACTTTTAGCAGCAATTGTAAACGTTGTAGTAAGTTGGTTATGGTTTTAAGTGTTCAAAAATGATATTTAAATTTGGTATTTTTCTCTAATCCTTTTGGGGATGTTTTCTAAACTATTTTTAAGTTTTTTAAAATTGGTTTGAAGTTTAAATATGTCTTTAATAATTATATATGTATTTTCAAAGTAAAGAGGTTTTATAATATAAACATGTTTTTCATCAAATTATAAATTAGATATATTCATGTAATATTATATATATATATATTTAAAACCTATCTGGAAGTATTTTTAAAGTATATATAAGTTTTGAAAAAGGTAATTGACTAGGCTTAACATTAAAAGACGCTGATGTGGACTTTTCTATTTCTGAGAGCTAAGACTAATGTCGAGTAGGGACGGAGAAATAGAGCTCTAACCTACTTGGCTTCCCTCTTGAACTAGGAATAGTTAAGTTGGAATGTCGAAAACATGCTAATCTTGTTGTTTACTTACTTATTTAAAAGGTAATTGACTTTGCTTAATGCTAAAAGCTAACGAAGAAGGCTTATTTATTTGTGAGAGTTAAGATTGATGTCGAGTAGGGACGGAGCAATAGAGCTCTAACCTACCATCGAAGTAGGCTTATCTAAGTTTCAATGAGCCTTTTTTAGATCGAAATTTTGGTCCGTTTCAGGGCGGGTTGTTTCATTTGGCATCAAAGCCTAGGTTACCCGATTAACAGTGGTAGGTATATGTATGAGAGGCGTACTTGTTATTTTTGAAAATGTTTTTCGAAAATCCTATTATATATAATTATGCATATACTTATTTTAAATGTACGCAAAAACACTAGGTAAATCTTTACTTTAACATATATTACTATCCTTGGAAATGTAGAAGGAAAAGATTGTAACTCCAAAGTTAATATGGCAATAAATGTGCAATAAATAGAGAATTACAAGAATTTAATAAGGATATAAATGGACCCATTAAAGGGATTATTAGAGTAATTATGGAGAGATAAGGAAGGCATAATAGGTAAAATTTGAATAAATAAATCCCTTTAAAAATAATCCGTTAGAATAATAATAATCATTTATTGCAGACAATTGAAAATTATAGAAATAGTAAATAAACATATTATATAGTAGTTAAATATTATAAGGTAGTATAATTATCATTAGGGTAAATTATATAGCCTTAATTATATAGACGAAGGTTATTGATCCTAGCCCAGTACATAAAATAGATGAGAGATAAGAACCTATGTGTTGTAAACATCCGGAAGTAAGGAATGATAGGAGTAAAGCAAGATGTAGTAGAGCAAGTTCCCATAAGAAGGTGTACATTAATCTCTATAAGAAGATAATCAGATTTTTATAAAGATTGAGTAGGAAAGAAAGAAAGTTTAAATGGACGAACAATTAAAGTTAATTTCTAAATCCAACCCCATGGGAAAGAATTTGATAAAAGATTTTGGAAAATTCCTTGAATTGTTTTGAATAAGCTTTTCAAAAGATTTATTGGGAAGTTTTTGTTTTAAAAAAGCAAGGAAATTCATAATTAAAAATTTTGTTAAGTCAAAGTTTCCGACTAAAAGGGTTTTATGTAAAAAGGATTTTTCGTTTTGAAATTCTAGTTTAAAATTGGTTGAGTCAAAAAGTTTTCGATTTTTAGAGAATGTGATTCTTCTTTTTTCTAAAAATAAATGTAAAATAGAGCGTAGGTTGAACTTGATGTTTTTCTTCTATTTCATAAATTTGGAAGCTTATTTTTCTAAAAAAAATTCATTCTAAAAAGGGGAATAAATGGAAATGGAATTTAATTAAATAAAGAAATAGAGAGTAAAAGGATAAGAATAACTGGGATAAGAGGACATTTCCATATCAGGGAGATACATAGAATAATAGTTGAAGTAGAAGTAAATAAGTTAGGAGAAATATAAATAGAGGCAATATTGGGAGATTTGGATAGAAATTGCAATAGGAGTTTATATAAAACAGGATCAGCAATCCAGTTAGAAATTAATAGGATAGAATTTATCCTTGTCTACTCCATTTTCATTGTTTAAGGTTATAGAAGATGTTTTTAATTTTATTTACAATTGGATGGAATTAAATGATGACAATCAATAAATAAGTTGGGATAATTTTGTGAATGTTATAAGGAAAAGCATTTATGTGAGGACCATAATTTTATATAAATTCATTTTTCTATTTAGAACTTTTTTGAATAAAATTAAATACTATTGAATTTAAAATGATGAAAGAGAAATAAATTGAGATTGATAAGAAAAGGATTGTGAAAGATTAACAAAGTTATAAAAAGTATTTAGTTAAGTGACAATACATTTTGATTAGTAAAGCAATAGATGTTGATGTAAATTTTTAGATAATATAACAACTTGAAATTAGAAATTTGGCATGCATATGGTCTACTAAAATAATTGTCTTGTAACTAGAAATATCTTTGAAATAATGAATGTCTAATAAAGGAAAACCTGCTATTTTTAAATTCCATTGAAGTTATAATTTTTGTAATAGATTTAAAAGGAGCTATATTTGGAAAATAATAATAATATATCCTTAAAATGTAGTCATCGAACTTTTCATAAGTATAGGCCATAATTTCATAGAGTAATAAATGCTGATTTCAAATTTGTAATAAGTTTATTCTTATGAAAATAATATATTGAAAATAATTTTGTATTTTGTAGGAAGTTTTTGAGAAGAAAAATTATTTTTCTCCTTTATGGAGTTAAGCAATTTTTGAATTTTTAATTTAATAATAGTTGGTTTATTAATTGAGTTTTAAATGTTTGGAATTAAAGGTCCAACTTTAAAAGAAATAAATCTCCATTGTAGGAAGTCCTTAAAAGGAAAAGTTGGTTAGAAAAAGAAAAAAATTCATGGCCTCTTTTGGGAACTATGCAATTTTTGAAATTGACAAAAAGGGTTTCCAAGTTTATATTTTTTTTAAAGATAAAGGTTTCGGATAAGGTACTTTATAATTGTGAAATTTTAATTTTAAGAATAGTGAGGACTAAACCAAATTTTTCTATGGAGTGAATGTGGATCACTACCTAAGTATATCAGTGTAGAGGTTTTATGATATGAATAAAAGAGAAATAGTATGTATAAATTGATCTGGAAATTTTAAATTAGTTTAAGATATTTAATTGTGGAATATTGGTAAAGTGGTCAAGATATTCCAGATTTATAATTGGATTGTAAGTTAGATTGAGCTATTCGACTTAGAATGTGAATTTCTATGTTTTGATTTATTTGGAGCGGTGTCCTTGTAACTTCCATAAATTTTCCAATTCCAAATTATGTATAAAAGTGCGACGTTTAAATGAATAAGGAATATACCAAAAAGGGAAAGAGTTGTGTAAGGTTCGAATATTCTTCTCCATAGTTTACATTGTTGTAACATCCCTCATTCTGAGTTCCAAAACTAACTGCTAAGGATGCTGCAATCATCCATAGTTATTAATTCTTGGCGATAAAATGCGGCTATGTTAATCATTTCAATAATCAGAAGCACGTGAATATGAAAAAAATTCAGTACAGTTCAATAACAAATTTTCATATCTCATTTCACAATGATATTTCATATTCATTACATAATGCCAATCGTAATCCCACGTCCAGAGAAAACATAATTTATTAAAAAAATACTCCAAGAGCGACATATAAAGATGCTCCCTTGGATGATTAGAGTAAAATACTTAGCAATTATACAACTTTTCCATTACATCCAAATATATAGAAACGAACTACATAGCGAAAATAGATATAGTTCCTTATAGCTAGATTGCATCTCGCACGTCCCTAGAAACTTATTCGTTGAACTAGAACTTGAAAGCCCTTACTCACGACCTACTTAAATGAGTACCCGAGAGTTTAAAGGGAAAACAAAAACTTCAGGTCAACAACAATCTGGTATGAATAATAACCTATCATCTCGAACAAACTAGATATCTAGTGAGACCGCGCCGTGGAGCAAAATGGGTTTCCACTCACTAGTATCTTAACCAAAACATAACAACCATATATTGTGCTCCTGCAACCATAATGGTTAGAACATAGAAGATATCATTTGTAATCATAAAACATATATTGGATTACCCATCCCAATTCATTAGATTATCTATCTTAATCTCAAATGACTACCCATTACTTGGATTATCCATCCCCTACCACATCGACTACCCATCATATATGGTTCAATTATTCAAAGTTGTGTGGACTATCCATCACACATATTGCATTTAACTTAAAATGATGTGGACTATCTATGATGCCCCACCTCTATACTGACACTAGCCAAGGACACTACGGGGTAATGCCGTCGACTAGCATGAAAAACAAGGCTGTTGAGGAGCGATCATCTGTGTAATTGATTTGTGCAAGTACCGATATGTCAGATAGAAGGTCATGCATTTCATTTCAAGAGGAAATCCAACACATCGAATACAAACCAAAAGCTACTACACAGTGGCTATAGGCCTTCGGAAACAAATATAAAATAAGCATAACATAAATCAGTCATAGATATTCATATCACTAAGGCGGAAACAGATATGAATATAACACATAGAAGTGTACAACAGAGTAGTGGTCATACAAGATCCACTACATCATAAAATAATAGTTACAAGTGCTAGACAAAAGAATATGTATACATCAAGGAGTCTCTATCTCGAATGTATAAAAACAAAAACTACTAAGCTAAAGTAGTTAGCCAAAAGTCAGAAGCTAGTCCCTGCTAAAAAGTCAAGTGGAAGCACCCGAAACACCTCGGTCTGACCCGAGTATTATTTAAGAAGAAAAATAATAAACGGACCAGTCTAGCTATAAATATCAGATAAGATGAGATGGGATAAGAGATATGACAAGTACATATGATAACAACATAAATTATACAATATCTTAAATTTTCTCATACACCAAAAAGAATGACATATTCTTTAGCTTATTCACCAAATCAAAAATATTGATAGAGCATATCAGTGCAAATCACAAAAATTGGTGAAACACAAATTCCAGAAATCACAAAAAGGGGGAGGCCTATCATAAATGGGAGCATGAAAACTTACCAACACGTGTATCATAAACGAGACGCTATCCCATAGGTCGCTAACCCATAAAATGAGTCGAACATCGATGCACCTAAAAAGATACGCCCCATGCATAGCCGAATATCGATGCACCTAAAAAGGTACGCCCTATGGACAGACTAATTGAGCCAAACATCGATGCACCTAAAAAGATACGCCCCATGCACCGACTCATTGAGCCGATTGCTCCACGAACGGTCCAAAGACCATGGGTCGCTACCCCATAAAATTGAGTCGAAGCTCCATAGAATAAGTGTAAATTACACCAAGCTAGTAAATAAATGAGTTTAGCTTCATGTCTCATAACCACTGGCTTAACTTAAATATTTACGAACAAATTGTAGATTTCCACTCGAAAATACCAAATGATAATCATTGATAAAAAAGAAGTGTAAATTACACTAAGCTAGTAAATAAATGAGTTTAGCTTCATGTCCCATAACCACTGGCTTAACTTAAATATTTACGAACAGATTGTAGATTTCCACTCGAAAATTTTCATGAGATTTCAATCGAACAAGTCCAAAAATTAATGGACGAAGTAAACGCAAGCGTTTTATACCACTTGTTTTGCTAAGTCGTTTAATTAGATTTCTCATACGAATGGGGTAAAGGTTTGTATATACTAATAGATTGGTAAACGGTTTTTAAAAGGAGCTTTGTATTTTAAAAGTAGTGTTGAAATCGTTTTTTGTGAAAGAGTTTGAGTATTTACTACTAGTATAGAAACCTCTGTATTTTAAAGTGACCAATCATAGAAACGATTGTAAAAACAATCTATCACCAAAAATTTACATTCGACGACGTGAATCAAAACGATAGTAATCGATATCAAATGGATATTCCCAAAAATCAAGAGAAGAAGTCACCAAAGTTGATAATAAATGACAACAACCAATCGGATCAACAAAAAATGATAAAATGGAAATCCACTGAAAAATAGACAAATTAGCTGAATTAAACAGCACCAGACGTCGGGTGGTTTTCCCAGACGTCTGAGCTGAGAATCTGGAAATTTTATTCCATATCGCCCAGACATCTAGGAATAACCTCAGACGTCTGAGCTGTATATCTGGAATTTTTATTCCGATGGCCCAGACGTCTGAGTGTTTTCCCAGACGTTTGAGCTGAAGCTCAGGGCAAAAATCAGCCTAGGCCATTAATGGCCAAATCGGTTCGGAAGCAATCAGATGAGCGATGGTGGCTAGGGATTTATGTCAAGCGACAACCTAGCCCTATAGGCTCTTCAATACACTCCAAACAACATATCCAAACATCCATAGTAGGATCTTCATAGATTTTGACTTCAAAATACCAAAATTTAGAAAATTCACCAAACCAATTCAATTCAAAAGCAAATGAACATGAAATAGATGTTAGGAATTCGTACCTAACAACTATCAAAGGTATAAACATAGATGTGAGTTCAAGAACTCACCTTTAAACTCAAATATAGAAATGAGAAGCTCTAAAACAAGCTAAGATTGATTCCTCTTCAACAACACCTCTAGAATCTTCAATCTATTATCAAATGCAATGTTTTTCCTAAGTTGGGTTATAGGAATTTCTGAAAATTGAAGAGAGATGCAGATGGAGAAGATGAATAGGATGCTTACCTAAGCTTCTCTTTGATTTATAACTTGAAGTTGGATTTCCTAAGAGAATTAGAGCTTAGGAATTTCTAATCTCTTTTCTTTTCCTCCATTTTTCTAAGGCTTGAGTGTTAGGAATTTAGAAAGTGGAATGAATAAAGAGGAGTGGAGTGGGAGGTATTTGGTAGAATGTTTGGGTTCTCTTATTGGGTTAGTGGGCTAGTACACAAACCAAAGCCCAACCAACTGTAACGACCCGCCATTTTGACCGTTCAAGTCGACAATAATCCACACATGTCCAACTCAAACCGTTCAAAAAGGGCAGATGGTTATTATGGTTAAATAAGAAAAGAAAAGAAAGAACATAAACAAACTCAGAATCTCGCAGCGGAAGGAACAAGATATAATAATAAAATAACAGTTCATGAAGCTGTTAAATAAATAAATTTGATTATTATTATACATCATAAATCAGATTTACATACATATCAGAGATAATACAATAATGCAGCGGAAAAATAATATGGTAGTAGAATACAAATGATGTAATACCAAACTCCGTCTTCGTCCTCCAGAATAGATCTTCAACCTTATCTGAAATTCTCAGGCTGACCCGAGCGTAATGAAAAGACAAAACACTCGAGTCAGGACTAAAATATCTCATGTAAGTCAAATCGAATAATAAAATATGAGTGTGACGGCGTCAAAGATGTTTACGGGGTTTGACATCTCCTATCCAGTGTCAACGTGAGTGCAATAACTTAAGAGATGTTACGGGATTTTTCCATCTCTCAAGGATCCGTTAAACTATCTACTATGTAGTACAATACGCTATTATAATATGTCTACATTAAAGTAAAAGTATTAAAATAGCGTTAAGCCATGGCCCATTCCACCCTTAACACAGTTTATATTCCCAAGAGCATATACAAGACCGTAGTTTCCCCAAAACCGGAAGTCACCAGAGGGCAATCCATATACTAAAGGTACAAATCAAAATCATAGTGGTCGCGAATAGGATAATCAGTATGACAAGGTACATGAGGCAATACCAACTAGGATACTAGTAGTTGCGTGATCCGGACTGATGTTGGGCATAGCAGCTACTACCCCAACACCGCGAAACAACACTCCCAAAATCGAGGGGTGCACCCAAATCGAATCACAAAAGTAATAGACATGGTAACGAAGGAGTGTGTCCGCTAGAGATGGCGATCCTCAATGGCCCGGCGCGGCTCCTGTTTTAGTCATGTCAGGGGTCATCCAAAATCGTTCTCTTTCTTCAAATCAACACGTTCACCAAAACCATCCACTTCGTTCTGGATCAACACTCCGCGTATACTAGTTATTAAAGTGGTTTTCGGTATCGACAGAGAGTATGTCCATATCCGATCCCGGTCTCTTTAATAACTACGTATTATTACACCGGTGGCTCTTTACATTTCAAATCGATTCATAATTGATATCAAAATATCATATTCGCTTCAAAATCAAATCCATTTCAAATATCATCATATCTATTCAAGATGTAAGATTCCGTTTCAAAATCATTTTCGCCTCAATATCTCATTTCGATTTCAAAATCATTTTTCGCCTCAATATCTCATTTCGATTTCAAAATCATTTTTCACCTCAATATCTCATTTCGATTTCAAAATCATTTTTCGCCTCAAATTCCACAAAACGATTCACATAAACTCGAATTCCAAAATTAAAATTTAATCAAATTTCAAATCATCAATTTCAACTCGATTCAGCTTCTCAATAAACCATTTCAAATTATCAATTTCAAATACATATTTGAACCACAAAATAAACAATTTCACTTCCAATATATTTCGAAACTTTAAATATTTCACATTTCAAAACAGCTCATATATTTATATAAAAATATAAGATTCACTTTAAAACCATTTCGTATTCAAATTAGAATATACTTCAAATTAAACATCCGTATTAAGTAGTTTACTTAATTTCTGGAACAATTCCCATTTAATAAACTTAGATTAATATTCAGATTTCAAGAATTCATTTAAGTATTACATTCCAAATCGATTTCAGTTCAAATCCTATTCAAATCAATTTTATCTTCAAATTTAATTCAATAGTTTCGATTTAGTCTAATTCACAAATTTCTTTGAATTTCAATTAAATTCCAAATTAATTAAATCTCAATTTCAAATTAATTTTCAATTCCAAACTCAAACTTGAAATATCATTTCATATAAATTTTCTTAGAAATATTCAGAGTTCGATTAAAAGTCCAAACTTTTAAAACAAATCAACTTTCGAAATTTACGCCGTATTTCAAATTTTTTTTCTTAAAAATCTAAACTTTGAATAATTAAGCAATTTCATTTACCAAGTTTAAATTCCAACATCTCGAGCTTCAATTCAAAATAATTCAATTTCCATAAATTGGATTTTATTCTTAAAATCAATTCATTTAAATAATTTCAAAACAACTTTAAAATCATTTAATTTAACCAACCCGGTGTCCGTATATAATTCTCTAACCTATGGCCAAGTGGATAGTTATTTCAATTAAATGTCAGGGATGAATATATATTACTTAAACCAATCACAGTGTCATGTGCATGTATAACAGGATATATATAAGCAAATAAACATCCAAACATTTAAATATCAACCAATAGCATCCATCGAAATAAATCATCCAATAGTCAATACAATTCACAGCAATTTCATAGTTATCAATATCGGGAAATTTGATTTCAATTAAATCCTAATTTCAATTTACTGTCAATTTAAATTTTCAACGGTGAATTCACACGACAATCTATATGACAATTAAATTTTTATCAAACAACGACAAATAAATTCATATCACTTCATAATGTCAAATTTAACTACCATAAAGATATTCAGTACATTGTGAGCATAAAACACTCACCTTGATTTTCTGTTGTCGCCGAGACGTTCCGGTTTGGAACTAAAACTGGACGACGCCCAACTTTTGCCCAAATTTCCACCGTCTCCAAATCCATCCAAACTAGTTTCATTTCGAAGCTCTCGTCATTACGATCGCAACGCAAAAAGTTTTGTTCCAATCGGACCTCGTATGAAAAAGTTATACATTTTTGAAGTTAACACGAATTTATATTATAAATATTTACAATTTTCTTTTATAATTTGAAACCTCATCAGATCTGGGCCGTCCATTTTTTCTTCCACCAAATCAGGCCGTCCCCCCTTCTCTTCTCCCTCGCGTAACTCCCAGAAAATGAAACCCATAGGCCGTCGTTTCTTCCATCAATTTTCACGACCTCCACGACGACTTCCAGAACGATCAGGGAATACCACGTCGAAGGCCTTCAAGGAAGCTACCATCGGCCAGAGTAGGGTGGAGCTCGGCCATCTCTGCTGCACGTAAATCGAGGACAAACACGAAACTTTAAATGCAAATTCCCGTTGATCCGTTGCTCCGTTTTCGATCATCTCCGTATGGATTTGAAGCTCTCGTCGTCCTCTACAACTTTGTAGTTGACGACTTTTGCTAATTGTTGATGGATTGAGAGGAAAATGAGGAAGAAGTTTCGAAATTTTCTGGCCATTGAATTAAAAGTGGCGGCTAAGGGCTGAAACCCTAGGGTTTTTGAAAAATAGAGAAAGTGAGGGGCTTTTATAGAAAAATACGCGACACTATTCATCCCGGATTTCCGAACTCCAAACGAAGCTATATTTAAACATATCGATGTTTATACTCAAAAAAGTTGTAAACATCGTTTTGAATTCAATGGAAGTGGTCTCGAGTCCGGATTCGACTATTTACAAAAAGTAACATTTTGGACTTTAAATTCAACAAACGATGCTATATTTAAACAAAACATTTAAATATATAATCGTAAAATATGCGGGTTGTTAGAGACTCCCCTCCTTAAACAAATTGCGTCCTCGCAATACTTAAGAAAAAAACAAAGAGTAACAACCACTCTAAGCCATAACAACACAAAAGAAAAATTTGAAGTGAAAAGTTCACCTTAAGGAGCACGGGAGAGTAAGTCCGGATGTGTTCGCTCGATGAATTCTCTGGATTCCCAAGAACAATCCTTAGGATTTGCGGACCATTGAACTATCACAAGCGGAACATCTTTATTACGAAGGCATTTAACCTTCGTACCAATGATACGAATAGGATGTTGTTCATAAGTCAAATTAGGTGAAACTTCAATTTCTTCAATAACATTGGGCTCAAGAATAGAATCGGCATCTCTAAGGCATTTCCGTAGTTGAGAAACGTAGAATACGTCATAAATAGCAGAAAATTGAGCCGGTAATAAAAGGCGATAAGCCATGGAACCAATGCGCTCGATGATGGGAAATAGGCCAATATATCGAGGTGCTAACTTTCCCGATCGACTGAAACGCACAACACCTTTCATAGGTGAAACACGAATGAATACCAAATCCCCAACAGAAAATTACAAATTCCTTCTTCGGTTATCGGAATAGGATTTTTGTCTACTTTGAGCTTCTTTCATCCTATGACGAATAAGATCAATCTTTTCTGTGGCATCACGAATAAAATCTGGACCTAAAACTAGCTTCTCACCGGCTTCAAGCCAACACGAAGGAGAACGGCATGGCCTTCCGTAGAGGGCCTCGAAAGGTGCCATACCAATACTAGATTGAAAGCTATTATTGTAAGAAAACTCAACAAAAGAAATATGATCTTCCCAACTTCCACCAAAATCAAGAACACATGCACGAAGAAGATCTTAAAGACTTTGATTCACACGCTCTGTTTGTCCATCGGACTGTGTGCTAAAATTAAGCTTTGTTCCCAAAGCTTTTTGAAGACCTTTCCAAAATCCACTAGTAAATAATGGATCACGATCACTAACAATAGAAGTGGGAACTTCATGCAATTTAACAATTTCTTTAACATAGAGTTTGGCCAAAAGAGGTACGGTCCGATTGGACCGAACGGGAATAAAATGGGCGGATTTTGTAAGTCTATCTATTATCACCCATATACTGTCATGACCTGAACAAGAACGGGGAAGACCGTCAATAAAGTCCATGTAAATTTGATCCCACTTCCAAACAAGAATGTCTAAGGGTTGCAATAACCCACCAGGCCTTCGATGCTCGGCCTTTATGAGTTGGCAAGTTATGCAACACTTAATGAAGTTAGCAATATCAGATTTCATTCCATCCGAATAATAAAGTCGCTACTACTACCGGGATGAATGGTAAATTTAGAACGATGAGATTCTTCTAAAATGACTTTACGAAGATCGCTAATATTTGGCACAATCAGTCTACTAAATTTTCAAATGCCTCCGAGAGCATCGATTTCCAAGTCTTTCAAACCATCAATTTCTATCCCTACAACTTTGGCTAAGAAGAGCCAATTCGGGATCTTACTTCTGAGCTTCAAGAATGCGGTCAAAAGAGAAGGATGAGCCTCAAGGCTACATTAAAACAAGAGACGAACATGAATCAGAATCACGATCTCGAATCTCACAAGTGGACCAAGTCCCGAGATCATTCCATTTGGATATCATCATGGAAACAACCGCTTGTTGCTTACGACTAAGGGTATCGACAACACAATTTCCCTTTCCGGTTGTATAGAGAATATCAAGATAATAAGATGCAAGGAATTCGAGCCAACGTTGTTGATGCAAATTAAGTTCCTTTTGAGAGAACAAATACTTAAAAGGTTTATGATCAGTGTAAAGAACAAATTTCTCTCCCAAAAGATAATGACACCAAATTCTAAGAGCAAAAACAATAGCCGCGAGCACTAGATCATGAGTGGCATATCTAGTCTCGGTAGGCTTTAATTGTCTATAAGCTTAAGCGGTAACACGTTCCCTTTTGCATGAGAATGACACCCAAACCAATACGACTAGCATCGGTACAAACAGTGAAGTCTTGGTTCCCTTCGGGAATCACAAGAATAGGAGTATCGGAAAGGAGTTCTATTAATTTTTGAAAAGCAGCTTCTATGCTAAATCATTTATTTCATGATCCTTTTTCCCGAAAAGCTAAGACATTCAAAATTACAATTAACTTTATTTAATCATCTTTTTAGAAAAATTTACTTATTACAAGTCAATTTACTGTGTCTGACTGTCTCATCATAGCGTTTAGGAGACTCCTATCGATAACGTTGATCAGACGCATCGACCAGAATTCTTAAAGCACTCAATGGGCAATACAACACAAAATCATCTTCTATATGATAAACATGTCTCTTAAAATTTTACGAATATTCTTTGCTCGTTTTAAGAACAAAATCCAATTATTCTTATAAATATATCGTATTAGAAAGATTTGCACTTTTAAATTGCTGTTTTCACTCATAATCAATAAATACAAGGACAGACTCATCGGGATATTCACAGAGTACTCGATTCATAAGATGGACGAAATAAGCTGGAGGGTTCGTCAAACCGAATGACATAATGAGCCACTCATAAGAATCATAACGAGTGCGAAATGCGGTAAGTGGAACGCCATCCTCCACAACTCGTAGCTGATGAAAACCGGTGGCAAGGTCGAGCTGAAAAGGCCTTAGCACCAATCAATTGATCGAACACATCATCGATCCTGGGCAATGGATACTAATTTTTAATGGTCAACTCGTTAAGCTTGCGGTAAAGCCTAAGAGTACCATCAGATTTCTTTACAAAGATAGCTGAAGCTCCCCAAGGAGAGGAACTAGATCGAATAAACTGTTTTGCTTCCAATTCGGATAATTGTTTATGCATCTCCACATTTTCCTTATTAGACGTACGATAAGGAGGACGAGTTATAGAAAGAGCTCCAGGGATTAAATTAATTCTGAACTCAATTGCTCGCTTAGGTGGAAATCCTAAAACGGGCTCAAAGATGTTGGGAAATTCACAAACAACGTGAATGAGGGAAATGACATCTTCCTCATCATCATTATCGTCATCATGCGGATTTAGAGAATATAAGGATGCTATCGAATTGGAATCTGAATCTTTAATAACAATAGAAATCTGCTTAACAGATTGGGGATGTCGAAGATGGATAGTCCTCTCGGGATATAGGATTTGGGCTTCATAATGATTAAGCCAATCCTTTCCCAAAACAAATTCTGAAACCTAAGTAGTGCATAACATGCAAATCGGATCAGAAAGCATAATCACATAAAATAATCCCGACATTTTTACAAAGTAAACTGAGTGTTGCAGATCCACTAACCTGATTCGCAATTCTCAGTGAAGTCATCAAGCCCATAATATTTAAAGGAAAAGTATCAACAAGTTCTTTTGATATAAAAGAAGGAGATGCTCCCGTATCAAAAGAATTCGAATAGGATAATCACGAAACAAAATAATGCCATCAAGGACAGAACGAGAAATACCTTGACCAAGAGAAGTGTTACTAGAAGCTTGCGCAACATTCAGCTTACCCTCTTTCTTGCTTTGAAGTTTGGAACATGAAGATAAAATATGACCCAAACTTTTGCAATAGTGACAAGTAAGGGGCTTCGGACACTTATTTACATAGTGGTCCTTAGAACTATAATTGTAGCATACTCCACGATTAGGGATTGGAGTCTTTGCTATCGAAGTTGCTTGCTTCACTTTCTTGTTGGGATTAGGGCTTTTGAACTTAATATGCCTCTTCTTGGTAACCCCAATATCACCATCACTTTCTTTGTCGGCCTCTTCAAGTCGAAGAGTGATATCTACAAACTAGTCGAAAGGTACTTCTAATTTCAGAGGTAAAACCTTTTTATGGTTCTTATTCAAAGCACATATAAACCTTTGATTCTTTACAAGATCCAAAAGTTGTTGGGCAGACATGAATACGTCATCCAGAGGAGGACCACTGGATTGACCAGCGCTAGGACTGCCAGGTCTAACCATTTCTCTTCTTTAAAAAAGAAAGAAGTGGAAAAAGGTTATTCTCAGAATGAATTCAAATAAACTAGATTGATAAAACAAGGCATCATAAAAGAAAATAGGATAGAACGGGTCCTAAGGCTCGAATTAAATCCTAAGGCACGATTCCTAAGAGAGACTTAGGACAATGATCCTTGCTATATTATTCTACATTATTCCGAAGTTTGGCTCTGATACCAAGCTGTGACGCCCCACCTCTATACTCACACTAGCCAAGGACACTATGGGGTAATGCCGTCGACTAGCACGAAGAATAAGGCTGTTGAGGAGCGACCATTTGTGTAATTGATTTGTGCGAGTACCGATATGTCAGATAGAAGGTCATGCATTTCATTTCCAGAGGAAATCCGACACATCGAATACAAACTCAAAGCTACTACACAGTGGCTATGTGGCCTTCGGAAACAAATATAAAATAAGCATAACATAAATCAGTCACGAATATTCATATCACTAAGGCGGAAACAGATATGAATATAACACATAGAAGTGAACATCAAAGTAGTGGTCATACAAGATCCACTACAGCATAAAATAATAGGTACAATTGCTAGACAAAAGAATATGTATACATCAAGGAGTCTCTTTCTTGAATGTATAAAAACAAAAACTACTAAGCTAAAGTAGTTAGCCAAAAGTCAGAAGCTATTCCCTGCTAAAAAGTCAAGTGGAAGCACCCGAAACACCTCGGTCTGACCCGAGTATTATTTAAGAAGAAAAATAATAAACGGATCAGTCTAGCTATAAATATCAGATAAGATGAGATGGGATAAGAGATATGACAAGTACATATGATAACAACATAAATTATACAATATCTCAAATTTTCTCATACACCAAAAAGAATGACATATTCTTTAGCTTATTCACCAAATCAAAAATATTGATAGAGCATATCAGTGCAAATCACAAAAATTGGTGAAACACAAATTCCAGAAATCACAAAAAGGGGGAGGCCTATCATAAATGGGAGCATGAAAACTCACCAACACGTGTATCATAAACGAGACGCTATCCCATAGGTCGCTAACCCATAAAATGAGCCAAACATCGATGCACCTAAAAAGATACGCCACATGCACAACCGAACATCGACGCACCTAAAAAGATATGCCCCATGCACATACTAATTGAGCTGAACATCGACGCACCTAAAACGATACGCCCCATGCACTGACTCGTTGAGCCGATTGCTCCACGAACGGTCCAAAGACTATGGGTCTCTACCCTACAAAATCGAGCCGAAGCTCCATAAAATAAGTGCAAATTACACCAAGCTAGTAAATAAATGAGTTTAGCTTCATGTCCCTTAACCACTGGCTTAACTTAAATATTTACGAACAAATCGTAGATTTCCACTCGAAAATACCAAATGATCATCATTGATCAAAAAGAAGTGTAAATTACACTAAGCTAGTAAATAAATGAGTTTAGCTTCATGTCCCATAACCACTGGCTTAACTTAAATATTTACGAACAGATTGTAGATTTCCACTTGAAAATTGTCACGAGATTTCAATCGAACAAGTCTAAAAATTAACGGACGAAGTAAACGCAAGCGTTTCATACCACTTGTTTTGCTAAGTCGTTTAATTAGATTTCTCATACGAATGAGGTAAAGGTTAGTATATACTAATAGATTGGTAAACGGTTTTTAAAACGAGCTTTGTATTTTAAAAGTAGTGTTGAAATCGTTTTTTGTGAAAGAGTTTGAGTATTTACTACTAGTATAGAAACCTTTGTATTTTAAAGTGACCAATCGTAGAAACGATTGTAAAAACAATCTATCACCAAAAATTCACATTCGACGACGTGAATCAAAACCATAGAAATCGATATCAAATCCATCAAAATGGATATTTCCAAAAATCCAGAGAAGAAGTCATCAAAGTCAATAATAAATGATAACAACCAACCGGATCAACAAAAATTGATAAAACGGAAATCCACTGAAAAATAGGCAAATTGGCTGAATTAAACAGCACCAGACGTCTGAGCTGAGAATCTGGAAATTTTATTCCAGATCGCCCAAACGTCTGGGAATAACCTCAGACATTTGAGCTTTACATCTGGAATTTTTATTCCGATGGCCCAAACATCTGAGTGTTTTCCCAGACGTCTGAGCTGAAGCTCAGGGCAAAAATTAGCCTAGGCCATTAATGGCCAAATCGGTTCGGAAGCAATCAGATGAGCGATGGTGGCTAGGGATTTATGCCAAGCGACAACCCAGCCCTATAGGGTCTTCAATACACTCCAAACAACATGTCCAAACATCCATTGTAGGATCTTCATAGATTTTGACATCAAAATACCAAAATTTAGAAAATTCACCAAACCAATTCAATTCAAAAGCAAATGAACATGAAATAGATGTTAGGAATTCATACCTAACAACTATCAAAGGTATAGACATAGATGTGAGTTCAAGAACTCACCTTTAAACTCAAATATAGAAATGAGAAGCTCTAAAACAAGCTAAGATTGATTCCTCTTCAACAACACCTCTAGAATCTTCAATCTATTATCAAATGCAATGTTTTTCCTAATTTAGGTTATAGGAATTTCTGAAAATTGAAGAGAGACGGAGATGGAGAAGTTGAAGAGGATGCTTACCTAAGCTTCTCTTTAATTTATAACTTGAAGTTGGATTTCCTAAGAGAATTAGAGCTTAGGAATTTCTAATCTCTTTTCTTTTTCCCCATTTTTCTAGGGCTTGTGTGTTAGGAATTTAGAAAGTGGAATGAATGAAGAGGAGTGGAGTGGGAGGTATTTTGTAGAATGTTTGGGTTCTCTTATTGGGTTAGTGGGCTAGTACACAAACCAAAGCCCAAACAAAATACCAAAATCCTAATCAACTCCAATCATATCGATGTTTATACTGAAAAAAGTTTTAAACGTTGTTTTGAACTCAATGGAAGTGGTCTCGAGTCCGGATTCGACTGTTTACAAAAAGTAACATTTTGGACTTTAAATTCAACAAACGATGCTATATTTAAACAAAACATTTAAATATATAATCGTAAAATATGAGGGTTGTTACACTATCCGTCACACATCCCATAGTTTTCCTAGGATGACTATGAACCCTTCATTATCTTCATAGAGACTATCCATCTCCTGCATGATGTGGACTATCCATCTCACTTCCCATAGTTTTCCTAGAATGATCATGAACCCATTATTTACAATTTAATTCTTGTTACCTACATGTTTCAATTTAGTTCATGTTACCCACATGTATCCCCTTAAAGTTTTAACATTTCAAAATGACATAACATTCCTATCCCCAAATGGTCTATGTCAAAATCATTTAAGAAAATTCATTGGTATCCCTACTTATAAAGTTTCATTTATAAAACATTTAGCATGTCGAAACTAATATACTTTGGTGTCCCCAATGATAGCGTCGATGTCTAAAGTTAAATTAGCATTGGTATCCCAATGTCTAGAATCGAAGTCATAATCCAATAGGCCCGCCGCACTTTTTAGGATAATATAGATAAATTTCGAAGTTCATCTACATCGGTATCCCCAATGTTAGCGTCAAAGCTCATAATTTAAAGTAGCATTGGTATCCCCAACGACTACGTCAAAGTAGAGGCATAAGGCTCTTCGCCTTTAATAAAACAAAACATAACACACACGTTATTAAATCAACGTCGACCCATATCCAAGGTCGAAGAAAAAAACTTAATTTCTTTTAAGTTCAATAAAAATTCATGTCAAGATTGGTGTTGTCAACCTTCATAAACTATAAGCTATCCACCTATTAAACAAAACTTAAAACCTTTATAAGTTATATGGCTAATTGCCAAAGACATATGGTCGTCGACCCTTATAAACATAGGCCTCCTCACCCCTTTAAAACTTAGTTTTAATTTACACAAAACTCTCGTCTTCGGCATTCGAAAGATAAGGTGCAACGTCGGGCCCAAGCGGCGTCGACTTTGAAACACTACGTCATCAACCTTGATGCACATCGATCCCCTAAGACCCTCGACGACGTTATAAAACTTTTACATTTAAACTACTTCGGCTACTATACCGCTTTTTATATAGAGTCTAAGACACAATAGCGGTGTCATTGCCTTGCTTTGGAAAACAAATGAAGAGATGCGGCATCATTAAAAACAGTGATGCAGGTATGCGACGTCGTCATCGTCGACACTAAAGCTTTTAAAACATATAACGAATCACGAAGTGCCATTACCACTTATAATATGTTGCGACGAGGTCGACTTTGGCTTACTTAGAACCATTGCATAGTTACCAAAGTAACTGTCATAAGTTTCCTTTCACTACGACATCGATGCCCATGAATGTGGCCTTGTCTTAGGCTTGAAGATGATAAGGTGGCATAGCATTATCGTAATTGTTATAAAAACTATTTTATTGCTTCTTAAAGTAAAAACTTTTCACCAAATCTCAATTCTTGTCTAATTTTTATTAGATAAAATAATCTTTCACAAGTCCTTTTTAAAAATCTCGACCGTACTCATTATTCTAGTTCCAAAACATGCTTCAAAATATTTAATTAATATCCATAACTAATTAACCTTTAAAATGCTTAACTAGTATAATAAATTCATCATGAATTGAAATCACTTCGGAAAAATACCAAAAATTCAAAGAAATTAGAGAATATCATTCTCTTTAAAATATAAAAATTTCAAAGCCAAAAACCATATATAATTATTTTAAATAATTAAAACCCAAAATTATGCTATTTACTCCTTAAGAAATTCATAAAATAATCTATATAATTTGGAAAATTATGAAATTAAAACCCATCTCCAAAATATCATTTTACATAACATATCAAAAATTCAAACCATTTTGAGATTAAAATATTATTTTTACCCTTAAAACTCATTTAAACAATTTCATAAAAATTCTAATAACCATTATTCTATCCAAATAATGATTAAACAACCATATCTTAGCAAAACAAATATCAATCATTCGGGTATTATCCATAACCGAATTCATAAGCAAAAATAAGATAGTTTCATTATTATTTACCTTAGATTAATTGTTGGAGTTGAGATTGATATGGCTTTAATCTTCCTGCTTCTTCGCCTTTGAATCCCCTTGATTTCGTTATTCCCTCCATAGGTTATGGTCGGCTTCTTTTCTTCTTTCTTTAGATTGTTTTGTTTGAGTATAAATGAGAAGGATATGAGGGAGAGAGGGTTTAAGGATTAAAAGGTGGATCTACCTATTTTACCCTTCGCATATGTCCTCTTATGTGTTTTAAGTTTAAAACAATCTTATTACTTAGTTCATTATGGCACAACCTCAATATTTTCAAACCTCATTCTCCTTATCCCTTTACATTATTCTATTTAATCTATCCAATTAAATATCCTAAATAATGTTCAACTAAAAATAAGGATGTTACAGTCTCCTCTTGTTAACGAATTTCATTCTTGAAATTCAGTAAGGACTACAAAATAAGCATATTAAACATGCAAACAATGCTAGTATATCCTACCGGCTACTAAGTCTATATACAAAAAATATAGAACATACCAACATAACAGCTCAGGATAAGTATCCCTAATCCTGTCTTCTGTCTCTCAAGTATAGTCTTTCTCGTTATCACTCCACTGGACTTACATTAATCTGACTGTCTTGTTCCTTAACTTTTTTTCATCTCTAGCTACACCGAACTGGTCGTCTTACAAAATTCAGATCCAGCTCTACTACCAAATCTTCCATTGCAGTCGGAGCGATAGTAGTCTCTGGATCATGCACATACTTCCGAAGATGAGAAACATGAAATATATTATGGACACCTGCTTCAAACTACTCGATAACTCTACTCAGTACGCGAGTTTTCTAATCGTCACTATAATAGGTAATAGTCCAACATATCTCGATGTCAGTTTCCCTGACTTTCCAAACTGTACCACACCCTTCATCGGTGATACTTCAATAAAAACATGGTCTCCAACTGAGAACTCAATATCCTTACGCCTCTTATCTGCATAACTTTTCTACCTAGACCGAGCTTCTCTTATCCTATCACCGATTAACTCAATCTTCTTTGTGGCTTCTCTTACCATATCTAGATCAAGGACTAATATGTCTCGGGTTTTCACCCAACATACTGGCGATTTGCACGGCCTTCCATACAAAACTTGGAAAGGCGCCATTCCTATACTAGTCTGATAACTATTATTATAGGAAAACTGAACCAAGTGCAAATGGTCTTTCCACGCCCACCAAAATCTAGTACAAAATCTCTCAACAAATCTTTGAGTACCTTATTGACTCTCTTTGTCTGCTCATCTGTCTGAGGGTGATAAGCAGTACTCATCTTAAGCTTGGTACCTAACACTTCCGGTAGACTCTTCCAGAACTCACTAGTGAACAAGGCATCTCTGTTACTGACTATACTACTAGGAATTCCACGTAGTCTAACTATGTTCTTCATAAACAACTTAGCCAATATAGGTGCCATCCTGGTTGACTTAACTGGAATGAGATGGGAACTCTTGGTCAACATATCTACCACAACCGATATACTTTCATTTCTTCTGCTCAACCTTGGCAATCCATCAATAAAATCCTTGGATATCGAATCCCATTTCCAAACTGGTATGTCCAAAGGCTGAAGTGATCCACTTGGCTTCTGATATTCGGCTTTCACTTGCTGTCAATTCATACACTGTTTTACCCATAAGCTACATCCCTCTTCATACTTTTCGAGAAGAAACTTCTCTTCATATCATGATACATCTTGGTTCCCCCAGGATGAATCATAAATTTCGATCAATGACACTCCCTAAGAACTTCCCACCTTATGTTTCCAACATTTGGAACACATAATCGTCCCTTCTTTCTCAACCATCGCTTATGGTCAAGACTAAAATCCTTTAGATCATCGATCTCATTCCATTTTCCAGTCTTCTTATCCGTTCAGCTAATACTGGATTATCCCTTTGCTTAGAAGCAATCCTTTTAGTCAATACTGGTCAGACTTCTAAACAAAACAACATGGCAGTTCTTTGAATAGAACTAGCAGTCGATCTTAATTGCACACTACAAGTAGTCAAAACCTCCAGATCCTTCCATTCTGCCAACATAGCTAACACCATATTCTGATGTTTAATGCTAAGTGCATCTGCAACTTTATTTTCTTTCCCTGGTGTATACTCAAATACCAAAATCATAAGCTACTAAAACTCCAACCACCTCTGTTGTCTCATATTCAACTCTTTCTAAGAGAATAAATACCTCAAAGACTTATGATCCATATAAAACTCGAATCATTCTTCTAAGAGGTAGTGTCTCCATACTTTCAATGTGAAAATCACCGCTATCAACTCTAAATCATGAGTCGGATATCTAACTTCATATGGTCTGAGCTGCCAAGAAGCGTAGACAATCACTTTACCCCTCCACATCAATACAACTCCTAAACTTGTTCCACATGCATCCATATACACTACTAGATCCTGATTCCCATCTGGAACTACTAACATAGGCACGTTGGTCAACAAATGCTTCAACTCAAGGAATGGTTCCTTACATTTGTCTGACCAAATAAACTTCACGTCCTTTCTGGTTAGCTTAGTCAAAGGCGTTGTTATCCGCAAGAAATCCTTGACAAATCTCCAGTAATAGCCAGCTAATCGAAGAAAACTTCTCATCTTGGTCACCGTCTCGGGTCTTTTCCAGCTGTTAACAGCTTCGATCTTAGCTGGATTGACTGACAACCATTTCTCTGAAACTACATGACCAAGAAATCTCACTTCTTTCTTGCAGAAATGACACTTCGAAAACTTCGCTTTCAGTTAATGCTGCCTCAATGTCTCAAGCACTATTCTAAGATGAATCTCATGATCTCTTTCATCCTTAGAATATACCAAAATGTCATCAATGAACACCAACACGAACCTATCCAAAAACTCTCGAAAAATTCGATTCATCAAATCCACAAAGAAAGCTGGCGCATTCGTTAATCCGAATGGAATCACTAACCACTTGTACGAACCATACCTCATTCGAAATGCCATTAACGGAATACTGTCCTCCGCCACTCTAAATTGATGGAACCATGTCGCCAAATCCAACTGGGAAAATACTTTGGCTCCACTCAACTAATCAAATAAATCATCAATTCTCGACGAAGGATATCAATTCTTTATCGTCTTCTTTTCAACTTACGATAATCGATGCACAATCTTAATGACCCGTCCGTTTTCTTCACGAATACCAAGGCCGCTCCCCAAGGCGAACTATTTGGTTTAATAAAACCCTTTCCTTCTAAGTCCACTAGCTGCACCTTTAACTCCTTTATCTTAGTAGGTGTCATCCTGCTAGGTGGTCTACTTACAGGTTCAACTCCTAGTACAAGATTTATTCAAAACTCAATAGTTTGTTTCGGTGGTAGTCCTATAATCGGCTCAAAAACATCTACAAATTCTCTTATAATTAAAACCCAATTCAATTCGTCTTCCACTTCTGTGGCTCCCAATAAAGCACAAATTTCTGGACTCGAATTCTCAACTAAGTATACTATTCAGTCACTACTAACATGGTGTCTCAATGATATTTTTTAATCCTGGAAAAATATCCTAGCATCATATCTGCTCAACCAAACCATATCTGGACAGCTAATCAAATTTAGCAGAGTACTCCAACACTGGCATTTCCCCTTGCTCCAACTCCATAAATTTCCCGAGCAAGGCTAATTTAGCTACTTTAGACAAAAATCTCACATCGAATCTTCTTTGAAAATCTACCTAAGTCAACTCCTCCTCAGGTACTCCTATGTTAACTCCATTCCACTAAAATAAACCAGCACCTTAAAACCGTCTCAAAGCCAATCTCCTTTTCCGCTCATCATTCACACCTAAATCAGCCAAACTCATTTCAAAATGTAACAACCAATTCTCCACTTCTATTGCATCCTCAGTCCCTAGAAAAGGCTTTCCAGCCAGACCGGTGTAATCTTGGCTCATCTTGGCATAGTTATCACCAACTGGCGCTACAGGATTGACTCCTCCCGCATTAGCAGCATTTCCTCCAACTACATGTGCACCTGCTCTAGCTTGCATCAAGTTGGCGAAGAACTGATACATAGCCCCTATATCTACTGGCGGGGTCGCAACACTTACATTGGCAGTTTGATTAGCATTTGCCTATCGACCCTAGTTCTTCTTGGTATTAGGTCGAGCATTTCCATTGGTTGTGGTGCTTCCTCCACCAAGGTTCACTCTTTTGTTTTCTGCCTCCATATCTTTCTTTCTCGTAAATCTGCATACGCGCTTTACTAAGATACAAAAGGACGGTCTAAGAGAGAAGGGAGAATAGAGATGGAACATATACTTATATATAGCAAATACAAGTATGTTATTATAGCGTTATCCCATATCCTAATTTATTCTCTAATCCATTTGGATTATGTTTTCAAAATCTTTTTTAGGTTCAAAATTCTTGTAAGCATAAACCTATGCTCTGATACCAACTTGTAACATCCCCTATTCTGAGGCTCAAAACTAACTGCTACAAATGCTACAGTCATCAATAGTTATTAATTCCTGGTGAAAAAATGCGGCAACGTTAATCATATCAATAATCAGAAGCACATATAAATGAAAAAAAATTCAATATAGCTTAACAAAAAAATTTCACATCTCATTTTACAATGATATTTCATATTCATTACATAATCCCAAGCGTAATCCCACGTCTAGAGAAAATATAATTTATTACAAAATACTCAATGAGCGACATATGAAGATGCCCCATTGGTTGATCAGAGTAAAATACTTGGCAATTATACAACTTTGCCATTACATCCAAATAGATAGAACCAAACTACACAGCAGAAATAAATATAGTTCCTAATTGCTAGATTGCCTCCTGCACGTCTCCGAAAGCTTATTCGTCTAACTGGAACCTGAAAGCCCTTACTCCCGACCTACTCAAATGAGTACCTGAGAGTTTAAGGGGAACAATAAAAAATTTGGGTTAGACAACAATATGGTGTGAATAATAACCTACCATCTCTAACCAAATAGATATCTAGTGAGACTATGCCGCCGAGCATAATGGATTTTCCCCTTACTAGTATCTTAACCAAAACATAACAACAATGTATTGTGCTCCTGCAACGACAATGGTTAGAACATAGAAGATAGAATTTGTAATCATGCAACATATACTGGATTACCTATTCAAATTCGTTAGTTTATCTATCTTAATCTCAAATGACTACTTGTCACAATTTAAACTAACTATCCATCTTATAATTGTGTGGACTACCTATCTCACATTTAAACATAGTTATGTGGACTATCTATCTCACATGTAATTATTACTTGGATTACCCATCCCTTACCACATGGCTACCTATCACATAGGGTTCAATTATTCAAAGTTATGTAGACTATCCATCACACTTATTCCATTTAACTTAAAATGATGTGGACTATCCTTCACATATCACATAGTTTTCCTTGGATGACTATGAACTCTTCATTATCTACATAGAGACTATCCATCTCCAGCATGATGTGGACTATCCATATCACATCCCATAGTTTTTCTAGGATGACTATGAACCCATCATTTACAATTTAATTCATGTTACCTTCATATTTCAATTTAGTTCATGTTACCCAAATGTAACCCCATATAGTTTTAACATTTCAAAATGACATAACATTGGTATCCCAAAACGATCTATATCGAACTCATTTAAGAAAATGCATTGGTATCCCCAATGATAAAGTTTCATTTATAAAACATTTAGTCTGTCGAACTCATTTAAGAAAATGCATTGGTATCCACAAAATGATCTATGCCGCTTTTTATATATAGTCGAAGTCACAATAGCGATGTCGTTGCCTTGCTTTGGAAAACAAACGAAGGGTTGTGGCATCATGTAAAACAATGATGAAGATATGCGATGTCATCATTGTCAAAACTAAAGCTTTTAAAACATATAAGGAATCACAAAGTGCCATTACCACTTATAATATGTTGTCGATGACGTCGACTTCAGCCTATTTAGAAACATTGCATAATTACCGAAGTAACTGTCCTATTTTTCCTTTCAGTACGACGTCGATGCCCATTAATGCGGCCTTGTCTTAGGCTCGAAGATGATAAGGTGGCAGCCATTGTCGTAATTCTTATAAAAACTGTTTTATTACTTCTTAAAGTAATTTTTTTTACTGAATCTCAATTCTTGTCCAATTTCTATTGGATATAATAATCTTTTACAAATCCTTTTCAGAAATCTCGGCTGCACTCATTATTCAAGCTCCAAAACATGCTTTAAAATAATTAATTAATATCCAAAATGAATTAACCTTTAAAATGCTTATCTAGCATAATAAATTCACCATAAATCAAAATCACTTATGAAAAATACCAAAAATTCATTAAAATTTGATAATATCCTTCTATTTAACGTATAAAAATTTTGGAGCTAGAAAACATATTTAATTATTTTAAATAATTAAAACCCAAAATTAAGCTATTTACTCCTTAGGATATTCATAAAATAGTCTATATAATTTGAAAAATTATGAAATTAAAAATCCATCTCCAAAATATCATTTTACACAACATACCAAAAATTTGAACCATTTAGAGATCAATATATTAGGTTTTACCCTTAAAACTCATTTAAACAATTTCATAAAAATTCCAATAGCCATTATTCTATCCAAACAATGATTAAACAACCATGTCTTGGCAAAAAAACATCAATCAGTATGGTGTTAATTCAAAAGCAAAAATAAGATGGTTTAATTATTATTCATCGTAGATTAATTGTTTGAGTTAAGATTTGATATGGCTTTAATCTTCCTAGCTTCTTCTCCTTTGAATTCCCTTGATTTCATGATTCCCTCCCTAGGTTATGGACGGCTTCTTTTCTTCTTCTTTTTAATTGTTTTTGTTTGAGTAAAAATGAGAATGATATGAGGAGGATAAGATTTAAGGAATAAAAGGTGGATCTACCTATTTTACCCATCTCATATGTCCTCTTATGTGTTTTAAGTTTAAAACAATCTTATTACTTGGTTCATTAAGGCACGACCTTGATATTTTCAAATCTCATTCTCTTTATTCCTTTACATTATTCTATTTAATCTATCCAATTAAATGTTCTGAATAATGTTTAACTAAAAATAGAGGTGTTACAAGTATTTATTTCCATAATAATTTCTTGTAATTTCAAACGAAGCAAAGATCTCACTTTGGTTAATTTATGGAAAATTATAATGGTAATCCTTTTTTAAAAGGATGACTTTGGTAAATTAAAATATGGAAAGGAATATTCTGGTTTAGGAATTAATGATTAGAAATAAGATACACACATATAACCGCACTTGACCTATAAAAATAGAAACATATAAATAGAGTAATTTATGGCTATATACGTATTAGTTTGTAATTAATGAATTCAGATTTATGGATGTTAACTACAAATTAATGGACAATAATTTTGTAATTAATGAAAGAAATTAAATGGGGACTGATTAGGGAATTTAATATGTCATTTATGGAGGAACTGAATCGATATAACAAAGGGATTTTGAAACTGGTAAAAAGAATAGGGATTGATTGAGCATTTATTAGAGATGGTCCAATATTGATAATAATGATTAATTACTAAGGGTATATTAACTGAAGTAATGAATGGACCATATTTATTAGAAATCAAGAAGGAGAATTAAGAAATGTAGGTGATAGTGGAATGACATATTAGAATTGTCCATCTTATTTGAGTAAGGAGTGTTAGGAAAACAACATTATTTACACAGTTAAGGATAAATGGAAACTTCCACCATGGTGCCCTTTTATAGTTTTTGGGATTGTTATTACCGGTCGTCTCCCTTAGATTATTAGAAAAGCGTATGATATGGTAGAAGATATGTTCTTGTTTTATCATTGGGTTGATTTCATGGATGGGATTAGACCGCCAGATATATATATATATATATATATATATATATATATATATATATGGAGAAACAACGTAAATAAGGAAATTTCATAAGAACACTTACCTAGTGAAAAGCTATAGATAAGGTTGGAAGTTAATAAGGAAATTAGGTTAGTAACTAGGAATAAAGGATGCTTTGATCTCAAAAGTTTTAGGATTTTGGGAAAATTAAATTTTAGCTTGTAAAGTACACCATTCAAGGATGACCCTTCCCACCAGGGGGATAAGATGAATAGGGATATGAAGAGAATTTTATATTGGACAGGAATGAAGAAGAACGTGGCAGAATTAACAACTAGGCGTTTGACGTGCCAAAAAGAAAAAGGTTAAATTGTTACGAAGTGAATGAAGGCCGCACAAGATCGCCAGAAATCCTATGCGGACAACCGAAGAAAAGAGTTTGAGTTTGAAGTAGGGGATATGGCATTTATTAAAGTTTCACCTCTTAGAAAGGTCATGAGATTAGGAAGACGGGAAAGTTGGCACCAAAATTTGTTGGGTCTTTCCCAATTTTAGAAAGAATAGAAAGACTTGCTTACCATATGGAGCTGCCTGATAAGTTGGCAGGAGCCTAAGATGTTTTTCACCTTTCATACTTGAGGAAATGCCTTCATAGCATAGCCACTGTGGTAGAGCCTGATCAATTGGAGGACACTGATGGAGCCAATATCATCCCATGCCACCACATGCATTATGGAGCACGAAACTAGGAAGCTCCGCAATAAAGAAATTAGGTTGGTTCGGGTAAAATGGAGGGAAAATCCAATGGAAAGAATGAGAACTTGTCATCCTAAGCTTTTCACTGACAAGCTTTTCTCTCCAAAATTAGGTTTTGTTTTCATCATGGTTGCTAGATTGGATGGTAGGAGATGGTTGCTACACATTTACTATCGCTTTTGCACTCATATAGAACACTTTTTGCATGTTTAGGATGTTTGCGTACAAGCCTATATATCAAGATACTTGCATCCATGCTAGGATTGAGCTCACCTACAGTATGTCTGCACACATAATCACATTGCACTTTTGGTTGAGTAGATTATTGTGTAGATAACTTGGTTTTATAACATGGATGTTCATTGCGCATTACACCGTCCGCCTCTTGGAAAGATTTCGAAACGAAACCCTTTTAAAGTGGGAAAATGTAACATCCTAAAAAAATTAACAAGAAATAAATAAAATAGCTAAATTAATTAAATAAGATAAGGTTAAAAATATAAATTTTTCAAAAGCCATAATTTGACCATGGAAGTCATGGCGTTGTGTTCGTGGCGAAATTCTGATTAATTTCCATATATAATATGTTGATAACGGAGCTCAAATGGAAAAGTTATGGACGTTTGAAGTTTTCGAATTCAAAATAATTTAAATAGAATTCAAATTCAAATAATTAAACAGTTCTTAAATTTGAAATTTGAAGTTAATAGTAATTAGACTTGAGGGTTAAGAAATCATTAGAATTAACATTAACGTTAATAGCTAATTAACGAATAAAATAAAATAAATAATGGCAATAAAACAACGTTCCCAGAGAAAGTCCACCGGTAGTATAGGGTCTGTTGACTGGTCCCTATGTATGGCGGCTAGGGCTATGTGCAATTTTGAACATATCAGATTATATTATTTCAAACCGACTTAAATTCGACAGTTTTGATACATTTTAACCACAGTAAATAAGAGCCTAGCCCCCTCACTCTTATCACAGATTATTTTGGGAACCTAGCGAAGCTCTGTCAGTTCATCTCTTCCAAGATTCAGAAAACTTCTTTAGGGTTTCAAATAAGAAATCCTATATGTTTATTTTTGTTTATTTATTATTTTCTAAGCCTGTTCTCCTCCAAACCACTAATTTTTTGAATCAAATGTATATACAAATCTCTAGTTGTATATATAAAAAAATATCTGAAAGAGATCATTAAAGGCGTGTCAAATCCAAAAGAAGGCAAAGCTAAGGACCTATAGTGAGTGAAAATCTTAGTCTTTCTATCTTAGTAATTGATTAGTGTAGTTTGGATTTGAATTATGCCTTAGGAAGCTTTGGTTCATGAAAACATCACATTGGAAATCCCCAAAATCCCCCCAAAGGGAAATGTTAATTCTAGGTTGGAATCTCAAATGTTTATCTTAAAATAATGAGTATTGTGTAGATTTGCAATTTCAGTGTTTTTACTTTCTATTCCACTTCTTATTCTTTTTCTTTGGATTTGATAAGGGTTTTGATTAGGAAATGGTGTGTAAGGTACGAATTCTTGTTCGTAGTTTTCACTAATAGAAATTCCGTTTCTCTAATTTCATGTAAAAAGAAGTTGAATAGAGCGTAAAAAAGAATTGAAATTGCAAGTTTATTGATTTATTCCCTTGTTTTAAGATAATAGGGTGATTTGGAATTTTAGTTTGTATACAACTCCATTGACTAGATATTTGGATATTGGATTTATGGTGTATTGATAATATGGAAATAAGACTTGTATAATTTTGAAAGAGTTAACTTTTAAACAATAGTTTCGAGTATAAACCCCGCACGCTTAGAAATTCCTAGGCGTGTGTGTGCTTTTATGTATTATCATAAATAACATATAATTTTTACGTATTAATTGCCTAGTTAATAGGACAATAACTATTATTAAATTCCCTTAGGAAAGAAATTAATGGTAAAGGCAAAATAAGAAAGATTTCTTAAAAGGCCTTAATAATAGATGCGATAAGATGTGTTATAATATATGTAAAGAGTGTTACAGATTACAACTAAGTTATAGGGATGTGAGTTAGTCAAAAGCACACGAAAGTCTGCCCAGCTAATCTGGCTACCAGTAGTGTGACATTGGGACTGATATGAGACATCGCCTATAATAAGTAACTACATATGATGTGAGGTTAGTCCCAAAGTCTGTGGGCTAAATCTGCCCATCTCATCTGGCAACCGGTACCTACAAATAGTCATACTAATGTGAGACATCACTGTGGGGTATCGTCATAATATGAAGGGCCTGCTTCAGGGATTGAATGTATTAAGTGGTTGTGTGAGGGCCCGTCTCTTTCCTATGTAGGAAGTAGTAAATGGTCAGGGTTATGGGTTAGGCATAATAGAGAATATCTCAGGAAAGGGCTCGCTTCGATATGAAGTATTAAGTGGCTAAAGAGATTCTGTGCAGTATAAGTTAGATGGTTACTAGAGAGGATTCCATCTTGTGATAGATATTAAAGGATGAGGACCTTCCTTAAAAGAGGTATTAAATAGTCAAAGTCTGCCTAGTTCCCAATAAAAGGTACTGAGTGACTTGTGTACTGTCTCTTATATTGATAAGACATTATTGACGATAGATATGGGTTATTGGGTTAAAAGCGAGATGGCTATGGGCTTATATTTTGAAAGCCTTTTTGACTTATATTTGAAAAGACTCAGGATGTAGATAAAATACGAAAGACATATCTCTGTTTAAATATACTGTCCAAGTTCTACAATAGTAAGGCTTGAGTTTTTTTTCATAAGACATATGTTGTTTTGACTCCCTCCTCACTACAACACAAGTTAGGAAAGATGATGATGTTGAAGGCAAAGGCGTAGAGAAAGCTTGTGGTAGTCTATCTATTTATCTATTTATGTTATTTTCAGATGTACCCGTTGGAAACCGTTTTATGTTGAATATGATGTACCATGGATATGTAACGGTTATTATTGGTTTTGTGTTATGGTTTTTATGACATTTTGAATTTATAATAAAATGGGTGTTGTTGTTATTACTATATTTTATCTTTTCGCCATGAGATCTGAATGTGTAGATAAATAGCTCTGTATTGTTCTTTTTACCAACCAACGGTAGTTTTGGAATGGGTCTATGTTTCCATGAGCCTTTTCTAGGTCAGAATTTAGGTCCGTTTTAGGGCGGATTGTTAAAATATTGGCCAACGTTTAGCCAAAATGCACTGGATTACGCTAAATGATGCGACAAATGCTAGTTCTATGTAAAAACTCTAAGAGCTCCGCATAGTGAGCCAACTCCCACGATAAGCCTAATGGCCATTTGATGTTTGAGCCATTAAACTCATTGGCCTTTTTCCAACAACTAAAGGACGGGTAAGATTTGCAATAGTTTCTACTAACTACTTCACAAAGTGGGTCGAAGCAAAACTCCTATAACAGCACATCATGGCGTTAAGTTTTTTAATGGAAAATAATGTGACAAAATATGGTCTTCCTTACAAGATCATAACAGATAACGACACACAATTCTAAAGTCTGGTGTCTACCAAATACTGCTAAGATCATGGCACCAACAAAAGCTTTTCCTCAGTGGCTCATCCGCAGGACAATGGAGCCATAGAAGTGGCCAATAAAACAATTAAAGAGTTCCTAAAGAATCGCCTAAATCGAGCCAAAGGCAATTGGACAGATGAACTACCATTTGTCCTATAGACTTATAGGACATGCTCCAAATATCAATAACATACTCCCTTCTCTTTTGTTTACGACTATGAAGACATGCTTCCAGAGTCCATAATCACCTCACATCGACGCTTATACTACAACACTCATTAGAATATAAAACTCTGAAATGACTTATTAGACTTCATACCCGAACTTTGGTACGAAGCAGCGTTAAGAATAACATGGGTATATTCACCGAATGACTAGATATTATAATCAACGGGTCCAGACCCAAAAATTCGAAATAGGAGATCTACTCCTCTGAAGGATCATGCCAAATACTAAAGATCCAATAGATGGACTGCTCGATCCAAATTGGAAAGGGCCCTTAATCATTCATGACATAATTCCTTTGAGAGCTTATTGGTCAAAGTAGCAAGATGGTAATATCATAATTTTGACATGGAATGCTAAGCATCTAAAACATGCCACATCAAAAGGCTGTCATTGGAATATATCATAGATTCCTAGTAATTTCGATATTATATTTAGTATTTTAGCCATGATCAAGTTGTATCATGCAAATTTTAATATTATATTACGCATTTTAAACATGGTTAAGCAGTATCATGCAAATTACAAGAATATATCAAGTATTATAGCCATGTTCAAATAGTATCATGCAATTTTCTACCGAAGTTACAAGTACTTTCAAATATATCAAGTATTTCTGCCATGGCCAAATTAGTGTCATGCAAAGAGAAAGCCATGGCTAAAGCAGTGCCAGGCAAAGGCCATGGAAAAGGCAGTGTCATGTAAAGAGAAAGTCATGGCCAAAGCAGTGTCATGAAATATAGGCACAAAAGTGCCACTATTAGTTTTCCAATTGACCAGGCTGGCTTTTCCGATATAAGATTTGATATATTTTATGGTTTCCAGAAGTAAGGATCGAAGCCCAAAACGATGATGCATTCTATCATTACAATCTAAGTGAAGTTGTGATCTCTTTAAACAACGGTTTTGAGCCCTCTAACACTAATGGTTACCCAAACATTACTTATAAAATCATTTTGGCCCTGGCTACAAATAGAAAACTTCCGAAAAGTTGCATTTTGACTTTACGGTTCTCGTAGTAAACTGATGAGCTTCACTAAGATGGGCCATTATAGTAAATTCAGAGGATTATTCTATACATAATAAATAAAAGTTATATTCAAGGTTAATTCTACTCCTTAGGTAGAATTTTTATCATAATATTTGGAAACTAAAATTAGTACTTACAAAAGTCCGGATGATTAACTAATCAAAAGAACCGAGACCATAGTTTCTCGTCAGAATTTGCGCTTTCCTAGAATACCCACTAGAACATAAGAGGCCGTAAACGTAAAATCCTCATGTATTCTGGCAAGAAATCCTAGGAGTAACCAGAGTGGCTTGGATCGATCTCCCATAATTCTAGTCTAGCTAGCATGGACCGCATTACGGCATGCCATAGTTAACCTTCCTATAGTTGTAATTGATATGTCTCTTATGCTCTCAAACCCTCAAGAACGAGGTAAAAACCCACAGAACGAGGTATAAACCTTCATAATGAGGTAAGTAGTGTTTTAAAATTTTTACCAACCCTCATAACAAGATGACCAATCCAAAAGTCATTTTTCAAGACCTCATAATGAGGCAAAAATACTCAATATGAGATAAGAATTCCAAGATCTGTTTTCACAAACCCTCCATGCAAGGTAAGACTTTCCAATTCTTCTACAAACCCTAATTACTAAGTGAGTGTAAATTTACTTTCTCCTTTACGGCACTCTACTATGTATAACATTTAGCTTACACTTACTTTTGCCTTTATGACCCATACATAGCCTTTGGCTTAAACTTACTTTCACCTTTATGCCACTCTACCATCCATAGAATTCGGTTTATAATTACTCTCACCTTTAAGGCAATTTACCATACATAGCCTTCGGCTTACAATTACTTTCGCCTTTATGACACTATACTATACACAACCTTTGGCTTACAATTATTTTTTCCTTTTTGACATTATACTATACATAGCCTTCGGCTTACAATTACTTTCACCTTTACGACACTATACTATACATAGCCTTCGGCTTACAATTATTCTTGCTTTTACAGCACTCTACTATACATAGCCTTCGACATATAATTACTCTCTCCTTTATGACACTCTACTATACATAGCATTCGACTTACAGTTGCTTTCACCTTATATGACACTCTACTATACATTGCCTTTGGCTAACAATTACTCGCACCTTTACAGAACTCTACTATACATAGCCTTAAGCTTATAATAACTTTCGCCTTTGCGGCACTCTACTGTGCATCACCTTCGGCTTACAATTACTTTCACATTTATAGTACTATACTATATAGTCTTTGTTTTACAATTACTTTTGCCTTTACGGTACTCAAATATACATTGCCTTTGGCTTGCATTTACTCTTGCCTTTACATTGCTCAATTACTTTCGCCTTTATGAAACTCTACAATACATAGCCTTGGCTTTAAATTACATTTGCCTTTACGATAATATAACATACTTAGACTTCAACTTACAATTACTTTCAACTTTACGACACTCTACTATACATACCATTCGGTTTAAAATTACTTTCGCCTTTAGGGCACTCTACCATACATAGCCTTCAACTTAAAATTACTTTCGCTTTATATAACTCTACCATACATAGCCTTTGACTTACAATTTCATCTTTACGGCACTCTACTATACATAGCCTTAGGCTTACAATTACTTATGCCTTTACGACACTATACCATACATAGCCTTTGGCTTAAAATTACTTATGCCTTTAAGGTGCTTTACTATACATAGCCTTTAGCTTACGTTACTTTCACCTTTACGGCTATACA
This sequence comes from Allium fistulosum, assembly GCA_030737815.1. Lineage (NCBI taxonomy): Eukaryota > Viridiplantae > Streptophyta > Magnoliopsida > Asparagales > Amaryllidaceae > Allium > Allium fistulosum. The sequence goes on from CM060908.1 coordinate 1,010,955,633, forward strand.
TAGCCTCCGACTTGCAATTACTTTTGCCTTTACGGCACTCTACTATACATAGCCTTTGGCTTAAAAGTACTCTCACCTTTACAGCACTCTACCATACATAGCCTTTGGATTATAATTACTTTCTCCTTTATGACATTCTACTATACAAAGCCTTCAGCTTATAATTACATTCAACTTTATTGCACTCTACTATTCATAGCCTTCGGCTTAAAATTACTTTTGCCTTTATGACATGAAAATATGCATAGCCTTCAGCATATAACTACTTTTGACTTTACGAACATAGCCTTCGACTTGAAATTACTTTTGCATTTATGGCACTCTACCATGCATTGCCTTTGGCCTACAATTACTTTTTCCTTCATGGCACTCTATACACGTTACCTTTGGCTTACAATTACTTTCACCTTTATGGCACTCTACTACACATAGGCTTAGAGATACTTATTCCTTTATACACTTTACTACACATAGCCTTTGGCTTACAATTACTTACGCCATTATGGCACTCTACTATACATAGACTTCAACATAAAATTACTTATGCCTTTACCGTACTTTACTATACATACCCTTCAACATACAAATCATGAGGTTTAGACCTTTAAATCCTCACTACATGATGAGATTGGATTTTCAAAACCCTTATAATGAGGTTAAACTTTCAAATCCACATTACACGACAAGGCTAGATTTTAAAAACCCTTATGACAAGACAAGACTTTCAAATCCTCACTATATGATGATGTTACATTTTCAAGACCCTCACAAGGAGATAAGCCTTTCAAATCCTCACTATACCATGAGGTTATATTTTTAGGTATAAACTATGATATATCAAGCATAAATCTATGTTATGAGAAACTATACACATTAAAGAAAGAGTGGAGCAGCTAGGTTTAAACTATGATATAACCCTTCTTAGTCCAAAGTTCACTTCGTATTCACCATATAAAGTGAATTTTAGGGGGTAGGTGTTATACAATAATTTTTGTTCCATTATAGTCATCTCTTAATTATTGGGAGATTGCAACTCCATGGCTTAAATCCAAAAGCTCTATTGTATATATAGCTGCACATAAAAATTAAGAAGGCAATGTTCGAAAATAACAAAATATATACCAAAAGAACGGTAATGAGATTCAAACTAAGGACTATCCATATCCCTTGTACCGAATACAGTGGTCACCCAGCTAACCTCAAACTGAATGCATCGACCTCAAGGTAAGCTTTCAGCTGAAAGACTAAAACATCCAAGCATGTTACAGTTTTGAGGTTGCACGCTACCTTTAGAATATATGCTGAGACTTTCCTAATATCACCACCTAAAGAAGTGGCTTCAATCGGCCAAAACCAAGTATACATGCCAAGAGCACCTAAAATAATAGAAAAGACTAAAGCTATCTCTATTCAAAGCCTAGAATGACTCAATATGAAACTAAGACTAATGGCTAAAATAGATTTCTTCCATGTCAATGGCTCAGACAGCCTAAAGCTTATAGAAAGCATATGAGTTATAATACCTAAAAATATATAAAAAAGAGCCACATTAGCAATGTGCATCAATCTGCAGGCAACTAGAAAATGACTCATGTCTAAATCTTATCCCTATAAGCGGGCCAAGTTAGAAATCTAGGAGAAGTGCTCTACACTAATGATAGAGATACAAATCATCTATAAATATAAGATTCATACCTATAGTAAAGGGATTCGAACTCAAAAGGTCTGATTGCGTAAAACTTAATTCATTTTGTAATCATCATATTTTCCCATATTTAAGTTTCTTCTAAGAAGTCATTAATGGAAGAAATAGCTCATTAGATTTGTATAGCTACTTGAAACTTCTTTGATAAAATAACAAAGGCTTAGCTATAGATTAAGTAGGGATCCATTCCCGAATAACTATAAATTTTGTGTCTTTTACGTTCGGTACCTTAATTTCTTGCTATTTTCGGCACAAGCATTCCACCTTCGTTTGAACCTTACTATTAAATCATTGCTTTTATAATTTTATTTTGGAATGTTGGGGTGTCTACTTGTGATAAAATCATGCTAACTAATGATGAGCAAGGATGGTCATAGAAGAAAAATCGGTTATGTGTTTCTAGTATTGAATAGTTAAAAAGAGAAGTCATGAATTGTAACGACCCTAATTTTAACTAACATTATTTAGGATATTTAATTAGATAAATTAAATGAAATAATGTAAATGGTTAAGAAAATTGAGATTTGAATATTAGAGGGTAGCCGTGCCTAATTAATCAATGAATCAAATGGAATTAAAATGAAATAAGTAAGGGTAATAGATAGGGGAAAAATAAGAATAGGTTATATTCTTATACCCTAAACCCTCATGCCACTTTCATTTCCACGTTCATATACCAAAATTAAACTTGAGTAAGGCCGGCCACCATTAGGGGAAAGCAAGAGGAAGATAAGCAATAATCTAAAGGAAGAAGCTTAATCAAATTCATTCAAGAGCAAATCTCAAACTCCATAATCACAAGCTAAGGTGAATATACATCTCATATTTCTTATTTTTGGTTCTAGATCAGATCCAAATATGTTTTGCAAAGTATATGCCATGTTTTGAATGTTAAATATATATATATATATGCTTGTTGGTGAATTTTGTTTGTTCATATAGATTTTATGACAAGATTTGATTAGAAAAACCTATTAAATGACATCTAAATGCCTTTCGATTTTGATATGAGGTCAGAAATAATATTTTAGAGAAGGATTTCAAATTTCATAATTTTATGAATTAATGTGGATTTATTATGATTTTTCTAGTAAGGAAAATGGTTAAATTGGGTTTAAATTAATTACAGCTATTATATGTTAGTTTTGGGTCAGAAATTTAAATATGTTAGAAAACATATTAAAAGTAATTTATGGGAATTTTTGGCGAATTTTCCTAAGTATTTTATTAAAGTTATAAAATTATTTAAGGTATGAGACTTTAATGTTTTATATGTTTATAAAATGAGAAGGGGTAATTTGTAAATGTTTTAATTGGTTAATTGCCAAAATTCGGCAGAACTTTTAGAAAAGATTTTGAAAAAGAATTGGCAACCAATCATATGTTGACAAACAAAGCAAGTTAGTTGGAAAGAAATTACTTTATAAAGTTAAAAATCAGTTTTATAGGGTTTTACTGCTTCACCACTTATAGCATCACCTTTTGACCTCATATTGCCGCCTCCATCTAAGTCGAAACAAATACACATGGTATCAACTTCGATACGTAGTTGATTGGAGTTAGTCGAAAGGTATGGAGTCAAAATAGGCTTTCAAAGGGGTTGAAATAGCTTTAGTAAACTTAGAATCATTTTGCTTACAAATGAAGCTTTCGAAGGAACTAGCTTTCGACTTGGTCAAATGTTTTAAAGAAAAGAGCTTTCGAAAGAGGTTGCCGCCTTTGTTTTAAAAAGAAGCTTTCGAAGTGGTCGAAATCCCTGCTGCCACATTCAACCTTTCAAAGAAATGATTTCGAAAGGTTTTTTTTGCTTTAAACTTAGAAGTCGCTTCTCCAATGCTTTCGAAGCGGTTTGTTTTGACACCATCCACTTTCTTTTATTTAGGAAAATGCTTTGGAAAGAGATGCTTTCATCCCAGTTCTTTTAAGACCCTTTTGATATTTTGAAAGTTAAACCCAAAGGTTTCAAAAAGAATGTTTTAAATGGTTTTGAAACTATATTCCACAAGCTTTCACTTGAACCCAATGCTTTCGAAAGGTTTGTTTATGTAAAGGACTTTAATGCTTTCGAAAGGTATCTAATAAAAGTCTCGAAGGGGTGATTCCCCAATGTTTTCGAAAGGTTTACCTTTAGTGTTTGAATGGAATGTTTCCATTGTGTTCGAAAGGCAAATTTGAAGTGTTTTAAAAGAGGATGTATAAGGTTTTATAAAGCTTTCGAAAGGACACTTTCAACGGTTTCGAAAGGCCTATTATAAATGGTTTCAAAAGGTATGTTTTGGCCTTTCGGCCTAGAGTTCAAAGTAAAGTAGTTAACTGGTTTCGAAAGGGGTACTTTCAAAGGTTTCGAAAGAGATTGTTTAAATCTTTTAAATACAGGTTTCGAATGTTTTCATCAACGATGTTTTGTGTAAAGCATATATCATGGCAAAGGGATTTAAGTAAAGCAAAAGTATGTTTTCCTTGTCTAAGCATGATTTAAAGGGTTAAATCAGTCTAAAAGAAACGTTTCAAGGAAAATTTGAAGGGTAGTTAACCCTAAGTAAATGACTTAGATATTTGAATACCAGATGGGACTGGTATAGGGTCGCGCCCTATGCATTAGCTATAGCCCCTAGCTAATTTAGTCTAATTCCAGTTTGTATTGCTTAGTCACAGGTAAGACTTAAATGATGTTACACATAGAAAGGAATATACAAAGGAGGGTAGGTTATTGGTGAGCCCCCAAAACCATTAGGACCAGTTGACCCTGGGAGAAGTAAGTTAAGGACAGACCATCTAGAATTGTGTCTAACATATGTTAGATTATTTATTTTGTCTGGTAGGCCCGAGTCAGCCAATGGTTAGTAGTTTGCCCAACAAAACTACATTGTTCAGACAGAGAGTCCATTTACTACCTGATTTATGAGCATATATGATATTGCTATTATTGTTTTAATCAGTTTGATTGCCGGATTCTGATTTGCAAAAGATATGTTTTAAAGGGATATTAGTGAAGGGATACCCATTCCGCTAAGCGGCATGGTCTCACGTAATATCAGTAAACTGAGATGTAATAGTATTATTCACACCAAGCTTTATGTCTGACTCGAAGTTTATGTTTTCCCCTTAAACTCTCGGGTGCTCAAAATTCAATTTGAGTAGATTGAGAGTTAAGGTTTTTCAGGTTTAGTAGGTTGGACGAATAAAGCTTCTGAAGGCGTGCAGGAGGCAAAGCTAGCTATATAGGAGCTATTTTATTTCCGCTGTGATGTATTAAGACTGATATGACTATTTAATACTCTAGTCATCCAAAGAGACATCTTCATATGTCGCTTTTGGCGTAAATTGTAATAATCATATGTGATCAAAACCTGGGAATCGTTTTGAGATTATATATCTGAATATGAAATATTGATTTGAAATGTAATTAGAAAAGTTGTTTTAAATCTGTGTTGATTTTATTTCATATATTCATGTGCTTCTGATATGATGGATACCATTAACATTACCGTATTTTATCACCAGAAGTTAATACTTTGGATGACTACAACATCTATAGCGCTTAGCTTCGGGCCTCAAGATAGAGGATGTTGCAACTTGGTATCAGAGCATAGGTTTATGAAAAGTATAAAAGTAATTTCATACTTAAAATGATTTTGAAAACATAATCCTAAGGAATTAGAGAAAAGATCTGGGTATGGGATAACACTATAGTAACGTACTTGTATTTGTTATATATAAGTGTACGCTTTGTCTCTATTCTCCCATCTCTTAGGCTATTCTTCTGTATCTTACAAAGACTCGAATGCAGATATTAGGGACGTAAGATATGGATGCTAGAAGTGGAAGAGTTAACATTGGTGGGGGAAGCACCACAACCAATGGGAATGCCAGACGAAATACTAGGGGGAACCATGGTCAGGCACAAGCTGCTAATGTGGGTGCTGGAGTGCCGCAAGGCGATATGGGAGCAATGTATCAGTTCTTCGTTAACATGATGCAAGCAGAAGTTGTTGTAGGGTTAGTTGGAGGAAATGAGAAAGGAGGAAATCAAGGAGCTCCAGTGGTTAATAACTATGCTATTTTGAGTAGAGATTATGCTTGGCTGGGAGGAAAGCCGCTTATTGGTACTGAAGACGCGATAGAGGTAGAGAATTGGTTACTTCATTGCGAGAGGAGTTTTGCTGATTTAGGGCTCAATGATGAGCAGAAAAGAAGACTCGCTTCTAGACAGCTACAAGGGGCAGCACTGTATTGGTGGAACAGTGTCACTATTGGAGTCAGTGAAGAGATTATGACTTAGGCTGAGTTCAGGAGTAGGTTTGAAGAAAGATTTATGTCGGAGATTGCTAAGTCTACTCTGCTCAGGAAGTTTGCTGAATTGGAGTTGGGAGATATGACAGTGCTGAGTATGCAACCATATTTGTGGAGCTAGCAAAGTACGGATAAGCTATGGTTGATATTGTTATTAAGAGGAATGCGATGTTTATTCGTTGGTCGAAGCTTGAGCTTGCTAAGGCCACGTTATCGCATATTAGAGATCCATGCGATGTTGTTGTTGAGATGGCTTTAAGGCAGGAAGAGATGCTTTCTTTTCTCAAAGGAAACAAAGCCAAGGAAGCTCAAGGAGGGAAAAACCAGAAAAGGAAGTTTTTCCATAAGAAAGGAGCTCAGAGGAGTGGAGCAGCTAAGAAAGGAAAGGCAGAGGTTGTCTATTATAAGTGTGATAAGAAAGAACATTATGCTCCTGAGTGCCGGACAGGCAAAGGGAAGAAAGCTGCTGAGAAGAAAGGAGTAAGGTGTTTCAATCGTGATCAGATTGGACACTACAAGGACTAGTGCAAGGAGCCAGCCAAGGATGGAAAAGGTAAGATGTTTACATTGGAACCAGCTACCTCGAGATCAACAACAGAGGAGAAGGGAAAAGCTGTACTGGGAGGTACGCTTTTGATTCATGGTGTATCAGTTAGAGTTCTATTTGATACCGGTGCATCGCATTCATTTATATCTCATTGTTTGGTAGATAAGCTTAACCTAGAACCCTCATGCCTAGTTACTTCCTTAAGGGTTGTGAATCCGATAGGAGGGTATGCGACACATGGGATGAAGTGTAACTAGTTAGAGTTTGAATTGTTAGGTCATACATTTGTTTGCAGTTTGCATGTGTTTGATTTTGTAGGGTTTCGAATTATTTTGGGTATAGATTGGTTAAGTAAATACGATGCTAGGATATTTTTCCATGATAGGAAAATAACGCTTAGACACCCTAACTGTAGTGATCGGATAATATACTCCGTAGAAAACCCTAGTTTTGAGGTTAATGCTTTATTGGGTATTGTGGAGGCTGAAGATGAGTTGAATCAAGTTTTCTTTGTTAGAGAATTTGCAGATGTCTTTGAACCCATAGTGGGATTGCCGTCGAAATGAGCCATTGAGTTTTGGATAGATTTAGTACCAGGAGCGGAACCGGTGAGTAGACTGCCAAGCAGAATGACACCTACCGAGATGAGGGAGCTATAGGTTCAGTTGGTGGATTTGGAAGGCAAGAATTTTATCAGACCAAGCAGTTCGCCTTGGGGAGTAGCCATAGTGTTTGCCAAGAAACCGAATGGTTCGTTAAGGTTATGTATCGATTATTGTAAGTTGAATGAGAAGACGATAAAGAATCGATCTCCGTTACCTAAAATTGACGATATGTTCGACCAGTTGAGTAGAGCCAAAGTATTTTCCCAATTGGATTTAGCAACAAGGTTCCATTAGCTTAGAGTGGTCGAGGATAGTATTCCTTTGACGACGTTTAGAACCAGATATAGATCGTACGAATGGTTAGTAATGCCATTCGGACAAACTAATGCGCCAGCATTCTTTGTAGATTTGATGAACTGAGTTTTCCGAGAGCACTTGGATAGGTTCGTGTTGGTATTCATAGATGATATTTTGATATACTCTAAGGATGAAAGAGAGCATGAGGTTCATCTTAGAGTGGTGCTGGAGAAATTGAGGCAACACTAACTAAAAGCGAAATTTTCAAAGTGTCATTTCTGGAAGAACGAAGTGAATTTTCTTGGTTATGTTGTCTTAGAGAAAGTGTTGTCTATAGATCCGACTAAGATCGAGGCGGTGAATAATTGGAAGAGACCTGAGACATTGACTAAGATTAAGAGTTTTCTTGGTTTAGCTGGGTATTATAAGAGATTCATTAAGGATTTTTCACGGATAGCGGCACCGATGACTAAGCTAACGCAGAAAGATGTAAAGTTTGTCTAGATTGATAAGTGTGAGGAAGCATTCCAGAAGTTGAAACAATTATTGACAAATGCAACTGTGTTAGTTGTCCCAGAGGGGAATCGGGACTTAGTGGTGTACACGGATGCTTGTGGGATAGGATTAGGAGTTGTGTTAATGCAAAGAGGTAAAGCGATTGCCTACGCTTCTCGATAGCTCGGACCGCATGAGGTTAGAAATCTGACTCACGATTTGGAATTAGCTGCAGTAATTTTTGCATTGAAGGTGTGGATACATTACCTATTTGGAGAAATATTCGAGTTGTATACAGATCATAAGTCTCTGAGTTATTTATTCTCTCAGAAGGATTTGAATATGTGACAGTAGAGGTGCTTAAAGTTTTTAGCCACTTATGATTTTGGTATTGAGTATACACCGGGAAAAGGCAACAAGGTTGCAGATGAACTTAGTAGAAAACATCAAAATGCAGTATTGGCAATGATAGTCGAGTGCAAAGATTTAGAAGCATTGACTACATGCAGAGTACAATGGAGATCTCAGAGTGGTTTTGGTACAGAAACTGCTATGTTGTCATGTTTAGAAGTTCGACCGGTAATGATCGAAAAGATTGCTTCTAAGCAGAAGGAGGATCAATTATTAGTTGAACGGATCGGAAAGCTAAGGAATGGAATGTAGAGCGAGGACTTGAAAGATTTCAGTCTTGACCAGAATGGGTGGTTGAGGAAGAAAGGACGACCATGTGTTCCAAATGTGGGAAACATTAGGAAGGAAGTTCTTGAAGAATGCTATCGTTCAAAGTTAACCATTCATTTGGGAGGAACTAAGATGTATCAGGATATGAAAAGAAGTTTCTTCTGGGAAGGTATGAAGTAGGATGTAGGCTTATGGGTGAAACAGTATTTGAACTGCCAACAGGTAAAAGCCGAACATCAGAAACCAAGTGGGTTACTTCAGCCTTTAGATGTTCCAGTATGGAAATGGGATTCTATCTCAATGGATTTTATAGACGGGTTGCCATGGTCAAATAGAGGAAATGAAAGCATATGGGTCATAGTGGACAGGTTGACCATGAGTGCCCATTTCATTCCAGTTAAGTCAACCAGGACGACACCTGTTTTAGCTAAGTTATTTATGAGTAATATAGTTAGACTACATGGAATTCCTAGTAGTATAGTAAGTGATAGAAATTCCTTATTTACTAGTGAGTTTTGGAAGAGTCTACAGGAGACTTTAGGTACCAAGCTCAAGATGAGTACCACTTATCATCCGCAGACAGATGGGCAAATAGAAAGGATTAACAAAGTCTTAGAAGTTTTGTTACGAGCTTGTGTGCTTTATTTTGGGGGATCATGGGAAGACCATTTACACTTAGTCGAGTTTTCGTATAACAAAAGTTATCAGGTTAGCATAGGGATGGCACCATTTGAAGCTTAGTATGGAAGGCCATGCAAATCTCCCGTGTGTTGGTTAGAGACCAGGGATAGGTTGGTCCTTGGTCATGATTTGGTTAGAGAAGCTGCAGAAAAGATTGAGTTTATTCGAGCTAGAATGAAGGAAGCTCAGTCTAGGCAGAAGAGTTATGCTGATAAGAGACGGAAAGACTTGGAGTTCTCAGTTGGAGATCATGTTTTCGTCAAGATATCACCGATGAAAGGTATAATCGGGTTTGGAAAGTCAGGAAAATTGGCACCGAGATTCATTGGACCCTTTTCTATTTTAGAAAGGATTAGGAAACTCGCATATAGAGTGGAGTTACCAAGTAGTTTGGCAGGAGTCCATAATGTTTTTCATATTTTGCATCTAAGGAAGTGTATTCGAGATTCAGAGACTACTATAGCACCGACTATGTTAGATGACTTAGTAGTGGAACCGAATTTGACTATTGTGAGGAAACCAGTTCGTATATTCGGGAGAGATGAGAAGAGGCTAAGGAACAAGGTAGTCAGATTAGTCAAAGTCTAGTGGAGTGACGACGAGAGAGACTGTACATGGGAAACTAAGAGTAGGATTTGAGATACTTATCCTGACTTGTTTCATGGTATGTTTTTCCTTTATGATTGATTTTGATGAGTACCTTATCGTAATTTCAAGGACAGAATTCTTTAAGGAGAAGAGCCTGTAACGACCCAAATTTTAACTAACATTATTTAGGACATTTAATTAGATAAATTAAATGAAGTAATGTAAATGGTTAAGGAAATTAAGATTTGAATAGTAGAGGGTAGTCGTGCCTAATTAATCAATGAATCAAAGGGAATTAAAATGAAATAAGTAAGGGTGATAAATAAAGGCCAAATAGGAATAGGTTATATTCTTATACCTTAAAGCCTCATGCCACTTTCATTTCCACGTTCATAAACCAAAATTAAACTTGAGTAAGGTCGGCCACCATTAGGGGAAAGCAAGAGGAAGATAAGCAAGAACCAAAAGGAAAAAGCTTAATCAAATTCATTCAAGAGCAAATCTCAAACTCCTTAATCACAAGCTAAGGTGAATAATAGATTACATCTCATATTTCTTATTTTTGGTTCTAGATCAGATCCGAATATGTTTTGCAAAGTATATGCCATGTTTTGAATGTTAATTAGATATATATATATATATATGCTTGTTGATGAATTTTATTTGTTCAAATAGATTTTATGACAAGATTTGATTTGAAAAACCTATTAAATGACATCTAAATACCTAGCATTTTTGATATGAGGTCAGAAATAATATTTTAGAGATGGGTTTCAAGTTTCATAATTTTTTGAATTAATGTGGATTTATTATGAATTTTCTAGTAAGGAAAATGGTTAAGTTGGGTTTAAATTAATTACGGCTATTACATGTTAGCTTTGGGTCAAAAATTTAAATATGTTAGAAAACATATTAAAAGTAATTTGTGGGAATTTTTGGAGAATTTTCCTAAGTATTTTATTAAAGATATAAAATTATTTAAGGTATGGGACTTAAATGTTTTATATGTTTATAAAAGGAGAAGGGGCAATTTGTAAATGTTTTAATTGGTTAATTACTGAAATTCGACAACACTTTTAGTAACGATTTTGAAATAGAATTGGAAACCAATCATATGTTGACAAACATAGCAAGCTAGTTGGAAAGAAATTACTTTATAAAGTTAAAAATCAGTTTTATAGGGTTTTACTGCTTTGCCACTTATAGTAGCACCTTTCGAACTCATACTGTCACCTCAATCTAAGTCGAAACCAATACACATGGTATCAGCTTCAGTACATAGTGGATTGGAGTTAGGCGAAAGGTATGGAGTCGAAATAGGCTTTCAAAGGGGTTGAAGTAGCTTTAGTAAACTTAGAATCATTTTTCTTACAAATAAAGCTTCTGAAGGAACAAGTTTTCGACTTGGTCAAATGTTTTAACGCTTTCGAAAGAGGTTCCCACCTTTGTTTTAAAAAGAAGCTTTCGAAGGGGTCGAAACCCCTACTACTGCATTCAACCTTTCAAAGCAATGCTTTCGAAAGGGTTTTTCTGCTTTAAACTTAGAAGCCGCTTCTCCAATGCTTTTGAAGAGGTTGGTTTTGACAACATCCACTTTCTTTTATTTAGGAAAATGCTTTCGAAAGAGATGCTTTCGTCCCAGTTCTTTTAAGACCCTTTTGATATTTTGAAAGTTAAACCCAAAGGTTTCGAAAAGAATGTTTTAAATGGTTTCAAAAGTATATTCCATAAGCTTTCACTTGAACCCAAAGCTTTCGAAAGGTTTGTTTAAGTAAAGGACTTTAATGCTTTTGAAAGGTATCTAATGAAGGTCTCGAATGGGTAATTCCCCAATGTTTTCGAAAGGTTTACCTTTAGTGTTTGAATGGAAGGTTTCCAATGTTGTTGAAAGGAAAATTTGAAGTGTTTTAAAAGAGGATGGCTAAGGTTTTATAAAGCTTTTGAAAGGACATTTTCAACGGTTTCGAAAGGTCTATTATAAATTGTTTTGAAAGGTATGTTTTGGCCTTTCGGACTAGAGTTTAAAGTAAGGTAGTTAATGATTTCGAAAGGGGTACTTTCAAAGGTTTCGAAAGAGGTTGTTTAAAGCCTTTAAATAAGGGTTTCAATGTTTTCATCAACAATGTTTTGTGTAAAGCATATATCATGGCAAAGAGATTTGAGTAAACCAAAAATATGTGTTCCTTGTTTAAGTATGATTTAAAGGGTTAAATCAATTCGAAAGAAATGTTTCAAGGAAAATTTGAAGGGTAGTTAACCCTAAGTAAATGACTCGGATATTTGAATACCAGATGATACTGGTATAGGGTCGCGCCCTATAAATTAGCTATAGCCCCTAGCTAATTTAGTCCAAAATTCCAATGTGTAGGTCTTAGTCACAGTTAAGACTTAAATGATGTTACACACAGAAAGGAATATACAGAGAAGGATGATAGGTTATTGGTGGGCCCGCAAAACCATTAGGATCAGTTGACCTTGGGAGAAGTAAGTTAAGGACAGACTGTCTAGAAGTGTGTCTAACAGATGTTAGATTATTTATTTTGTCTAGTAGGCCCGAATCAGCCAATGGTTAGTAGTTAGCCAAATAAAACTACATCATTCGGACAGATAGTCCATTTATTACCTGATTTATGAGAATATATGACATTGCTATAAATGTTTTAATCTGTTTGATTATAGGATTCTGATTTGCAAAAAGATTCGTTTTAAAGGGATATTAGTGAGGGGAAACCCATTCCGCTAAACGGTATTGTCTCACTTAATATCAGTAAACCGAGATATAATAGTATTATTCACACCAGGCTTTATGTCCGACTCGAATTTTATGTTTTCCCCTTAAACTCTCGGGTGCTCAAAATTCAATTTGAGTAGATTGAGAGTTAAGGTTTATCAGGTTTAGTAGGTTGGACGAATAAAGCTTCCGAAGGCGTGTAGGAGGTAGAGCTAGCTATATAGGAGCTATTTAGTTTTATTTCCGTTGTGATGTATTAAGACTGATATGACTATTTGGTACTCTGGTCATCCAATGGGGCATCTTCATATGTCGCTCTTGGCGTAATTTGTAATAATTATATTTGATCGGAACTTGGGAATCGTTTTGGGATTGTGTATCTGAATATGAAATATTGATTTGAAATGTAATTAGAAAAGTTGTTATAAATATGTGTTGATTTTATTTCATATTCATGTGCTTCTGATATAATGTATACGATTAACATTACCGTATTGTATCACCGGAATTTAATACTGTGGATGACTGCAGCATCTGTAGGGCTTAGCTTTGGGCCTCAAGATATGGGATGTTACATGAATGATTATCATAAGTCATGATTAACTATTTATCTAAGTGGTATAAATGGGTGAATTGAGAGAGTAAATCAGGTGCTAGAAGACTTATTGCATGAATATGTGCTTACTTTTGGAGGTTTGTCGAAAGATCACATCCATTTAACAGAGTTTTCTTTCAACAATTATTATCAAAAGGGCATTGGAATGACACCTTTTTAGGCATTGTATGGGAGATCATGTTATTCCCTTACATGTTGAGCCGAGGTCAAGGATAGTACTGTGTTGGGATCAGGGCTTATTAATTAAGAAGAGTTGATGATTTCTTTAGTAAGAGCTCTTTTACGGACCGCACAATATAGATAGATGCATTATAGTTCGAACACGAAGAGAGTTAGAGTTTGAATAAAAATGAAGTATTTTGAAGGTTTCTCCGATGAGATATGTTACTATATTTGGTCAAGTCGGCAAGTTGACACAAGATATTTGGACCATGTTCAACAATCGAGCGGTCAAAAAGGCTGTGTATAGGTTGAAATTAAGGTTGATTGTTGTGCATCACATAGTTTATATTTTGCGATTAAAGAGGTGGTCATAAGCATAGTGGACCCTTAGTACCAAAGGAGCATGTCGTTAAGCTTAAGCTGACATTTTTTAGAATGATCGATTAGTACTTGGTTGGGTATGAAGAAGTTGAGAAGGAAGCAAGTGCATTTGGTGGAGGTGCAATTAAGTGAAGTCCCTTTGGATTGTACTTGGAAGATCAAAATCTATATGAAGTGGACATATTCTAAGTTTATTAATGGCTACAAGTAGAGGGAGATAGAGTACATTATATTTTATCGGATAAATAATACTTTTACTTCATTGTATGCATGTATGAATGTATGTTTTCATCTATTTCTTATTATATGTGATATATATTTGTTATGCGTTTATGTACATCATTTTGAGTATCACTAGATAGGCATAGGTGAGTAATTCCTAAAATAGGAAATTTTGAGGATGTAATGTTTCATAGTAGGGAAAATGTAATGACATGAAGAGTGAATGAAGAAAAAATAGTGTACAAAATATTTAAATAACTATTTCTATAAAGGTACGATTAGCCAGAATGGGAGTTTTAGTGTATGGTGAGAAGATTGATAGAGTGCCCTTAAGCAAAAAGTGTTCGAGTTAATACCCATGCAATGCTAAACGAAATAGGGTGGGTTGGTTTTAGGTATAAATACCCGGATTTGAGTTCTCATTTCTTTTTTTTCCTTTTTTTTGAATATACTCTAGGAGAACCCGATAGACCAGTAAACTCCCGTGGGGAATTAAATTGTGCCTGTTCGCTTCAACTCATGGCACCTATGACCTCCGGTCACTATTTTTTGCGAGAAGTTTGTGTAAGACACGGCTCGAATCTGGGTCTATTACCATACCTAGGAATCCCTTTCCATTGCACCACACCTGCGAATGAGTTCTCATTTCTTTTAGAGGGAAAGTTAGATCTCTTATTGGGTTATAAGGCACTGGAGACCATATATACCAATCCTTTGTATCTTTTTCTAAAATCTATGTATTTTATAATTAGGAAGAATTCCAAATGAGAAATATAAAAGGTGAGCTTGAAAGAAAAGACAGTGTGGATAAATAAGAAGATGAAATCAAAGTTAGAACTAGGTGTGGGTTAGGATTTGTGAAAACTTGCGAGGATTACGGTGGAATATTTATAGAGTAATTCTCATTCAAAACTTCCTAATCACCTATGATATTTTCTATTATATGTTAAATTATGTGTCAATATATCTTTTGATCGGAAGGTACTATGTTGGTTAGCTATATATTCTTGATTATATGTTGATTATGTTGTATTATACCAATTTGGGTTAGATCATGACAAATTAATGTTTGATGGCCAATTTCGATTAATTAACGTTTAGAAGTTGATTTTCATAATGGTTTAATTGGATTGAATGCTTAAATGTTTATTTAATAATGAATTAACATGTTTATGATGAAATTTTATGATATTGTGCTAATGTAGATATATCAATATTTGGATTTAATGGTAAGTTAAATTTATTTAATTTTGGTACTTGATATGTTTTATATCGAGATTGGTTTCATTATTTGGGTTGGACTATAATCGATGTGTTTTTTATTAGAAAATTTCAACGTAAAATTATTTTGGTCAAGAATGGGTAGGCAGTGTACTCGGTCGATTTGGGTTATTGTGTTAATTGGAAATGGGCTGCTTTGGTTTGAAGCTGACCAATTATATTTTTTTTATTGTTTGTTATAAATGGGTATGGTTTATTTTTGAAGCTGATAACTTGTATTTATTGTTGGTAGAAGACTTGTGGAAGTGTGAGGAAATTTCTTGAATGCTTAATGAAATTTCTCGATTTAGATAGTTGACTTGCATACAAGTGGTTAGTGAACTGGTAGTGTGACGACCACCCTACACCTCTAGTACCCAAATACCATATATACTAAGGTTCCATGTTAACCGACCGATGTAGAATGCAAGATAATGGTAAAGTAATAACAATCCAAAGAAGAGTCTATCATATATCTCATAGCGTATAGGATAAAATATAATAATCATATAGATGTAAAATAGGCGAGACAATAATATAATTAAATGAACTAACAAAATCGGAGCATTATGTCCATCATAGTTATACAATGAATAATGAAATTGAGTTTATACATCTGAATAATAAACTCCAAATAAGACCATCTCTAATAAGTAAAGAAAGTACTAGTAACTCCACTGTACTACATAATGAAAATAGCTATAATAGCTTCAAAAGTATAGATATATGAAAGCGCTAGCCACCTGCTCATTCTCCACACGGCTGCATGCACTATCTCATACCTATTATCTCTAATCTACTCATTTAAGAGTACCCAAAATGGTATGAAGCAAAGCAAATAACTTTGGATCAGATAACAATCTGGTATGAGCTATCTATAATCTCAAAATAGATAAGTAATGTGGAAACACAAGGTATAGAGAATCATAACTTATCTACCTCTGCATCTAACAAGTTAGCACATAACATAATATATACTCCACTATCATCATATATAGGTGTACTACAATAAGTACAATAAAGGGTGTTGGGGTACCTAACTCACTAGTACTTACATCATATGATATCCACACTAATCACACAACAACCAGTGCAAATACAGTAGTCAAAACAAACACAGCAGTCGAAGAAAACACAACAATCGCAACTAAGGTCTCACATCACCACTAAAATGCCTTTGGGTATATGATAATTCGTACGCCCACCACTAAGGTCAGTGATACTCTATGCCGCAATCAGATTAGTGCTCTGTCATATACCATCACTAAGGTGAGCCAAACCATCACTAAGGTCAAGGGTTCACAGGTGAACAATTTCACACATTTCCGCTCTATGAGCACACATCACATCTTCGAGTAACCATTGATCCCTTCAGTACACACTGTACGTTCCGCTTCGTCAACTCATATCGTCGAATGTGGCTCCTAGGACCATCACTAAGTCCTACAAACATTTCTCACTTGAAGTACTCGATCCAAATGACTCACATTGTCGATTTATCAAAGCTTGAAACATCTACAAAGTTCTTCTGACTCCCCATATCGAGCCCAAAACAACACATCAATCTTCCTACATTTGGCCCGAAGTAGAATCCATTTTCCCCATGTCACTTTCTTATTATCACATTGCTTCATATCGATCATCTCATCATAACTTGAGATCCATCCATCAAATAAATTTTCAATGGATCACACAAGGTTCACAAACCATCATGAGCTTCTCTCATTGATCGCTTTATCGGATGACTAACAATGATCGATTGGAGTCGATCAATCATTTTTTATAACTAGCTAAATCTTAAGCCTTCATGAGTCATCTCCCAAGCAACCTCAAGCATCTCCTAAAGTTCTCTCCCTCTTGCTCAAAGTAACTCCTTGCTTGCACCATGTTTTCTTCATAACAGCCTTCAAAGCATATTGATGTATTTTTGGCCCTATCTCATCATCCACTACTCCAATTGAATGGCGATAGATCGTGGATTCCCTAGCAACGACTTGAACCTCACTTATTAATTGTGCCTCCATCTGAACACAACGAAGATCAATCGGTAGTGGGACCGATTGGTGGTGATTGATCATTGAAGTCTTCCTTGTTGTTTTGGCTAAGTTCCCCAAAGCTTTGATTATGCATGGCTCCTGTACTCCCAAGACAACTTCATAACTTCAACACTTGTACACTTTCATAATTTAAACCTTATGATCGATTGGTACCAACCTATATGGGTTCAATTCCAACTGATATGACTTCGCTAGAATTTTGCTTAAGTAATTTTCCATCCATTTGCATCAATCATACTCTAATTTTTTGGATCCAATCTAAATGCAAACTCCAATCTCTATAGATACATTTTCAATCTCCTTCTTTCCAGAACCAATTATACCCAAAAATACATATCGATACATCATCTCATATTTAAGTAAATAAACATAAAAAACAACCAAACAAGTATTGGATCTATAAAATACAAGCATCATACAAACCCTAATTTAATCTAACATCCATATGATACAATAATGCATAGAATTTCATATAAACTCAATTATAAACCTTTTTAGTTCACTTATAAAACATTTATAAATCAAAATTAACCAAAGATGTTTTTAATCTTAAATAGATTGACATATAAAACATTTTAAAATGTTATGAGATGATAGATCATTCACTTAATTAATAAAAATCACCAGAAACAAGGCAAATTTAATGTAGACAGTCAAGCATAAATTCCAAGACAGCAAAATTCAAGAT
The DNA here is from genome assembly GCA_030737815.1 of Allium fistulosum. Classification (NCBI taxonomy): domain Eukaryota; kingdom Viridiplantae; phylum Streptophyta; class Magnoliopsida; order Asparagales; family Amaryllidaceae; genus Allium; species Allium fistulosum. The sequence goes on from CM060908.1 coordinate 1,010,973,642, forward strand.
CCCAAAAGTCTCCTTGCTAATCTTTATGCTAATCACCCTTTACATGCGTGATTAGACTAATTTAATTGAAGATTTGATACGATTTTGGATAATGGAGGTTTAATGGAGGTTAGAGAGTGTTTTGGAGGATGGAAATAATGATTAAGGGGTGACCCATTGTTTTACTTAACTCCATTCCCGAAATGGGTTAGTGGGCTAATTATGGACCTAGTCTAATTACTCAGTAATATGTCCAAGAACTTCCAAAATTCAAATGACTATATCTCCTAAACCATAAGGCCGAAAATTTATTATGAAGACTCTACGAAAAAAGAAACCATCAAATCTTTCATTTTGAGAGTGATTTCAGACTCTAGTTCGGCTTCTATAGAAGTTATAGCTCGTGTAAAATTTTAGTGTCAAATCCATCTATAATTTATTCTAAAGGTCGAAAATGTCAGTACTCAACTTTCCCCAACGTTGATTTTTATTTGGACCCAATTTGGTACGAAAATAATAAATGTATGATCCCCATATACGTAAAAATTTACTAAACTAAACAAAATACTAAATACGAAAGCTATTGATAAAATATGATCTTACTAAATAAAGAGCTCTAGATAAGTGATCCTCATGCTTTCCTTGATCTCCTTAGTGTTATCTCGCTTTTGCTCCATTGAACCTTTTCCAACTTCACCATCTTCCTTCTATGCTGCTTCATACTCTACTCGACTATACAAATAGACTTTTGAGGTTTCGATGCTTCCAGTTCAACTTCAGTATCATCCAATTGATCTGGTATATAATTCACACCTAAGTTATGCACAAACTGAGAGAGTGAAGGGTATGCCCTAGGCAGTTATGTAAGTAGTAACATATATCGAACTCTACAACCAATCCTATTTGTAATAAAGGTATTTGATTTTCTATTACATACTTTGTTATATTAAGATATAACTAAGTAAGTAATTAATTAATTTAAAGTATATTAAATAGAAAATCCTTAAATGATATGTTATGTGATAGTTACAAGGAGTTGTAATCATGAGAAAATTATCGAAAAAGAAAATAACATATTGTTTTAACAATTCCTAGTTAATATGTTTTTAGAAAGGACATCGACACATCCATTGAGACTAGAGTACATAGCGTTCTCCAAATGTTGAGCGATGTATTACTCATGGTTGCTGGGGCCCCTAAGTGTTATGTACTGGTAGTTATTGGATAACCATGGAATGACTCATCTGAGAGTTTGTTGTTGATTAATAACAACTAGGTCAAAAAAGAAATCTTAGAGTGATGGTATTAAAAATTCTCTCAGCTTGAGAATACTGTTAAGCTTCAATGTGGATACTGCACTTTGATTATGATTAAATTGTGCCATGGCAACCATTGAGTAACAATACTTAGGTCTGAGTTGAAGCATTAGAAGTGAAACATTATTCCATAGAGAATTCATCTCCTCGGTTGCATGCTTTAGTATAACAAACAACTGTAGTCAACTCAAAGTCAAAATGATCTAGCTAGAGTAGTATAGTTAATAATATTATTATTATTGAACTAAGTTCTTTGTTCATGGACTAACCAAGTTTAATGTCGATGATATTGGAATTTTGACCAAAACCAAATTCCATAAATCATAAAGTGATATAGCATTGACAAAGAGAATTGGTGTAAATAATCGTTACTAAAAGGTAGCACTTCAATTTTAAAACTGGATTTTACCGATAAAGATGTGTAAATAAGTGACGTGTGAATGTTAATATTTGATTTTTCGCTAATCGCTAACTGAATTTACACATACGGGTCACACAATGGTATTATTAAATTCTTTGGAATACCACACGATTAATTTATAAATTGTTATAAATTAATTAAGTCAACCAACATTTACAAAATATTATTCATTTATTTATTTGGTGTATTTGGTGCTATTGGTATTTTCTAGGTGCAACTAGTACCTAATTGAATGTGTACCTTGACTTAGGTATGCCTCTGGCCTAGATTAACCTAAGTTAAGTGGTAACATTATGGCTCTGCTACAAGAGTTAAATATGAGACTTCATACACCTAAAAGTGCATAAAATAAAATGAGTTTCTTTTGAGTCCCATCTACTCATAATGCCTAACATTGAATGGGTTGGTGCCCAAGGGGCAATTATGTAATTTTTTACATATACCTAACTCTATGACCTATCTTGTTAATAATAAAGACATTTGATTCCTATTATAAACTTTGTGATATACCGATATAATTAATTACATAATTTATTTAAAGTATATAAATAAGAAAATCCTTAAATGAAATGTTATTTAATTGTAGTTGTAAATAGTTGCAATCGTGAGTAATTAATCACAATATAAAACAATATTCGTACTTTAAATATTCTTAGTCAAGATATTTCAAGAAAGGATATCAATATATCCGTTAAGACTAGAGTATGTAACCATCCTCGAATGTTGGGCAATGTATTACTCATGGTTGCTGGGGGCATCAAGGGGTTATGTATTTTTAGTTATTGGATAACTATGGAATGACTCGTCCAAGAGTTTCCGAGGTTTTAATAACAACTAAGTCAAATAGGAAATATCGAAGTAGCGATATTACACAATTATCTGGATTTGAGAATACTATCGAACTTCAATGTGGAAACTCCATTTTGATTATAGTTAAATCATGGCATGGAATTCATGAGACTGCTATAGTTAGGTTTGAGTTGAAGTATTGGAAGTGAAACACTATTTAATAAAGAATTTGCCGCCTAAGTTGTATGATGTTAGGATCACGGTTAACCTTAGTCAACCCAAATTCAAAATCTCTAAATAAAGTAGTATGGTTAATAATAATGTTATTATCAAACCAAGGACTTTGTTTATGGACTAACTAAGTTGAATAAGGATGACATTGGAATTTTGACCAAACCAATTTCCATAAATCCTTAAGTGTCATTGTGTCAATGTAACACCCCAAAAAAATTTAACAATAAGAAATTTATTTATTTAATAATAAGGCTAAAAATGGAAAATTTGTAAACGTTGAAATTTGGCCATGAAAGTTACACCATTATATTCGTGGTTGATCAACTTTTATATATAAATTTTTGCGATCGGAGCTCAAACGGAAAAATTATTAATGTTTGAAATTTTCAAATTTAAAATAATTCAAATGAATTCAAATTTTGAATTTAAATAATGTTATTGTGGAAATTAAAATGGGTAATAAATATTTTAGTGTTAGGGCAAATTAACATTGGGGAAAAATGTTAATGTTAGTGGTTAAAAGAGGAAACAATATAAAACAAATGGCAATTAATATTTATGGTCCAAAGTAAGGGACTGGTCGACCCCTCCCTTTGATCGGTTGACTGCTAGCGGTCTACCGTCCAAGGGTGACCGACCGACCGGTCAGTGAATGTCAACTAGAGTTAAGTTAGGCCACAAATGGCCCAGATTTTATTATTTTAAACCGACTTAAATCCCATGGTCCAGGCGCGTTCTACCACTATAAATAAGAGGCTTCCCCCTCACTTTTATTCACAAAATACTTAGAACACTAGCAAAACTTCGTAAGTCTTCATCGATTAGATTCAAGAATTCAAATCCAAAGGAAAAGGGTAATAAGTTTATATACACACATGTTTTTCTATTCTTATTCTTCCCTAATCTCTGGATTCTAAATCTAATTTATATACAATTGAATTGTTGTACATTTCAAAAAGAAGAATTTTGAAGGAGTAGTTAGGCAAAGGAGTGAATCAAATCCAAAGGAAAGCAGGAAACTATCTATGAATTGAAACCTTAGTTTTTCATATTTTAGTAGTTTGTATAGTAAAAATTTGGATTTGTTTTATGCCTTGGGGGAATTTTGTATACGAAAACCCTTAACCCTAAAAATTCCCCCAAATAAAATGTCAGTTCTTGGATTTATTGGAATTTCAATTATTTTATGTTATTATAGTAGAATTTAATTTGTTGTTTGCAATTTGAATAATTTCTGCTCTATTTAAGTTCCACTTCTAATTTCTGTTTTTGCAATAAAAGGGTTCAAAAAGAAAATTATTAGGTAATGGTGTACGAGGTATGAATTTTTCCTATTTGTAGTTTGCACTGCCTATTTCCGTAATATAGATAAATACTAATCCTTTTCCGCTTCAAGGATGTATATGTAAAAGTTGAATAGAATACAAAGGGTTTAAATTGTAAGTTTTGTTTCCTTAAAATAAAGGCAGTGATTCTATTATATTAATGTAAATTAAGTTTGGTATTATTCCATTTTTGAATATATATATATACAAGTCTGTTTTGTTTAGCTAAGAATATTAACTATTTTGTAAATTATTGTATGGAACTTAGGCTTGTATGGATATGCAAGTTTTGACATTTTGACGATTAGTTTAGGGTGCGTTAATCTTAAAATAGGAATATTTCTATGTATGCTTAGGAATATTTAGTTAGTTAAAATATTACGTACGTATAAATATAATTAATAGCGTATAATCCGCATTGTATAAAATAAATAGGTTACTAATTAGCATTATATTTTATAGGAAGAAAATTAAGAATAATTATAGAAATTAATCCATAATTAAAGGCGAAATAAGAAGTTTTCCTAATATGGCATTAAGTCATCAATGTGGTAAGATACTATATATATAGCATATATATATATATATATGATAGTATGTTAGAAGAGCAGAAATATGGCTAATTTATAGGGATGCGAGATCAGTCAAAAGTGCACAGAAGTCTGCCTAGCTAATCTTGCTACCAATAGTGTGACTTTGGGATTGATGTGAGACATTGCCTATAAAAAGTACCCACGGTAAACCCGAGGTTTGTCCTAATTCTATAGGGTAAGTCTGCACAGTTAATCTAGCTCCCAATAATATGAATAGCGGATTAATATGACACATCACGGTTTGGGTTACGGGTCATATGACAGATATCCCATAAAGGGCCTGCTTCTAGGTTAGGGATATTAAGTTGTTATTGGAGGGTCCGCCTCCTTCCCACTGAAGAGGTATTAAATGGTCAGGATTATCTTTTAGGTGCGGTAGTGGAAAATCATTGGTGGGGGTACACTTTGGGGCTGAGGTACCAAGTGGTTACTATAAGGTCCGCCTCTTTCTATAAAAGAAGTATTAAGTGATCGGGTGAGATTTCTTGCGATGTCAGTTAGGGAGTACTGGAGAGGGTTCAACCTTGGGTCTAGGTATTAAATGACGGGGATCTGCCTAACGTATATGTATTAAAACGGTCAGAGTCTGCCAAATTCCCATTAAAGAGGTATTAAGTGGCTCGAGTACTTTCTCTCATTTTTAGGGCACGGTTGACGATAGTTGTGTTGCACCCTCATTAGGATGGTAAAGTGGTATTGGAAAGGGACTTTATCCTACAGTTGAAGGTATGTTATGGAGCTGGATTGGAAGAGCCTTTGGGCTTGTAGTTGGAGGTATTCTTGGTAAGAAGTATAGGATGCGTAAGAAATATTGCTTATCAAAATGATGTTGCCCAAATTCTATTATAGTAAGACTTGAAATTTTCATTCAAGAGACATTGTTGTTCTAACTCTCTCCTCATTGCAACCTACAGGTTAGGGGTAACGGATGCTGATGGAGAAGGACAAGGTGGAGGTGAAGATTTATGGCAGTTTTTTTTATTTATCTATGTGTTTGATTTATTCTGATGTACCTAATTTCAGACATATTGATGGTTATTTTGAGACATTGTATTACGGATTTGGGATGTTGTATTTCTAAGATTTGATTTTTATGAAATGGGTACTTATTTCTGTTATTATATTTTACCCCTTCCGCTGTGAGATTTTGATAGATAGATAGCTATGTATATTGTTCATTGTATCAATTTTACCAACCAACAACTAGCTTTGGAATGGGCCTAAGGTTCGATGGGCTTTTATTAGGAGGAAAATTAGGCTTGTTCTGAAGAGGGTTATTACATTTGGTATCAGAGCTTAGGTAACCTGATCAGTGCGAATAGGCATACGTAAAGTGTGTATTTGTTATTTTTGAAAGTATTTTCAAAATCCCTACTACATATGCATATATACACCTTTTGAACATACAAAAACACACTAGGCAAAATTTTATTTCAGGAAATAATACTATATTAGGAAGTTGTAACTAAAAGATCAAACCTACAGATAGTTAATTATGGCTGAAAATAATTGCTCAGAGGTTGGGAACCCCTCCACCCAAGACATACCCACCATACGAGGTATGCCCAAATTGTTCTAGTAGTACCTAAGGTAAGGCATGTAGGGTAAGATCCCATTCCTCAACACGCTGCAACAGTGGCACCCGCTGCTCCACCCGCCAAAGCTGTGCAGTTAAAGCGCTCGGAAGATTCAATACGGCGGATGTGCAAAAAGTCACAACGGGGATACAACGATGATACAGCGGGATATAGTGGATGACTCTAAAATAGCATATAAAACTCGTACTTAATGTTTTTACAAATAAATAAATGGTAATTAAATGAAAAATTAACATCAATTGAATTATAATTAATACATAAATAATTTTAATTAAAAACATGTGCAAATATACTGTAAATAAACGTAAAACTGTTATATATAACATAACTGATTTTAGTAGAATATTAGAGTATTTTCATTTCTGAAAATATATTAAAAATTCAATTAAATAAATTAAGTTCATAAATTTTATAATGTATAAATGTCATTTTTTAATTCAGTTCTTTTAAAGAAGATATAGCTGAAATAGCGGAATATAGCGGGAATAACGGGATATAGCGGAAATAGCGGGGCTTAAAGCGGAAAGGCTATATTAGAGGCTATATGGAAAAATCGTAGCGTTAGAAATCCGCTATGAGATATAGCAGGGTTATAGCGGGGCATTAACCGCACAGCGCTAAAGTAGCCCCTCGCCCACTAGACTTCCCAAAAATGTGTAAAAACTTACAGAATATGGAAGGACGGGCTTATACGGGGGCTAAAGATTTTGTTGAACAAAGGTTGGATTAACGACTGTGAATGTATATTCCGAGAGCTTGGATGTGAAGACCAGATCAAGAGGAGGATTGTTGCATGGCACTTAAAAGGGGAGGCACTGGATTGGTAGAACGTAGTATTGAAGAGAATGCTGAGGAAGAAATTACTTGGGTGGAATTCAAGGCCCGCTTCGATTCACGATTCATGTCCAAAGCTGAAGTGAGTTTGCAATTAGAGAAGTTTATGTAACCGAGGTAAGGAGACTCCACGTTGAAGGAGTATACCAATAAGATCAAGGAATTAGCTAAATTAGGATTAAGTCTGATTGACACCCCTACGAAGAAGGCTATGAAGTATGTTAAAGGCCAAAATTCTCCACTTAGGGAGCTGCATTTGAACCAAGTACCTGCAGGTCCCATGTATGAAATATAGTTGAAATGGACATGCTTCAGACTATTGGCTTAGAGTAAAAGGAGAAGGTAGGAAAGGTGCAAAATCAAGGTGGAGCAAAGAAAGGGGGTTTTGGGTCGATAAGAAAGCCAAAGGAAAGATCAAGAAAGGAAGTGTGACATGTCGTAGGTGTAAGAAGAAGAGGAATGTGGCTAAAAATTGCAAAGTGAATTTGATGAGCGAAGAGTTCAAGGGGGATGCTATCACTGCCATGAAGAAGGGAACTACAAGAATCGATGCCTGAAGCTACCAAAGGAGGGACAAGGTGGGCAAGCTTATGCCATCGAAGTTGTACCTGTCTTAAGTAGACCTCCTCCTAAAGACAAAGGAAAAGCTGCATTAGAAGGTACAACTATTATCTCCAGAATTACAATTCATACCTTATTTGACTTAGGAGCATCACATTCATTCATAACTAGAAATGTAGTTAAATCCTTGAACCTATAAACCCAAGTTCTCACAAACCCAATAGTCGTGTCAAATCCTATTAGGGGTCGGCATACCATTCTTTGATTTGTAAAGACCTAGTCATGGATATATGTAACGTTGACTTACATGTAATGCGTATGTTCTTGTTTTTGAGGGGTATGGACTTATCCTAGGGATGAATTGGTTATCTTACTATGGGACTATCTTAGATGTGATAGGAGGATCGTTTGGTAAGGAGTTGTATAGGGTGAGATATCGATGTTCGTTGTGTACCCTAAAACTTGGTCGAGTTAAGCTATTTATATTCTCTTAACCTATCACAAGATGAGCTCTCATTTGTACCTGTAGATGGAGACTTTCTAGACGTTTTTGAAAAAGTCTTCGATTTCCACCTCGAAGGGAGATCGAGTTTAGTATTGATTTGAAGAAGGATGCTAGACCTGTCGTGCTGAGATAAAGGCATATGGCCACCAAAGAAAGGTGAGAGTTGGACATGCAGATTTTGGAGCTATAGCAAAAGCGATTTATTCATCATAGTACTTCAGAATGAGAAGCACCAGTTGTCTTTTCCACTAAAGCATATGGCTCTTTAAGGCTATGCGTTTTTTACAGAGAGCTTAATAAGATGACCAAGAAAAATAGGTATCCATTACCTAGAATAGATGACTTATTTGACTAGCTTGTTGGAGCCAAATTTTTTTTAGTTGGACTTAGTCATTGGATTCCACCAATTGAGAATAGCCGAGGATAGCAAGTAGAAGACCGCTTTTCGACGCACTGTATGAATGAGAGGTAATACCTTCTGGGTTGACGAATGCCCCTGCAAACTTTGTAGATTTGTTGTGTAGAGTCTTTACGGGGCAGTTAATTAACTCCATCGTCCTATTCATGGACGATAATCCAGTACTCTCTAAAAGTGAAGGTGCGCATGAAAATCACTTAAGGGAGGCACTAGGGACCTTGAGAAGGCACCAATTAAAAGCCAAATTCTCAAAATGCCCCTTTTGGAAGAATTAGGTGAGATTTCTCGATCAAATTGTCTTCAAGAAGGGATTGTCTGTTGATCATGTGAAGGTGGACGCTATTCTTGACTGAATGATTCTAAAGAATGCCACAGAAGTTAGGAGTTTTCTTGGGTTGGTGTGTTACTATAAGAAATTCATCAAGGAATTTGTAAAGATAGAGGTCCCGCTGACTCTCTTAACCAATAAAAATTTAACTTATGCATGGGATGGGAAATTCATAGAAGCATTCGAGAAGTTGAAGGAGCTGTTGACTAACACACCAGTACTTACCATTCCAGATGGGATGAAGCATTTCACTATTTATACTGACTCATACGGTATAGGTTTAGTACATGTTCTTATGCAAGAAGGTGAGGCAATAGCTTATGCAAGCAGGCAGTTGAAGGACAATGAGAAAAGGTACCCCACTCACGACTTACAGTTACCAGCCATCGTCTTCGCCTTGAAGATGTGGAGGCACTATCTTTTGGGATAAAGGTTTGAGTTATTCACTAACCAAAAATCTATTAAATACTTGGTTTCCTAAAATATTTGAATCTTAGGCAGCAAAGGTGGATGGAGTTTATAGCATCATATGACTGTGACACAATATACCCCTGGAAAATGGAATGTTATCACCGACGCCTTTAGCTACAAGCATGCTACTCTTGGTGCAATATATGGGTGAAGGTAGTTGGAGTTCCTCTTGAATTTCAATTTATAACCGCCATCAGAATCACTCTAGGATATTTGGCAGTAACGGAAGCAAGGCCAGCATTGAGGACCGCGTCAAGCAAGAACAGAAGAAAGTTGTGGAAAAATTAGATATTTTGGACAAGTAGAGTAGTGGGGAGAATTTCCCCTATGTCGATAGATATGCAATAGACAAAAGGGGATGGTTGAGGAGAGATGGACGCCTATGTGTTCCAATGGTGGAGGAAGTTTTGCATAAAGTGCTAGCCGAGTGTTACCATTCTAGGATTACTATTTACCCTGGTGGAGATAAAATGTATAGGGATATGAAGCGGACCTTCTATTGGCTGAGGATGAAGAAAAGGGCAGCGGAGTATATCTCTAACTATTTAACATGCCAAAAGATAAGGGCAGAACAAGGGAAGCCTGGAGAACAGTTATTGTCGTTAGAGGTGTCGATTTGGAAGTGAAGCATATATCGATGGAGTTTATAGATGGCTTGCTTAGGAGTCAAAGAGTCAATGAGGCCATTTGGGTTATGGTAGATAGAATTACTAATATGCCCACTTTACCACCATAAGGAGTAATATAATTGTAGCATCTTTAGCGTCAATCTATATCAAGAAGTGGTGGGGTTCGGATCAGTATTGTTAGTGATAGAGACCCCTTATTCACTAGCGAATTTTGGAGGAGTTTGTAGTCAACTTTAGGGATGATATTGAATCTTAGCATCGCTTACCACCCACAGACCGATGGTCATACCGAAAAGGTGAATAGGATTTTGGAAGGTTTGTTGAGAACTTGCATCATGTATTTTCGAGGACATTAGCAGCAGCATTTACCCTTAATAGAATTCGCATACAATAATAGTTACCAAGCGACGATTGGTATAGCACCCTTTGAAGCCTTATACGAAGGCAATGCAAATCGCTCAATTGTTGGTGGAAAACCACAGAAAAAATTCTACTTGGACCAGCTTTGATTCATGAGACTTGAGAAAAGGTAGAGGTGATTAGGAAGCGAATGAAGGTCGCACAAGACAGTCTGAAGTCATATGCTGACAAGCGAAGGAAAGAATTGGAGTTTGCGGATGAAGACATGGTATGTATTAAGGTTTCCCTTTTAGGAAGGTTATGAGGTTCGGTGCATTGGGGAAGTTGGCTTCGAGATTTTGGGCCTTTCTCAATTTTGGAAAGGGTGGGAAACTTGAATATCTAGTAGAGCTTCCGGATAAGTTAGCTGGAGTCAATGACGTCTTTCATGTTTCACACCTAAGGAAATGCATGCACAACACCGCCACCATAGTAGAGCTTGATCAATTAGCAGATATAGAGATGGAGCCGGTAGTAGCTCGTGCTACTACATGCATAGTTGAGCACGGAGCCAAGAAGCTTCGTAATAAAGAAATTGTACTGCTAGAGTACAATGGGGAGATAACCCAATGGAAAGCACATGGGAAATCGAAGTGAAGATGAAAGCTTCTCATCCTAAGCTTTTCTACGGTAAACTTTCTCTCTCCAAAACTTAGTATTGTACAGGTTTCCTTGATTGGATAGTAGGGGATGGTTGCCACATTTTTTACTGTTATATTTGCACTCATATAGAATCTTATGCATATCTAGGATGCCTGCATACATACCTTTATATCATGATTTTTCATTCATGCTAGGATTGAGCTCACCTAGAGTATGATGCATATAAAATCACATTGCCATTTTGGTTGAGTAAATGGTTGAGTAGATAACATGGTTGTAGAGTGCGTATTACACTATTTGTCTCTTAGATTTCGAGGATGAAATCCTTTTTAAGGGAGGAGAATGTAACACCGTGTCAAAATTAATAATAAAAAACTATTTTTTTAATAATAAGGCTAAAAATGAAAATTTCACAAATGTTAGAATTTAGCTACAAATGTTACACCATTATGTTTATGGCAATTTTCTGATCAACTTTCATATAAACGATCGAAGCTCAAACATAGAATTTATTAATGTTTGATGTTTTTGAATTTAAAACAATTCAAACGAGTTCAAATTTTAAATTTAAATAACATCAATATGGAAATTAAAATGGGTAATAAATAGTTTAATGTTAGGGAAAATTAACGTTGGGGAAAAAGAGTTAACGTTAAGGGTTAAAAAAGGAAACAAATCAAAACAAACGACAACCAATATTCACGGTCCAAATTAGGGGATTGATCGACCCCCTCCCTTTGACCGGTCAACTACTAGCGGTCGACCGCCCAAGGGTGAACGGTCGATCGATCAATGAATGTCAACTAGGGTTAAGTTAGGCCACAAATGGCTCAGATTTTTATTTTAAACTAACTTAAATCCTACGGTCCAAGCGCGTTCTAACCACTATAATAAGAGGCTAGTCCATCACTTTTATTCACAAAATATTTGGAATGCTAGCAAAACTCCATTAATCTTCTTCCTTGATTAGATTAAAGAATTCAAATTTAAGGGAAAAAGGTAATAGGTGTATATATACACACGTTTTTCTATTCTTACTCTTTCTTAATATCTGGATTTTGAATCTAGTTTATATACAATTGAATTGCCGTATATTTCAGAAAGATGAAATCTAAAGGAATAGTTAGGCAAAGGCGTGAATCAAATCCGAAGAAAAGAACGGAACTATCTATGGGTGGAAATATTATTTTATTCATATTTTATTAGTTTGTGTAGTAAAAGTTTGGATTTGTTTTATGCCTTGAGGGAATTTTGTATATGAAAACCCTAAAATTTCCCCAAATAAAACGTCGGACTTGGATTTATCGGTATTTCAATTATTTTATGTTAATATAGTAGAATTTAATTTCTTGTTTGTAATTTGAATAATTTATGTTCTATTCAACTTCCACTTATAATTTCTGTTGTTGTGATGAAAGGGTTCAGAAAGAAAATTATTAGGAAATGATGTTCAAGTATGAATTTTTCCTATTTGTAGTTTGCACCGCCTATTTCCGTAATATAGATAAATATGAATCTTTTTTCCAATTTAAGGTTGTATATGTTGAAGTTGAACAGAATATAAAAGGTTTAGATTGTAGGTTTTGTTTCCTTGAAATAGAGGTAGTGATTCTATTATAATAATGTAAAATAAGTTTGGTATTTTTCCATTTTTGAATATATATACACAAGTCTGTTTTGTCCCGCTAAGGATATTAGCTATTTTGTAATTTATTGTATGGAACTTAGGCTTGTATGGGTATGGAGTTTTTGACATTTTAACAATTAGTATAAGAAGCGTTAATCTCAGAATAGTAATATATCTATGCACGCTTAGGAATATTTAGTTAGTGAAATTATTATGTATGTATAAGTATAATTAATAGCATATAAATAGTAACGTATAATCCTCATCGTATAGAATAAATAGGTTAGTAATTAGCATTCAATTTTATAGGAAGGAAGTTAAGGATAATTATGGAAATTAATCCATAATTAAAGGCGACTGTCTCTCTAGATCCAATGTTTTATTATCAACAATGTTTCAAACATCACCCCCCCAAACTCATCCACTCTTCGATTACTTTCATTCATCTCGCATTGATCTATATCTCATACATCCCCTCTATACAGACGATCTCCCACCGTTCTCTTTCTAATCCCACAATTTGTCAGATCCATGTCATAGCTACGCAAGTGTCATACCCAACAGATCTTGTGCCGAAGCAGTCGGATCTGGTATCAAATCTGATTTCCCCTACCTCCATAACATCGTAAAATCCGATCGAGACCAGAGCTGATAGAGCCTTGGTTCAAGCATCAAGCTGGTAGATCGTATTGTTTCAGTTGTGGCGCACTCGATCACAAATCTTCTGCTTGACGCAACCTGATTCGGTGTTTTCAATACGGTGGACTTAGGCATAAATGCTTCAACTGCAAGAGGAAACAAGCGCATCCAGTTTCTCAATCACCGCTGGTTACACAATCTGATGAGGGTATCAACTATGTGTTGTCTCTGTCGTTTGTAGAAAATTTGCGCTTCTAGTTTCACATCAATTATTTGGCATTACACTCAATGATTGGTGCACATTCGATCGCTTCTAATTTCTTGCTAAGCCAATCTGAACTCTTGCTACACACTTTTGGCTCTTTATTGGAGAAGATGAAGGTACTAAACCAATCTAAAACTATCAATCCAAATATTCGGGAATCCTTTCCTACTTGTTCTAGTAAAGATGAGCACCAGACTGACTCTGTCTTCTACAATAGATGTGATTTTTATGATATGCTCAGTGATAAGGATGCGATATTAATGGACCTAAATGTCCAAAATTGTCATGGACCATGTAGAACAAATAAGAGCCGAACAACTTTAGTAGCATGTGGCTCTATTGGCTGTGATGACGCAGTTAGAGGAATCACCATCCCTAATAACACCGATCTTCAACCTGATAGAGCTAATGAAGAATTTACACAAAGCGTGGTAGTGATAACAGTTCCTATAATCAAGATTTCAGCCACTGTCATTGAGCTTTGAGAAACCATCTCATCGGCTATTGATATTACCCCTGAAAGAGCTTATGGATCTGAAAGCGCTAGGCAAAGACGCAAATCCAGAAGCAATCCCAATGAATTTGTATACAGAAGTCTTAAGCACTCATCTTCCCCAGGTGACCACGTTCTATTTGGTAGTACTTGTACACCTATTATTTTAAATACACAATCTCCTATTCAAGCATATCAAATAGCTAGAAATACTGGTTTCATTTATAATCAGATTAATGATGATTTTGAATCCGTTAAAAAATGGAACTTGAGAGGGCTACTAACGTAAGTCGATGACGATATTAATTTGGAATGCTAAGGGTCTAGGGTTACTTTTGAAAAGATCTAGAATTAAAAGTTTCATACAAGACTGTTCTATAAATATCGCACTTATTCAGGAAACTAAAACTGAACTCCCTGATCATGTCTTTATTAGGTCGATTCGAGGGAATTTTCTATCGGGACAGGCTTTCGTTCCATCCGCTATAAGTTCAGGCGAGATTCTAACGATATGGAGGGAAGATAAATTCAAACTCTTACAAATAATCCCTAATTGCTATTCACTACACGTTCTTCTTCAAGACTTACAAGATAATAAAATTAAAAACATCACTAATGTGTACGCCCTAAATAATAAATATAGTAGACGAATTCTATGGATAGAATATTATGAATTTAGAACTCTCTCTTACGGAACTTAGATCCTAAGTGGAGATTTTAATGTGAGTAGACACATTAAAGAGCATACTCCAAGGAGGGTAATTGGGCAGATATAGAGGAATTTAATGAGTTTATTAATTCAAACAACCTTAATGAATTATGGCTCATTGGAAGGAGATTCACTTTGTCTAATTTTAGAGAGGAACAGTTGATGGATTTATTAGATAAATTTTTTGTGAGTGTGGAATGGAAGGACAAATTCCCTCTTTCCAAAGCGTATGGTCTAGCCAATCCCATTTCTGATCATTGTCCTATCTTATTAAATTCACACATTCAACTCCTAAAAATCAAATCTTTTAAATTCGAAAAAAATATGGCTTAAAGAGGAAAATTTTGACAGACTTATAATAACGAAATGGAACTCTATGAGTAATAAAATCACAATAATGCAGCAAAAAATTAGTTTACAAATTTTGAGAACTAAGAAACATCATAAAGAATTGGAACACCAATGTGTTCGATAATATTTTTATTAAGAAAGTTAAGATTTTAAATGAAATCTTACAATTAGATAGGATATGTGAGAACATGACACTAAATTACAATAAGAAGGTCAAACTAAACTACGTACACGCATATACACGTACATGCATGCGCCCGTGAAATGACTTGATGGGATCCGTGAATCGATGTGAAACTCTTGACTCACAGATGACATCGGAAATCTACATTTTTGAGCCCGGGGGGTGGTGGTCGGGGGCGGGAGGTTAATCGGCTTTGCGACCTGGCGCAAAACGTAATCTTAGTAGCGCAGAAGAAAGGACTTTAGACACCGTAGGGAGCTCATTAGTCTTAGGTTTCTGATTAATTAAGCCTAGCCAAGTTTTGAATGAAGCTTAGGAGAAGTGAGCTAGACCCAGGTTCTTCCCTATGGTCCCTTCTGGTCCGGTGAGCCCTTGGCGTATATCAATCTGATACGGCCCTTAATGTTCATGGTGGATGGTCCTATAAGTATAAGTCTTGGTTTTTTCCAGTAAGATCATACTTTTCTTGGTGTCGTCCAGGTTCCAGTAAGATATATATGAGACTTTTCTCTCATATTCATACCGTTCTGTTGGACCCGGCTATGACCAGGCGACAACTGCTTCTCTATACTCTATAGTATGGCTTTAGTATCAACCATTTCATATGGTTCAATGAACAGCACGCGTAGAGGGCGATTGGACTAGTAAAGGAGGCTGTTGCAATAGAATAATCCGCAGCCTCATAGGAATTTAGTAATTTCCATGAAGTATGGTTCCGTGCATATGATTGAATGCATAGCTATTGTAGGGGTATAAGACTTGATTAGACAGACTGGGAAGAAACGACTGCCGATTAACTTCCCGCCCCCGACCACCACCCCCCGGGCTCAAAAATGAAGATTTCCGATGTCATCTGTGAGTCAAGAGTTTCACATCGATTCATGGGTCCCATCAAGTCACTTCACGGGCGCATGCATGTACGTGTATATGCGTGTACATGTATATGCGTGTTCGTGTGAAGCAATCTCTACCACGGAATCTCATCACAAAAAGGGGCCTTCTATTTTAGACCCGTTCAGGGCCTATAAGACTTCCAGAGTAAGCAATCAGAGTAGGTTGATAGCAGTCGGTTGCGCTCGAGTTACGGTTGTTGACACAGAAAGATACAGTACAATGTATGAACCTTTTTTCTGAGTGACGCATCTTAAAAGTACTCCATCAAAAGATCCAGAGTACCTCTCCCAGTATCACAAATCTCGCTACGCACCTCAGGGCTCTTCACTGGTTCCGAGTCGCGTATCCCTCACCCAATCCTTTGCTAAATGAATAACTTGTTCTTTTTTTTTCTTAAAGTTAGGCTATTATACCAGTTTGAGGTTTTGGCCTTGAATCTTTTGCCATGGTTGGCTTGAAGATGGTGGACAGAACAGAATAGATCGCACCCCGGTTTAAGTTTGTTATGAGGTCTGATGATCCTAATCTAAGCAACATCTCATAACAATGCTAGCATTTGGTCTTAGGATTGGTACTGACCAAGTGATCAGAGGTGCTTGCGGGTGCAACGTGCTAGATCTAAAAATAGATTTAAACAAGCTTATGGATCAGGAAGAAATTATGTGGAAATAACGTACCTGAATCAACTAGATCAATGAAGGGGATAAAAATATTAACTTTTTTCATCGAATGGCTAATGTACAAAGATGTCAAAATACTATCGAACATATTATAATTATCGAAACAGAAATTTCTGATCAGTCTAAATTAAATTCTGGTTTCACCCATCATTATATTGAAATTTTTGAAAACAATTGTAGACGCATAATTCCTGCTGATTGGCCAGCTTTATGCTCAACGGTAGATTTCTCTTTACAGGAATTAGACTCCCCTTTCACAGAAGAGGAGATCTTTGTGGCCTAAAGGACTAGCCAGCTATAAAGCTCCTGGACAAGATGATTTCCCAATGTTTTCCTACCAAAAGTTTGGCAAACCATTAAAGATGATATAATAGATTTATTTGATGAACTATACACTGGTAGACTCCAAGTATGTAGGTTTAACTTTGCAGATGTCATTCTCATTCCAAAAAAGGAAAATCCCCTAGAAGTTACTGACTTTAGAACGATTTCTTTAGTTAACTGCTTAATAAAAATTATCACTAAAGTTCTAGCTAAAAGGTTAAGAGATAGGATGGATAGGTTAATTGATAAATCTCAAACATCTTTCATTCAAGGTAGACACATCACGAGTGGTATCACCACTGCACAAGAATTTATAAACTACCGGCATAAAGAAAATATCATGTGTACTATCCTTATCCTAGACTTGTCATTTCCTTTGACTCGATCGATTGGGCTTTATGATGGACGCACTGAAAGCTAGGGGTTTCACCGCAAAATGGATCTCCTGGATTGATCTTATCCTAAAATCAGGAGTGTCCTCTATCTTATTAAATGGAATTAAGGGCAACAAAAGTCAATCTAAGAAGGGTCTTTGTCAAGGAGATCCCCTCTCGCCTCTTCTCTTTGACCTAGCGGTAGATGGGTTCGAAAAAATTATTAATTTAGCTATTAATAATAATTTACTTCCTAAAATTGAAAGAGATGTTACTAGTGATGGAGTCTCTATGCTTTAATATATGGACAATACACTGCCTTTTTTCCCGTCTCCCTCACCATATTACGTCTTTCAAACTAATTCTATATAATTTTGAATTACTTTCAGGCCTCAAAATTAACTTCCACAAGAGTTCAGTTTTAATCATTAATGATATTTCTAACTTGACAATCTAGGTAGCTTATACGATCAACTGTAAAACCATGAATTTCCCTATTAACTATTTTGGCATTCTCGTCAGACCAACAAAACTGAAAAAAGAAGATTGGAACATCGCCATTGATAAAGTTAGTAAAAGACTACCCCCACGGAAAGCCAATTGTCTTTCAAGAGCCGGGAGAACTATCCTCATTAACTTGGTCCTATCTGCAATCCTGATTTATTGGCTTTCCTTTTATCAGTTCCCTCCATGGTCAATTAAAAAAACACTGACAGCAATAGGCACAAATTTCTCCAAAAAGGAAATTCAGAATGCTCTAATTTAAATTGTTTACTTAATTGGGACCTTGTATGCAAATCCAAATCATAAGGCGGATTAGGTATTATAAATTTAGAAGCACTAAATATCTTTCTATTATGTAAGTGGATTTGGAAATTTTTAGAAGATGATAATACAATATGGAAGGAAATAGCTAGTAATTTTTATTACAATAGAACCAAAAACCTAAAAACTAAACACCCATCAGCTATCATTCTTTCGGAAAAACATATCGAAGCTTCATCACATATCTAAGATATGGCTTAATCTTAATACTCGTTCTAGGAATAAAACCTCATTTTGGAATGATTGTTGGGCCTCTTTATTGTTTTAAAAGTGAATTCTCTGATCTTTACTTGGTTTCAAATAATAAGTATGACCTTATCATTGACGTCTGTAGTCCACATGAGCTATTTAAATGGAACATTTCATTTAACCAAAACTTAGTTGGAAATGTATTAAATCAATACATGAAACTAATTAATTTTATTGATAACATTAACATGAGCGATCAATCGGATTAGATAATATGGAGATGGGATAAAAAAGAAATATATATACGTCTAAATCCATTTACAAATTCTTGATTTTTCTGCTTCCATCACGTTTAATTATTTTTAACTAGTTGGAAGATGGACGTTACCCCTAGAGTTAAACTTCATGTGTGGATCGTTTTACATGACTAACTAAATACTACTAGCAATTTAAACATTAAACTAGTAAACAATCTTAACCATAATCCTTGCTATTTTTGCAAAATATCCCTTGAAACTAATACACGTCTCTTCTGCGATTGTCACTTCACTAAATATATAATCCGTAATCTATTGGATATTTTTGGTCTTGACATCAACAATACTATAGCACCCCCATACGAATATTGGACTAGTTTAGATTCAAATATAATAAATCTATTAGGAAATTTCTAAACACTTCTTACTCTATCACGCGTTGGGGTCTTTGGCATGAACGTAACCAATGGATATTCAACAATTCATATAAACATTCCTTGGCTATTCTATAGTTTATTGCCTGGCACATTTCACTTTGGGCAGGTTCTTGTAATAGACAATCAAGCTAGTGGGAATTCTTGGACATGATCACGGATGAATTTGTGACTAACTCTAGCTATCCGTTGCTAAGGCTTGATCACAACTCGGGAGTTTAAACTCTCAAATGCTGATTTGCCAACATGGACTGCATCTGCCCTCTCTGTTTGCAAATACCTTATTCCTTCATTTGCAACTATCTACAGACACCAGCTTTGCTTCAACCATGCACGACACTTGTCGCATCGGCAACATCCTTTTGTTTTCACACTTTGCCACTTGATGCAACCACTGATCGCACCTTTCAGCTACATTCAGATGTAAATTTACTTTGGTCGTAGCTCGACACTGCACATGTGCATGATTACGCATGCACGTATAATTTTTCTATGCAAGTTATACTCTTAGCACATGATTTACTATGCAAGTTACGTGTTATTCACCTCATGCTACTGGAATTAAATCATGTTATCCCACTATATTTCAGCTCACGTGGACTCCATGCAGATAAATCTTTACAAACCCACGTTCTTTGTTATATATTTGAGACGCTTGCTGCTTTACACCGTTTGAATACAATCTTGCTACCCACGTGGAGATGCTTGTTATATATATATATGCACTTCAGAAACTCGCCTGCAATCGCTTAATAGTCGCTTCTCATTTGCACTTGTTGTTCTTGTTCAGCTTCCTACACATGACTTGCTTCTTTCAAGACCTCACACATTGTATTTTTTTTATTTCAAATTATGCATGTATTAAATATCATACGATCATCTATGTGATGATCTCCTATTATTTATTTTTATGTACTTTTGTATGCACTTTTGGATGATCTTTTGAATCACATTATAATAAAAACGAGTGCTCGATCTCCTCTTTTGAGGATCGCTCTTTCATCAAAAAAATTCATAATTAAAGGCAGAATAAGAAGTTTTCCTTATATGGCCTTAAGTCATAAAAGCGGTGATATATATATATATATATATATATATATATATATATTTGTGTGTGTGTGTGTGTGTATATATATATGTGTGTATGTATGTATGTATGTATTTATGTATGTATGTAGCATATATATATATAGTTGTATGTTAGGAAAGCAGAAATATGACTAATTTATAGGTATGCAAGGTCAGTCAAAAGCACACAGAAGTCTGCCCTGCTAATTTGGCTACCAGTAGTGCTTCTTTGGGATTGATGTGCGACTTTGGGATTGATGTGAGACATCATCTATAATAGGTACCCATGGTGGATAGGAGGTTAGTCTTAATTCTATATAGTAAGTCTGCCGAATTAATCAGGCTATTAACACCTATAAATAGTCGGACTAATGTGAGATGTCACAGTTTGGGTTATGGGTCTTACGACGGATATCCCAGAAAGGGCCTGCTTCTAGGTTGGGGTATTAAGTGGCGATTATAGGATCTACCTCCTTCTCACTCGAGAAGTATTAAAGGGTCGAGATTATCTTTTAGATGTGGTAGTGAGAATCTTTGGTGGGTCTGCTTCAGGGTTGAGGTATTAAGTGGCTATTGTAGGGTTGGCTTCTTCCCATAAAAGAAGTTTTAGGTGGTTGGATGATATTTCTTATGATGACAGTTAGGAGTACTAGAGAGGGGTATGCCTTAGGTCTAGGTGTTAAATGATAAGGATTTGCCTAGGGTTTGGGTATTAAATGGTCAGAGTCTTCCTAATTCTCATTGAAGAGATATTAAGTGACTCGGGTACTTTCTCTCACAAGGTTTGGGAATGATTGATGATAGTTGCGTTGCACCTACGTTAGAATGGTAAAGTTGGACTAGAAATGGCCTTTGGCCTACAGTTGAAGGTACGTTATGGAGCTGGACTAGAAGAGCCTTTGGGCTTACATTTGGAGGTATTCTTGGTAGGATGTAGTGTAGGATGCATAATACTTATTGCTTATCTAAATGATATTGCCAAAATAATATAATGTTAAGACTTGAGATTTCCATTTACCAGACATTGTTGTTCTAACTCCCTCCTTATTACAACCCATAGGTTAGGAGGAACGGGTGCTGATGGCGAAGGTCGAGGCGGTAGTGAAGATATGTGGCATTTCTATTATTTGTTTATGTTTTTGATATATTCCGATGTACCCAGTTTTAGACATATTGATGGTTGTATTAAGACATTGTACTATGGATAGTTTGGGATGTAGTATTTCTGAGATTTGATTTTCATAAAATGGGTACTTATTTCTATTATTATATTTTATCCCTTCCATTATGAGATTCTGAAAGTATAGATAGATAGCTCTGTATATTGTTCATTGTATCAATTTTACCAACCAATGACCAGCTTTGGAATGGGCCTACAGTTGGATAGGCTTTTATTGGGTCAAAAATTAGGCTCATGTCGGAGAGGGTTGTTACAGTTGATGAAGAGAATATGTGTTAATAATCAGTATTAAGTGATGTAGCTTAAGAAATTATAAAATATGATTTTATTTAAAAGGTATGTAAGTGATGAATTTGGCCAAACTGTCACACCACTAGCTAAGGTGACGTGTGAATGTTAATATTTGAATTGTTCAATATTAATTGCTGACCGAATTCACACCTCCGAGGCATACCATCGTATTTATGAATTCTTTGGAAAACCGGACAATTTAACAAACTTATATAATATTTTAAATTAATCAGTTTAATTAATATTTGTGAAATATTAATTATTATTTAATTTATTTGTTGCTGGGAGTTGTTTGTAACTACTTAATGCATATATAAAAGTTATATTTGCACACGTCGATATATGATGTCACTGTAATTTTTAACATGTTTTAAATGAGAGAAAATTACTTGAAGGGATATTTGTAATTTTGCATCATTAATGGCCATCTATGGCAGGCCATACAAAGGGCAAGACTTTTCAAGTTCAATTATTCTATTATATTTAGATTTATATAAGTTCATTATCACCATTTATACATTTAATTGCCTTATGATAATATTGTATGAATAATATGATTTAACAATTGATTAAACATCTTTATTACATTAAAGTACAATTGTTTAAAATAAAAATTATTCCATATGTATGCATTATTTTCAGCCATGAAATATTTTCATAAGTTAATATGTAAAATTTTGAACTAAACCAAAAAAACTTATTTTGTTCATGGCTTTGCACTATGTTTTACAAACTTAAAATTGATCCAAAATTGTTTAAAATTTCTACAAATATTTATTTACATATTTATGTATTTTAAATTGGATGATATATAGTCAATTGGTATAAATTCATGTGTAAATTTTTCTTGTTACCACATTTTGTTTAAATCGATAATAGATATTATAAGTATTAGGCACATTCATTTTAAAATAGATTTTATACGTACATGTATATATATGGGAACTTTAAGAGTAAACTATATGCAAAAGGTTCATTATTTTTAAATGAAATTTAATGCATACATATGGAAGTTTTAAATGATTATCAAAACTTTTAAAGATAATTTGTATGAATGATCTTATGTAACATCATTGTATGAAAAAGTTTTAAATATGAAGTTAATTATGTACGATTTTAGAATATATGTTGAAACTTTAAATCATAGGTTACATATGGAAAACTTAAAGTTTAATGTTTATAACTCAAAATCTATAACGCTAAAATTTTAGTACTTAATCAAAATTTTAGAATTATATTGTATTATATTTATATTAATAATTTAACAATGCAATATATATATATATATGGTTGGTATATGCATTGTAGAAATACATCCTAATATCTACTCAGTATATATTACACCATGTTATATTAAGTTTAATCATTATGCTATGCTTACATGTATTCTCTAATCGTGTCATTCATTTACAATTTATACCATATATGTTCATGTGGCCTAATCATTATGCTATGCTTACATGTATTCTCTAATCGTGTCATTCATTTACAATTTATACCATATATGTTCATGTGGCCATTCTCATATCCAAAAGTGATAAATGTAACTCCTAATTAATTACAAAGTTTTCACGTTTATGATCTATTAAGTTGTTTCCTCAATTAACAGTTTGACCCTTCATATACCTAAATGATAGAACACTAACAGCTAACTAAATTATACACACACAGATACACACACACGCACACAAACATACATATATATATATATGTATGTATGTATGTATGTGTGTATATATATACACACACATGGGTATGGGCATATACCTAAATGATAGAACACAAACAGCTAACTAAATTATACACACACACATATACACACACACGCACACAAACATACATACATACATATACATGTATATGTATATGTATATATATATGGGTATGGGTGTGTGTTTATATATGACTATCACGCCTATAATATGTCATTACGTTATCTTGTTATGTTATGAATATATATATATATAAAGGATATATTCAAAACATATATTAATTTAAACTCAATTAATTTAATTGATTATAAATAAATATAGAATAATAATAAATTATTATTTTATTGAATAATTAGATTGGATCTAGTGAAACCCATTAGACTTCGTAGGCCATTATGTTCCAAAAAGGGATTGTTTTTTTGAAATCAACCCATTTCACCTATTGTAGACCAGCCCGTATATAACTATCAAAGCACAAATGGTCTATGTAGTCTAATTAGTAGATAGAGGGCCAATTATTTAAATCTACCTATCTAATGGGTATCTCTACTTGGATTGAATATTTAAGTATTCTTCCCTTCCTAGCTACCGACCTAGCCTAATGGGTGGAGTAAGTCCAGAAGGTTGGGCCAATTGTAAATGCTTTAGTTGATTTGAATTTTGGGTTAATTTTCAAAATTCAGCTTGAAATTTTAAATTATATTTTAATTTAAAAGTTAACTATAAAGTTTAAAATAAAATTTATAAATTATATTTTCAAAAAATTTCAAAAATAAATTAATATTTTCAAAAATTATTTGAAATTTAGTTAATTACATTAATTGAGTAAATAAATAAATAATTAAATGTTAATTAATTAAAATAAAACACACACACGCACGCACATATATATATATATATATATATTGATGTGTATATATATAACTGTAAATGTTATAGTATATTATTATATATATATATATCTTAAATTGTTTAAGGTAAACTAAAATAAATTTTGAATTTACTATATTTAGTTAAAATTATTTTAAATAAACAAAATACTTATTTGATAAATAAATTTATTAAATGTTAACTAATGATATATCCATATATAATGATATATAAAACTATAAATGTTATAGTTGATATTCATCTTACAATTGTTTAGGATGAATAAAATAAAATTTTGAATTTTAAAATAATTTAATTAACTTGTTAATTGAACTAATAAATTAAAATTAATTATATATATTTTAATTAATAAGAACTACAATTAATTAAATATGATTTAATTAGAACTCAAATTGATTAAATATGGTTTAATTAATAAAATACATATATACATTATATAAGTTAAGTAAATTATAATAGTTACAAACAAATTAAACTTATATAACTCTATATATGAGTAAAATAATGTAAGTGGAGCTGAAATAAACCTAAAATAGTTTTTTGGAGTAAGTACATATGCATGGTACGTATACTATGATTTTAGATGTATCCAACACTTGTGTCATGAGGTGTTTCACAAGAAACACAATACTCCTTAAATCGATACTACTCAATGTACATACATTAATGATCATGAACCTATATATATAAAATTCTCTTCTACCATTTAAAAATTAAAGGATTACTCCCATACTCTTTAGTATTGAGCTTCCTCAAGCTAGATATGTTATGTGTAGTACTATTAATATATTGACTAGATGAAGTAAAATACATGCACATATTTATTGAGCTTCCTCAAGGTACATGCATTATACTTAGGCCATCGTGAAATGGTGGGCACGAGTGAATAATCTCTTTTGATTTATTAAACTTCCTCAAGGTCAAGATGAGATTAGGACAAAGACTATAGATCAGGAGTTGTATACGATACAACTGATAAACTACTATCCATTGCTTATGGGCATATGATTTATTGAGCTTACTTAAGGTCATAATCCTAAGCCAAGAGAGTCCTAATGCCCACTAGAGAAATTAAAAGATTTCTACATTATTCTTAAAGTTTTGAGAAACATAAAAATCTAATGGGAGCCTTATTAGAATAATGAAATGAATACATTTAACTTTTATAATATTGCAAGAACATATGCTATACAAGTTAAAATAATATACTACGATAAATCTATGCAACTAATATAATTGATAAAATATTTATCAGTTAAAATATACAAATGAACCGAATTAGGATTGATACATCAATATAAAATTTACTTGCCAATAAATCTTTTTGCACGTTGTCAATTAAAGACCCATGCAAGAGCCAAATTAGACAACTACTAAATACATTCTTGCCTTGCTCACTTAGGTATTTATTTTCTAAGACCATGTATAGATTATATGGGTTTTAAGCTCTAAAACAATACAAGAATATGGATGTTTGACCCATATTCGATTATATAAATGTTTATGTTGAATATTCATGCTTTATAATGCACAAAACTTCGATGAAATTAGTTCGCTCAAAATAAGCAAGTAAATCATAATGCAAGATCGTATGTTCAAATGCAATTTATTACGATAAGGACCTTGTTATGTTAGATGTAGAATTGGCCAAAGTGCTATAAGTTGTACCTAGGAATTCAAGCACTGAAATGTCTATTTGATTAGTTTATGTAAAGTGCAACTTATTCGATATCCTTAAATGTTAAGGATGACTAAATGCATTTTCTTAAAGAGGTCATTATGGCCTTGTATTAACAGTTTCCTTTTGAATGGTTCAACCATTTGGAAAGGAAAGCGAATGTTCGAGGGTAGATTTAACTTAGGCACAATTGAGATAAAGAGAGTGAATGGTCACCTCTGCTTCATTAAGAGATGTTAGAAACAAGAATCGTACAAAATACTAAAAGATACATAATATTCAATGATAAATTGGAAAACCTTAGACATCCTTCTTCCAAACCTTTTAAACATCACCTTTCGAATACATTGGAAACCCTTTCCTTTCAAACCTTTCGAAAGGTTTGAAAGGTTCAAAAGGTTTCGAAAGGTTTGAAAGGAAAGGTTTTCCAATTTATTCAAAAGGTAATGTTTAAAAGGTTTTGAAGAAGGATGTCTAAGGTTTTAATGCTTTCAAAGGAATGGTTTTTCAACGTTTTCGAAAGGAAGATTATGAATGGTTTCGAAAGGAATGTTTTGCCTTTCGGCCTAGGTGAAAGAAGGGTTTTACTTGGTTTCGGAAGGGGTACTTTCAATGGATTCGAAAGGTTTACTTTCAAAGGTTTAAATGTTTTCATCAACAAAAATTTTAGTAAAGTATATATAACATGGCAAGGTGATTTTGATTAAAGCATAGAGTATATATTTTCCTTGTTTAAGTTTGGTTTAAAGGTTTTAAATCAATTTGAGATGAAAAGGTTTTCAAGGAAAATTTAGGGGAAAATTACCCTAAGTAAAATGACTCAGATATTAGAATACCAGATGGGATTGGTATAGGGTCGCGCCCTATACATTAGCTATTAGCCCCAGCTAATTTAGTCCAAAATTCCAGTGTATAGGACTTTGTCACAGTTTAGAGTAAAATTATGATTACACATAGAAGGGAATATATATTTGTATACATATAGGTTATTGGTGAGCCCGCAAAACCATTAGGATCAGGTGGCCCTGGGAGATGTCAAGTTAGGGACAGACCGTCCAGAAGAGGAGTATTTAACAGATAGTTAACGATAGACCGTCCAGAAGAGGAGTGTCTAGCAGGTGTTAGATTATTTTAATTATATTGTCTGGTATGCCCGAGTCAGCCAAAGGTTAGTAATTAGCCAAAAAAACTATAATGTTCGGACAGATAGTTCATTTGTTATCTGATATGTATGTTTACATAATAATGCTTTATAGTTTTAACGAGTTTTGGCTGCAGGATAAAGGTTTGCAAGAGATATGTCTTAAAAAGATATTAGTGAGGGGAAACCCGTTCCTCTAAACAGCATGGTCTCACTTAATGTCAAAAAACCGAGATGTATAGTATTATTCACACCAGGCTTTATTGCTAACTCGAAGTTTATGTTTTCCCCCTTAAACTCTTGGGTGCTCAAAATTGATTTGAGTAGGCTATGGGTTGAGGTTTTACTGGTTTGAGTAGGTTGACGAATAAAGCTTCTGGAGACGAGTAAGTGGCTAACGAATTGCTATTTAGGAGTTGCTGTTTTGTTTTATTCCCATGTGTTGTATTTAAGACAGTTATGCCTATATAGTATTTTGGTCAACCAAGGGGGCATCATCATATTTTGCTCTTAGCGTATTTATGTAATAATTATATTTTATCTGAACCTGGGAAACGATTATGGGATTATGTAATTTGAATGTGAAACATGTGTTTTGAAATGTAATCAGTAAAACGTTGTTTTTGAAATCTATGATTTTGTTTCATATTCAAGTGCTTCTGATATTATGGATACCATTAACATAGCCGTATTTGGTCGCCGGAAGTTAAGACTATGGATGACTGCATCATCTGTAGCGCTTAGCTTTGGGCCTCTAGATAGGGGACGTTACAACTTGGTATCAGAGCATAGGTTTATGAAAACTTTAACTAAAAATGATTTTTGAAAACATAATCATAAGGAATTAGAGTAAGATTGGGGTATGAGATAATGCTATAGTAACGTACTTGTATTTACTATATATAAGTGTACGCTATATCTTTAGTTCCCTATCTCTCTTAGGTTTGAATACAAATATGGACACTAGAAGTGGAAGAGTGAATCTTGGAAGAAGCACCACCACAAATGGAAATGCCAGACCGAATACCAGGAGAAACTAAGGTCAGGCACAAGCAGGGAATGTTGGTGCTGGAGTCCCACAAGTGGATATAGGAGCTATGTATCAGTTTTTTGTGAATATGATGCAGGCGGGTGATGGTACTGGAATGGTTGGAGGAAATGCTGAAGTAGGAGTTCAGGAAGCTCTGGTGGTCAACCATTATGCTATCTTGAGCAGAGATTATGCTAGGCTTGGAGGGAAGCCCTTTATTGGAACTGAGGATGTTATAGAAGTGGAGAACCGGTTGCTGCATTATGAGAGGATCTTAAAAGACATGGGACTCAATGATGAGCAAAAGAGGAGGCTTGCTTCGAGACAACTTCAGGGAGCATCTTTATTTTGGTGGAATAGTGTGACGGCTGGAGTAAATGAAGAGGAGATGACATGAGCTGAGTTTAGAAGAAGGTTTCAGGAGAGGTTCATGTCTGTGATGGAAAAGCTTGCTTTGCTCAGGAAGTTTGCTAAGTTGGAGCAGGGGGAGATGTCTGTTTTGGAGTATGCCAGAAGATTTGAGTAGTTTGCTCGGTATGGGTATGCTACCGTGGATACTGTTTTGAAGAGGAATGAAAAGTTCATAAAGGGGTTGAAGCCTGAGTTGGCAAGGGCTACATTACCTCATATTAGAGACCCTTGTGATGTGGTTGTTTAGATGGCTTTGAGACACGAGGAGATGCTTGCTTGTCTAGAGAAGAGTAAGGCGAAGGAGGTCCAGGTTGGGCAAGGCCAGAAGAGGAATTCTTTCATAAGAAGGGTGCTCAGAAAGGTGTAGCAGCAAAGAAGGGAAAGTCCGAGGTTGTGTGCTTCAAGTGCGACAAGAAAGGGCATTTTGCGAATGAGTGTCATACTGGAAAGGCGAAGGAAGTAATCGGGAAGAAGAACATCAGATGTTTTAATTGTGATCAGATTGGCCACTATAAGAATCATTGCAAAGAGCCCACTAAGGATGGAGGAGGGAAGGTATTTGCATTGGAGCTTGCTACATCTGGAACAACAGCACAGGAGAAAGGAAAGGCAGTGTTGGGAGGTAAGCTTCAGATTCATGGTATGTCTGTTAGCGTTCTGTTTGATACCGGTGCATCACATTCTATATCACATTTTTGGTAGATAAGCTTAACCTAGAACCCACATACTTAGTTACTTCCTTAAGGGTTGCAAATTCGATAGGAGGGTATGCGACACTTTGAATGAAGTGTGATGACTTAGAGTTTGATTTGCTAGGTCATACCTTTGTTTGTAGTTTGCATATGTCTGACTTTGTAGGGTTCGGGATTATATTGGGTATGGATTGGTTAAGTAAGTACGATGCTAGGATATTTTTCCATGATAGGATGATATCGCTTAAACACCCTGACTGTAGTGATCGGATTGTGTATACCGTAGAAAGCCCTAATTGTGAGGTGAATGCTTTATTGGGTGTAGTGGAGTTGGAAGATGAGTTGAATCATGTTTTTGTGGTTAGAGAATTCGCGGATGTCTTCGAGCCTGTAGTAGGATTGCCACCAAAACGAGCCATTGAGTTTCAGATAGATTTGGTGCCTGGAGTAGAACCGGTGAGTAGACTGCCAAGTAGGATGACACCTATAGAGATGAGGGAGCTGAAGGTGCAGTTGGTAGATTTGGAAAGCAAGAGTTTTATTAGGCCAAGTAGTTCTCCTTAGCGAGCAGCCGCAGTGTTTGCTAAGAAGCCGGGCGGATTGTTGAGGTTATGTATCGATTATCGTAAGTTGAATGAGAAGACGATGAAGAATCGATATCCGTTGCCTAGAATTGACGATTTGTTCGATCAGTTGAGTGGAGCCAAGGTATTTTCTCAGTTGGATTTGGCAACAGGTTTTCATCAGCTTAGAGTAGTAGAGGATATTATTCCTTTGGCGGCGTTTAGAACTAGATATGGATCGTATGAATGGTTAGTGATGCCGTTCAGACTAACTAATGCGCCGACATTCTCTGTGTATTTGATGAACCGAATTTTCAGAGAGTAATTGGATAGGTTTGTGTTGGTTTTTATAGATGATATTTTGCTATACTATAAGGATTAAAGAGAGCATGAAGTTCATCTTAGAGTTGTGCTTGAGACGCTGAGGCAGAATCAGCTGAAGGCGAAGTTTTCGAAGTGTCATTTCTGGAAGAAGGAAGTGAAGTTTCTTGGTCATGTGGTTTCAGAGAAGGGGTTATCAGTCGTCCAGATAAGATCGAAGCTGTTAATAATTGGAAGAGACCAGAGACGGTGACTGAGGTTAGAAGTTTTCTTGGATTGGCTGGATATTATCAGAGGTTCATTAAGGATTTTTCGCGGATATCAGCACCGATGACCAATCTAACACAAAAGGATGTGAAGTTTGTGTGGACCGATAAGTGTGAGGAAGCATTCCATAGCTTGGAACACCTATTGACCCATGCACCTATATTAGTTGTTCTGTAGGGGAATCAAGATTTAGTAATTTATATAGATGTGTGTGGAACTGGATTAGGAGCTGTGTTGATGCAGAGAGGTAAAGTGATTGCCTATTCTTCTTGATAGCTCAGACCGCATGAGATTAGATATCCAACGCATGATTTGGAGTTGGCTGCAGTGATTTTTGCTTTGAAGGTGTTGAGACATTACCTTTTGGGAGAGAGGTTTGAGCTTTATACGGATCATAAGCTGTTGAAGTATTTGTTCTCTCAGAAGGAGCTGAATATGAGACAGTAGAGGTGGTTAGAGTTTTTAGCCGCTTATGACTTTGATATTGAATACACACCAGGAAAGGGCAACAAGTTGCAGACGCACTTAGCGGAAAGCATCAGAATGCTATGTTGGCAATGATAGTTGAGTGGAAAGATTTGGAAGTGTTGTCGACTTGTAGATTTTAATGGAGATCTGAGGCCGGATCTAGTGAAGGATCTGCTGTGTTATCTTGTTTAGAAGTTCGACCAGTAATGATTGAAAGGATTGCTTCTAAATAGGAGGAGGATCCAGTGTTGGCTGAACGGATTAAGAAGTTGAAGGAAGGAATGGAGAGCGATGACTTGAAGGATTTTAGTCTTGACCAGAATAGGTGGTTGAGAAAGAAAGGAAAGTTGTGTGTTTCGAATGTGGGAGACATTAGGAAGGAAGCTTTGGAGGAATGCCATCGTTCAAAGTTCACAATTCATTGGAGGAACTAAGATGTATCGGGATATGAAGCAGAGTTTCTTCTAGGAAGGTATGAAGAGGGATGTAGGCTTATGGGTGAAGCAGTGTTTGAACTGTCAACAGGTAAAAGCTGAACATTAGAAGCCAAGTGGGTTGCTATAGCCATTGGATATTCCGGTGTGGAGGTGGGATTCTATTTCTATGGATTTTATTGACAGGTTGCCAAGATCTAGTAGAGAAAATGAAAGTATATGGGTCATAGTGGATAGACTGACCAAGAGTGCCCATTTCATTCCGGTTATGTCAACTAGGATGACACCTATTTTAGCGAAGTTATTTATGAAGAATATAGTTAGACTTCATGGAATTCCTAGTAGTATAGTAAGTGATAGAGATTCATTGTTCACTAGCGAGTTCTGGAAGAGTCTACATGAGATTTTAGGAACCAAGCTCAGAATGTGTACCGCTTACCATCCACAGACCGATGGGCAAAAGGAAAGAGATAACAAAGTCTTGGAGGATTTGTTAAGAGCTTGTGTGTTAGATTTTGGAGGATATGGGAAGACCATCTACACTTAGTCGAGTATTCGTATAACAATAGTTATCGGACTAGTATATGGATGGCACCGTTTGAAGCTTTGTGTGGAAGGCCATGCAAATCACTAGTTTGTTGGTTAGAGACCGGGGATTGGTTAGTTCTTGGTTGGATTTGGTTAGAGAAGTTGCAGAGAAGATTGAGTTGATTCGAGATAGGATAAAGAAATCTCAGTCTAGGCAGAAGAGTTATGCAGACAGAAGACAGAAAGACTTAGAGTTCTCCGTTGGAGATAATGTTTTTATTAAGGTATCACCGATGAAGGGTGTGATTAGATTCGGGAAATCAAGGAAGTTGGCACCGAGATTCGTAGTACCATTTCCTATTGTAGAGAGGATTGGGAAACTCGCATATAGAGTAGAGTTACAGAGCAGTTTGGCAGGAGTCCATGATGTTTTTCATGTTTCTCAGCTATGGAAGTGTGTTAGAGATCCGGAGTCTACTATAGTATCGATTGTGTTAGATGACTTAGTAGTGGAACTAGACTTGACTATAGTTAGAAAGCTGATTCGTATAATTGCGAGAGATGAAAAGAGGCTATGGAACAAGACAGTCAGACTAGTGAAAGTCCAGTGCAGCGACCATGAGAGAGACTGTACTTGGAAGACTGAGAGCAGGATTAAAGACGCTTATCCTTATTTTTTGATGGTATGTTTTACCTTTGATTGTTTTGTTGTGTACCTTATCGTAATTTCGAGGATGAAATTCTTTAAGGAGGGGAGATTATAACACCCCATATTTTTAGTAACATTATTTAGGATGTTTAATTAGCTAAATTAAATTAAATAATGTGATGATTAGGGGATTGAGATTTGTAATTAACAAGGGGTAACCGTGTCTTGATAACAAATGAACTAAAGTAAAATGGTTAAGTATAATAGATAATGGGCAATATAGGAATAGATACATTCTTTTACCCTAAAACCCTTAAGCCCTCATTCTCACGTTCATTCGTAATTCACAAACAAAAATATAAACTAAGGCCGGCCACTATTAGGAAAAGCAAAGAGAAGGCTTCAAGAGGAAAAGCTTAAGCAACTTAGTCAAGATCAAATCTCAAATCCTCAATCTCAAAAGCTAAGGTGAATAATGACTGCATCTCATTTTTCTAATTGTTTTCGATCTTAAGATGAATCCGAAGTATTTTGCATGATTATGCCATGTTTTTGAATGATTAATTGTTTATATATGCTTGTTGATGATTTATGCTTAATCATAAAGGTTTTATGATATGTTTTAATGTGAAAACCCTATTTAATGACATCCAAATGCCTTGCGATTTTAGATATAAATTAGAAATGATATTTTAGAGATGGGTTTCAATTTTCATAATTTTCTGAATTAATGTATACTATATTAATTTTCTAGTGTAGAAAATGATTATTTGGGTTTTAAATTATTTACGGCTAAAAAATTAATATTTTGGGTTTGGAATTAATATACGTTAGAAAACATATTAAAAATTATTTTCTGGAATTTTTATAGAATTTTCCTAAGTGTTTTGATACGTATATAAAATTATTTAAGGTGTGGGACTTAAATGTATTATATATTCATAAAAGGAGAAGGGGTATTTTATAAATAAATTAAATTGTTTATTTCTGAAATATTGGCAGCACTTTTAGAAAAGAAAATTATCAACTAATAATATTTTGACAAACAAGGCAGGTTAGTTGAAAAGAAATTATTTTCAAAGTAAAAATTAGTTTTTACATGCTTTTAGCATGTTTCACCACTTTCGGCACAAGGGTTCCGACCAAGTACTGCCGCCTCCATGCCATCGAAACCAATGCACATAGTATCAATAACTTGGTACGGAGTGAATTGAACTAAGGCGGAAGGCACTAGGTCGAGACCAAAGGTTCCGAAGGGGTCGAAGCATGTCTTTGCTTTTAAATGAAAACGCGCCTGCTTTGCTTTCGAAGGGTATGCTTTCGACTTAGTTGGCTTTCGGCTGAGTCAAATGTTTTAAAGAAAATGTTTCGAATGGGTTGTGCCTCTTGTTTTAAGTAATGCTTTCGTCGGGGTCGAAACCCCTTAGGTGCCGCTTTTCTTCCTTTCGACACCAATGGTTTTGGAAGGTATACTTCCCTTTTAAAACTTAGCCGCTTCTCCAATGCTTTTCGAAGTTTGGTTTCGACACCATCACTTCTTTGCTTAAGAAATGCTTTCGAAAGTGTGCTTTCAATTTAAATGTTTTATGACCCTTTTGCTCTGTTGAATGTAGAACCCAAATGGTTTTGAAGGAGTTAATTTTTAATGGTTTCGAAAGATGTTTCCACATGTCTTACTTGAACCCAAAGGCTTTCAAAGATGTTCTATTGCTTTTGAATGGTTTTAAAGAATGGTTTCGAAAGGGGTGGTTCTCCAATGGTTTCGAAAGGTTTGAAAGGAAAGGTTTTCCAATGTATTCGAAAGGTAATGTTTAAAGGGTTTTGAAGAAGGATGCTGTGACATCCCTAATTTTTGATAACATTATTCAGGAAATTTAATTAGAAAAATTAAATCGAATAATGATGATAAGTGGATTGAGATTTGGATAAAACATATAGGGTCGTGCTTAATAATAATATAAATGGGCTTAATTTGGTTTGTAAGCTAATTAATGTACACATGGGCATATTAGTAAATAGCCGCACCTCCTCATACTCACAGCTATACACTTTTGTAATTGCCCATTCACGTTTCATTTCTCATTTTTCACAAACGCAAATCAAAAACCTAAATTAGAGTCGGCCATTAACAAGGAGGAAAAGAGGAAAATTCAGTCTAAAGCTAAGGATCAAAGCTAGGAAGGATTAATCAACAACAAGTCTCAAATTCCTTATCATATCTAAGGTGAATAATAATTCATTCCTTCTCTATTTTGTTTTTATAATCATATGTTTTCGGATTTAAGATTAAATTCGTTTTATGTTGTTTTGGATGATGATATGCTTGGGTTATTATATGTTTGATTTAAACCAATTCACTTACATATGAAATTGCACATGTTTAGGGCAAAACTGATTGTTATTGGATTTAGAATGCCATGGAAAAATTATATGTTAGGTAAGACATGATTTTAGAGATGGGTTTAATCTTTCTTAATTTTCCAAGCTATGGAAAATTTATTATGATTTTCTGAAGGAAAATATGCTATAGTTGGGTTTGAAATTTATTTTAATCATTTCATGAAGAAATTGGGTCTGAAATTTTAGTATGTTAGATAACATGATGAAATTGTATTTATGTGATTTTTGGGGATTATTTTTTTAGTAGGTTTACTATTATCTTTTTTCTTGAATAATTATTTTGTCCTTCTCAATATCTTCATTTTTTTCTTCATTTTTTTCCTCACCATAATTTTTGTTTTCCAATACTTCATATTTTTCAGCTTCATCACTATGACTATTTCAAATTCTTCATGATTTTGATTTATAGACAAAACTTGCCCAACAAATTTCAGTTCTAGTTTGAGAACTCAAGTTTGGAAACTAATATATACAACGTGTGATTATGTATCATTTAACTAGTGCTTGAAAGGTTGAGATTGTGGAACAAGCTTCCCACGCTTGATCTTTTTGCTTCTATATGTGTCTTCAGTTTTTCCTCTCTTTTCCAGAATTTGGCTATGGCTATTATATGGGCTTTGTTTTCCTTCTCAATTTGTACCATTAGCTCCTCTGTGATAGCCTTCTTTTCTTCAATTTGCTCCACGATTTGTTCGATTTAGACATTGAATTTTCTAAAAGCTTGCTTGACATATAAGGAATTAAGACTTGATAACCGTGCAAGTAGACCTGAAGATAAAGAAACAGATTGTGGAGAACTAGTAGTTACAAAGGCTATCAAGGTTGCATTCATTTTAGTTTGAGTACTGAAGGAATAATACATAAAAATTACGGTCAATATTCAAACCAAAAAGGATTGTCAACCAAACAAGAAAATATAGAATATGAAGATATGACATTTTATGAAGATATGACTTTTTATTAAAGAACAAGATATAGAGTAAAGAAGAATATATAAACATACAAAAAAAATCTCAACCGTAGATGTAACTAGTCAAAATATAGAATAGAAAACTGAGTCGATCACACGAATACTGGACATTTTTGTATGTTTATTACAAATGGACAAGGATGTAACTACTTTTATGAGTCAATCACATGCACTTTTGACCATCACTTTTACTACAATGAATTATCCTTTAAAACATAATTTCTTAAAATTCTGTAAGTATTGAGATTTTCTTTCTTCTTAAAATTATGTAAATATGTTCTATACTTTTAGTAAAAAATATTATAATATATGTTGAAGTTGCAACAGTTTTTTGAATTAAAATTAATGTAGACATGCATTGAAGAATATAAATGGTTGTTGGGTTTCTGTAATTATTCTTAATAATAGTAGAGAAATCTGCAAATATTGAAAATGTTCAAATTTGTAGAACAATTTACTGTTAAAAAAGGTAGCTGCTAAATGTAATTTTTAATTGCATAACACGTATGCAGTTAAAAAATGCATTTAAATGGTGAAATATTTTTGTTGCATTTTACTTATGGAATTAGAAATTTAGAAGATTTTTATCATAATTGCATAGATACATGCAATTATTTAGAATAAATGCATACATTTTTGCAATTATTATGAATAGTTGCATACATCTTTTTAATTATCAGTAATAATCGCATCTTTAATTGCATTTTACTTATAAAGTTATAAATTGCACCATTTAAATGCATTTTTCAACTGCATACTTGGTATGCAATTTAAAAATATAGCTGTTTAATGCAATTTTTAACTGCATTATCGAAATACAGTTATAACTGTTTTGCCATAATGAAGTTAAAAAATATATTTATACAGTTTGTTTGAAATGCAGTCATAACTGCATTGTTTGTAATATGTTTAAAATATAGTTAAATAACAACTACAATAGAACAACAATTTTGAACAATAGTTAATAGTATAAGATTTGATTCCATGTGTAGCATTGTGATTTTAACTATTCTATATTGATTTGCATATAATTGCAGTGTTGTTCGCAATTATTATAAATGATTGAAGATTTCTCTACAATCATTGTGAATAATAGTAGATAAGATTTCTCTGCAATCTCTGCAATGGTTAATTTTTCTTAAAATTCTGCAAATATTCTTTAATATTTGAAGCAAAAATTGTAATAATATGACTTGGAAGTGGAAAATGTTTTTGAATTGATACAATTGTAGACATACATTGAACAATATAAATGACATTATGTGAATAATTGACAAAGATTAAAAATTATTGCAGTTTTTTCTGCAACTTTTCAAGATATTTGCTGAAAAATCAGAAAATTTTGAAATTTTTTAAATAACTTAGTACAACTTTTTTCTATAAATTTTGCAGTAACGTATATAATTGTAGAAATAAAATTGTAAGAATTTTTTTAGCAGAAAATACTCCTTAATATGTAGAGATTTTGAATATTTGTAGTTATTGCAGCAATTATACTTAAAAACTGCATAATTCTCTACAAATACTGAGAATTTTATTTAAGCTATGCAAATATGATGAATATTTGTAATATAAAATATAATAATATATTATCGAGCCTTACATTGAAGGATATAGATGGTTTTAAGTGAATAATTGCAAGCATTTATTGAAATGGATTTATTTGTACAATTGCTGAACAGCAAACAATTGTTTAGTATAATCGCAAACATACATGCAATTATTCAGTATAATTGCAGACATCTTTCCCATTATCGTGAATAATTACATAAATCTCTGCAATTATTAGAAGTAAATCTATACATATTTGCATTTATTATTAATAATTGTATTCTTAACTGCATATGTGGAATGCGGTTAATAATTTAACAGCAAACACAGAATCATGCTCAACTGCAGTTAATAAAATCTAAAAACATCAAGGTATAGTTATAGCAATGTAAAACATGAATAATACAACAATTTTTTATTATACATTTTTTAGAATGATTCAACAATATTCTCAGAATCATTTTTGACTTCAGTCATGATCTTGTTATAGCTATGTACAATCTGGATAATGCAATCGATACTTGTTGAAAATACTATAATGATTCTTACGTGTGAACTTTAAAGTTGCTCATCACCATACTTTAAAACAAATAAATCTCCAACCATCATAGTGTCTAATGGACGGAAAGATTTTTTAGTTGCTTATTGGTTGAAGGAAAATGATCTCTTACTGTTCAAGTGAACCAACGACTCCTGCTTTTTTGTTAATATTTTGGAACAAAGTGGTTTTGCGAAGGCAAATTTTTATTATCTTAAGATGAATAATTTGTTTAAACAAGAAAAGGGCAACTCTATTGAACATCTCTCAGACATGGATAATTCAACTTGCATTTGTTGTACCCCAAATTTGGAGAATGGTTACGTTTTACTTTAATCTATCATTTGAAATCAAAGACAAGACTATTGAATTTTATCCTGTAACCCATCGTCTTCATCTCTTAAGTGCAGCAACTATCAAGTTGGCACTCATTTTAGTTTGAGTACTGATGGAATAATTTGTAAAAATCACCTTCAGTACTCAAACTAAAAAGGATTGCCAAGTAGATAAGAAAAAGCAAAATATAATTGTAAATAGCCATTGAATAAATACTAAAGATATGATTTTTCATTAAAGAAGAAGATGTAGAGCAAAGAAGAAGGAAAGATAGAATATATAGACACGGAAAAAAAATCTCAACCATAGATATAACTGGTCATGGAATATAACTTTGGTCAAGATGTTGGACTAAAAGCTGAAAGAATCACATGAATACTGAATGTTTATGTCCTTTTATAACAAACAAACAAAGATGTATCTTCTTTTATAACTCATGAATGACATGAAAGCTGAATGATTCATAAAATGCATTAAAGTATTTTAAGTCTTATTCATTCCCCAAAATTCTGAAGCTGTATTTTTAAAATGCAGTAAAAATTCAACAACAATGAGCTATAAATAAAGTACAACTAATATAACTAAAATAAATTTTATTCTGAATTATTAGTGTAACGACCCGATATTTTGGACCATTCGCATCCATTATAAGTGTATAGGTAGACACTCATGCCGGAATTGAATTGCTCAAAATACCGCGTTGTTAATTTAAATTGGCAAAACTAAACATATACGGTAAATAAAATAACCACAGATCACAGACACAGAGTAATAAATGCAGCGGAAATAAAAGAGATAGTAGTTCATGAAGCTACTATATAAATGTATAAGTTACATCAGAGTTAAACAAGATACAACGGAAGAGTAATGCGATACATCAAATACAAAGCAGAATACATCACAGGAATCATCGAATACTGAAAGCAGAATAGATGGATGGATCTTCAAGCAAGCTCCAACTCCAAAGGTGAGTCTCGAATACTGGTACACTCAGTCTGACCCGAGCGTAAAGAAAAACACAAAACACTCGATTCAGGATTAACATTCTTATATTAATAAATCCAACTCAAGTGAAATAGCAATTGAAATACAAGTAACTCAAAGGATGTTTGGAATAACCATCCTTTAAGGATCCGTTAAACTATCTACTATGTAGTAGTGTACGATAAGTAGATAATGTCTATTAGTAATATAAGATATCAAAATAGTGTTAAGGCGTTACCATTATTCCCCTTAACACATTTTTATTCCCAAGAGCATATACAAGACCGTAGTTTCCCCAAAACCGGAAGTCACCAGAGGGAAATCCATATACTAAAGGTACAAACCAAAATCGTAGTGGTCGCGTATAAAGGAATACAAGTATGACAAGGCACATGAGGCAATACCCAAGGTAGTGAAACTACCGTTTGCCTGATCCGGACTGGTGAGAACGCATCGCCGCAGCGATCGCAACACCGCGAAACAACACTCCCAAAATCAAGGGTGCACCAATCGACAACAAGTAATGAGTAGTTCGAAGAAGTGTGTTCGCTTGAGGTAGCTGACCTCCATTGGCCCGGCACGGCTCCTGTTTTAGTCATTTCCAATTTGACACAAGTGTCAAGGCTATCCATTATCGTTCTCTTTCTTCAGTCATCACGTACATCATTCCAACCACTTCATTCTGGATCACCACTCCGCGTATAGTTATTAAAGTGGTTTTCGGTTTAGACAGAGAGTATGTCCATAACCGATTCCGGTCTCTCTAATAACTTTCGTAATTATTACACCGATTGGTCGTTTATTATTTTTCAAAACCAAATCAATTACAATTTCAATTGGATTTGTAAACCAACATTTCATTTCTCTTACTAAATCAATTTCCACAATTTACGTTTCAAAACTTCCAAATTACCATTTCAAAATCTTATAATTCAATTTCAATTTCTATTTAAAACAATCCAAATATTGATTCAAGTTCGTACATAAGTTTTATTCCGAAATCATTTAAATTAATTTAATTTAACATTTAAATCAATTTAAATTCATTTATCGATTTCATTCAAATATTCATTAAGTAAATTTGCCATTCAAAACAATTTCTATTAAATTTTCAATTCATTAAATCCATTATTTAAATTCAACTTCCTTAAAACTTACAAATTTTATTAAATTAAATTCAAAAAATCAAATTCTTTAAATTTCAAGTCTTACATTAATTTCAATAAATCACATTTTATTTCTTGTTAAAGAAATTCCATTTCACTTATTTACTTACTTAAATAATTTTCCAAAACTTAATTAATAAAGAAACTCGATTTCAATTATTTACAAAGTAAAATTCACTTATTCAAAAATTCAATTTAATTTAATCATTAAATAATTCAATCTTATTTAATTATTAAATAATTCAAAACTTAATTATTAAATTATTTCAAACTTAATTCAATCATTTCTCAAATTAAACATCGTTCTTTCATCAATTACATTGTTAATATTTTGTTTCAGATTATTAAATATTAACATTTTCCTTTCATTAAAAATTCAATTTCCAACTTCGTTTCAAAACCATATTATTTATTCAAATAAAATCTTTATTTTATTTTAAATTAAATTATTGACCAATCGGGTTTTTATTTAATTCTCTATCCTAGGTCAAAGTTTAATTTGGGTATTTACCATTTCAACCCGATTCCAATTCAATTCAAAATCAAAACATAGCAAAGGGAACTTGCAGTGTGATAACTGGGATGGTGTCAAAGTAAATACACAAGCAATAACAATCAATCAATATCAATCCAATAATCAATTCAAATAATCCCGAAATAACCGTATTAATTCGCATTGTTATTTGTACGAATTAATATAATTATCTCTAGAATCTACA
The DNA here is from genome assembly GCA_030737815.1 of Allium fistulosum. Classification (NCBI taxonomy): domain Eukaryota; kingdom Viridiplantae; phylum Streptophyta; class Magnoliopsida; order Asparagales; family Amaryllidaceae; genus Allium; species Allium fistulosum. The sequence continues at coordinate 1,011,014,878 of CM060908.1, forward strand.
CTATCATTTCATGTAGATTAAAGATTATTACATTACAGTTCTTCACTTGTCATCTATTTACAATTTCATACATCATCAATTTAACAACATACATTCAGTGGTTCAAGGTGTAATTAAACAAATCCTACGTGTCAATAAATTTAACAGTTAAAGGGGTCATATTATACAAATGTCATTTAATCAAATTTAACATTTAACTATCCTATATCAAGTTTAATTGCATACTATTTATCATTTTAACCTTAACAATTTAACGTCCAATATAAACATCAACAATCAATCAATTATCAGTTAAACTGTATTATCATCGCATAAATAGTTAACAGATAATGGTGTCAGATGTCACAGGTGAACTGATACAGATAATAGCATATATAATAGTGTAATTAACTAACAGCAGCATATTTCAATTGTCGTTTCAATCGAAATCAAATTTAATAAATAAAAGAACGTTAATCGTGAGTGATTGCTCACCTTTCGAGGCTTGAGAGGATAGACACTGAAATTGAGTTACGAAATGCAAGCACGACTTCTAAGGCAAAGCTATTTTTGCACACGAATTTTGACGGACAAACGGATAGAAAATGAAATGATGAAATAAATCAGAATCTGCTCGATATAGACTGAACGAAATATATATCATATTATAATTTTCCTTAAACTAAATATTCAATTTTGAAAATACATATACATTTTATATCGATCTTAAATTTTAAACACATATATATATATTGAAATCAAAATCTATATATATACCTATATGAAATTTAAAACCAATTGAACCATTGTATTACATTTCAAAATCCATATTAATTTAAACACATATTAAGTATATTATACCCAAAATCTTTATTCCCAAAAATATGTTACAGTTATTATAATATAATATATATTTATATTCAACTGGTTATCATCATATAAAACGATATATACATATACAATACAACATATCTAATATCCATTATATAAACATATATGCCCATCTTTAGACAAATGTACTACTCATATATAGAACAGGTCAAACTATTATAAACGAAAGTTAATATATATGCAAGAATAGAAGCACAGCCCCCAAAAACTCTATTGTCTAACTATATTATATACTAGTTTTTTTTAAAAAAACAGCTGTATGCAATTGTCTTGAAAACATGCATGTATAGTGTTCAAAAGTAAAATCAAGCTATCAGATAATATATAACCTATATTCTTCCTTGAAACAAAATACATTTTGTAAACAAATTTCAAAATACCCTCACATACGAACTAACCGTAAACAATATTCTGAAATAGTATATATGTGATGTAGACATACTTATATAACTAACATATATACGAAAATGTATAACTACATTTTGCTAGGGAAATCGACATGTATGAACAGTAAACTTAACTAAAACATATTGCAAAACTATATATAATTTATAAAACCTTTACCCATAACCGATCTTATAGTTATTATATACTTCATATAATCAACAGAGCATATACATTGTATATCCATATACTGACATATATAGATAAAGTTATCCTAAAACAGAACATATTTTCTTTTTACTGCTATACATATATAATATACGTATAAACTAAATATATATAGAAGCTACAGGAAAAAATGCAAGCAACTTCTCAATTTGGAAATAAACTTATAAACTTTTATAAACTTTACATATATTCGTACCCATTAAAGTATACTTTCCTTTATAATAAAAATATAATATATATACCTATATAAGAAAGAAGGAGAGATGTTTGAAGCTCGGTGGCCATGAAGGCAAGGCGAACGAGTAAGGCTGTCACGCGATGGTGCTCAGGTTTGAGGGTGACGCGAAGGGTGGTGATGTTGAAGCATGGGCTGTCGTGGGTTTCTATGGGGTTGCGTGTCGTGCTATGGTGAAGGTGGCTGTTGGTTGTCGGAGGAAGGCGGTGGTAAGTGGCTGAGGGGAGGCCGCGGGTCAGGTAGGAAATGATGAGGTGGAAGGCTCGGTGGGGATGAGAGGTCTGGAAGGGGAAGATTGCACGCGGCAGCTGATGATGGAAGAGCGGAGTTCGTGGTGATGTTTTCTCGGGTTCGTGGTGGGTTTTCGGTTGTGCTGCAGCATGGGTCGGTGGGGAAGGGAGTGAGGTGGTGGCGGGTTCGGTCGGGAGAGAGCTGAGGCGAACTAGGCTCTGGTTGGTGGCCGAGAGAAGTTGATGAGGTCGAGCGGAGGAGAACGGCATGAGCTGGAGGAAACAAGGTACAGATGCTCGGTGTGATGGCTCCAAGCGAGAGGTGGATGACGCGAATGGGAGTGGGGCTCGGCCATGAATAAGGATCTAGGAAGAAGTAAAATGCAGATCTAAATAGAGTTTCTGAAATTATATTAGGCAAAGTAAAACGTAAATAATGAAGAGGCAACGGGAAAGGATTGGAAATAGCAGCAATCTCACATCGATTCAGCTGAAATATTTAAAGCAATTTATTGTTGGGCCAGCCGTTCAAACTTTTGAAAAGCAAGAAATCCCAAAAGTCACTAATTTCGGTACCAATATGACGTACGATTCCATCGTTTCGTCGCGTACCGGATCTCAAAATACACAAATGAATATATAGTGGAGATCAGCATGACGGGACGGTCACAACGGTATACAGATATCAGTGGTACGATTAAGTTATAAATTTTTGAATTTTTCTACTGGCGGAAAATGCAAGAAAAACGTAGAAAAATAAGATCGACGGAGCCAAAGAAGTCCGAATTTGGAAAAACGAAAAATGACGTCTTGCTCAGAAGACGATTTAGAATCTTTCTATGTTAAAATATTTAGGTTTCGAAAACATTTTATTTTCATCGCTTTTTAACTGATTAAATTGAAGTAAATTTACGCGCGAAATAAACTTTCATATTTTCGGACGAAAATTTACCAGTTGCTATGTTTAACTAGACGCATTCCAAATATCAAATTTATATTTCAAAATTTTAACTTTTAAAATTTCGCAAAATTTCAACTAATTACGTTATTAAAACAGTTGAAATTTACGGGTCGTTACACTCTCCCCCACTCAAAACTTTTCGTCCCCGAAAAGGAACGAGGTAGGAGAATAGAAACAACCAGAAAGAAAAACAGATTTGAAATACAAAATAACAATTAATTTAAACCATATAAATTCAAATTTAAATTAATTGATATTCAATAATTGATTTAACCCATTTGATTTCACTAAAATCAATCTCAACTATTTCTAAATTCATTATCTTATTATCCAATTATCTTCAATTTACAATTTATAAAACCATAAATTTGAATAGTCTTTTATTATAATCATATTTTTTTTCAGCAATTTAAATTCCTCTTTATTCCATATTATTGTTAAATTTATTCTACTTAATATATCTACTCACATATATTTAACCCATATAAATTAATTTAAAACATAAAAGTTTCGATTTAAATTAATTTACATCTATTAATTTCTTTTAAATTCAAGGTATTTTCATATGTTGATCAAATTTCAATTTATTAATTCTTTCAAAACAAATTTATTAATTCTTTCAAAACAAATTTATTTCATTATTAACTGAGTTTACTTATTATCCTATCTAACTCTATTAACATCTTTATAATCAAAATTTAGTGTATAACATTTATTATAAACACTCAAATTTTATTTATAAAATTATTTTGTATTGTATATTGTCCAATTACATTTTAACTTATGAATAATTTAGGTAAGTTATTTTGAAATGCAATTTAGTACTATACAAATAAAATTATCCAATTCTACTGTCTCAAGTTTAAATACTTATTCAAAATTTAGCTTTATTTATAATTGAAAACATCTTTTAACATGATTTTTAAGAATTAAATTTCCGTTTAATTCCAAACCCTTTAGAATAATTATGTATATACTATATCAAATTAAATTTAAAATAATATACCATGTATATATAAACCAAATCATACTTAAGAAATTCAAATTAAAATATTTTCCAAAACAAAACCGTAGCAAAGCTACAGAATGGTTTCTCCACTTCGAAACTCGAAAATGAATGTCGATGATGCGGCCGTCATTACCGAAATTATTTTCCAGCGACAAAGAGAAGAGCACTTATTTAAACATTTAATTTTTTTTAAAAAATGATTTCTATTCGAAATTACTATATAAAATATGCATTTTTAAATTAAAACCCAAAGTTTGAAATCAATGGAAAGTAAATTCTCAAATTCTAATTTAAATTCATTTAAACTCCCAATTAAAATTTTAAACCATGTTCTATAATTTCATTTATTTATCAGATTGGAATAGTCTATGGTTTACAAAACAGTAAATGAAAATGAAATATTAACATTTTTGACAACAAATTCATTAACAATTTAATTTCGGAAAACTTATAATTATATATAATATCATCATACAAAACTTTTATTTTATTTACCAAATTTGAAAACGATATTGTGTCAGTTTGCTCTGCTCAAGTGTTTTGGAAATCCTATCGATAGCGTTGATCAGACGAATCGATCGAAAACCCAAATCAACATCAACAACTCAAACAACACTATATGTTTTAAAACATTTTTAATATAAATTTACAAATACACTTCCTCGCTCGACGATACAAGAATGGATTCAAAGCAAGGATAGAGATTCAAATTTGATGGACTCAAATCAAAGAGAATTCTGATTCGAAGACAAATTCGAAAGAAAAGATAAGATGATTCAATAACAGAATCGTGAGATGGGTAAGCTTATTTAATTTACGGGCAACCTTAACCGGGTCGACCGTGACTTCAAAAATTAGATCAATGAAGAATTCCGAGGCAAATCGACATTTGATCTCAAAGAATAGAATTCAGGCATAGCAAGAGATAGATAGCATCGTAAACCGAGGATTTAGAAGTCTCCGGTAAATCAATGCCTATTGTAAAGGAGTTTCACCCCTTTACAAATCATTCGAAGTTTGGCGAGACCGTCGATTCACTATAAGGGTCATTCGAAGTGGAGTTATGTGATGCTCCAGAATTGAAAGGAGTCGAATAGTGAGGGACACGAATGAAATTTGGAACCGTAGGGAATGTTCCAAAATTCAAAGAAATCGAGTCGAAAGGAAGAGATTGAAACTCGAATGAGAGTGATTCTGTAAATACATTTACCCTATATGTTAAGTTTTGCCTAGAGCTACCAAAGCTCTGATACCAACTGTAACGACCCGAATTTTGGACCATTCACATCCATTATAAGTGTATAGGTAGACACTCATGCCGGAATTGAATTGCTCAAAATACCGCGTTGTTAATTTAAATTGGCAAAACTGAACATATACGGTAAATAAAATAACCACAGATCACAGACATAGAGTAATAAATGCAGCGAAAATAAAAGAGATAGTAGTTCATGAAGCTACTATATAAATGTATAAGTTACATCAGAGTTAAACCAGATACAACGGAAGAGTAATGCGATACATCAAATACAAAGCAGAATACATCACTGGAATCATCGAATACTGAAAGCAGAATAGATGGCTGGATCTTCAAGCAAGCTCCAACTCCAAAGGTGAGTCTCGAATACTGGTACACTCAGTCTGACCCGAGCGTAAAGCAAAACACAAAACACTCGAGTCAGGATTAACATTCTTATATTAATAAATCCAACTCAAGTGAAATAGCAATTGAAATACAAGTAACTCAAAGGATGTTTGGAATAACCATCCTTTAAGGATCCGTTAAACTATCTACTATGTAGTAGTGTACGATAAGTAGATAATGTCTATCAGTAATATAAGATATCAAAATAGTGTTAAGGCGTTACCATTATTCCCCTTAACACATTTTTATTCCCAAGAGCATATACAAGACCGTAGTTACCCCAAAACCGGAAGTCACCAGAGGGCAATCCATATACTAAAGGTACAAACCAAAATCGTAGTGGTCGCGTATAAAGGAATACAAGTATGACAAGGCACATGAGGCAATACCCAAGGTAGTGAAACTACCGTTTGCCTGATCCGGACTGGTGAGAACGCATCGCCGCAGTGATCGCAACACCGCGAAACAACACTCCCAAAATCAAGGGTGCACCAATCGACAATAAGTAATGAGTAGTTCGAAGAAGTGTGTTCGCTTGAGGTAGCTGACCTCCATTGGCCCGGCACGGCTCCTGTTTTAGTCATTTCCAATTTGACACAAGTGTCAAGGCTATCCATTATCATTCTCTTTCTTCAGTCATCACGTACATCATTCCAACCACTTCATTCTGGATCACCACTCCGCGTATAGGTATTAAAGTGGTTTTCGGTTTAGATAGAGAGTATGTCCATAACCGATTCCGGTCTCTTTAATAACTTTCGTAATTATTACACCGATTGGTCGTTTATTATTTTTCAAAACCAAATCAATTACAATTTCAATTGGATTTGTAAACCAACATTTCATTTCTCTTACTAAATCAATTTCCACAATTTACGTTTCAAAACTTCCAAATTACCATTTCAAAATCTTATAATTCAATTTCAATTTCTATTTAAAACAATCCAAATATTGATTCAAGTTCGTATATAAGTTTTATTCCGAAATCATTTAAATTAATTTAATTTAACATTTAAATCAATTTAAATTCATTTATCGATTTCATTCAAATATTCATTAAGTAAATTTGCCATTCAAAACAATTTCTATTAAATTTCCAATTCATTAAATCCATTATTTAAATTCAACTTCCTTAAAACTTACAAATTTTATTAAATTAAATTCAACAAATCAAATTCTTTAAATTTCAAGTCTTACATTAATTTCAATAAATCACATTTTATTTCTTGTTAAAGAAATTCAATTCCACTTATTTACTTACTTAAATAATTTTCCAAAACTTAATTAATAAAGAAACTCGATTTCAATTATTTACGAAGTGAAATTCACTTATTCAAAAATTCAATTTAATTTAATCATTAAATAATTCAATCTTATTTAATTATTAAATAATTCAAAACTTAATTATTAAATTATTTCAAACTTAATTCAATCATTTCTCAAATTAAACATCGTTCTTTCATCAATTACATTGTTAATATTTTGTTTCAGATTATTAAATATTAACATTTTCCTTTCATTAAAAATTCAATTTCCAACTTCGTTTCAAAACCATATTATTTATTCAAGTAAAATCTTTATTTTATTTTAAATTAAATTATTGACCAATCGGGTTTTTATTTAATTCTCTATCCTAGGTCAAAGTTTAATTTGGGTATTTATCATTTCAACCCGATTCCAATTCAATTCAAAATCAAAACATAGCAAAGGGAACTTGCAGTGTGATAACTGGGATGGTGTCAAAGTAAATACACAAGCAATAACAATCAATCAATATCAATCCAATAATCAATTCAAATAATCCCGAAATAACTGTATTAATTCGCATTGTTATTTGTACGAATTAATATAATTATCTCTAGAATCTACACTATCATTTCATGTAGACTAAAGATTATTACATTACAGTTCTTCACTTGTCATCTATTTACAATTTCATACATCATCAATTTAACAACATACATTCAGTGGTTCAAGGTGTAATTAAACAAATCCTACGTGTCAATAAATTTAACAGTTAAAGGGGTCATATTATACAAATGTCATTTAATCAAATTTAACATTTAACTATCCTATATCAAGTTTAATTGCATACTATTTATCATTTTAACCTTAACAATTTAACGTCCAATATAAACATCAACAATCAATCAATTATCAGTTAAACTGTATTATCATCGCATAAATAGTTAACAGATAATGGTGTCAGATGTCACAGGTGAACTGATACAGATAATAGCATATATAATAGTGTAATTAACTAACAGCAGCATATTTCAATTGTCGTTTCAATCGAAATCAAATTTAATAAATAAAAGAACGTTAATCGTGAGTGATTGCTCACCTTTCGAGGCTTGAGAGGATAGACACTGAAATTGAGTTACGAAATGCAAGCACGACTTCTAAGGCAAAGCTATTTTTGCACACGAATTTTGACGGACAAACGGATAGAAAATGAAATGATGAAATAAATCAGAATCTGCTCGATATAGACTGAACGAAATATATATCATATTATAATTTTCCTTAAACTAAATATTCAATTTTGAAAATACATATACATTTTATATCGATCTTAAATTTTAAACACATATATATATATTGAAATCAAAATCTATATATATACCTATATGAAATTTAAAACCAATTGAACCATTGTATTACATTTCAAAATCCATATTAATTTAAACACATATTAAGTATATTATACCCAAAATCTTTATTCCCAAAAATATGTTACAGTTATTATAATATAATATATATTTATATTCAACTGGTTATCATCATATAAAACGATATATACATATACAATACAACATATCTAATATCCATTATATAAACATATATGCCCATCTTTAGACAAATGTACTACTCATATATAGAACAGGTCAAACTATTATAAACGAAAGTTAATATATATGCAAGAATAGAAGCACAGCCCCCAAAAACTCTATTGTCTAACTATATTATATACTAGTTTTTTTTAAAAAAACAGCTGTATGCAATTGTCTTGAAAACATGCATGTATAGTGTTCAAAAGTAAAATCAAGCTATCAGATAATATATAACCTATATTCTTCCTTGAAACAAAATACATTTTGTAAACAAATTTCAAAATACCCTCACATACGAACTAACCGTAAACAATATTCTGAAATAGTATATATGTGATGTAGACATACTTATATAACTAACATATATACGAAAATGTATAACTACATTTTGCTAGGGAAATCGACATGTATGAACAGTAAACTTAACTAAAACATATTGCAAAACTATATATAATTTATAAAACCTTTACCCATAACCGATCTTATAGTTATTATATACTTCATATAATCAACAGAGCCTATACATTGTATATCCATATACTGACATATATAGATAAAGTTATCCTAAAACAGAACATATTTTCTTTTTACTGCTATACATATATAATATACGTATAAACTAAATATATATAGAAGCTACAGGAAAAAATGCAAGCAACTTCTCAATTTGGAAATAAACTTATAAACTTTTATAAACTTTACATATATTCGTACCCATTAAAGTATACTTTCCTTTATAATAAAAATATAATATATATACCTATATAAGAAAGAAGGAGAGATGTTTGAAGCTCGGTGGCCATGAAGGCAAGGCGGACGAGTAAGGCTGTCACGCGATGGTGCTCAGGTTTGAGGGTGACGCGAAGGGTGGTGATGTTGAAGCATGGGCTGTCGTGGGTTTCTATGGGGTTGCGTGTCGTGCTATGGTGAAGGTGGCTGTTGGTTGTCGGAGGAAGGCGGTGGTAAGTGGCTGAGGGGAGGCCGCGGGTCAGGTAGGAAATGATGAGGTGGAAGGCTCGGTGGGGATGAGAGGTCTGGAAGGGGAAGATTGCACGCGGCAGCTGATGATGGAAGAGCGGAGTTCGTGGTGATGTTTTCTCGGGTTCGTGGTGGGTTTTCGGTTGTGCTGCAGCATGGGTCGGTGGGGAAGGGAGTGAGGTGGTGGCGGGTTCGGTCGGGAGAGAGCTGAGGCGAACTAGGCTCTGGTTGGTGGCCGAGAGAAGTTGATGAGGTCGAGCGGAGGAGAACGGCATGAGCTGGAGGAAACAAGGTACAGATGCTCGGTGTGATGGCTCCAAGCGAGAGGTGGATGACGCGAATGGGAGTGGGGCTCGGCCATGAATAAGGATCTAGGAAGAAGTAAAATGCAGATCTAAATAGAGTTTCTGAAATTATATTAGGCAAAGTAAAACGTAAATAATGAAGAGGCAACGGGAAAGGATTGGAAATAGCAGCAATCTCACATCGATTCAGCTGAAATATTTAAAGTAATTTATTGTTGGGCCAGCCGTTCAAACTTTTGAAAAGCAAGAAATCCCAAAAGTCACTAATTTCGGTAACGATATGACGTACGATTCCATCGTTTCGTCGCGTACCGGATCTCAAAATACACAAATGAATATATAGTGGAGATCAGCATGACGGGACGGTCACAACGGTATACAGATATCAGTGGTACGATTAAGTTATAAAATTTTGAATTTTTCTACTGGCGGAAAATGCAAGAAAAACGTAGAAAAATAAGATCGACGGAGCCAAAGAAGTCCGAATTTGGAAAAACGAAAAATGTCGCCTTGCTCAGAAGACGATTTAGAATTTTTCTATGTAAAAATATTTAGGTTTCGATAACATTTTATTTTCATCGTTTTTTAACTGATTAAATTGAAGTAAATTTACGCGCGAAATAAACTTTCATATTTTCGGACGAAAATTTACCAGTTTCTATGTTTAACTAGACGCATTCCAAATATCAAATTTATATTTCAAAATTTTATCTTTTAAAATTTCGCAAAATTTCAACTAATTACGTTATTAAAACAGTTGAAATTTACGGGTCGTTACAATTAGCATGTTAAAAGTGTTTAATTTTTTAACTGCATCTGCAATATGCAGTTGAAAATCTAATGAATTTTGAACTACAATATTTTAGAACATGCATGAGTTGTGAATTTTTTATTCAGGTTTAGAACATTATGTAGTTGTTCATAAGTGAAATGCATAAATTGTGACTTTTTAACTACATAAGTGAAATACATTTAAAAATGCAGTTGTTCATAGTAATTGCAAACATGTATGCAACTATTCATAATAATTGCATATATGTTTGCAACATTTCAATAAAATTGTATATAACTAAAAATAATCAACATATCTGCATATAAATGAGCAAATATTTAATGAAAATTTTTTGAATTTTTTTTGTAAAATTAAATGCTTCACTTCAAATGTCAACAATATTTTTGCAGTATTTTATACATTTATTTTCAATGTTTGCAGATTTGATTGCAAAAATTGTATCATAGTGCTGGTTTTCAATACTTGCAGATTTGTCTGCAGTATTTTTTGTCACATATTATGAATAATTGCAGATTTATCAATGAATAGATTTTAATATGATTTATTTGAAAGTTATTAATAATTTGAAAATTTACCTTCAACAACATCTTTATGTGAAAAATTTTTGTCACATATTTCCAAAATTTTGCATTACTGTCTGTGGTTATTCTAGATAAGTGTTGACATATCAGTAATAATTTGAAAATTTTGCGTAAATGTCTGCAACAGTTCAATATATTTTCTTACTTTTCCTTCAACCATACATATAATTGAATTCAACCTCACAAAATGCTTATTTAGTAATTTTGATAACTATTATCATATTGAAGCATTAAATTCGGCTTCCAAACACATAAGTTTGCCAGTATATGTACATTTCGTAAGCTCTACACTAAAAACCACAATTACAAAAAATCACTAAAGTTTGTTAGCTTCTGGTAATAAAAATAGCTGTGTTAGGCTTTCTTCAATGCTCCAACTGTATGGTTTGGATGATAGAATTTGATATGCTAATTCAGCTCTTTGTATTTCTATAGCATCATATCCATATCGATTATCTTCATTGTTTATGGACTTGTTTTCACATCTTTCTCTCATTATATTCATTATAGAAATCCCACAATCAACCCTGCAAAAATTACAGATTTTTTGCAAGTTAGTCGGAATAATTGTAGCATCATGTGCAAATATTTCAATTTTATTTGTTGTGGTGTACTTACGAATCACTACGTTGTTATGGGTTGTCTCTAAATGTAATTAAACTTGAAGGTTTGTGATCTTTCTTTTCCAATTTTTTTGAAAAGGCTGATACTTACACCCTCTGTAAAAAATAAAAGTTTTTATTAGATAATTTATTTTCAGTTTAAATAATTTATTCTTTTTTTTTAAATTACATACCAGTTTTCTTGCAGCTTTAGCATGTGGACCTTCGCTTCTTGGTTTCATTGAATCATAATGAATCCACTGTCTATCTTCTTTTACGAATTCCAATAGAGTGAAATGTCCTTTTACATGGATTGGGAAGAACATTTTAGGATAGTTTGTCAAACTATTTTTGATCGGCTTGTCAATTAGAGCTTGAATGACTTTTTTGTATTGCTCAGTAGGAATGTCTATAGTATTATATATTAGTAAACTGAATTTATAAATTTTTAAAAAAATATTTTAATAAACAGTTATAAAACTTACAGTTGCATACACTTTGAAGAACAAATTTGTTAGATGCATCTTTTGCAACTCATGTGCATACCAGTCAATGATCTACAAGAATAGTTATTTTGTTAAATAATAATATATTTTTGAATTTTAGGGAAATTTTGAAGAATTATCTGCAAAAATTATGAATAATTGCTGACATATACGCGAATACTGTGGAAATTTGCAGATTTGTCTGCAATTAATATGAAAAATTACAGTAAATATTATGAATAATTGTAAATTCTAATTTGTAATTTAGTATAAAAATCTATTTTCAAACTTCTGTACCTGGCCATCAATGAATCTTCCAATAATTAATTCACAAGAGCAGATCCAGATATTATAATATCGTTGTCCCCATTGAGATATGCACTCTTGCTACAAAATTATTGAAGACTATTAGTATTATTATCAGTATTCAGACAATATAGCAATTATTATCAATATTTGCTGATATGTCTGCAATTAATAAATATATGTCCAGGCAGTATAGCAATTATTTCCAATTTCTATTGATATGTCTGCTGCTATTAGGGAAATTTTAATAACACAACAAACATTTACAATAGTTGTTTATATGTCTGCAATTTTTAGGTATATTTATAGACAACGAAGCAATTATTGGGGTTATTTTTCAGACAACATAGCAATTTAAACAGTTATTTAAATTTTGTACTTTGTTGATATATCTGCATTCAATTTTACCCGAGGTCATTGTTTTTGAAGAATTGTTCAAGCAATATGACTTTTTCGTTGTCTAGCCTTTGTACATTCAGACATTGTTTGACATTTATTTCTGCATTTGAAGGCAACTCATTCGATCTTGGTTCTGCTTGATAGTCTTCTATTAATATTAACTGAATTTCTTTTTTCTTCTTTGCTTTTTTGATCTGCTTTTCATTTTCAACTTCAATTTCTACACTTGATTTTAATCTTTTTTTCTCTTCGTTGGTTTCTGTCATTTGGTTTTTGTTTTTTCAGTCTCTTCTTCTGCCTTTCTAAAGATATCTTCAAGATCTTGACTGCTTTTGATACCTTGTGGTTCACTACCGCTTTCACTTGAAACAATTTTAAAGGTTGGGTTATATTCCAATAGCTCTTTCCATTTTTTAGAACTTTCCTTGGTAGGTTCAACTTGAATTGTTTTGTTATTAGCAGTAGGATCAATTTCGTCTTCATTTCCTTTAGTGGTTTCAACTGAAAAATATATTTGAAATTTTAATATATTTGAAATTTAAATATTTGAAATTTAAATATTTGAAATGATAATGAATATATACAGTTATTTCCCAAATAATAAGAAAAAATGCAGAATATGCAGCGGTTAATTATAATTATTGCAGGGTTTATCTGCATTTATTCTTTTTAATTGCAAGTTTTCTCAGATGTTATGAATCAGTGTAGATAAATCTGCAAATATTTATGAATAAGTACATATATATCAGAGAATTAGTAAGAAAATTACTGAATAAAGGTTTTATTTGTTTTTGATCATTTGCTTTAGCAATATTTATATGTTCATTTTTCTTTGCTTCATCTTGGTTTTTTTCTTAATTCAAATTACTTTCATCAACATTCTTATCTTTTTCAGTTTGTTTTATTTCATCTTCCTTCTTTTCTTCATCATTGTCTTTTTCTTCTTCATCATCATCATCTTTCCTCTTTTCTTCTTCATTTATATCGCCTGCATTTTCCTTTTTTTCTTCTGGCTCAACACTGAACCATTTTAAGTTCTTCTTTTGCAGTATTTGAAACATCTTCTTCTACATCATATTGTTCTTCTTCTTCAATCCTTTATTCATCTGTTTCATCATCTTTTACTTCCTGTTCATCATCTTCTTCCTCTTCTTCTTCATTATCTTCTTCCCCTTCTTCTTCATCATCTTCTTCCTTATCAGCATTTTTCTTTGCCTGTATTTCAAATTGTTTAGAAGTGTTATCACTTTCACTTTCTTCACTTTCTTCAACTTCTTCACTTTCAGAGGAATAATTTTCAGTACCACTTACTACTTGTAAGGGTAAAGTCATTATATCAGAATTAGTGGAAGAAGTTTCTTTTTCATATTTACTTAGTCTCATTTTCGGACAGGCATTATGATTTTGAAGGCTTTTGTTATCCATTTCTAGCCTTTGAATTATTTCTTTGTATTTTTCCTCTCTTGCTTTGTATATTTTTTCATATTCATTCCCTTTTTCTAAAGCATCTTTTAATAAGTCTATTTGTTTTCCTTGAGTATCCTGAAACAAAGAGTTAAAACAAGTAGTTTTAGAATTTATTAGCAATAATTGCATATGAAACAACAAGTATTAGAAATTATTACAGATATGTCTACAGTTATTGTGGAGTATATGACTCAACGATTAAGAAATTATTTTCAATATTTGTATTCTATTCTGCATGTATGTTTTATAACTATAGACTAGTCTACAAGAATTATATATAATTGCAGATATGTTTGCAAGTATTGCTGATAATTGTTGTTATATATGGAACTATGTTTTTTTAATTGCAGATAAGCCTACAAGTATAATAGATTATTGCAGATATGTCTGCCAGTATTTTTTATAATTGCAGTTAAGTCTGAAATATATCTTATATATGCGGATATATCTGCAAGTATGAAAGATAATAGCAGATATGTCTGCAAGTATTTCTATAAATTGCAATTATATCTGAAATATATCTTATATATGCAGATATGTCTACAAGTATCAAAGAGTGTAACAACCCATATTTGTAACAAATATTTTAAATTTTATTTTTTGAAAACTTTGATTTTTAAATCATAAAAAAATTGAAATATTGGAATTTCCAATGTATTTTGGATTTTGTTTTCCAAATATAATTAAATATTTATTTTCTGAAAATTTTATATTTTGGTCTATTCTCTATTTTATATTTTCTATTTCATTTTTATTTTATATATTTTTCATTTTATTATTTTCATTTCTCTACTTTCTATTTTTATTTTATTTGATTTTGGCTTGGAAATTCAAAAGACTTTGGTTTCTTTTTCTTTAATATATGCCTTTTTGTTTTCTAGCCTTTTCATTTTCTAGCCTCTTCATTTCTTAGTCGTGTATTTCCACCTCTCTTAGCCGTACATACCATTTGTTTCTCATCTCATTTCTATTGTCATTTCTAACAAAAAATCAAAAATGTTGAAGTAAGTTCTTTTTCCATGGCTTCCTCTCTTCCTGTCGTTTTCTATTTCCTTTTTCTTCCTCTTAAACATGTTCGACCATCAACATGACTCCAACCTTTTGCCGACAATCTCATCACCACCTCCATGACCGGCCATCTCCACCACCATACCATCACCAAGCCTTGCCGTGACCATAGACCCAAAATCCATCACAATCCCTTGAAAACCCTAACTAAACTCCACTTATACATCACCACTTCCTCCTTGACAACTTCGACCACCACCTTGTGTTCCACCTCCTCCAGCCCTTGTCGTGACTAACATGACCCATGGCCGTGACCAGACCTGATCTGACCCAAGCCTAACCCAGGCCGAGCCACTTTGTACCATGGCCGAACCCAATGCACTTGAAACCCATGACTTTTCATCTTGCCTTGACCTTTTGTATTCATAAACTCCAATCTCCTCATATTCCCATTGCTTTGCCTTCTATTTGCTGACCATAGCCGAGCCTAGTGCTTCAGATCTGACCATGGCCGAGCACAAACCAAAGTGGTCAAGCCTACTTGCATGATGGCCGAACCCACTTGTTTGGTTAAAGCCAATTTTGTTTCATTTTTGATTCATATTTTACATTGTTTTGTTTTATTTTTCTTATGTTGAATTATATACTTATATGTGTTGTATATTTTGTTGTTACAAGACTTGGATCTTGGCTCTCCATCCACTCATATTTGATTCGTGCTTTGTCATGCTTTTCGGAGTTGTTGTCTTGTGTTGATTGTTATCTCCAGCTTTAGAAGGTGAGTTTATTACTCTCGACAAAATCGTACTTATATAAATGTGAAACAATGTCACTTGAATTGTAGTAGTTGATATGCTATCTTATATGCTCACATTTGCCTGTTATATGACATTATATAATGATATAACCTGTTTATATACCTGTTACATCACCTGACATCATATGATATGCTTTACTGTTTATTTAATTTCTGTTTCTCACACTGCAAGTTCCCTGTTAGTATAGAATCACTATGGGTTGAAATGATACATACCCAAACGGACTTTAGAATAAGGAAAAGTCATTATGAGCTGAAATGATAGGCTCAAGCGATTTTTATTTCATTTGACTTAGGATTGCAGGTTTGAAATGATAAAATCCGGGATTTTAATTCCTTACGGATTGAAATGATATATTATCTGTATCACTTGACCTAAGTTAGAAAATATTATACAGACCCGTGGTTAATTTTAAATATAAAGATTTTATGAAAAATGTAAGTATTTGGAATTTAAATTATAGGAGATTTTAACTTAAACTGGATTTAAATGATTTAAATAAATTTTATAGTGATTTTCTGTAAGTTGAAATTGTATGAGTTAATAAATGATTGAAAATGTAAATAACAATGTGATCTAACTTAATAATTGAAATTTTGATTAAAATGGAGATTTTGGCTTAACTTGGTAATAAAATATTTTATTTATGAAGTGGATATTTTTTTAAAAGTAAATAAAATATCTAGTTGTTTGTTAAATTTAAAGCTAAGCAATTTATAATGAATTTTGACTTAATAAATGAATTATAAATTAACTGGATATTTATTAATAAAATGTTATTTTATTAAAATTATAAGTTAAGTAATATCCAAATAAATAATTTTGAAAAGTGGAATAAGTTTGATAAGTTAAAAATGAGAAAAGTTGAAAATATATTGTTTTAAATTGTTATAATAAACTTATAACAGTAATTGTAGCATTTCAGAAATGCTGCGGTTTTAATGTAGTGTTTTCCAAATTTCCACTATACGTACTGTAACAGTTTATAAATGCTGATGTTTCTGAAATGAACTGTATTTCTGAATTACTACTATACTTACTGTAACAGTTTATAAGTGCTGTTGTTTTTGAAATGAACTTTTCTGAAATACTATTATATCTACAGTAGCAGTTTCTAAGGGCTGCTGTTTCTGGAAAAACAATACTTCTGAAATACTATTATATCTACAGTAGGGTTTTCTAAGTGCTGCTGTTTCTGAAAAACAACTTTTCTACAATGCTACAATAAGAATTATAACATTTTCTAAGTTTTACGAACGTTAAAATACAATGTTTTTGAAATTGTCATAATTGAATGAATGAACTTAGAAATGATACGACTTTGGAAGGGATATTATTTTGAAGGATATTAACATTGAATTTAAATGGTTTAAATGAATATGTTTTGATTTGAAATATAAACCATTTTGAAATTTATAACCACGGGTTATAATAACGATTGGTTGTTAAAGAGACCGGGATCGGATATGGACATACTCTCTGTCGATACCGAAAACCACTTTAACAACTGTGTACGCGCCTATGCGGTGGAGATTCCAGAATGATAGGATGGTGGCGACGATCCTATTGAGGTATATACGTGGACCCGACTCCCATGAGTTGGCATAAGGTGGCTAAAACATGAGCAATTGACGGGCCAATGAGGTAGCTCCTCGGATCAGACACACTTCTTCGATACCATTCTATTATTTTGTGATTGATTGGGTGCACCCTTTGATTTTTGGGAGTGTGGCTCGAGGTGGGCGGTAGTGGCTGCTATGCGTTAGCACCAGTCCGAATGCGTAATTGGTATATCTACCCTGGCATTGCTTGGTTGTGCTCTGTCACCTACCCTAGCGCGCCTTACTACGAGTTTGATTTGTGTCGTACCTATGGAGTATCCTCTGGTAGCCTCCCGATCTGGAGGTATTACGGTACTGTATAGACTATTGGCACTATATATGTGTTAAGGTGGAAAATGTAAAGCCTTAACGCTATTTTAAGTAAGTTTACTTTACTTTAGACATTATTATAATAGCGTATATTACTACATAGTAAATAGTTTAACGGATCCTTAAAGGATGGGCGATCCCAAGCATCCTTTAAGTTATTGATGCATTTCCTATTACAGTTCACTTGAGTTGATTTACATTGTTGGTATGTATGTCCTGACTCGAGTGTTTGTATTTTTATTTACGCTCGGGTCAGCCTGAGTATTTTAGCTTTGGACTCACCTTCTGGAGCTAGAGATTGCTGGAGTTATCTGTCTATCTAGTTGTCTATTTCCACTTCAGTTATTTCATTCAGCTTTGCTTATGTATTTGTGAACTTATGTATTCAGACTTCTGTTGTATCTATTTTTCAGACTATGGTATTTTGTATCTGTTTTGAGTCTATGTATTGTAGTGGCTTCATGAACCACTATGTATTTTTATTTCCACTGCGAGTTATTCTAATATTCTGTGTCTGTGATTCTGTGATTGGTTTTATTTGCTCCAAATTTATTTACAATCTATTGTTTTGAATTATTCAAGTCTGACATGTGTGGATTTTTGTCGATTTGAATGGTCCAAAATAGTGGGTCATTACATTTGGTATCAGAGCTTTGGTTTTAGGCAAACCTTAGCCTATGGAGCAAAAACTCATTAGAGATAGGGTAGAAATACCCTAGAATGAGTGAAATCAATCTTAGAATCATTTCTTTGTGAGAGAACGTATTTTTAAGTATAAATGATTTTCAAATGATTTTAAAGGATTTTAAAAGATTATTTTGGATATAAAAGTTTTTCTTGTTTTAAAAATCTCATTCCTTAACTTCATTCCTTTTCGAATCCACCTTGTTTATTTGAATTCTTTGATTAGGATTTCCATTCTAGTTGAATCTTATCTTTGTCTTTCTGTTTTACCTTTGTCCTAAAATTCATTCTCGATTTTTCAGGATGAATCATTGGAATGCCAGAGGTAGGGGTCGTGGTATTGCCCCAGTTCCCGAGCCTGTTGCACCCATCAGGTTCACTACTTTTTGCAAGGAATTCACTCAGCTTGGTGGTACCAATTTTACTGGATCTGAGAGCATCGTAGAAGCTCAACAGTGGTTGAGGAGTCTTGAGAGGATTTTTACTGGTTTGGAGATTACTGATGCTCAGAAGCGTCAGTTGGCAGCTTGGCAGCTTCAGGAGGCAGCCCAGGATTGGTGGGAGTATGTCACAGCTCAGACTGTGGAGGCAGATATTTCTAGGGATCAGTTTAGGTATCCTTTTGTGTTAGTCTAGTGTTTGTTTCAGCTTTCTCTCTTTGAAATCTATCTTAAGCTTGTCTATCTCTTTTCCAGGGAGGCTTTTGTGGCAAAATGGATGCCCGAAGCTGGGAAATCTCAGCATTATCATGAGTTTATGGATCTTAAGCAGGGTACCATGTCCTTTTCTGAGTATGAGCGAAAGTTCAATGAACTTTCCAAGTTCGGTCCCAGCCTGATTGACACCCAACTTAAGAAGAATGAGAAGTTCATAGCCGGTGCTCGTCCGGAGTATTATGATCGTCTCATTTCTCATGTTCATGGCACATTTACCAAGCTTATGGATATGGCTATCCGATATGAGAATCCTACTTCTAAGGATCCTGCTGTTGCTCATGCTCCTTCTTCTCAGTCTTTCTCTGCTAATTCTAAGAAGAGAAAGCGTAATTTCCTTCAGCAGAAGAAGAATTGGCCTAAGAATCCAGGATTGGGATCTTCATCTTCTCCTTCTCAGAGGCAGCCTATCGACCTATCTTCTATTACCTGTTTCAAGTGTGATCAGAAGGGACACTATGCTAATAGTTTCCCTACTTCAGTTGGTGCTGCTGTTCCTCCACCTCAGTTGACTAGGCGTGATATATGCCATATTTGTTTGCAGCCTGGTCATTTCAGGAAGGATTGTCCTACTCAGCAGAAGGGCAAGCCGTCTGGTACTTTTGATGTTACCTCTGCTTCTTCACCTGCTTCACCTGCTCCTACTCCTAGTGATAACCAAGGTACTCTCCAGGGCACCTTTTCTTTATTTAATCATCATGTACGTGTTTTATTTGATACTGGAGCTTCGCATAGTTTTATTTATGTGGATCTTTGTGATAAGTTTGAGCGTCTTCTTTCTCCTATGTATGCTGTTGAATCTTTGTGTGTAAAAAATCCTATTGGTGGTCCCACAAACCTTAATAGGATTTGTAGGCAAGTGAAACTTCTCTATTTTGATCATCGCTTTAGTGGTGATTTCTATGTTCTTGGTTTCGATGCTTTTGATTTGTTACTTGGAGGTGATTGGCTTAAGAGGCATGACGCCATTATCTCTTGTAAAACCCGAACTGTTTCTTTTGTTGATGATCGGGGTAACCCTTTGGTGATTCGGTGCTGTATGCCTTAGGATTTTGCTAGCGGTTTTATTTTCTCTTTGGATTCTTCTCCTGGTGATCTTGAGTCCACCCCGGTGGTTAAGCTCTATCCCGATGTATTTGGTGAAGTTTCTTCTTTACCTCCTAAGCGGGAAATTGATTTCCGTATTGATCTTATTCCTGGAGGTCGACCTGTAGTTATTCCTCCCAGAAGAATGGCACCTCGTGAGAAGGTTGAGTTGAGGAAACAAATTAAGGACTTGTTCTCCAAGGGTCTGATCAGACCTAGCCATTTTGAATGGGGAGCAGCAGTGGTTTTCGTCACTAAGTCTGATGGTACTTTGAGGATGTGTGTTGATTATAGGGAGCTAAACAAGCTCACTATGAGGAACAGATATCCTATGCCTCGTATCAATGATATGTTCGATCAGCTTTATGGTGCTACTATTTTCTCTCAGCTTGATCTTGCCACAGGTTTCCACCAGCTCAGAGTTGCTGAGGAAAGTATTCCCAAGACTGCTTTTCGTATTGAGAATGGTTTCTATGAATGGTTAGTTATGCCTTTTGGTTTGACTAATGCCCCTGCTTTCTTTGTTGATTTGACGAATCGTGTTTATCGTGATGTTCTTAATAAGTTTGTGCTTGTCTTTGTTGATGATATTCTTGTCTTCTCTAAATCTGAGAAGGAGTACGAATCCCATTTGAGATTTGTTCTTGAGACTCTTAGGAGTCACCAATTGAAAGCTAAATTCTCTAAATGCCATTTTTGGAAGGATGAAGTCCGATTTCTTGGACATATTGTTTCTAGTAATGGAGTTTCTGTTGATCCAGTCAAGATCGCTGCGATCAATGTAAGTCTACCTTTTCTCATTTTTTTCTTTTGTAATCCCATTATTCTATCTTTCTTTGTGGTTCTTATTTTTCCTATCCTATTTTAGGATTGGGAAACTCCTAGGACTCCATCTGATATCCGTAGTTTTCTGGGCCTTGCCGGTTATTATCGGAGATTCATTGAGAATTTTGCTCGGATTGCTGCACCTCTCACTGCTTTGACTTGTAAGAATGCTAAGTTTATTTTGGATGATAAGTGTAAAGCTGCATTCAATGAGTTGAAGCGTAAGCTTACTTCCGCTCCATATCTTACCGTTCCAAATGGAAATAAGGGATTAACAGTATACGCTAATGCTAGCCGTGAAGGTTTGGGAGCTGTTCTGATGCAGGATGGGAAGGTAATTGCTTATGCCAGTCGTCAGTTGAAGACCCATGAAGCCAATTATGTTGCTCATGATTTGGAATTTCTTGCTGTGGTTTTGCTTTGAAGCTTTGGAGGCATCATCTTTTGGGAACTAAGTTTGAGCTTTTCACAGATCATCGGTCTTTGAGATATATTTTCACCCAAAAGGATTTGAATCGGAGACAGGTTAGGTGGTTAGAGTTCCTTGCTTTTTATGACCTCGACATCAACTATACCCCTGGGAAAGCTAATGTTGTGGCCGATGCTTTGAGTCGGAAGAAGGCGATGTTGTGTCAGCTTGTTGTTTCTTCTCCTATTTTGGATCGTATCATGGCTAAGCAGGATGAGGATAGGATGCTTAGGCTTATTAAGCAGAATTTTTGTAGCAGGGTGGGAGGTAGTAGTCTTGATGGTAGTGGAGCTCAGATCGATGATAGAGGGATTTTGAGGATTAATAATCGGATTTGTGTCCCAAATGTTGATGGATTGAGACAGGAGTTACTTCGGGAAAATCATCGATCTAGACTTTCTATTCATCCAGGTGTGACCAAGATGTATCAGGATATGAAGAAGTTGTATTGGTGGAAGGGTATGAAGAGGGATATCTCCATTTTTGTTAGTAGGTGTGCGACTTGTCAGCAAGTCAAGGTCGATTATCAGAAGACCCCTGGTTTATTGCAGCCCCTTGAGGTTCCTAATTGGAAATGGGAACAAGTTTCTATGGATTTTATTGATGGATTACCGAGGACTAGGAGGGGTAATGAAGGTATTTGGGTTATTGTGGATAGATTGACCAAGTCAGCTCATTTCATTTCGGTCAAGTCTACCCGTTCTGCTTCTAGTTTGGCTGAGATCTATAAGAGGGAGATTGTTTGTCTCCGTAGTGTTCCTGTCAGTATTGTTTATGATCGTGATCCCATCTTTACCAGTCAGTTTTGGAAATCTTTTCAGGAATCTTTGGGTACTCATTTGAATCTGAGCACTGCTTACCATCCACAGACCGACGGTCAAACGGAAAGAGTGAATCAGATTCTAGAGGATCTTCTTCGTGCTTGTGTTCTTGATTATGGAGGATCTTGGGAAGATAATCTCCATCTTGTCGAATTCAGCTATAACAATAGTTATCAGGTATAATCTCAATCTTTTATTTAAATCTTGTCTTAATCCTTTATCTATCTCATTTCATCTTTTGAATTCAGGCTAGTATTGAAATGTCTCTGTTTGCTGCTCTTTACGGACGACCTTGCAAGTCTCCATCTTGCTGGATTGAATCCGGTAATCGTTTGGTTCTTGGTCCCGAGATGATTCTTGAGGCTTTTGATAGAGTTAAGGAGATTAAGAGGAAGATGAGGAGTGCTCAGGATAGGCAGAAGAAGTACGTTGATAGGCGTAGAAGGAGTTTGGAGTTTTCTGTTGGTGATTTGGTTTTCCTTAAGGTCTCTCCCTTAAGGAATGTAATTCGGTTTGGTCGTGGAGGGAAGCTTGCTCCTAGGTTCATTGGTCATTTCCGCATCTTGGAGAGGACTGGATCTCTAGCTTATCGTCTGGATTTTCCTGAGAAGTTTTCTGGAGTGCATAATGTATTACATGTTTCGCATCTTCATCGGTATCTTCATGATCCATCCCTTATTGTTCAGCCTTCTGCTCTCGAGAGTTTGGATATTCAGCCAAATCTGACTGTCGAGAGGAAGCCACTTCGTATTGTCGATCGAGGTACGAAGCAGCTAAGAAAGAAATCTGTTAATCTAGTCAAAGTGCAGTGGAGTACTAATGATCGGGATTGTACCTGGGAGACGGAGGAGACCATGCGTGCTTCGAATCCGGAATTGTTTGTTTCAGGTACTATTCGTTATTCTATCTTATTCTCTCTTTCTTTGTTTCTGTGTCTCATTTCTTTTCGAGGACGAAAAGTTTTGAGTGGGGGAGAGTGTAACAACCCATATTTGTAACAAATATTTTAAAATTTATTTATTTGAAAACTTTGATTTTTAAATCATAAAAAAATTGAAATATTGGAATTTTCCAATGTATTTTGGATTTTGTTTATATTTTGTTTTCCAAATATAATTAAATATTGATTTTATGAAAATTTTATATTTTGGTCTATTCTCTATTTTATATTTTCTATTTCATTTCTATTTTCTATATTTTTCATTTTATTATTTTCATTTCTCTACTTTCTATTTTTATTTTATTTTATTTGATTTTGGCTTGGAAATTCAAAAGACTTTGGTTTCTTTTTCTTTAATATATGCCTTTTTGTTTTCCAGCCTTTTCATTTTCTAGCCTCTTCATTTCTTAGCCGTGTATTTCCACCTCTCTTAGATGTACATACCATTTGTTTCTCATCTCATTTCTATTGTCATTTCTAACCAAAAAAAACAAAAAGGTTGAAGTAAGTTCTTTTTCCATGGCTTCCTCTCTTCTTGTCTTTTTCTATTTTCCTTTTTCTTTCTCCTAAACATGTTCGGCCATCACCATGACTCCAACCTTTTGCCGACCATCTCACCACCACCACCACCACCTCCATGACCGGCCATCTCCATCACCATACCATCACCAAGCCTTGCCGTGACCATAGACCCAAAATCCATCACCATCCCTTGAAAACCCTAACCAAACTCCACTTATACATCACCACTTCCTCCTTGACAACTTCGGCCACCACCTTGTCTTCCACCTCCTCCAGCCCTTGCCGTGACTAACATGACCCATGGCCGTGACCAGACCCGATCTGACCTAAGCCTAACCCAGACCGAGCCACTTTGTACCATGGCCGAACCCAATGCACTTGAAACCCATAGACTTTTCATCTTTCCTTGACCTTTTGTATTCATAAACTCCTATCTCCTCATATTCCCATTACTTTGCCTTCTATTTGCTCACCATAGCCGAGCCTTGTGCTTCAGATCTAACCATGGCCGAGTACAAACCAAAGTGGTCAAGCCTACTTGCATGATGGCCGAACCCACTTGTTTGGTTAAAGCCAAATTTTTTTCATTTTTGATTCATATTTTACATTGTTTTGTTTTATTTTTCTTATGTTGAATTATATACTTATATGTGTTGTATATTTTGTTGTTACAAGACTTTGACCTTGGCTCTCCATCCACTCATATTTGATTCGTGCTTTGTCGTGCTTTTCGGAGTTGTTGTCTTGTGTTGATTGTTATCTCCAGCTTTAGAAGGTGAGTTCATCACTCTCGACAAAATCGTACTTATATAAATGTGAAACAATGTCACTTGAATTGTAGTAGTTGATATGCTATGTTATATTCTCACATCTGCCTGATATATGACATTATATAATGATATGACCTGTTTATATACTTGTTACATCACCTGACATCATATGATATGCTTTACTGTTTATTTAATTCATGTTTCTCACACTACAAGTTCCCTGTTAGTATAGAATCACTATGGGTTGAAATGATACATACCCGAACGGACTTTAGAATAAGGAAAAGTCGTTATGAGCTGAAATGATAGGCTCAAGCGATTTTTATTTCATTTGACTTGGGATTGCAGGTTTGAAATGATAAAACCCGGGATTTTAATTCATTACGGATTGGAATGGTATATTATCCGTATCACTTGACCTAGGTTAGAAAATATTATACAGACTCATGGTTAATTTTTAAATATAAAGATTTTCTGAAAAATGTAAGTATTTGGAATTTAAATTATAGGAGATTTTAACTTAAACTGGATTTAAATGATTTAAATAAATTTTATAGTGATTTTCTGTAAGTTGAAATTGTATGAGTTAATAAATGATTGAAAATGTAAATAAAAATGTGATCTAACTTAATAATCGAAATTTTGATTAAAATGGAGATTTTGGCTTAACTTGGTAATAAAATATTTTATTTATGAAGTGGATATTTTTTTAAAAGTAAATAAAATGTCTAGTTGTTTGTTAAATTTAAAGCTAAGCAATTTATAATGAATTTTGACTTAATAAATGAATTATAAATTAACTGGATATTTATTAATAAAATGTTATTTTATTAAAATTATAAGTTAAGTAATATCCAAATAAATAATTTTGAAAAGTGGAATAAGTTTGATAAGTTAAAAATGTGAAAAGTTGAAAATATATTGTTTTAGATTGTTATAATAAACTTATAACACTAATTGTAGCATTTCAGAAATGATGCGGTTTTAATGTAGTGTTTTCCAAATTTCCACAATACGTACTGTAACAGTTCATAAATGCTACTGTTTCTGAAATGAACTGTATTTTTGAATTACTACTATACTTACTGTAACAGTTTATAAGTGCTGTTGTTTCTGAAATGAACTGTTTTTTGAAATACTATTATATCTACAGTAGCAGTTTCTAAGTGCTGCTGTTTCTGGAAAAACAATACTTCTGAAATACTATTATATCTACAGTAGCGTTTTCTAAGTGCTGTTGTTTCTGAAAAACAACTTTTCTGCAATGCTACTATAAGAATTATAACATTTTCTAAGTGTTACGAATGTTAAAATACAATGTTTTTGAAATTGTCATAATTGAATGAATGAACTTAGAAATGATACGACTTTGGAAGGGATATTATTTTGAAGGATATTAACATTGAATTTAAATGGTTTAAATGAATATGTTTTGATTTAAAATATAAACCATTTTGAAATTTATAACCACGGGTTATAATAACTATTGGTTGTTAAAGAGACCGAGATCGGATATGGACATACTCTCTGTCGATACCGAAAACTACTTTAACAACTGTGTACGCGCCTACGAGGTGGAGATTCCAGAATGATAAGATGGTGGCGACGATCCTATTGAGGTATATACGTGGACCCGACTCCCGTGAGTTGGCATAAGGTGGCTAAAACAGGAGCAATTGACGAGCCAATGAGGTAGCTCCTCTAATCAGACACACTTCTTCGATACCATTCTATTACTTTGTGATTGATTGGGTGCACCCTTTGATTTTTAGGAGTGTGGCTCGAGGTGGGCGGTAGTGGCTGCTATGCGTTACCACCAGTCCGGGATGCGTAATTGGTATATCTACCCTGGCATTGCCTAGTTGTGTCGTGTCACCTACCCTAGCGCGCCTTACTACGAGTTTGATTTGTGTCGTACCTATGGAGTATCCTCTGGTAGCCTTCCGATCTGGAGGTATTACGGTACTGTATAGACTATTGGCACTATATATGTGTTAAGCTGGAAAATGTAAAGCCTTAACGCTATTTTAAGTAAGTTTACTTTACTTTAGACATTATTATAATAGCGTATATTACTACATAGTAAATAGTTTAACGGATCCTTAAAGGATGAGTGATCCCAAGCATCCTTTAAGTTATTGATGCATTTCCTATTACAGTTCACTTGAGTTGATTTACATTGTTGGTATGTAAGTCCTGACTCGAGTCTTTGTATTTTTATTTACGCTCGGGTCAGCCTGAGTATTTCAGCTTTGGACTCACATTCTGGAGCTAGAGATTGCTGGAGTTATATGTCTATCTAGTTGTCTATTTCCACTTCAGTTATTTCATTCAGCTTTGCTTATGTATTTGTGAACTTATGTATTCAGACTTCTGTTGTATCTATTTTTCAGACTATGGTATTTTGTATCTATTTTGAGTCTATGTATTGTAGTGGCTTCATGAACCACTATGTATTTTTATTTCCGCTGTGAGTTATTCTGATTTTCTGTGTCTGTGATTCTGTGATTGGTTTTATTTGCTCCAAATTTATTTACAATCTATTGTTTTGAATTATTCAAGTCCGACATGTATGGATTTTTTGTCGATTTGAATGGTCCAAAATAGTGGGTCGTTACAAAGATTATTGCGGATATGTCTGCAAATATTTCTATAAATTGCAGTCATATCTGAAATATATCTCATATTTGCAGATATGTTTGCAAGTATCAAAGATTATTGCGGATATGTCTGTAAATATTTCTATAAATTGCAGTCATATCTGAAATATATCTTATATTTGCAGATATGTCTGCAAGTATCAAAGATTATTGTAGATATGTCTGCAAGTATTTCTATAAATTGCAGTCATATCTGAAATATATCTTATATATGCAGAAATGTCTGCAAGTATCAAAGATTATTGCAGATATGTCTGCAAGTATTTCTATAAATTGCAGTTATATCTGAAATATATCTTATATATGCAGATATGTCTGCAAGTATGAAAGATAATTGTAGATATATCTGCAAATATTTCTATAGATTGCAATTATATCTGAAATATATCTTATATATGCAGATATGTCTGCAAGTATCAAAGATAATTACATATATGTCTGCAAGTATTTCTATAATTTGCAGTTATATTTGAAAATTTATATTTGAAATATATCTTATATATGCAGATATATCTGCAAGTATGAAAGATAATTGCAGATATGTCTGCAAGTATTTCTATAAATTGCAATTATATCTGAAATATATCTTTTACATGCAGATATGTCTGCAAGTATCAAAGATTATTGCGTATATGTATGCAAATATTTCTATAATGCAGTCATATCTGAAATATATCTTATATTTGCAGATATGTTTGGAAGTATCAAAGATTATTGCAGATATGTCTGTAAGTATTTCTAGAAATTGCAGTTATATCTGAAATATATCTTATATATGCAGATATATCTGCAAGTATGAAAGATAATTGCAGATATGTCTGCAAGTATTTCTATAAATTGCAATTATATCTGAAATATATCTTATATAGGCATATATGTCTGCTAGTATCAAAGATTATTGCGGATATGTCTGCAAGTAATTCTATAAATTGCAGTCATATTTGAAATATATCTTATATTTGCAGATATGTCTGCAAGTATCAAAGATTATTGCAGATATGTCAGCAAGTATTTCTATAAATTGCAGTTATATCCGAAATATATCTTATATATGAAGATATATCTGCAAGTATGAAAGATAATTGCAGATATATCTGCAAATATTTCTATAGATTGCAATTATATCTGAAATATATCTTATATATGCAGATATGTCTACAAGTATACTGAATAACATCATTCTTTAAATATTTTCCAAATTTTGTGAAATCTATTGTTATTATTTGTGTACTTACAGATTTGTATTTCATCGTCAGCATCATTATTGGTTTAAGCTTTGAAATGTCCCATTTTCTAGCTAATGGGTATGAGAAGTTGTATTCAGATTTAACTGATTTTAGCATTTGAGTCTTTTCGCAAATCCACCACTGAAACAAAAATATTTAATATCAAAAATAAATATACAAAAATACTTTGGCACCTAACCTATTTAAGTTGAAATATCATACCAATAATAATGTTACACAAGCTGAGATTTTTCTTGGCTTGTCAACATATTTTTCTACTTGATCCATAAGATGTTTATGAATTGTTTTGGGCCATGAAATCAGGGACATTTTTGCATTACATACACAGTACAGAACCATGTTCCATGATACATTTGAGTTTGAATTTGATATAAAAATGTTGCAACCAAATATAAATGGAGAAGTTTTGTTGTGTCTTCTCTGTCTTGCTCTGTAGTTCCTTTAATTATAAAAAATAACTGTTGCTCTATCTTTTTATTGTATACGTTTGCATCTCCTTCAAAATGTCTGGTAATGAATGAGATATACTCATTATCGCTTTTATCTTCTTTTTTAATATGGCTGGATGCTTTGACTAATTGACCTCTTCTGTAGGAACTCTAAATATTTGTGCACTACCAAGCTCTAAAAATGTAATTTTCTGATCTCCAAACTCAAAATATCTCAATTTTTTTTATAGTTTTTGATGATTATATCAATAGATGTCGAGGTTTTGGTTGTTTCTTTAATTGAAATTATTCCACTATAAATCATTTCAATACAATTGTAGAAAGGTAAGCTTTCAAGATATTTTGTGTGAGAATTCCTAAGCAAATTTTCCTTTCTAATCCTCGTCATCAGTTCAAGAAATGGTTTCAGGTTGTTTCTTTAAATTTCTTGTTTATCGAAAAATTTTGTTGCTTCGGTTGTCTTCCTCTTTTTTGTTTTTTTACTGCCATCTTTTTCAGACTCCACAACAGTTTGAATAGGAATCACTAATTTTTCTTCTATACCTTTTCTTCTTCTTCGATTCTTTTTTGAATAATTTTCTGCAATAATGTACAGAAATTTTTTAGATATCTGGAAACAATATTAACAAATGATATGCAAAAGTTTTATAGAAAATGTTTAAAACTGGTGCATTTTTTCTGCAAATATTGTGAATATTTGCATGTATTTCTGCACTTTTTTGAATTATTGCATTAGTTTTTGGAACTGTGGCTAATAAATAAGCATTAATCAATATAATTGCAGAGATAGATGCAATTATTCCCAATAACTGATGAGTAAGTAATTGCAAACAAACACTACTGCAATTATTATAAATAATTGCAATAACAGATGATGATAAGTGATATTTAGTGAATAAGTGCTGATAAATATGCAATTATTATAAATAATTGCAGAGTAACATGAAATTAATTTCTACCATTTAATTGTTTGCATTCAATATTTTACATAATTGCTGTTATTTCCTCAGTTATTTTGATTAATTGCAAACTACTCTGCAATTATTTGTATTTTTTTTGGAAATATGTTGCAAATTTTTAGGCAAATGCTTGTATGCATTCAATTTTCAATATAGTTGGCTTCATTTCTTCAACTTATTTTATTAATTGCAGACTATTTTGTAATTATTATTAATTTTTCTAAATATGTTTGCAATTTTTCATATAATTACTCGGATGCATTCAATTTTCAACTAATTTCTATTCTTTCTTCAATTGTTTTGATTAATTGCAGATTATACTGCAATTATTTATATTTTTTGAAATAAGTGTGCAATTTTCTAGATAATTGCTTATGTGCATTCTATTTTGTGTATAATTGATGTAGTTTCTTCAATTATTTTGATTAATTGCAGATTAATCTGCAATTTTTCATATTTGTTTTTTTGGAACTGCATTGTAGTTTACATTTTCTTGCTTGCATGCATGAATTTTCAGGTAATTGTAGAATCTTCTTCATTTATTTTGTTTAATTGCAGAGTATTCTGCAATTATCCTTAATTGTTTTGGGTATTATTTTGCAATCTTGCAGATTCGTGCTTACATATTTAATTTCGTAAATAATATCATGTATATGTGCGAATAACAAGAAATGAGCTATCAACGAATCCTTAAAACAAATCGATCGATTATAAATGAAAAAAAATCTATTTCAAGAAGAAAAGTAGGCTATTACCTTCGATTTCGCCATTTTAGAAGATTCCGTCTTCTTCAATTCGCTTTTCTTTTCCTGTCGTTTTGATTTCATCTTCTTTGTTTAATTTTCATTCGCTTAGAAATTTTTATGTCAGGAATTTAATCTTATGCTTCAACAGATTTTAATGTATGAATTTCGAGGGTTTTTGGTTTTGTATTCAGCCAGCGTAAGGGTATTTTGGGAAACAAAGTACGTAAATTCAAAAACAGGGATGTCTTTTACAACTTTTTTGTGAAGGATGTTTTGTACATTTTAAACTTTAACAAGGATGCTAGCCAAACTTTCCCTTAAAAAAATATTATTTTTGTTCATGGCCTTGTATTGTTTTGCATACTTGAAATTGATCCAAAATTGTTTAAAATGTCTCCAAATATTTCTTTACTTTTGCTCAATTTTTCTCGAAAGTAAAATATTTGTCAGCCAGCACTCATTAGCTCGACCTAGTCTAAGCAAATCTAACACTTGCAAATAAGAAAACGTCAACAATAGGCCTACTATAATTTCTAAGCCTAGCTTGGTATAAGTCAATCTACATGGCACTAAACATGCCAATTACAGCCACTTAACCCAGTTCAAGATGACATACAACCAACTCATTTGACTAGGTCCAGCTCAACAGCAACCAGTCCTTGGCCCGACACTATCTTAGCCCGCTTATGACCGATCCCATATAGCATGTCGCATCATCATATGAACGGCTTAGCTTGTTCCCTATAACTTTGTCCTTAGCAATATTCAGCTTTGTTCTCTGCTATCTTCAGCATAAGCCACTGACTGTTGCTATGCACAAAAATCTTCTCTTTTGTCTTCTTCCTTGAAAAAGTGTATTACATGACAAATAGTACAACCTAGTACACCAACTATCATGGCATGTCTGCCACTTGTGCACCCAGCCCTATACCATGCTGCCTTTATCAGCATAAAGAACGCCCTATTACGAAGCTACAGCTGGCACATATCTTAGCCACATGTTCATACCAAATTTCCGGTTGTCCTCGATCAGCCCATGGGACTAGATCAGTGCCTAGGAGTGTTTCTCGTCTGTAAACTATGTAATCCCAACTGCCCAATGATCAAAATCAACTACTATAAATAACCCTTGTCATATAACTTCATAAGCATTGATTTTTTATGCTCAGAATTCCTTCTGTAGCATAGAAAATACTAAGAGTTATTAAGCTAGCCATTATAGTCTCAAGTGCTCTTAATTTCTTATTATTCTTTTGTAATTTCCTATAATTTTAAGAGATCAATATAGCTAGAAAGCTTCACAGTGGACATAGGCAAGCTTAGCCGAACCAATTTACATCTTGTGTTATTTGCTTTAATTTCTCATTTACTCTTAATTTCAATTTTTATGCCTAGTATTAGTAAGCAACCATTGTTATTACGAACATATTAGCATAATTCTCAAGTTGGATAAATTTTTAGTCAACATTTTTTGTGCTAAAAGGTGGGCCTCCCATAGAAGATATCATCTTTCTTCACTCTTTCTTCTTTACTAAAAAATACGTTCTAGTTGTCACCGTGAATCTTAATAGTGACAACAAAGTTATTAACTCCAACAACCATGACACTAATATTAACATTGTTGCCAACAATGCTTGTCCCATCCTTAGGCTCGGCAAAGACGTGGTGAAGTGTGCTTCAAGGCTTAACTAATATGGAAACTCTAGCCCACGATATGAATGACTCGAGGACTAGGCTGGATGCTCATACAACCGTAAAATTCGGTCCTCTACCTCCTCTAGTGGCCGAACTAACCAATATGCAACCTACCGTCCTCAGCGCTTACAATCCCATTAATACCACATAGGAGAGGATGGTTGTAACACCCCGTAATTTGGCATTCATTATTTAATTAGTTAGTTAATTAATTAATTATGCTCCAAAAATGGAATTTGTGCAAACAACTGAATTTGACCATAAAATTGTACCATTGCATTCGTGGTGAAATTCTGAGCAACTTTCATATTTGGAGTTTTGCGATCGGAGTCCAAACGAAGAAGTTACGGACGAAAAACGAATTCGAAACGAAAATGATTCGATCAAATAAATTACATTTATAATTATTCGCTTGAGCCCACAAGCTAACTATTCACGGGTCGACATGTAGCGGTTAACTGGTATATATAAGGTGTCGACCGATTGGGTAACCGTGGGTGCAATAAACATAGGCCACAATGACTCGGATATAATATATTTCGATCTAACGGTTCTGGTTGATTCTAGCCCCTATAAATTCAGGCCAAGCCCTCCCTTCTCTTCTTATATTTTCCTAGAGGCAGTAGTAAAGCCCTGCCATTTCTTCTTCTCTACTTTCTTTCTAGATTATAAAAATAAGATATTTATATCAATATTCATACAAATTAGAGAAGAATAGAAATCTAATAAAAAGGAGAAAAGAATCAACTATACGCGCATTTGAGGTAATTTATATATTTGTTTCTATTTTCTCTCCCAATCCCAAATCTCTTCTTTGATC
The DNA here is from genome assembly GCA_030737815.1 of Allium fistulosum. Taxonomy (NCBI): domain Eukaryota; kingdom Viridiplantae; phylum Streptophyta; class Magnoliopsida; order Asparagales; family Amaryllidaceae; genus Allium; species Allium fistulosum. The sequence goes on from CM060908.1 coordinate 1,011,048,353, forward strand.
TATAATTCTAATGTATGTATATACCTTTTTATACATACTTCATGGATTAAAAAGGATTTGGAGATGAATCAAAGGTTCGACTTCAGATCTAGAGATTTGGATAGCTTTTAAAAGAAGAGTGGGAAATTTTATAAATTGTTATAATATGAAAATTATCCCATTGGTGTTTATTTGACTTTTATGCCTAAGTGGATAATTATAATGAGTTGTAGGCAACAAATTGAATATGATTTGAATATAATAAATATTGCCTACATATTCTTATTTATGAATTGATTTAGAATTACTTACAACCTGATCTGGGAATCAGTCTCAAAAGTATGAATTTAGAACATCGATTTCAATGAAATTTATTCTAGACCTGAACATAGGTTGTATAATAATGTTATGAATTTGGATTATTACCTTAATCTTGTTGGAGCGTAAACTTTTCTGTGTTTGGAATTGTCGAAATTTAGGCCCTGGAGGTATGGGTTGTTACATTTTGTATCCGAGCCTAGGTTAGTAGATCGGAGGAATTAAGAAAAATTAAGAGAACGTATTCGTACTTCGCTATCTAGTAATATTATATCTTTATGCTAGATTCTAAGAGTTCGGGCTCTAGAAGTAGCTGTAGTTCCACTCCGAAGGAATGGACAAAGCCACTATGGGTTGGAAATATCCTAGAGTTAAGATTTTCACGCCGACCCCAAAGTACCCTACGGATGGTTGGCGATGCGTAAAGCGCTGTCGATGAAGAGTATGAGTAGGATATATTGTAGAATCCCGGAGACTGGAAGTGTTCGACTTGATGGTTGATTCTAACTACCTTGTGATTTTGGATTTTGATGTTGAGTTCCAGCCGGGGAGACGCATTTATTCCAGATGGGTGAGAAACTAGAGTTCGTATGTCGCAATTGTCCGGAAGCAAGTTTTTGCTAGGGTGCATACATTGATCACCTCTTTGATGGAAAACCAGATTTTTATTTGGATAATTAATGTCAATCCTTAGTCTAAAACCTATGAGATAGTTTTTATAAAGTATATTTTGAAAATGCCTTAGATTTTGGAAATAGGATTTTCAAAGGATTTCTTTCCTAAAGATTTATTATAGAAATTTTAATTTGGAAAATTTTAGAAATTTTAATTTTCAAGAAACACATGTACCACTAAGTTGGTCGTGTTAAGAAATTTTTAGTATATAAAAGAATAATTATTTAAATATTTCAATATTCATATATATCAGTAAATGCTTGATTTTGATTTTTGGCAAGGAAATAGTTTTCAAATTTGGGAAATTTTATTTTAAAATGGGTTTTTGGAAACCTTGAAATATATATAAGTTTAATTGAAAAGGGAAGTTTTGGTATGAAATAGTTTCTATTATTTAGAAAGAGTATAAAGGAGCTTATATTTAGCTCGGTGATTTTTCGATTTATAAAATCGAGATTTTTAGATTTTCTCTCTTTAAGGTATTGACAAATTAGAAATGACATTCAATTTTATTGGGGTATGTAGTTTGAAGAGTTGTTGTAACCACCAGCTATTGGAAGAAATATTTCCATGCGAAGTAGGCAGAAAATAGCAGCTGGAATATTTTCGAGTTTTTAGAAGTGTTGTTGGTCCCAACAGTTTTGTTGAGGCTGTCGCAATCTTGCAAAGAAGTAGTCTACATGATAAGGTGGATACCGTCGTGTGGAAGGTAGAAATTTTTTGGATGTGTTAAGCTGAAGATGGTGTGTGAAACAGTCATTAGAATATTAATTAATTTAAACCGGTCCTATTGGGTCCAAGTTCAAGTCACAAGCGGTCGACCGTAGCGGTCGACTAATTGACCTAATAGCGGTCGACCGCTCGACGGTTTTGGGTCGAAACCGTACGTGGAACGCAACTATAAGTCGCGTCCAAATCATCATTCGCCACAACCCCCCTCATTCTCTTACTCCTCTCTATTTTCAACCGAACCTCAGTTCCATCTCCCCTTCCTTCCTCCACCAAGCGACGCCAAAATTCTTGGGCGTTAGATCTTGCCCCACCACCACTCCGGATCTAAACACTTTTCTCCCTTCTTCCAATCGCCTCTAAGCCCATGGCACCGCAACGCACTGGCGGCTCTTCCTCTCGTCATCCCAACCTCGCTCCACAAGAAGCTGCTTGGCTTGACCGGAGCGAGCGAAAGATCACCACTTGTCTCAGAACGGCAGACTTTGATTTTATCCACAGACGACAAGTGAAATTTGGAGATTCGCTGCTCTTAGGCTTGAAGAGCTTTTTGTCGCGGCAGGACTTGCACCGATCCTCCGTTTCGAGATTTATGAGCGGGAATATTACCCACGTTACGTCCGTCTTTTCGATGCACAAATGGAACAGAATTTTGATGATGACAACATGTATATTGAGTCTGAGGTGAAAGGAGCTAGGATCGAAATGTAGATGATGATATCGCTGGAATTTTGAAGATAGCTATAGTAGGCACAGATTTAGATGACATAGAAATGACTGATCCTGAGATTATATAGCAGATCTTTTCTAGAAATGTCGGTGATTGGAGGACCGAAAATTTACGACCGGTTGCCCATCTCGTTGTGCGCATCATTCGGCACAACATCATTTCCAAGACGGAAAGCCTTGACCAGATCTATACCTCAGTGTGGAGAGCCGCTTATGCTATAATTGGTGGCATAGCCGTCAATTGGGCTTAGGTTTTGAAGCTTCATATAGTCGATTAGGGAGTTGGTACCCTAAGGACTCACTTTCCATTTTTCCACTTGCTTATCGAGTGTTTAGGCATTACGAGGTAAATTTGAGCAGAGAGCCAGTAGTGAGGAAGGCCCCTCCCACCATCGATTGGACCACTATTAAGAGGATGTATATTCCCTTACCGCCTACCAAACCATCTACACCAGCACTAGAGCAACAGCACCAGCGGTAGGAAATAGCGAAAGGATCCGAGGGATACTTGAGTCCTAAGCTTGTTACTATCCATCAGGTTCAGGAAGAGCTCCAAGAGGTTAGGGCGGAGCAGCAACGCCAGGGGAGTGAGATTGGGTGCATAGCCACCATGTTATGACCATTCCGTGGTCACAGAAATGCCTCGAGCTCCAGCCGTCGAGTGAGACCTTCTTACAGTTCATAAGCGGTGTTTTATTTAAGATTGTTGTATCTTTTATTTCCATCATTTGTCCTTTTTCTGTAGGTTGTTTAGGTTGTAACTGTTAGTTGTCCCTTATAAAAGGCATACACGATATTATGAGTTTCTATTTATTTACTGTATTATTGTTTCTGGATATAAGAAATGCTCCTATATATGTATAGTAAAGAAGCAGTATAAATATGGAAATCTCATAAAGACACTTGATTAATAGTAAATGCAATATAAGACTAGAAGTTTAGAATAGTTGGAAAATTTTTGTGAAGGACATGATAAAGTTGTTTTGATCATGGATCATTGCTCATGTTCCTTAAAAGATAAATTTTTTGAATAATAGATGTGATGAAATATTTAAATAAAATGTCAAGTTTTTGGTTAAAAATTTATTGTATAATTTTGAAATTTGGTTTATGTGTTTAGCGCATAATCGACTTTCGACTACGCTAAAATTGTGGTTTGATTTGTCAAACTTTTTAGAAGGAAATATTTTGAAAAGTTTCCTCTTGATTTGAAAAGTTCACTTTTGAAAAAAAAGAAAAAAAGGTTGAGTTTTTGTAACAACCCTGTATTTTGTGATTATTTTAATTATTTATTTTGGTTATTTTAATTGATTTCCTGATTTAAAAACTTTATTTTATTTATTAAAATGAATAAATTTTGTTATTTTAAATATAAATTTTGATTTTGATGTGAATTAGAATTCCAAACATGACTAAAAAGGATATTTTCCAGAAAAGTGAATTTTGGTCAATATGGTCAAACTTTGACTTTTAATTTAGAAATTTTAAAGTTTGAAGATTTGAATTTTATCTTTTATTATGAAAGTAAATAAAATTTTAAGAATAATGCTTTTCGTTTCGTTAAAATCTGATTTATAATGTGAAAGTTATACCCTTTTAAATATTGTGTGTAATTTGTTGTATTTAACAAAATTATTTATTTTAAATTATAAAAAAATAATATTTTATTTGGTCATGTAATATTATAATTTATATTTATATGGGTAAAATAACATGTTATGTATATACTTTGGTTTTAAAACATTTTAAAGATATAATTGGCATTTTCCAGTGTTAGCTGTATTTTGTTTAAAATTCTAATTTCCAGTTTCAATTAATTAAAGTAATTCTTTATTTGTTTTTCTATTTTTTTCTTAAAATCTTATTTTATTCCCATTCCCACTTTATTTTGTTCCTCATTTATTTTATTTATTTGACCTTTTATTTGTTTAAAGTGAAATAGAAATTTTATAAGGCTAGTGATATTTATTTGTAATTTTCATGTCTTATTTCCAATTTTTAAACATTTTTCTTTAGTTTTTTTTCTATTTTTTCTAAATTAAATTATTTATTTCACTTTGAAAATACTTTAGAAATTATTTTATTTTAAAATTTTTCTTTAGAATATTTTTAAAATGAAGTAGATAATTTTCCAAAGAAAATCGTGATTTATTTGTAATTTCTGGACCCTGTTTTCAATTTTTAAGCAATTTCTTATATTCTTTTTCCATTTTCTTTAAAATTAATTAATTATTTTTATTTTATATTACTTTGTTTCGGTTTTAAAGTCAATTTACTGATTTTATTTTTGTTTTATTTGAATTTAAAGAAAAAGAAATATGAAGAGTTTTAAAAGCTTATTTACCTTAAGTCCTTTCATCTCCTTTGTCCTTTCATTTGCCATAACTCCTCAATTACTATCTTGGCTGTGCATTTTTGGTTTGTAGCCGTGATTTTTCAGCCTCCATTCACCCAAAAACATTTTACCTTCTCATTCATTCATGGCTTCAAGAAAATTTATGGGTAATGGCTACTTTTTTACACTTTTCTTCTCATTTTTCATGTATTTTGCCTTGTTTTCTTTGCTTCTTTGAATGGCCTCCACTCCATATCCATGGCCACCACCCCCTACATCTCTTCCCTGCCATCACCACCAGCTACTCCTCTAGTCTTGACCAAGGCCGAGCCACCATGATGCCAAAACTCCACAAAAATTGCAACACAAGCCATAAAAACATGTTGTTTGACCACTATTTGTTCACCACTTCATTTTCCACCACCACCACCACCTTAGGCCGCCTCCACCACCTCTGGCCAGACCACCACACACCTTTCCTTCCACTGACCTGATCCATACCTCTCTGACCTGACCACACAAGCCCATGGCCAAGCCATTTTTGTGAACAAAACCCACCAATTTTGCCTTAAACTCTTCATATTCCTTTGTATAAACTTTCTCCTCATATTCTACTACCTAGGCCATGCATACACATGACCAAACCTGAGCCAAACTTGTTCAAACCAGAGCCAAAAACATCCCTAGGCTATGACAAAAGAATAGAGAAAGCAAGGCAAAAGATTTGGCATTCGTATCTCTTTTTATTTAAAAGTTATGTCATTTCTAGTGTATTGAAATTTATGGTTTGCTTTGATTTTTGTTTGGGTTGTAACACAAGATCTATATCATTGGATTTGCTCTCCACACTCAAATTGTATTAGAGTTGTCGTGCCTTCATAATCTTTGTGTTGTGAGCTTTGTTGGCAAATCTCCAGCTTAACAGGTGAGTTATTCTCACCAGACAATATGTACATATATAACTAGTGAATTGACCCCTTTTGAATCTGTAAAATGCATTATCATGTTACACTTGCTATGTTATGATTTATGATGTTCACCAATGCTTAAACACCTATTATATTATATGTTACTGTTATATTATGCAGTTCTATTATTTTTATCAGTTTATCACACTACAAGTTCCCTTTAGATTAGAATCACTATGGGTTGAAATGATACATACCCGAACGGACTTTAGAATAGGAGAAAATCATTATGGGCTGAAATGATAGGCCTGAATGATTTTCAATTATTTTTCATTTTCTTGGGATTGCAGGTTTGAAATGATCAAACCCGGGTTTTCTTTGTAAATTACGGGTTGAAATGATATATTACCCGTATCACTTTACTTAGACTAGAAATGAAATACAGACCCGTTGTTAAAATATGTTTTTATAAAAATCTTACAAATATTTTTGAAATGTAAATATTATAATATTTGATTTAAAGTAAATAAAAAAATGATTTATGTAAGCATTATTGATTTTTTGAAAATTTATAAGTGAAATAAATTATTGGTAAAACTAGAAAATTTGAAATGTAAGTTATTTTGGGAAATTTTAATTGGGTGATAATTGGAATTTAAATTAAATATGAAATGTGATAATTTCATGATAATTTGGATTAAAGTGAATTTAAATGATTTTTATATTATATTAATGATTTTGAATAAAGTTAAAATGTGAAATGAATGAATATTTAAGTTGAAATTTTGAAATATAACTAAAATTGGAAATTTGTGAATTTGGCTTAAGAGTGAACTTTAAGTTAAGTAAATAAAAATGGAATTAAGTTATTTTGAAATTTTAAAATTAAGTGTTAAGTTAATTTAATTTAATGAATTTATAATTTAAAATTGGAATTTAATAAGTGAATTATTATTAAATTTTGATTTTTGAATGGAGTTTTAACTTTATAAAATCATGAATATAAGGGTATTTGAATAATTGTTTTAAAAGTGAAATTATATGATTTTATAAGTAAAAAAATGATTTATATAAAAATATAATTGTTTGTCAAATTATACTGAATATTTGAAGTTAGTTAACTGCATTTCTGAAACGCTATTAAATTCTAATGTAAATGATAATACAACATTTGTAAATGCTGTAGTTGATAATAATGAACCAAATGGCTAAATTTAATTAAAGGCTATTATAGCATTTTTGTAAATGTTATAATGGTTGAATTTAACTAAGTTTATTTGAAACTAATGTAACCATATTACAGAATTTTAAATGCTGTCTTTTGTTAAATTGAACTTTTTTAAATGTGACTTTCCGTAGCATTTTCTAAATGCTGCGAAAGTTGAAATTTCATTGTTTTAATTAATTTAAGTGAACGAATGAACTTTGAAAAGTTAAATTTTTGGAAATTTAAAATTTTAATTATTAAATATACTAACTTCATTTTTATGATTTAAAATGAAGTAATTTGTTTCAAAATATAAATTATTTTGAAATATGATATTTTGATATTTTGAAATGGATTTTATAAGGATATTGAATTTTGAAATGATATTTGATTTCGAAGTATAAAATACCATTTTGAAATTTTAACCACGGGATGTATTTAATTTATAGTTTAACTGATCCTTAAAGGATGGGCGATCCCAAGCATCCTTTGAGTTATTGTGCATTTCTACTACAGTTCACTTGAGTTGGTTTACATTATATAAGTATATATTGTCCTGACTCGAGTGTTTTGTGTTTTACTTTACGCTCGGGTCAGCCTGAGTATTTACAGCTTAGCTTTGGATTTCTTTCTGGAGCTAGGAATCGCTGGAGATTCTGCTTGTCTAGTTATCTGTTCCTTTCAGTTCAGTTGTTCTATTTCAGTTCTGGTATTCATAAACTTCTATTTATTTGAGATTTCTATTGTATATGGTTTCAAACAAATATTATGTATTTTGTTTTTAGAGTTTGTTATAGTAGCTTCATGAACTACTATGGTATTTTTAATTTCCGCTGCGAGTTATTCTGATATGTTCTGTGTCTGTGATTCTGTGTATTTGATTTCATTTGCTCCAAATTTATTTACAATCTTTTATTTTGAATTATTCAAGTTAGACATGTGTGGATTATTGTCGATTTGAATGGTCCAAAATACCGGGTCGTTACAGTTGGTATCAGAGCTTTGGTTTTAGGCAAACCTTAGCCTGCGGAGCAAAAACTCATTAGAGATAGGGTAGAAATACCCTAGAATAAGTGAAATCAATCTCAGAATCATTTCTTTGTGAGAGAACGTATTTTCGAAGTATAAAATGATTTTCAAATGATTTTTAAAGAATTTTCAAAGATTATTTTGATATAAATTTCCTTGCTTTAAAAGTAAAATATTTCTTAAACTTCATTCCTTTCGTATCCACCTTGTTAGTAATTTCTTTGATTAGGATCCTCTAAAATTTTGAACTTCTCTCTTGATTGATCTAGATCCTTTGTTGATAGGAATCTATTTTGGGTATGGCAAAATCAGTAGTTTGTTAGGATGCTTTGAGTAAACTCTGTTGTATCTTTTGCTTAGCTAAAGTTGTCCAACTAAAGATATTTAAGCTTCTGTTTTCGTATGTTATGAATTCGAGTCTTTCCAAATTTTGAATGGGAATTTTTCTGTATCGATATAGGTTATATTTCTCTAATCTTCGTTTGGATTCTTATCGAATAAGATTCCTTTGAATTTTGGAATGCTCACTTGTTCTGAAATTCATTCCTATCTCCCCTAATTGTATTCTTTTGATTTTGGAGCATTGCATCACTCCACTTTGTATGACCTTTATAGGGTGGCGATTCCGCCAATCTTTGAATGATTATAATTGGCATTGATTCACCGGAGATTTCTGTATCCTCGGTTTACGATGTTTTCTATCTTCTGCTATATTTAGATTCTATCTCTGGCAATCGAAGGTCGATTTTCCTTAGATTTTCGCATCGATTATATTCCTGAAATCACGGTTGACCGGTTAAGGTCGCCCGCGATTCATATAGGCTTATCCATCTTGTATTTGGTAATTTAATTATCTTATCTTCGTTTGAGCCTATCTTTGAATTAGAATTCTATTTGATTAGAATCCTTCTAAATTTGAATCTCTGTTTTGCTTTGAAATCCATCCTTGAATCGTCCCTTGGAAAGTTTGTGGTTGATTGTCTTTTAAAAATTTTGTATTCATCGTAGTTTTATTTTGATAAAGATGACCATATTTTTATATAAAGATGAAATGTTTTTGATAAGGATTATATACCTTTTAAAAAAATGAGAATTTGAAGTTTTGAAAGGATTTGAAATTGTGAAAATTTTATAAGAAATGGTTTCATATAAAATGATTTATAACTGAAGGTTTTGAATCTGAATTTAAGTGATTGAACTCCGGCATTTTGGAACTGGTTTTAAGATTTTGAAATAATAAATAATATGATTGAAATTATTTTTCCGAATAAGTAATGTTTCAATGATTTTAATGGGTTTTAATGATTTTGAAGGAATTTCAAAGAAGTTTTCAAAGTAAATGGAAGTCCAGAACTCACTTGTGTCGCTGGAAAATAATTTCGTTGATGAGTGCACGCATCATCGACATTGATTTTCGAGTTTCTGAGTGAGGGAGAGGCCACTTCGGTAGCATTGCTATGCGATTGATTTGTGAAACCAATTTAGATTTCAAATTCCGAAGTGTGATGTGATATTCGAAAGATATATGTATATATATTTGTAAAATTTGAAATGAGCCGGTGTTCAGTCCTTGAGTTTTGGATTTGATTTGATATAACCCTATTTTTTGGAATGGATTTACTGATTTAATTGTGATTTCCAACTCTTGGATTGAAATATGATTTCTTCAACTATTTTAAAGGTTCGAGCACTTCCAAATCAAGGTTAACTTTTCAAAGCTAAGAAATTTTGAAAAGTAATTTGATAAAGTATATAAGTTTGTTTTGAATGTTTAAGTATGAAGTAATATGATTTAAATAAGTTGAAACTGTTTGGTTAAGTAAATGAATAAAGCAATTTTAAAATTTTCTAATATGAAATTTAGATTTGAAATGTTTTGAAAAGAATTTGGTCTTCAAAATATTTTGAATAAAATTTAGTTTAAATGTTTTAACTTAGTAACATCTTTATGAAACTATATATTTAACAAGTTGAAATAAATATATAAGTTGTACGTATGCTGTTTTATTCGCATAATTAATTTGATCAAAGTTTGAGTACACAAGTTCGAGGTGGATTACACCATTTCGTGTTAGGATTTTTCATTCGATTCTTGATGGCGAATATTTGATATGGATTTTGGGCTTGATTCCAGAATTCTCTATCATAGTATATGGCTATGCAAGGAGACTGATGGCTTCTAGTCGAGAAACCATATCGAAGTCCGCATTAGGGAAATCGAATGGACAATACTAGTTCGAAAGCGAACTTGTGTGATCGAGCGAGCGATCAAATGTGATTTTGCGAAATGATGACGTGTGTACATCTTATATTCTAATATCAGTGATATATTTTGACGCTGAAATTGAAAGCTGTCGGGTTAGAATATCTTTGCTTACTTTTCCAATTTAAATTACAAAGATATATAACCTATAAAAGCAAAGATATTCAAATCCCATATGGCTCTTCATACAGCGAAATTTATTTTGGAAAATTTGATCCTTATATAAGACGGACCTTACGTAAGTATAAGATGATTTTGAAAACATTTGATTTTGGAATTGAATTGGTTGACTTAAATTATATTGATTTGGAAATTTGGATTTATTTTCAAAAATCTATTATTTTGGAAACTTTGAAACTAAAGATATTCAATTTGAGAAGAAAATAATTTGGTGAAATTGTATATGATTTTGAAATTGAACTGATATTGAAACAAATTTAAATTTGAGAACCTTATGTTACTAAACACTTGATTTGGGAGTTGTCGAACTTATATAAAATTGATTTGTATGAGTATGAAATTGATTCGAAAACTATAGATTTGAAAAGGTACTCAATTTGAAAGTGAAATCTTATATAATTGAAGTCTATATAAGTATGATTTGATATACTATTGATTTTGGAAAGTATTTGATTTGAAAATTAAATCTTATATATAATGGATTTTATATAAGTACGATATTTGAAAGTGATTTGAAAAGGTACTATATGATACATATTTTCGAAGTAAAGATATGGAAAGTGCCTTCTGCTTGATATCCGATTTGTGGCCACATCTTGGATTCATTCTATCGATATTATTCTCTCTGATTTTTGGTTTTCCGGATATGATACTCGAGTGTCCTTCGAATTCCATGGCGTTACCCATGGTCTTATTGTTCTCTCGTGACTGCATAGCGCAACTGCCTGGCTAAGTCTTGCCTAGGGGTACGGATTGTTTCCTGGGGGATCCAGGCGTAACCATTGTGTATCCTGCAATCTGTGTAGTTCGCGAATAGTAGCGCAAATGCTTGGCTGAGTCTTGCCTGGGGGTACGGATTATTTCCTGGGGGATCCAGGCGTAACCATTGTGTATCCTGCATTCTACTAGTCATCATGGCGTAACTCGCAGGGCTGAGAAAGCTTACGGATATGGATTGTTTCCTGGGGGATCCAGGCGTAACCATTGTGTATCTGCGAACCATGGTTAGACAAAGGTTTTGTTTGTTTTTGTTTGGATTGTACTTTCCATATCTGTTTTTAAAAGTTTTTCCAGTATTTTCACTGGGTGTTGAAACAAGTCTACTAAGTACCTGGAGAATTCTAGTTTTGCGCCTGATCAACGCACTACCAGAGTCTACAGGAACAAGGATAAACTTGTTAAGACATCGAGTTATAAAAGTATTTTGATAAAATATTATATAAATGATACTTTGATTAGTTATTTCCTTTTTAAACGATTTTAAAGTGTTTTAAATATTTTACCTCTTCAACCAACAATTTTAAATTAATGGCTCATCCTTGTCTTTCGTCCTATTTTCCCTTCTAGCTATTCCTATTCTCCACCTTATTAAACTTACCCATAACAATAATTATCAGGTATGATTTTAATCTTCTTGTCATCTTGTCTTAATCCTATTCCATTTTATCTTTTCTGTGTTTTCCGTACCTCATTCCTTTTTGAGGACGAAAAGATTTGAGTGGGGGAGAGTGTAACAACCCTGTATTTTGTGATTATTTTAATTATTTATTTTGGTTATTTTAATTGATTTCCTGATTTAAAAACTTTATTTTATTTATTAAAATGAATAAATTTTGTTATTTTAAATATAAATTTTGATTTTGATGTGAATTAGAATTCCAAACATGACTAAAAAGGATATTTTCCAGAAAAGTGAATTTTGGTCAATATGGTCAAACTTTGACTTTTAATTTAGAAATTTTAAAGTTTGAAGATTTGAATTCTATCTTTTATTATGAAAGTAAATAAAATTTTAAGAATAATGCTTTTCGTTTCGTTAAAATCTGATTTATAATGTGAAAGTTATACCCTTTTAAATATTGTGTGTAATTTGTTGTATTTAACAAAATTATTTATTTTAAATTATAAAAAAATAATATTTTATTTGGTCATGTAATATTATAATTTATATTTATATGGGTAAAATAACATGTTATGTATATACTTTGGTTTTAAAACATTTTAAAGATATAATTGGCATTTTCCAGTGTTAGCTGTATTTTGTTTAAAATTCTAATTTCCAGTTTCAATTAATTAAAGTAATTCTTTATTTGTTTTTCTATTTTTTTCTTAAAATCTTATTTTATTCTCATTCCCACTTTATTTTGTTCCTCATTTATTTTATTTATTTGACCTTTTATTTGTTTAAAGTGAAATAGAAATTTTATAAGGCTAGTGATATTTATTTGTAATTTTCATGTCTTATTTCCAATTTTTAAACATTTTTCTTTAGTTTTTTTTCTATTTTTTCTAAATTAAATTATTTATTTCACTTTGAAAATACTTTAGAAATTATTTTATTTTAAAATTTTTCTTTAGAATATTTTTAAAATGAAGTAGATAATTTTCCAAAGAAAATCGTGATTTATTTGTAATTTCTGGACCCTGTTTTCAATTTTTAAGCAATTTCTTATATTCTTTTTCCATTTTCTTTAAAATTAATTAATTATTTTTATTTTATATTACTTTGTTTCGGTTTTAAAGTCAATTTACTGATTTTATTTTTGTTTTATTTGAATTTAAAGAAAAAGAAATATGAAGAGTTTTAAAAGCTTATTTACCTTAAGTCCTTTCATCTCCTTTGTCCTTTCATTTGCCATAACTCCTCAATTACTATCTTGGCTGTGCATTTTTGGTTTGTAGCCGTGATTTTTCAGCCTCCATTCACCCAAAAACATTTTACCTTCTCATTCATTCATGGCTTCAAGAAAATCTATGGGTAATGGCTACTTTTTTACACTTTTCTTCTCATTTTTCATGTATTTTGCCTTGTTTTCTTTGCTTCTTTGAATGGCCTCCACTCCATATCCATGGCCACCACCCCCTACATCTCTTCCCTGCCATCACCACCAGCTACTCCTCTAGTCTTGACCAAGGCCGAGCCACCATGATGCCAAAACTCCACAAAAATTGCAACACAAGCCATAAAAACATGTTGTTTGACCACTATTTGTTCACCACTTCATTTTCCACCACCACCACCACCTTAGGCCGCCTCCACCACCTCTGGCCAGACCACCACACACCTTTCCTTCCACTGACCTGATCCATACCTCTCTGACCTGACCACACAAGCCCATGGCCAAGCCATTTTTGTGAACAAAACCCACCAATTTTGCCTTAAACTCTTCATATTCCTTTGTATAAACTTTCTCCTCATATTCTACTACCTAGGCCATGCATACACATGACCAAACCTGAGCCAAACTTGTTCAAACCAGAGCCAAAAACATCCCTAGGCTATGACAAAAGAATAGAGAAAGTAAGGCAAAAGATTTGGCATTCGTATCTCTTTTTATTTAAAAGTTATGTCATTTCTAGTGTATTGAAATTTATGGTTTGCTTTGATTTTTGTTTGGGTTGTAACACAAGATCTATATCATTGGATTTGCTCTCCACACTCAAATTGTATTAGAGTTGTCGTGCCTTCATAATCTTTGTGTTGTGAGCTTTGTTGGCAAATCTCCAGCTTAACAGGTGAGTTATTCTCACCAGACAATATGTACATATATAACTAGTGAATTGACCCCTTTTGAATCTGTAAAATGCATTATCATGTTACACTTGCTATGTTATGATTTATGATGTTCACCAATGCTTAAACACCTATTATATTATATGTTACTGTTATATTATGCAGTTCTATTATTTTTATCAGTTTATCACACTACAAGTTCCCTTTAGATTAGAATCACTATGGGTTGAAATGATACATACCCGAACGGACTTTAGAATAGGAGAAAATCATTATGGGCTGAAATGATAGGCCTGAATGATTTTCAATTATTTTTCATTTTCTTGGGATTGCAGGTTTGAAATGATCAAACCCGGGTTTTCTTTGTAAATTACGGGTTGAAATGATATATTACCCGTATCACTTTACTTAGACTAGAAATGAAATACAGACCCGTTGTTAAAATATGTTTTTATAAAAATCTTACAAATATTTTTGAAATGTAAATATTATAATATTTGATTTAAAGTAAATAAAAAAATGATTTATGTAAGCATTATTGATTTTTTGAAAATTTATAAGTGAAATAAATTATTGGTAAAACTAGAAAATTTGAAATGTAAGTTATTTTGGGAAATTTTAATTGGGTGATAATTGGAATTTAAATTAAATATGAAATGTGATAATTTCATGATAATTTGGATTAAAGTGAATTTAAATGATTTTTATATTATATTAATGATTTTGAATAAAGTTAAAATGTGAAATGAATGAATATTTAAGTTGAAATTTTGAAATATAACTAAAATTGGAAATTTGTGAATTTGGCTTAAGAGTGAACTTTAAGTTAAGTAAATAAAAATGGAATTAAGTTATTTTGAAATTTTAAAATTAAGTGTTAAGTTAATTTAATTTAATGAATTTATAATTTAAAATTGGAATTTAATAAGTGAATTATTATTAAATTTTGATTTTTGAATGGAGTTTTAACTTTATAAAATCATGAATATAAGGGTATTTGAATAATTGTTTTAAAAGTGAAATTATATGATTTTATAAGTAAAAAAATGATTTATATAAAAATATAATTGTTTGTCAAATTATACTGAATATTTGAAGTTAGTTAACTGCATTTCTGAAACGCTATTAAATTCTAATGTAAATGATAATACAACATTTGTAAATGCTGTAGTTGATAATAATGAACCAAATGGCTAAATTTAATTAAAGGCTATTATAGCATTTTTGTAAATGTTATAATGGTTGAATTTAACTAAGTTTATTTGAAACTAATGTAACCATATTACAGAATTTTAAATGCTGTCTTTTGTTAAATTGAACTTTTTTAAATGTGACTTTCCGTAGCATTTTCTAAATGCTGCGAAAGTTGAAATTTCATTGTTTTAATTAATTTAAGTGAACGAATGAACTTTGAAAAGTTAAATTTTTGGAAATTTAAAATTTTAATTATTAAATATACTAACTTCATTTTTATGATTTAAAATGAAGTAATTTGTTTCAAAATATAAATTATTTTGAAATATGATATTTTGATATTTTGAAATGGATTTTATAAGGATATTGAATTTTGAAATGATATTTGATTTCGAAGTATAAAATACCATTTTGAAATTTTAACCACGGGATGTATTTAATTTATAGTTTAACTGATCCTTAAAGGATGGGCGATCCCAAGCATCCTTTGAGTTATTGTGCATTTCTACTACAGTTCACTTGAGTTGGTTTACATTATATAAGTATATATTGTCCTGACTCGAGTGTTTTGTGTTTTACTTTACGCTCGGGTCAGCCTGAGTATTTACAGCTTAGCTTTGGATTTCTTTCTGGAGCTAGGAATCGCTGGAGATTCTGCTTGTCTAGTTATCTGTTCCTTTCAGTTCAGTTGTTCTATTTCAGTTCTGGTATTCATAAACTTCTATTTATTTGAGATTTCTATTGTATATGGTTTCAAACAAATATTATGTATTTTGTTTTGAGAGTTTGTTATAGTAGCTTCATGAACTACTATGGTATTTTTAATTTCCGCTGCGAGTTATTCTGATATGTTCTGTGTCTGTGATTCTGTGTATTTGATTTCATTTGCTCCAAATTTATTTACAATCTTTTATTTTGAATTATTCAAGTCAGACATGTGTGGATTATTGTCGATTTGAATGGTCTAAAATAGTGGGTCGTTACAGTTTTAGTTATTTTGACTCTTAAATTTATTTTAGAGTTTCTGTTCAAAATTTTATTTCAAAGGTAAATATGCGTCTAAATATTTTGGGATTTATTTTCCAAATGACGTACAAATTTGAAATGTGAAAAATATTTTTGTGAAATCTTTGATTTTGAAGGTCATATGTTAGGCATACGGAAGGGAAATAGAGTTAGAATTTGCGAATTTAGTGGTACATTAGAATCGACGATGCGATAGATGCAAGCGATAAAATGGGAAAACCGGTTTTAGCCTTGGAATTTCTATTTCCATACCTTGTCGACGATGCTTGTGAGTCTACTTTTAGACTTAATTCCATTTTAGAGCTTGAAAATAAGCCTCCTTATGCTTTTTATGCATGGAAAATTTTGAGTAAATCTGGGATAGCGTGGAAATTTCCACTGTACTACGGGAATAGGAAGATTATAGAGTGGTAAGAATGATATTCTCCATCTAAATTCCTTTTTCCGACATAGGAGTAAAGTTTAGAAAGCGATTGTTCGATGCGTTAGATTATTGGGTGGTAAGAACTAGATGAAAAATTGGTTGCTTCATACTTATATTTGTAGGAGTATAGTGGTTTTGGTTGAAAAGATTTTTCAAAAAGCTGCATACATATAGAACTGCTAGTATATATGTAGATTGTTTGCATTATGTTTCCAAAAATGTTTTTAAAAGAAATGCATTCATATAGGAGGATCTGATTTAGAATCATTCTGCATGAATATTTTCGGTGTAGTGATATAGTAATACACTATACACTTATGCATGTTTGGTTATACAATCATTAGTTATGTAGTTTAGGATAATTAGGAGCCAAGACCAAGACTCATTCATTGGTGAAATTTCGAGGACGAAATTCTTTTAAAGGGGGGAAGAATGTAACACCCCGTAATTTGGCGTTAATTGTTTAATTAGTTAGTTAGCTAATAAATTAGGCTCCAAAAATGGAATTTGTCCAAATGATGGAATTCCATTACGAAACTTGCACTATTGCATTCGTGTGAAATTCTGACCAACTTTCATATTTGGAGTTTCGCGATCGGAGTCCAAACGAAGAAGTTACGGATAAAAAATGAATTTGGAACGAAAATAATTCGATTTGATAAATTAACGTTTATAATTTTTTGTCCAGGCCCACAGGCCGACCGTTCACTACGACCAGTCGACATGTAGCGATCCACCGGTGCATATAAGGCGGTCGATCGGTTGGGTAAACGTGGGCACAATAAACCTAGGCAGCAACAACTCGGATTTTAATATATTTCGATCTAATGGTTCTGCTTGATTCTAGCGCCTGTAAATTCAGGCTTAGCACTCCCTTCTCTTCTCATATTTTTCAAGAGGCAGTAGCGAAGCACTGCCATTTCTTCTTCTCCACTTTCTTTCTAAATTATAAAAATAAGATATTTATATCTATATTCTTACAAATTGGAGAAGAATAGAAATCTAATAAAAAGGAGAAGAGAAGAGAATCAACTATACGCGTATTTGAGGTAACTTATATATTTGTATTTATTTTCTCTCCCAATCCCAAATCTCTTCTCAGATCTATAATTCTAATATATGTATATACCCTTTTATATATACTTCTTGGATTAAAAAGGATTTGGAGATGAATCAAAGGTTCCACTTCAGATCTGGAGATTTGGATCGCTATTAAAAGGTGAATGGGAAATTTTATAGATTGTTATAATATGAAAATTATCCCGTTGGTGTTTGGTGTTTATTTGATTTTTAAGCCTAACTAGATAATTGTATATGAGTTGTAGGCAACAAATTGAATATGATCTGAATATAATAAATATTGCCTACATATTCTTATTTATGAATTGATTTAAAATTGTTTACAGCCTGATCTGGGAATTAGTCCCAAAAGTATGAATTTAGAATATTGATTTGAATGAAATTTATTCCAAATTTGAAAATAGGTTGTTAAATAATGTTATAAATTTGGATTATTACCCTAATCTTGTTGGAATGTAAATTTTTGTATGTTTGGAATTGTTGAAATTTAGATCCGTTTAATATTTGTAAATTTAGTTTGATTTCTTTCCTCTTTTTGGAAAAATACATCATTTGATCTAGCAAGGGATAAATGCAAGTAAAAAGAGAAAGAGATGCGTAGAGTATGAATTCATTGTAGTTTACACTATCGATTTCAGCAATGGAAAGAAATGATTATTCCTTGTAATTTCAAACGATGAAATCTTTTATATTTTAAAGTTAAATATTTTGTTTTAGACTATTTTATGGAAATTATAGCGGATAATCTTTTTAAATATGATTCCAACAATTGAACATGGAAGAGAATATTTTAGTGAGGGTATATCACTAGAATATATTTGAAAAAAGTAGATAATTGTAAATAATTTACTGTGCTTATAATAATTAAATAAAAACCTAATAATGAAGCTTTCACGTAATATTTGCGTTTAGGATAGTTAATTAATGGGAAAGGTATTTAAAAGGTTGTAAGGGGGAATTAATTTAAAGGACAAAAATTTGTATATTTTTAGCCTCAAGGACACGACCTCAATATTTTAACCACAAGGACAAACATTCTTCTAAAAATTATTCATAAGGACAAACATTCTTTCAAAATTATTCATAAGGACAAACATTTTTCCAAAACTGCTACCGAACTAAAAACTGATACCTAAAAACTGCTACCAATAACTACAAACTGATACCTAAAAACTAAAAAACTCATACCTAAAGAAAGTTGTCCTTCAGGCTAAAATACTGAAGGTCTGTCCTTGAGGCAAAAATGCTAAGAAATTTTGTCCTTGACAATAATTTCCTGCTTCAACAAATGGAAAATGAATGGTAATAAATATGGAAGTTGCAATAATAATTTGATAGGGTAAAGGATTAATGGGACTGATAAAATGGAATAGATTTAAAATGTTACTAAGTTGAAATTTGTAATCATACATAAATGTCTTAGGAAATGTCCATTTGGATTTTGTGGATAAATTGATATTTATGAGCATTAAATGAGGATTTACGGGTAGATAAGTATTTAAGGTAAATCTTATTTCCTTAAATAAAAAGGGAATTATTAAGCTAAGTCCAATGTCAACTTAAGATAATATAAGTAAAGACTTAGGATGGTTAATTGGACTTAGTAGGTTAGTGATGCGAGGTCAGTAGAGTCACCCGATGGAAGATTGCCCTTTACTTTGAAGCTACTAGTAGTCGGGTGCACTTACTATTGATGTGAGATATCACTAATTCTAGGACCCATGACGACGTGAGAGATTGGACCTGCTTTATTAATAGGAAAATAATAAATGGTCCAAATTTGGAATTAGGAGCGGTAAGGGATATCTCCATATGGGTTCGCTTCTAGTTTGAGGTATTAAATGGTTATAGGGTCCACCTCTGTAACGACCCGTAAATTTTAACTGTTTTAATAACGTAATTAGTTGAAATTTTGTGAAATTTTAAACGATAAAATTTTGAAATAAAAATTTGGTATTTGGAATACGTCTAATTAATCATAGCAACTGGTAAATTTTCATCAGATAATTTGAAAGTTTATTTTCTAGTGTAATTTTATTCCAATTTATATTAGTTAAAACTGATGATAATAAAATATTTTCCAAACCCGAATATTTTTACATAGAAAAATTCTAAATCATCTTCAGACTGAGACGTCATTTTTCGTTTTTCCAAATTCAGACTTCTTTAGCTCCGTCGATCTTATTTTTATGCGTTTTGCTGCATTTTCCGCTAGTAGAAAATTCGAATTTTTATAATTCGATTGTACCACTGATATATGTATACCGTTTTGATCGTCTCATTGTGCTGATCTCCATGGTATATTCAATTTTGTTTTTTGAAATTCGGTACGCAACGGATTCCGTGAAAACGGTAACCGTATCGGTACGTTATAAAGTCTTTTGGTTTCGTGTATCACTTTATATTCCACCGTATAATACGTTTAGCCAATTGCCTTCGATATTTGCAGTAATCAATTGGCCTGACTTTTGCAATTCCACCTTTTCCCAAAATTTTGCCTTTTCATTTTGTTTTGTTCACATGCGTTTGGCGTTTACTTTCATTTCAGAGAAGAGAAAAATATATTTCTCTGCCATATCAGACTGTTGGTTTACAACCTTTCTCCTATTCACTTTAGCAAGCATGGCGTATTTTCTCCTCCCACTCTTGCCCTTTCCCCTCCAAACGCACCCTCACCATTGCTTTCCTCCAACCGTTCGGCCTACACCCTCCATCAACGCCGGCCCATCAGCAGTTTCCACCACCACCTCCTCCGCTTGCCTCCTTCATCACACAGCACCATCGGCCAAGCCTTGCAGCCGAGATCCCTTCACCACCCGCCTCCTCTCCGACCCGCTCTCCTTGAGCAGCAACCACGTCCATGCGGCCTCACCACCTTTCTTTTCCTTGGCCCGCCGATCACCTTCTCTCCCCACCTCCGAGACCCCGCCGACCTGCCACCAGTCTTGCCTCCGTGTCATCTAGTTTTTCCACCCCTCAGCAAAGTCGTGACCTCCACCTCACCCAAGCAGCCACGACCACCCTGTTCTCCAAGCCCCTGACCACCATCTGCTCGGTATCAGGACTTCTCCTGACCGCCTTCTCCTTGCTCCAGCACGCTAGCCTTTGCCTGTTGTCAGCCAGTCGGCCTTTCTCCTAGGTTTGCTCTATTTGTTATATATATATATATAAGGGATTTTTAAATACTGTTTTAGGAAGATACATAAGCTTGGTTAAGTACTGTATTTCGTTTGATTGTAAATGTTTAAGTTCTGTTTATTATATAAAAGTACCAACTATAAGATCTGTTATATACCTATATATGTTTATTAATTTTGTTTTCAGCAAATATATGCTTCAATCTGTTAGTTAAGTATGTAAGTATATATATATATATTAGTTTGGGTTTTGTATAGGTATATATATAGGCGCTGATGATATACAAAGTTATATATGCTTAGCTATTATATGATATATATATATATACATTAGTAAATTTTACACGTATTTTATGTCCTAAAATATTATGTATTTTATATTATAAAGTTTTATCTGGTTGTTTCTATCATTATATCTAAAGTAAGAAAAGGGAATATGGTACGTACAGGCTTATATATTGCTTTGTCTAGGCAGGCATTTTACGAGTCTTCTTTTGTCTGTATATAAGTTATGACAGTGTAGAGTTATATTAGTTTTCTTCATTGATTTTTTATAGATAATATATAGGCTTATATTTGTCAGTAGTTGTATATATTAGCTTTTATACAAGAACATAAGTTCTGTTTAAATATATATATATAGATGTATAGGTATGTACGGGTATAGTGTTGAGTTACGGTAGTTATAATACTATAAATGAAGATAAACGTTTCGGCTTGGAAGTTAGGAATATAAATTTTGGGTTCATATATATTAAGTCATGTTGATCTTTTATAATTATTGATTTTAAGTTATAGTAGATATATTTTCCATTTATATTAAATAGATCTGAAATTATATATATAAAGATTTATTTTTAATATATGTCTTTAAATTGATTTTTAGGAAGATAAATTTTATAATAACAATATATATATATATGTTTATTTTATTCCCTATAAGTCTACAATATTATAAATTATACAGTATATATATAGTTTATATATGACTGTTATTACTGTTTTGAAATTTGCTAATGGCATTGTCATTTTATTGAGTTTTGTGAGATGTCTATTGGTTTTGTAAGTGATTTAAAATATGTATATACAATATGTATTTGTGACTCTTAATATATATATTGTTGTTCCTATCAAGCCGATTCTAATTATTCCATCAATTCTTTATCTATCAGCCTTGTCCGTCAAAATTCGTACCCATCTCATTTTGCTTTGGACTTCGTAGCTTGCTCTGTTGTCAAACTCTCTAGCCTCGAAAGGTGAGCAATCACTCTGATTAACGTTCTTATATTTATTAAATTTGATTTCAATTGAAACGTCAATTGAAATATGCTGCTGCTAGTTATTTACATTGCTATATATATGTCATTATCTGTATCTGTTCACCTATGACATCAGACACCATTATCTGTAATTTATATTTCTATATATATGTCATTATCTGTATCTGTTCACCTGTGACATCTGACACCATTATCTGTTATTTATCACTGATGATATATGCATGTTACTGTTGTTATATTTTTATCATATCTGTTATCACTCTGCAAGTTCCCTGTTAATATAGAATTCACTATGGGTTGAAATGATACATACCCGAACGATCTGTAGAATAGAGAAAATCGTTATGGGTTGAAATGATAAACCCAAGCGATTTTCATTTGAATTGAATTTGGGGTTACGGGTTGAAAAAATTTATACCCGTATATATATATATATATATATATTTAAATTACGGATTGAAATGATAAATATCTGTATCACTTGACAATAGGGTAGAAAATTATATACAGACACCGTTGGTCTATATATAAATATTTGAAAAATGATTTCTATGGGTTTGAAGGAAATATATGGTTGTAATAAATATTGATTTTAAAGATCTAATAAAGTTGATTTAATAAAGTCGATTTAATCAATATAAAATAGTGCTTAAGTATTTATGTAAATTTATATTTTCAAATATAGAGTTTATAATGATTCAGGTTGGAAAGATAAATTGAAATTGATTTGAAATTATATTTATTTAAGAATTTTACTTAAATAAGGTTGATTTGAGATTTATTAAATTTGAAAATTGAAAGATATGTTTTATAACTTGAATTTGATTAAAAGTGACTTAAATGAATATTTCAAACTTATATAAATTTGAATGGGATATTTTTTTTATTTAAAATTTTAAATTGAAGTCGTATTTAGATGTATTGAAATGATTAAGAAATATCTCAGAAAACAAAATGTAATGAAATTAAATTGAGATATAAATGGAATTATCAAATTTAGTTTTGAAATGTGAATATTTAAAGCTTTGAAATATATTGGAATTGAAATGGCTTATTTTATGGTTTAAATATGTATTTGAAATCGATAGATTGAAATGGTTATTTAGAAACTGAATCGAATTGAAATTGATGATTTGAGATTTGATTAAATTAAAATTTTGGAATTCGAGTTAATTTGAATCGATTTGTGAAATTTGAGGAAACTATTTTATTTATAAAGTAATTTTAAATTATATTTAAACTATTGATATTTTACTTTATAAATTATTGTAATATAAACTATTTTAATATAAATCATTTTAATATAAATTATTTTATTTATAAACTACTTTATTATATATACTAATTTTAATATCTAAACTGCTTAAAAGAAAAGTGTTATGATTTCCAAAATGTTATAATTTCAAAGTGTTATGATTTCCAAAATGATATGATTTCAAAGCTGTGATTTCCAAAGTATTTTGATTTTTAAAAGACTATGATTTCGAAAGCGTTATAACTTTGGAAAAGTACTATGATTTTGGAAATGGATTTATTTGAAGTGAAAGTGATATCGTATTGATATGGTTTTGAAATGGCAATGATATGTCGGTTTTGAAATATAACTATTTTGAAAGTTTATTAAATGACCATCGGTGTAATAATACGTAGTTATTAAAGAGACCAGGATCGGATATAGACATACTCTCTGTCGATACCGAAACCACTTTAATAACTAATATACGCGGAGTGTTGATCCAGAATGAAGTGGATGGTTTTGATGAACGCGTTGATTGAAGAAAGAGAACGATTTTGGATGACCCCTGACATGACTAAAACAGGAGCCGCGCCGGGCCGTTGAGGTTCGCCACCTCTAGCGGACACACTTCTTCGATACCATATCTATTACTTATGTGATTCGATTTGGGTGCACCCCTTGATTTGGGAGTGTTGTTTCGCGGTGTTGAGGTAGTAGCTGCTATGCTCAACATCAGTCCGGATCACGCAACTACTAGTATCCTAGTTGGTATCGCCTCATGTACCTTGTCATACTGATTATCCTATTCGCGACCACTACGATTTGTTTTGTGTTATACCTATGGGGTACCCTCTGATAACCACTAGTTTACAGTTGGGCTTACGGTGCTGTATAGACTATGACATGGTAAAAATGTGTTAAGGGTGGAATGGGCCATAACTTAATGCTATTTTGATATCGTACTTTACTGATTAGACATTATCTACTTAGCGTACACTACTACATAGTATATAGTTTAACGGATCCTTAGAGGATGGTTACCCCAAACATCCTTTGAGTTACTTATATTTTAGTTGTCATTTCACTTGAGCTGGATTTATTGATATAAGAATGTTAATCCTGACTCGAGTGTTTTGTGTTTTTCTTTACGCTTGGGTCAAACTGAGTGTACCAGTATTCGAGATTCACCCTTTGGAGTTGGAGCTTCGCTTGGAGATCCAGCTATCTATCCAGCTTTCAGATATTCAGTTTATTCCAGTGATGTATTCTGATATTGTATTTGACTATTGTATTCGAGACTTCTGTTGTATCCTGTTTAACTCTGTTTTATATATATAGTAGCTTCATGAACTACTATTCTTTTGTTTCCGCTGCATTATTGTTATATTACTCTGTGTCTATGATCTGTGATTATTTTATTTACTGTATATGCTGAGTTTTGCCAATTTAAATTAACAATCTATTGTTTTGAATTATTCAAGTCCGACATGTGTGGATTTATTGTCGATTTGAATGGTCCAAAATAGTGGGTCGTTACAGTTGGTATCAGATCTCTGGTTTTAGGCAAAACTCAGCATATAGAGTAGATTTAATTACATAATAACTTTTGTTCGAGCTTGAATCTCTTCCTCTTTGACTCGGTTTTCTTTAAATTTTGGAACGTTCAATTCGATTCCAAAGTCCATTCGTGTCTCCCCTATTCGTGTCTTTTGATTATGAAGTATCTCATAACTCCACTTCGAATGGTCTCTATAATAAATCGGTTGTTTCGCCAATCCTAGAATGATTTGTAAAGGGGTGAAACTCCTTTACAACAGCATTGATTCGCCGAGATTTCTGAATCCTCGGATTATATGCTACTATCTCTTGTTATCCCGAATTCTATCTCTTCTGATCTGATGTCGATTTGATTCAAAATTTCGCATCGATCGTATTTTTAAAATAACGGTTGACCCGGTTAAGGTTGCCCGCAATTTATATAAGTTTATATGTTATCCCGCTTTTTGGTCAAAGCCGGAATATCAAACAAATCGACAAGAAAGGATGGGTATCAGGATTGGAGGTCGATTAGAGACAAGGTTGTGATCGATGTCGTCAAAATTTGACCGGGCTCCGATCGGGACGAAATCGATTGGAGATGATGATAAGGACTAGGAGAGGCTATATTTCAAGTTTCAGGTTAATCGGAGTTCATATGAATGAAATATGGATGGATTACGATATGTAGGGAATGGTTCGAATCGATGCATTTTGCATCGATCAAGAGGATGGCGGTTCGAATCGATACGTTTCGTGTCGACCATAAAGTAAGGACTTCGAATCGATACCGTTCGTATCGATCGACATGGGTTTGGTTTAGTGAAGTTCGCATCGATCAGGTTCTAGTTCGACTCGATGACTTCGTATCGATAGGATGGTGAAGGATGACAGCATGTTCGTATCGATCAGGTAGTAAAGCTAGGTGGATTTCGACTCGGTGGTGACACGCCCAGATTGGTAGGAAAGCACGCAGAGGTTTTTTCGAATCGATACGTTTCGTATCGATCAGGATGGATTCAGGCTACAGGCTTCGTATCTATATAGTTCGTATCGGAAGGGAGGCGAGGAGTGACGATGCAGTTCGTATCGATCTATGCTAAAATCGATACGAAGGACTCACATACAGATCGATTCGAAGAAGATCAAGGGCATACGAGAAGGATACGTTGGGAGACGGCTTCGTGGATACGAAGTCATGGATACAAAGTTGGGGATACGAACGAAACTGATTTTATGGATGCGAAGCAATGGATGCGAAGCAATGGATTCGAAGCACGCTATGGCTATAGATGGATGTGGACTGGGCACGAGGTATGGATGCGAGCGCATATCCAGGAAGGGAGCGTTCAACATGGCGAGGAAGGAGGATTGACCCAGGAAACACGCACCATGTCATCACTTGGGCATGCGACACCATCGATTCGACCTAATCGATTCGAAGGAAGATCGATTCGAAGGGAGCTTATCAATCGGAAACATGATCTCGAATAGATCATATCTTGAGATTTACAAGTCCAAATGCTATGAAATTTTCACAGTAGCTTGATCACATGTTGAAGAATGTTCACACCAAATTTCAGCTCGATTGGACAATTTCTTGATCGATTCGAACGTAGCTTCGAATCGATCCCAAAGTGGGCCTGGATTTCCAAAAAGCGGGCATGTGGGCCCCCTCACGTGCCCGAACTGGTCTCCCCTCAATTTAGGCGAAATATCAGCCTCCTACACCTATAAATAGAGCCCCTGGTCATTCAGAAAAGGGGTCGGACAATTTTGAGAGCTAAAGAGCGTCCGGACTCTGCCAGATTTACTCTAGATCGCCATTGCTGCCTTAGATTCAGATTATAATCATAAAATCCGTTGTACTACGCGATAGGAAATTGTAATCTTCAAGCATCTATCAATAAAAGATAAAAACTTTGGAGTGGACGTAGGCCGGAGATAGCCGAACCACTATAAATCTCGTGTTTTTGTTCATTATTTCTGGATTGCTGTTTGTTGTTTGTTAAGATCTGAGATTTGTGTTTGAATATTGCTGATTTGTATTCATACACTGGTGCTTTCACAACATTCGGGGTTTGTGACCATTTTTGGCGCAAACACTTTGGTGCTTTCACTGAGAAGGACTAGCACCCGCTACATCAGATTGAAGTTTAGATTTGAAAGTTTGAAGGATTCAGATTGACTCGGCAATGACTCGACAAACAAGACAAAGAGCTGAGAGAAGCCAACAAGGAGGGAGTCAAGAGGCATCCTCCGGAGCTGGAGAAGGACGAGCTTCGATTTACATTACCAGAGACGAAATGGAAGCTATGGCAAATTCATTACATGAAAGGTTCTGAAGAGTCAACAGGATATGATGCAGACTTTCTTCGAGCAGATGAGAGCTGTAGGAACACAGAACATTGGACCAACTACAGCGACTACAAATGTGGAACAAGGAACTAGGGTTGCGGAACCCAATGTAGGACAGAATACAGAACCGGAAGGCAATCAACAAGGGCTTGGGGGCAGGCCCGCAGGATCCAACGCAGAAGGACCTTTGGAAGGAGTTCAACAGGCTAGAGCCAACGTTGCGGCTAATGAGCCACATGAAGAATATGTGCCGGAGTTCCCTCGGGAGCATGGGGGGCAACACCTAACAGGCAACGCTGGATTAATGGAAATCATTAGGAAGACTATGCGTGGAGGTTCGACCAATAGAGATTTGGAAGGGGAGAACAGGAGTCCGTTCGCTCGAGAAATCAGGATAGCTCAGAATCCACCTAAGTTCAAGTTACCTAGCGTGGAAGTATATAATGGAAAGGCTGACCCGACTGATCACTTGATGAGATACACTAGACACATGGAAGTGCTGGGGGCATCGGAGGAAGTGATGGCCAGATGTTTCCCTTTATACTTAACAGACCTAGCGGCAATGTGGTTTAGGCAGCTGGAAGAAGGATCTATCAGGACTTGGAGGGAACTGGTGGATAGGTTTTTGGGACAGTTTCGGGTTCATATCAAAAGACCTAAGAACGTGATGACGTTAACATCGGTAAAGCAAAGAACGGATGAATCGCTTAGAGGATTTTTAACTCGATTTAATGCGGCGGTTGCTTCGGTGGATCGGCCGGATCCATCGATGGTTTTGATGGCGGCAGTATCGGGAGTCGGAGAGGATTCAGATTTTAAGGTATCTTTAGTACGAGATCCACCACTGGATCTTGGGGGATTCTTCCATGAAGCTGAAAGGTTCCTTCGGCAAGAAGACGCATGTACTGATTTAAAGTTAAAGGAGGTGAATGTGACTGGGGGTGGAGGACCATCCAACGGAAGCTCGGATAAAGACAAAGGAAAAAGGAAGCTAGACGACGATTCAGGAAAAGCCGGGAAGCGATGGAAGGATCCAAAGTTTTCCACATACACAGGATTAAACGAGACGCAGGAGCGGATATACATGGAAACCCGGAATCGCCTTCCTTACCGGAGGCCAGCTAGGAGAGAACCTTCTGAACGAGAAAGGGCATCAGGAAAGCACTGTCTCTTCCATGATTTGGATGGACACGATACCAACAGCTGCAGGCACCTAAAGGACATAATTGAGGAGCATGTGAGGAATGGACAATTGACGCAGTATGTTGGGGCTCGGAAAGGAATGGTGGAGCAGGAGCAACCACCGCCCACCTCAAGCCATGATGGCATGAGGCCCAGGAATGATGGTCGATTGGTTATCCATTGACCCGGATAATATGAAATAATTAACAAACCGTTGGCGAGCAACAAAGTCATTTACACATGTACGGGGACGGAGATAGCCCTTAGGCATGCTCTGAATGATGATACACCGCGAAGCCATGGTTTGCGAAATCTGTTTTCTTTTGTTTTTGGATTGGACACTCGTTTTTCTGGTTTGGTTTTGGAGTTTGGTTTGAACTCCTGGTTTTGTTTGCTTTCTGGTTTGGATTTTCGTTTGGATGGTTTTCTATTTTGGATGTTGGTTTGGATTTCTGGTTTTCGGATTTTATTTTTGGATTGGATTTTGGATTGGATTTTGATTGGATTCTTTTTGGTTTTTTGATAAACGGTCGTCGAGTATGGACTATGCTCGGTAAGGGTCCGGAGAGACCAGGATTCGGCCTAGGATTTAGGCCCTATATTATCGGTTATCATTTCAAGTCGTCGAGTATGGACTATGCTCGGAAAGGGTCCGGAGTGACCAGGATTCGGCCTAGGACTTAGGCCCCCTACTATCGATTATTGTTTCAGGTCGTTGAGTATGGACTATGCTCAACAAGGGTCCAGAGCGACCAGGATTCAGCTTAGGACTTAAGCCACGACATTACTTACGTCCAGGGACACTGGACCACGGTCGTCAGGTGTGGATTGCGCTTGGCAAGAACCCGGAGAGGTTAGCTCAACGTCCAGGGACACTGGACCACGGTCGTCAGGTGTGGATTGCGCTTGGCAAGAACCCGGAGAGGTTAGCTCAACGTCCAGGGACACTGGACCACGAACGTCAGGTGTTGATTGCGCTTGGCAGAAGCCCAGAGAGGTTATGGATTTGGATACCGACCCGGAGAGGTCCTGGATTGGGCTATTGGCTATTAGGTAAGAATGGATCAAAGGCTCGATCTTCGAGTTCGGATGGACATGGGATTGGCTATATACTTTGGATATCGGATACGGAATTATTCAAAACACGCCTTCTTTTCACAAGGCATGTTTTGGGGGGCAAAAAATGTTATCCCGCTTTTTGGTCAAAGCCGTAATATCAAACAAATCGACAAGAAAGGATGGGTATCAGGATTGGAGGTCGATTAGAGACAAGGTTGTGATCGATGTCGTCAAAATTTGACCGGGCTCCGATCGGGACGAAATCGATTGGAGATGATGATAAGGACTAGGAGAGGCTATATTTCAAGTTTCAGGTTAATCGGAGTTCGTATGAACGAAATATGGATGGATTACGATGTGCAGGGAATGGTTCGAATCGATGCATTTCGCATCGATCAAGAGGATGGCGGTTCGAACCAATACGTTTCGTGTCGACCATAAAGTAAGGACTTCGAATCGATACCGTTCGTATCGATCGACATGGGTTCGGTTTAGTGAAGTTCGCATCGATCAGGTTCTAGTTCGACTCGATGACTTCGTATCGATAGGATGGTGAAGGATGACAGCATGTTCGTATCGATCAGGTAGGAAAGCTAGGTGGATTTCGACTCGGTGGTGACACGCCCAGATTGGTAGGAAAGCACGCAGAGGTTTGTTCGAATCGATACGTTTCGTATCGATCAGGATGGATTCAGGCTACATGCTTCGTATCTATATAGTTCGTATCGGAAGGGAGGTGAGGAGTGACGATGCAGTTCGTATCGATCTATGCTAAAATCGATACGAAGGACTCACATACAGATCGATTCGAAGAAGATCAAGGGCATATGAGAAGGATACGTTGGGAGACGGCTTCGTGGATACGAAGTCGTGGATACAAAGTTGTGGATACGAACGAAACTGATTTTATGGATGCGAAGCAATGGATTCGAAGCACGCTATGGCTATAGATGGATGTGGACTGGGCACGAGGTATGGATGCGAGCGCATATCCAGGAAGGGAGCGTTCAACATGGCGAGGAAGGAGGATTGACCCAGGAAACACGCACCACGTCATCACTTGGGCACGCGACACCATCGATTCGACCTAATCGATTCAAAGGAAGATCGATTCGAAGGGAGCTTATCAACCGGAAACATGATCTCGAATAGATCATATCTTGAGATTTACAAGTCCAAATGCTATGAAATTTTCACAGTAGCTTGATCACATGTTGAAGAATGTTCACACCAAATTTCAGCTCGATCGGACAATTTCTTGATCGATTCGAACGTAGCTTCGAATCGATCCCAAAGTGGGCCCGGATTTCTAAAAAGCGGGCATGTGGGCCCCCTCACGTGCCAGAACTGGTCTCCCCTCAATTTAGGCGAAATATCAGCCTCCTACACCTATAAATAGAGCCCCTGGTCATTCAGAAAAGGGGTCGGACAATTTTGAGAGCTAAAGAGCGCCCGGACTCTGCCAGATTTACTCCAGATCGCCATTGCTGCCTTAGATTCACATTATAATCATAAAATCCATTGTACTACGCGATAGGAAATTGTAATCTTCAAGCATCTATCAATAAAAGATAAAAACTTTGGAGTGGACGTAGGCCGGAGATAGCCGAACCACTATAAATCTCGTGTTTTTGTTCATTATTTCTGGATTGCTGTTTGTTGTTTGTTAAGATCTGAGATTTGTGTTTGAATATTGCTGATTTGTATTCATACACTGGTGCTTTCACAACATTCGGGGTTTGTGACCATTTTTGGCGCAAACATTATCCATCTTCCTGTTTGAAATTCAATCATCTTATCTCCTCATCGAACCTATCTTCGAATTTGAATTCTCTGATTAGGGTCCCTCTAAATTTGAATTTCTATCCTTGTTTTGAAACCCATTATTGAATCATCAAGTGAGGGTGTATATTTGTAATAAAAAAAATGTTTATAGTGTGCTATTTGAGTTGTTGATGTTGATTTGGGTTTTCGATCGATTCGTCTGATCAACGCTATCGATAGGATTTCCAAAACACTTGAATAGAGCAAACTGACACAATATTATTTTCAATTTGGTAAATGAAATGAATTTGTATGATTATATATATAAGTTAATTTTTCTGGAATTTAATAAGTTAATTAAATTGGTTGTTTGAAATGATAATATTTGATTATCATTTATTGTTTTCTATAATGAATTTATAAACATGGTTTATAAATTGATTTGAAATTGAAATGAATTTAAAAATCAGGAATCTGAGAATTTAATTTCCAGTGATTTCAAGCTTTGGTTTTAAATTTTTTAAAATGTATATTATTGAAGGTATTTTCAAATAGAAACCGTTTTCAAAGAATTTTAAAATGTTGAAATCAGTGCTCTTCTCTTTGTCGCTGGAAAATAATTTCGATGATGGCGTCCGCATCATCGACATTCATTTTCGAGTTTCGAAGTGAAGAGACCATTCAGTAGCTTTGCTACACTTTGTTCGGAAATTTAATTTGATTTGAATTTCTGTGGTATAACCTGATTTATTATATATATAAAGATTAACTTTGATCTGATATATACTAGATATATTTATCTCAAAATTGTTTGAAGTAAATCGGAGATTTAAATTCTTAAGTTTATGATTTAAAGATGATTTCAATTATAAACTAAAGTAAAAAAAATTCGATAAATATTTGAACTTGAAATAATTGAATTTGAAAATTTTATTTGTATAGTACTAAATTGCATTTCAATATAACTTACCTAAATTATTCAGAAGTTAAA
This sequence comes from Allium fistulosum, assembly GCA_030737815.1. NCBI lineage: Eukaryota > Viridiplantae > Streptophyta > Magnoliopsida > Asparagales > Amaryllidaceae > Allium > Allium fistulosum. Next base: position 1,011,080,487 of record CM060908.1, read on the forward strand.
ATGTAATTGGATAATATACAATATAAAATGATTTTATAAATAAAATTTGAGTGTTTATAATAAATGTTATACACTTAGATTTTTAAATAAATAAAAAATCCTAATAAAGATGATAGAATAATAAGTTAATTGAATGAGATGAATATAATAAATTTTGTTCTAAAAGAATTAACAAATTGAAATTAGATCAACTTATGAAAATACCTTGAATTTAAAATCAATTATTGAATATAAATTAATTTAAATTGAAATTTATATGGTTTAAATTAATTTATATGGTTTAAATATATATGATAAGATATATTAAGTGGAACAAATTTAACAATAATTTGGAATAAAAGAATTAAATTTGTTGAATAAAATATGAGTATATTAAATGATTATACAAATTAATGATTTAGAAATTGTTAATTGAGGATGACTAGATAATAAGATAATGAATTTAGAAATATATAGATTGATTTAACTTAAGTCAACTCAAAGGGATTTAACCAAATTGTTAAATATTAATTAATTTAAATTGAAATTTATATGGTTTAAATTAATTTTACTTGTATTTCAATCTATTTTCTTTTTGGTTGTTTCTATTCTCCTACCTCCTACCTTTTCGGGGACGAAAAGTTTTGAGTGGGGGAGAGTGTAACGACCCGTAAATTTTAACTGTTTTAATAACATAATTAGTTGAAATTTTGTGTAATTTTAAACAATAAAATTTTGAAATAAAATTTTGGTATTTGGAATGCGTCTAATTAATCATAGCAACTGGTAAATTTTCATCAGATAATTTGAAAGTTTATTTTCTAGTGTAATTTTATTCCAATTTATATCAGTTAAAACTGATGATAATAAAATGTTTTCCAAACCTGAATATTTTTACATAAAAAAATTCTAAATCATCTTCTGACTGAGACGTCATTTTTCGTTTTTCCAAATTCGGACTTCTTTAGCTCCGTCGATCTTATTTCTCTGCGTTTTACTGCATTTTCCGCTAGTAGACAATTCGAATTTTTATAATTCGATTGTACCACTGATATATGTATACCGTTTTGATCGTCTTGTTGTGCTGATCTCCACAGTATATTCAATTTTGTGTTTTGAAATCCGGTACGCAGCGGATTTCGTGAAAACGGCAACCGTATCGGTACGTTTTAAAGTCTTTTGGTTTCGTGTATCACTTTATATTCCACCGTATAATACGTTTAGCCAATTGCCTTCGATATTTGCAGTAATCAATTGGCCTGACTTTTGCAATTCCACCTTTTCCCAAAATTTTGCCTTTTCATTTTGTTTTGTTCACATGCGTTTGGCGTTTACTTTCATTTCAGAGAAGAGAAAAATATATTTCTCTGCCATATCGGACTGTTGGTTTACAACCTTTCTCCTATTCACTTTAGCAAGCATGGCCTATTTTCTCCTCCCACTCTTGCTCTTTCCCCTCTAAACGCACCCTCACCATTGCTTTCCTCCAACCGTTTGGCCTCCACCCTCCATCAACGCCGGCCCATCAGCAGTTGCCACCACCACCTCCTCCGCTTGCCTCCTTCATCACGCAGCACCATCGGCCAAGCCGTGCAGTCGAGATCCCTTCACCACCCGCCTCCTCTCCGACCCGCTCGCCTTGAGAAGCAACCACGTCCATGTGGCCTCACCACCTTTCTTTTCCTAGACCCGCCGATCACCTTCTCTCCCCACCTCCGAGACCCCGCCGACCTGCCACCAGTCTTGCCTCCACGTCATCTAGTTTTTCCACCCCTCAGCAAAGTCGTGACCTCCACCTCACCCAAGCAGCCACGACCACCCTGTTCTCCGAGTCCCTGACCACCATCTACTCGGTATCGGGACTTCTCCTGACCGCCTTCTCCTTGCTCCGGCACGCTAGCCTTTGCCTGCTGTCTGCCAGTCGGCCTTTCTCCTAGGTTTGCTCTATTTGTTATATATATATATATATAAGGGATTTTTAAATACTGTTTTAAGAAGATACATAAGCTTGGATAAGTACTGTATTTCGTTTGATTGTAAATGTTTAAGTTCTGTTTATTATATAAAAGTACCAACTATAAGATCTGTTATATACCTATATATGTTTATAAATTTTGTTTTCAGCAAATATATGCTTCAATCTGTTAGTTAAGTATGTAAGTATATATATATATATATATATATATATATATTAGTTTGGGTTTTGTATAGGTATATATATAGGCGCTGATGATATACAAAGTTATATATGCTTAGCTATTATATGATATATATATATATACATTAGTAAATTTTACACGTATTTTATGTCCTAAAGTATTATGTATTTTATATTATAAAGTTTTATCTGGTTGTTTCTATCATTATATCTAAAGTAAGAAAAGGGAATATGGTACGTACAGGCTTATATATTGCTTTGTCTAGGCAGGCATTTTACGAGTCTTCTTTTGTCTATATATAAGTTATGACAGTGTAGAGTTATATTAGTTTTCTTCATTGATTTTTTTAAAGATAATATATAGGCTTATATTTGTCAGTAGTTGTATATATTAGCTTTTATACAAGAACATAAGTTCTGTTTAAATATATATAGATGTATAGGTATGTACGGGTATGGTGTTGAGTTACGGTAGTTATAATACTATAAATGAAGATAAACGTTTCGGCTTGGAAGTTTGGAATATAAATTTTGGGTTCATATATATTAAGTCATGTTGATCTTTTATAATTATTGATGTTAAGTTATAGTAGATATATTTTCCATTTATATTAAGTTGATCTGAAATTATATATATAAAGATTTATTTTTAATATATGTCTTTAAATTGATTTTTAGGAAGATAAATTTTATAATAACAATATATATATGTTTATTTTATTCCCTATAAGTCTACAATATTATAAATTGTACAGTATATATATATATATAGTTTATATATGACTGTTATTACTGTTTTGAAATTTGCTAATGGCATTGTCATTTTATTGAGTTCTGTGAGATGTCTATTGGTTTTGTAAGTGATTTAAAATATGTATATACAATATGTATTTGTGACTCTTGATATATATATTGTTGTTCCTATCAAGCCGATTCTAATTATTCCATCAATTCTTTATATATCAGCCTTGTCCGTCAAAATTCGTACCCATCTCATTTTGCTTTGGACTTCGTAGCTTGCTCTGTTGTCAAACTCTCTAGCCTCGAAAGGTGAGCAATCACTATGATTAACGTTCTTATATTTATTAAATTTGATTTCAATTGAAACGTCAATTGAAATATGCTGCTGCTAGTTATTTACATTGCTATATATATGTCATTATCTGTATCTGTTCACCTGTGACATCTGACACCATTATCTGTAATTTATATTTCTATATGTATGTCATTATCTGTATCTGTTCACCTGTGACATCTGACACCATTATCTGTTATTTATCACTGATGATATATGCCTGTTACTGTTGTTATATTTTTATCATATCTGTTATCACTCTGCAAGTTCCCTGTTAATATAGAATTCACTATGGGTTGAAATGATACATACCGGAACGATCTGTAGAATAGGAGAAAATTATTATGGGTTGAAATGATAAACCCAAGCGATTTTCATTTGAATTGAATTTGGGGTTACGGGTTGAAAAGATATATACCCGTAAACTTTAGAGACATCAGAACTGCCACTGCTCTTAAATTGTTTTGGCATTTTATTAACAACAATAACTTATAGTCTAGCTGGATGTACAACAGATACTGTAAAGATAAACACTTTTGGACTATGGATATTGATAATAACAGCTCTTGTACCTGGAAATCTATCCTTAAACACAGACAGAAAGGCATTCAACATATACAAAGAAATATAGTTGATGGGCAAAATACACTTCTATGGCACGACGCGTGGATTAACAATGAACTTTTAGTTAACATACTTGGGTGGGATGCTCTCGGTTTAAATGGTGGCGACAATTTGAAGGTCAGCAGCATTATACAAGATAACATGATAAATCCAGAGACATTCCATTTCACTAGACAAATTAACCAAATCAAGAATGTGGTTATTTCAACTAAGACCTGGAACAATAACCCCAATGGATTTACCTTCTACTCAGCATGGGATTGTGCTAGAAATCATTTTCAGACAATTAATTGGTCTAAAGTTATCTGGAGTTACTGCAACAGCCCTAAAATGGCTTTATGTGCGTACAAAGTTATGCTAAACAGAATTCCTACCAAAGATAAAATGACTGAATGGGGTTACACTATAGATCCTATATGTGTACTTTGCAATTGTGAATCAGAAGATAGAAATCACCTGTTTTTCCAATGTTCTTACTCGGCCTATCTTTGGACTCGAAATAAAATGAAGCTAGGCATGATTCTGAATGGTCCTTTGCTGATTGATGTAGAAGCCACTGCTTTATACGACACCTTTAAAGTTACTAACCAGATCCAAGATCTGGCCTTCTGCAGCTTCGTCACCATCATCTATCACATATGGCTGGAACGAAACTCACGTATCCATGATGGGAGGGAAATTGACAAGCTTCGAAGATGGAATCTAGTTGAAATTGACATTAAATATCAGATGACAAAAAGTAGGAAGCAGACTAGGGGATCGAGAGAAAATGATGAGATCTTAGAAAGATGGGGCATTGACCTAGTGGATACCGGCTAAAGCTTCGAGCTTGCTCACTTACTTTTCTCAGCCGGTCAACTGAAGATGGAAAGTTTTAGTTTAAAGTTGAGATTTTCTTTTCTTTTTGATAGTAGTGGCTTTGTCCTCTACCACGTAGAAGAGTTGAATGTAACAGGGTTGCTTTTGTTTTCCTATTTATTTTTCTTTCAGACAGTATTTACATAAACGTTGTATTTTTTATTGATGCGTTATCAATAAAGCACCGCACTCTTTTTCTCCTACTAATTATCACGCCGATAGTTAGTAAGGTTTTTAATGAGGCGGTTTACCCATTTTCAAAAAAATATATTTAAATTACGGATTGAAATGATAAATATCCGTATCACTTGACCATAGGGTAGAAAATTATATACAGACACCGTTGGTCTTTATATAAATATTTGAAAAATAATTTCTATGGGTTTGAAGGAAATATATGGTTGTAATAAATATTGATTTTAAAGATCTAATAAAGTTGATTTAATAAAGTCGATTTAATCAATATAAAATAGTGTTTAAGTATTTATGTAAATTTATATTTTCAAATATAGAGTTTATAATGATTCAGGTTGGAAAGATAAATTGAAATTGATTTGAAATTATATTTATTTAAGAATTTTACTTAAATAAGGTTGATTTGAGATTTATTAAATTTAAAAATTGAAAGATATGTTTTATAACTTGAATTTGATTAAAAGTGACTTAAATGAATATTTCAAACTTATATAAATTTGAATGGGATATTTTGTTTATTTAAATTTTTAAATTGAAGTCGTATTTAGATGTATTGAAATGATTAAGAAATATCTCAGAAAACAAAATGTAATGAAATTAAATTGAGATATAAATGGAATTATCAAATTTAGTTTTGAAATGTGAATATTTTTAGCTTTGAAATATATTGGAATTGAAATGGCTTATTTTATGGTTTAAATATGTATTTGAAATCGATAGATTGAAATGGTTATTTAGAAACTGAATCGAATTGAAATTGATGATTTGAGATTTGATTAAATTAAAATTTTGGAATTCGAGTTAATTTGAATCGATTTGTGAAATTTGAGGAAACTATTTTATTTATAAAGTAATTTTAAATTATATTTAAACTATTGATATTTTACTTTATAAATTATTGTAATATAAAATATTTTGATATAAATCATTTTAATATAAATTATTTTATTTATAAACTATTTTATTATATATACTAATTTTAATATCTAAACTGCTTAAAAGAAAAGTGTTATGATTTCCAAAATGCTATAATTTAAAAGTGTTATGATTTCCAAAATGATATGATTTCAAAGCTGTGATTTCCAAAGTGTTTTGATTTTTAAAAGACTATGATTTCGAAAGCGTTATAACTTTGGAAAAGTACTATGATTTTGGAAATGGATTTATTTGAAGTGAAAGTGATATCGTATTGATATGGTTTTGAAATGGCAATGATATGTCGGTTTTGAAATATAACTATTTTGAAAGTTTATTAAATGACCATCGGTGTAATAATACGTAGTTATTAAAGAGACCGGGATTGGATATGGACATACTCTCTGTCGATACCGAAACCACTTTAATAACTAATATACGCGGAGTGTTGATCCAGAACGAAGTGGATGGTTTTGATGAACGCGTTGATTGAAGAAAGAGAACGATTTTGGATGACCCCTGACATGACTAAAACAGGAGCCGCGCCGGGCCATTGAGGTTCGCCACCTCTAGCGGACACACTTCTTCGATACCATATCTATTACTTATGTGATTCGATTTGGGTGCGCCCCTTGATTTGGGAGTGTTTTTTTCGCGGTGTTGAGGTAGTAGCTGCTATGCTCAACATCAGTCCGGATCACGCAACTACTAGTATCCTAGTTGGTATCGCCTCATGTACCTTGTCATACTGATTATCCTATTCGCGACCACTACGATTTGTTTTGTGTTATACCTATGGGGTACCCTCTGATAACCACTAGTTTACGGTGGGGCTTACGGTGCTGTATAAACTATGACATGGTAAAAATGTGTTAAGGGTGGAATGGGCCATGACTTAACGCTATTTTGATATCATACTTTACTGATTAGACATTATCTACTTAGCGTACACTACTACATAGTAGATAGTTTAACGGATCCTTAGAGGATGGTTACCCCAAACATCTTTTGAGTTACTTATATTTCAGTTGTCATTTCACTTGAGCTGGATTTATTGATATAAGAATGTTAATCCTGACTCGAGTGTTTTGTGTTTTTCTTTACGCTCGGGTCAGACTGAGTGTACCAGTATTCGAGATTCACCCTTTGGAGTTGGAGCTTCGCTTGGAGATCCAGCTATCTATCCAGCTTTCAAATATTCAGTTTATTCCGATGATGTATTCTAATATTGTATTTGACTATTGTATTCGAGACTTATGTTGTATCCTGTTTAACTCTGTTTTCTTATATATAGTATCTTCATGAACTACTATTCTTTTGTTTCCGCTGCATTATTGTTATATTACTCTGTGTATGCGATCTGTAATTATTTTATTTACTGTATATGCTGAGTTTTGCCAATTTAAAGTAACAATCTATTGTTTTGAATTATTCAAGTCCGACATGTGTGGATTTATTGTCGATTTGAATGGTCCAAAATAGTGGGTCGTTACAACCTCTCTCCTAAAAGGAAGTATTAAGTAACCTAGTGAGACTCCAAATAAATAAGGATGTCTTTAAAAGGGTTTACTTCAGGTATTAAGTGGTTATATGGCCCGTCTCCCTACCGAAAGAAGTAACCTAATGAGATTCCATATTTATAATTAAGAGTGATGGTGGATATCTCGGGAAGGGTTCACTTTACGTTTGAGGTATTAAGTGACTGTAGGGTCCGCCTCTTTCCTATAAAATAAGTATTAAGAATCCCAATGAGATTTCCAAGCAATGTTAGCTAGATAGTACTAGTGAGGAGGCCACCTTGGAGTTAGGTATTAAATGAAAAAGGCCTACCTACAAATAGATGTTAAATGGCCAGGGGTCTGCCTAGTCCTTATTAATGAGGTATTAAGTGACTTTTTATAGTCTCTCATGTTGCTAAGGCCGTAATAATGATAGTACCTGTGAGGAGTCCACTTGGGGATAGGTATTAAGTGATGGGAGCCTGCATCGAATATAAGTTTTAAATAGTTAGAACACCGCCTAGTCCTTTTTAAAGATATTAAATGGCTTGGGTACAGTCTATTACATGGCTACGATTTTATCGATGATAGATGTGTTAATAGTTGAACATTAAATGTCGGAAGCCTTAAATAGTGGTTAAAGGTCTTTGTAGCTAGGACCCACCAACTATTGACAGCATTGTTAGGAAACCACCTTGGGAGTAGGTCTTAAATGATGGGGTCTACCTTGACTTAGGTCTTAAATGACAGGGTCTACCTTGATTAAGGTATCAAATGGCAGAGTCCGCCTATTTCTCTTTTAAAGTATTATAGAAGCCTGCTTCATATTTAGAAGTATTAAGTGGAAAATGGGTCTGAAAGTATCGGGTGATGGATAATGCTTCATCAGTATTTTGTACCTTGGGAAGGGGTAGGTAAGTAATTGTGTGTGCGATGAAAGGTTAGATTATAATTATTAACCTTAATGGATAAAACTACTAAATGGAAACCAATCGGTATAAATTTATGTTATGAACAGTTTATAGATTTTTCCAGTCACCAGAACATTGTTATGACCTCCTCCTCGTTACAACCCACAGGATAGATTTAGAGGAATGGGTCATTGAAGTTGGATGTGCTTTGTTGGTTGAGAAGTCTTCTTTTCTCTCATGCTTGATGTTGATGTGACAATCTGCTATCCAAAGAATGTCATTAATTCCAAGGTAGTAGTCATAGTCAGTTATCTTATCCTATTATTTTTCCGCTGTGAGTTTAGATTTCTATCAATCTCTGATAGTGCTCATGCTTATTACAGATACCAAATCCAATGATCTGTGCGTTGATGGACTTGGGTTTTGGTTTTTGTTGAAATTTAGGTCCATGGAGGTACGAGTTGTTACAATGGTGCTTGAAACCCCAATCAGGATAATTACTATTCACAACCGGAGAGTGCATGCTATGTGTGGGCCAAGTCACGTTACTGATATTGACCCAGAATAAGCCATGCATGGGGAACTAAGGAATCACCATAACTCTTCAACAAGATGCCCATCAACTTTTGAATGACTTCGGGCCATAGTGGACCACATCACTGCATTTAACAACTATCGAAAAATATGATCGGAATGCTAACCCATCGGTCCACATCATTGCATTTAACTTCATCACTCAGGCCGGCCGAATTTCCGACCCTGCAAAATGTCTACTCTTCCTATCCACTCTTACTGGACTGACTTTCTGCTGGTTCCTACATCTATAGCCAGGCAACATTCATTCTTGGACCCAATTGTGTGCAGACTTCAAAACCAGGTTCTTTGCTTCAAAGACCCATGTCATAATGGCTAGTGAGCTAGGTAACATCATGTAGGGGCTAACCAAGAATCTTCGATCGTATGTAAATTGTTTCAACAAGGATTCCACCCAGCTAGGGGTGTCATTAAGAATAACCCAGTTGTGTCCCTCTATAACGCTCCACCTCTATACTCACAATAACAAAGAGTATTAAAAGAAATATTGTCTGTTATTATGAAGCATAAGGCTGGATAGAAGCGGCCATCCGTAGTTAGCCTTACACTAGTATTGGTTACCTCGATAGGAGTGGTATATATTTTAAATTTTTCCATCTCTTATTTATTCACTCCCATCAACATACCCAATTCCAGTATAAAACGAACTACGATGGTTCATAATGGTTTAGGACAATATATATAATACTAACACAAATACAAAAAGATGCGGAACACAGATAACAAAAGTCTCATATATATATAACTGATGTCAGTGACAATACATTTGACACAATACATATGATACAACTACAACTGTCGACTCTGGAGGTTATATATACACGTACATTATCAACTAATATACATGAATACATATCACCCTATACTATGACACGACTACTCCAAAAGATGTGAAAAGTCTTCATAGCTCAAACAGCAACTCAAAGCAGGAAATCTACAACCTGAAATAACTCTGGTCTGACCCGAGTATTAAATTCAAAAGAAAATAATACACGGGTCAGTCTAATTCAAACTCAGTTATTAATGCACAGAAGCAATAATAATAAAATATCAAATAGGCGACAGTCACAGAAATCTCGTGTATCCAACTCCTCGATATAAGAATCGGATAACGGTAGATATAACACTAAACAGTGTTAACAACAAATCAGCAAATCCAAATCAAATTTCGGTGTGGCTGCAGTACACGCACGCGTGCACTGCCTCACCACTACCGCGATGCAATACACGAAAGCTCAATGAAAATCACAAACGAACACAAGGTCAAACCCGAGCGTTTAAACTGGATTCAACTCAGGCATAACACAAAACTGTCAAGAACAATTTACTCTACCAGAAACACATGAACAAGAAATGAACACCCAATATGGCAACATGATTATCAAAGTAGACTACAGTACTCAAAACTACAAACTGGTCAATGCAACGAAAACATGAATGACTAGTTTCGACCAAGAATATACAGATGTCACCAACTCGAGCACAAATGTAGCATGCTCAAAGTAACCACATAGATGCAACTCGACTAACAGCAATATGTTAAAACCAGAATGTGCCGTGAAGACTCAACTAACCGGTTCAGATCAAATGAAGAGTAACTGCAAATCATCCAAGTACAAAGGCACGGCAATGCACTTCGATGATCAGCTTAGGACAACGTGCAGTGACCACAAATGTATAGCCACAACTATGCAAAACTACTCCAACCATAAATCAAGCTAAACTGCACATGAAAATCAAGTGCAGTGCAACTCAATGTTACAAAAGGTTCCAGACTCGATTGTATCAACTACAATCATCAAATCTAAATGCACCAGGCTACACTAAGGATCTAACAAACTGAAAGGCTTGCCAACACCAATAGACAATGCAGACAACCGGGATGAGATCAGTTACATGAAGAGCAGGAACTCCATAAGTATGTACACGAATTTTCAATCAAGTCAGAGTATAAGACTTCCAGTGTGCAATGCAGACTTCAAGAAATACAACAGAGAATTGAAATCAAGTGAAGTTGAGACAAGCCAATGCTAACATAAAATTTACATGTATGCAATAGTAGTGAACATGTATATGGTCAAGTTCTGTATCACTGCAACACAATCAATTAATAAAACAAAACTGGCAACAAAATGCTCCAAGGCGGACTCCAACACAATATGTACAAAGTCCATCATGCAAGCAAAATTACATGTATACATATGCAACAGACATGTACATTGGAATCTGATTCAAGGAAGGCAAACAACTGAAGCAGGACTCGATTGAATCAAGTATAGCAAGATGGTAGTGACGCTATCAAGACAACAATGAGAAACATGTTGCAATGATCACAAACTCCACTAACATATGTATAATAGAGCATATACAAGAGACTACATAACTCAAACTAGCAACAGTTCTAAAGTCAACAAAACAGAAGTGAAGACTACAATGCTAGATTTCGAATCAAGTAGAGCAGGCAACAGTGAACACTACAGGAACAGTGAACACTAAGCATGTTAATGACAAAGCAATGCAAACTACAAGGACTCCAATGACCAAGGGCACCCAAGATCAAACTACAGCATGGCAATGATGCAACTAATCAGAGGTGGAGGCTTGAAGCATCAGATCAAACAGAAGCATGAAACAGGTCAATACCCAAGCAACAATAGAAAGGTAATAAACCAACACATGTGCCAGTGGAACATAGTAATATCAACTCAAAATAACAATACAGTGGATGCTGCAACACACGCAAAAGTCTCAAGACCAATGAATTGTTATGGTTGACCAGGCAGCAACCAAAACAATACATCATGGCTCGAATAACAAAATTGACACACATTGAAGTGTCATATACAAACCAGGTATACATGAGCCAAGGTTAACAAGAACTAAATCAAAGCCATGACAGTCGAAGAACAAAAGTCGGAGCTGCCAAAATATCATCGCAATACTATCATAATCAAAAACCAGCAAATTGTGGAAATCGTCACATAAACAAAATCAAGACAGAATGATATGAAGTACAGGAATGCAATGTTCCAGTAGCAGTCTTAATCAAAGATAAATTTCTTTATCGAAGTCAACATTAAAAATTGCAGAGAATTCAAACCAACAATTTCAAACCAAAGTCAGAAATCAAACCAAAAACATGAATCAATCAAGAACATCATCACCATTGTGATACAACAGTCAAGACAAAATGGCCGGAATCCTAAATCAACAAGTAAAATCGACCAGGGACGAAAGTGCTACCAGAGGCGGTGAACAATATAGCCAAAGTCGGATAAAAACAACGTCGTCCAACTCAAATCAAAAATCATCAAATTAAACGAACTCGATAAAGGCAGAGAAAATCATCAACATTCGAACTAAATTGAACTATCGAAGCATGGGTTGAATTAGATGTGAGTGACAAAGATCACTCACGTTAATCGCCAAATCGAAGCAACGGCGAGCTCAATCAAGTGGCCGCGAACCTCTCAAGAGGCGATCGATCTATAGAGCAAGAAAATGGAACTCGAACGAGCATCTGAAATCGGCAACCATGAATTTACTAAAACCCTGATTTTGAATTTGGGGACGAGGACGAATGAACTCGACCGCCATTTATTCTCGTTTGTTTACTTTAGGGTTTTCAAAATTGAATGAATGGAGAAAGTGGAACGGGTGTTGGATTTTATCACGGCACCAACAAGAAGAACATAGGCCAAGATTCAAAGCCCACGAACCATTAAACTAATTTGTAATTTGTAAAAGAATTTAAACCGGATAAAAATTCCAAACAGCGAACAACAATTTTTATCGTCATTGGACGAAAATAAAGCGTTATAAAACTCTGGGTTGTCACAGACTCCCCTCCTTATAGAAATTGCGTCCCCGTAATTTTCATAATTAAGGTTGTCAATAACAATTATTTTTCTAACATAAACGGGTTAAGCTAGAAAAATAAAGATCGAGAACACCAATACTGAAGAAAACTTTTAATTCCATAAAAGAAGTTAACAAATTCTCACAAAATCTAATCATCTAATAGATAATCAGAAAACAACAAAACTGAATAAATGCAATTATCAGCAATATTCAATTATCAATTTGATAATTAGAATACAGAAATCAAAAAACAACAATATCTAATTATCAACAAAGATAATTAGAAAACAAAATTCGCAAATCGCAAAACTGCAAATATCTAGTTATCCAACAGATAAATAGAAAACACGAACTTCATAATCAGCAAACTATAACTATCAACAGAGATAGATAGAAAACAGCAGTTTAATATAATCAACATAATCTAGAATCAATTAGAGACTAGAAAATCTTACAATCAGCAAAATTAGCAATTGCCTAATTATCAAAACGATAATTATTCAATTATCAAAAACGATAATCAGAAATCTCAAATCAACAAATATTCAATTATCAAAAACGATAATCGAATCTCAAATCAACAAATATTCAATTATCAAAAACGATAATCGAATCTCAAATCAACAAATATTCAATTATCAAAAACGATAATCGAATCTCAAATCAACAAATATTCAATTATCAAAAACGATAATCGAATCTCAAATCAACAAATATTCAATTATCAAAAACGATAATCGAATCTCAAATCAACAAATATTCAATTATCAAAAACGATAATCGAATCTCAAATCAACAAATATTCAATTATCAAAAACGATAATCGAATCTCAAATCAACAAATATTCAATTATCAAAAACGATAATCGAATCTCAAATCAACAAATATTCAATTATCAAAAATGATAATCAAATCTCAAATCAACAAACATTCAATTATTCAATACAGTATACATGTACACATACTCTTATGGAATTAACTCATTTTAATTCCATAGTTCAGCTCTAAATCTCGATTTATCAATTTAATTTGGTCATATCTCTTTGCCATTGAACACCATGTGTGCATTGCAAGGGACTTAATTCTGTTAACCCCTGCACAAAGGCCTATAGGACTTAAACAAGTCATGCACATGCCCATCATACTCCTTATAATGAATAGATCAAGGCTTCTCTCCTAGATTAGTTTTATAATCTAGTGACCAGTCTCATTTCTTATTTCAAAAAATTTCAACTGTCCATACTTTCATTCATGAAAATAATGCTTTATTTCATTTTTCCAGTTGTCTCATTCAAAATTTGTTTTATCACTTGCATATCTCCTATATTCAAGAATGTCATGATCTCTTAAACAAATCCAGTAGAATTCTATAAAAATTCTTATACTCAATTCTATTGTGAACATAGGGTAAGGTTTTAGAGAAAAACCCATAAAACATTTTAGCTTTAGATCTAAACAAATCAGCACATAAATAATTTATTGCATTGTTCATCTCCAATTTAAAACAATCTAGACATAAGCATGAACCTCCTTTGTTCACACTGCCTAGCTTATTTTCCAGTTCCATCTTACATTTTTATATGGTCTAAACTATTGCCTTTGAACACAAAGTGTGCATTGCAAAGGACTCAATTCTGTTAACCTTTGCGCAGAGGCCTTCATGACTTGAACAAGTCATGCACATACCCATCATCCACCTGATGATGAGTAGATCAAGGCACCTCTCCTAAATTACTTGGTAATTTAGAGACCATACATATTTATTCATTTAAGGAATTTTCCTTTTTAACTCCAGAAATACTCTTGTAATCCTTTCTTCATTTCATAAGTAGGGAATTTAATTTCCTTAAAAATCATATCTAAACATACCAACATTCATACCAAATTTCACAACCCATTTCAAAGTCAGTTCTGCTTGATGACATTTTTTTTTCAATATTGCTTTGTTCATATCAATTTTTAAATGAACTAGACATGAGCATAAACCTCTTTATTCATAATGCCTAATCCATTATTATTATTCAACACCCTATTTCTCAGTAAATTAATCAAATTATTTTTTTTATATAAAAACTGAGTCATAAACTCATTTCTGTAATCAGGTTATATGATTGATTAAACAATTTTCAAAACAAAATTAGCCAATGCCAAAAACAAATCAAAACAGCAACAAAAAATTCAACCAAAATGCCATTCATGATCATCATATATTTATTCAGAGAAATAAAGATTAACAGAAATCATAATATGATTTTCATATAAAATAATTGGCTGCCCTTACTTGGGTCTTAATGCCATAAATCTCATAAGTGATTATCACTCACCTTCCTCTTCTTTTGAAAGTGCAAACTGTAAAATTTTGTAAAACAATTTTCATTTTTAAAACGATTTCCAATCACGTGATTAAAGCAGCAATATTAGTAACAATTTCGATAAGGAAATTGTACTTCTCAAAACACCGTAAAATTGTATCTCAAAATCATCATTGCGGAATAACTGCTTGAAAATCCACTTTTAAAAATTCGACGGTTATTGAAGCCAAAGCGACAGAAATTTTTAAACGTCAAAATTTACATCAAAATGTTATATCAATGAATTTTCATTCATCAAAATGCCACAAAACACCGTGCTTCAAAATTTAGCACCGATGTAATAATCCCGTTATAAAATAACGGCAACAAAATACGTTTAAACCAAACACCGATTCAACGTTAAATTAATGCAGTAACGTGCAACTCAAATTTGCACGTACTACAAAATGAACAAAGAAATCATTCGAATATATCTTCAATGAAGATAATTCAAAATAGCAAAAATCTAATCAACATGTGATTAGCATAAAAGAAAATCAGCAAAAATCTCAACAAGAATCACATAACTGCAATCGTTTCGAATCCTCAATTCGGATTCGATATTCTCAAAGAAACAAAATAAACACAGCTATGTAAACAGCAAACGAAATTTATTTCAATTTCATATTTTGATTTTTAAATCAAAAAAGATTATCAATTGTACTCAGCGAAGACAGTTTCACTGTTTCCGCTGCGCACTCTGATAAACAGAACACAATTTAATCAAACCAACAAAACACAGTTTCACTTTTATTTTTAAATAAAGATATTTAAAAATTTCATCATAATTTCAAAACTTTAGTTTTGACTCAAATCACAAATAAAACATCGACCAATAGTTGTAACACATGTTCCATCTAAGTTATGTTATATATTATGTCCATAAACCCTAAGCTTTGATACCAACTGTAACGCCCCACCTCTATACTCACAATAACAAAGAGTATTAAAAGAAATACTGTCTATTATTATGAAGAATAAGGCTGGATAGGAGCGGCCATCCGTAGTCGGCCTTACACTAGTATTGGTTACCTCGATAGGAGTGGTATATATTTTAAATTTTTCCATCTCTTATGTATTCACTCCCATCGACATACCCAATTCCAGTATAAAACGAACTACGATGGTTCATAATGGTTTAGGACAATATATATAATACTAACACAGATACAAAAAGATGCGGAACACAGATAACAAAAGTCTCATATATATATAACTGATGTCAGTGACAATACATTTGACACAATACATATGATACAACTACAACTGTCGACTCTGGAGGTTATATATACATGTACATTATCAACTAATATACATGAATACATATCACCCTATACTATGACACGACTACTCCAAAAGATGTGAAATGTCTTCATAGCTCAAACAGCAACTCAAAGCAGGAAATCTACAACCTGAAATAACTCGGGTCTGACCCGAGTATTAAATTCAAAAGAAAATAATACACGGGTCAGTCTAATTCAAACTCAGTTATTAATGCACAGAAGCAATAATAATCAAATATCAAATAGGCGACAGTCACAGAAATCTCATGTATCCAACTCCTCGATAAGAGAATCGGATAACGGTAGATATAACACTAAACGGTGTTAACAACAAATCAGCAAATCCAAATCAAATTTCGGTGTGGCTGCAGTACACGCACGCGTGCACTGCCTCGCCACTACCGCGATGAAATACACGAAAGCTCAATGAAAATCACAAACGAACACAAGGTCAAACCTGAGCGTTTAAACTGGATTCAACTCAGGCGTAACACAAAACTGTCAAGAACAATTTACTCTACCAGAAACACATGAACAAGAAATGAACAACCCAATATGGCAACATGATTATCAAAGTATACTACAGTACTCAAAACTACAAACTGGTCAATGCAACGAAAACATGAATGACTAGTTTCGACCAAGAATATACAGATGTCACCAACTCGAGCACAAATGTAGCATGCTCAAAGTAACCACATAGATGCAACTCGACTAACAGCAATATGTTAAAACCAGAATGTGCTGTGAAGACTCGACTAATCGGTTCAGATCAAATGAAGAGTAACTGCAAATCATCCAAGTACAAAGGCACGGCAATGCACTTCGATGATCAGCTTAGGACAACGTGCAGTGACCACAAATGTATAGCCACAACCATGCAAAACTACTCCAACCATAAATCAAGCTAAACTGCACATGAAAATCAAGTGCAGTGCAACTCAATGTTACAAAAGGTTCCAGACTCGATTGTATCAACTACAATCATCAAATCTAAATGCACCAGGCTACACTAAGGATCTAACAAAATGAAAGGCTTGCCAACACCAATAGACAATGCAGACAACCGGGATGAGATCAGTTACATGAAGAGAAGGAACTCCATAAGTATGTACACGAATTTTCAATCAAGTCAGAGTATAAGACTTCCAGTGTGCAATGCAGACTTCAAGAAATACAACAGAGAATTGAAATCAAGTGAAGTTGAGACAAGCCAATGCTAACATAAAATTTACATGTATGCAATAGTAGTGAACATGTATATGGTCAAGTTCAATATCACTGCAACACAATCAATTAAGAAAACAAAACTAGCAACAAAATGCTCCAAGACGGTCTCCAACACAATATGTACAAAGTCCATCATGCAAGAAAAAGTACATGTATACATATGCAACAGACATGTACATTAGAATCTGATTCAAGGAAGGTAAACAACTGAAGCAGGACTCGATTGAATCAAGTATAGCAAGATGGCAGTGACGCTATCAAGACAACAATGAGAAACATGTTGCAATGATCACAAACTCCACTAACATATGTATAATAGAGCATATACAAGAGACTACATAACTCAAACTAGCAACAGTTCTAAAGTCAACAAAACAGAAGTGAAGACTACAATGCCAGATTTCGAATCAAGCAGAGCAGGCAACAGTGAACACTACAAAAACAGTGAACACTAAGCATGTTAATGACAAAGCAATGCAAACTACAAGGACTCCAATGACCAAGGGCACCCAAGATCAAACTACAGCATGGCAATGATGCAACTGATCAGAGGTGGAGGCTTGAAGCATCAGATCAAACAGAAGCATGAAACAGGTCAATACCCAAGCAACAATAGAAAGGTAATAAACCAACACATGTGCCAGTGGAACATAGTAATATCAACTCAAAATAACAATACAGTGGATGCTACAACACACGCAAAAGTCTCAAGACCAATGAATTGTTATGGTTGACCAGGCAGCAACCAAAACAATGCATCATGGCTCAAATAACAAAATTGACGCACATTGAAGTGTCATATACAAACCAGGTATACATGAGCCAAGGTTAACAAGAACTAAATCGAAGCCATGGCAGTCGAAGAACAAAAGTCAGAGCTTCCAAAATATCATCGCAATACTATCATAATAAAAAACCAGCAAATTGTGGAAATCGTCACATAAACAAAATCAAGACCGAATGATATGAAGTACAGGAATGCAATGTTCCAGTAGCAGTCTTAATCAAAGATAAATTTCTTTGTCGAAGTCAACATTAAAAATTGCAGAGAATTCAAACCAACAATTTCAAACCAAAGTCAGAAATCAAACCAAAAACATGAATCAATCAAGAACATCATCACCATTGTGATACAACAGTCAAGACAAAATGGCCGGAATCCTAAATCAACAAGTAAAATCGACCAGGGACGAAAGTGCTACCAGAGGCGGTGAACAATATAGTCAAAGTCGGATAAAAACAACATCGTCCAACTCAAATAAAAAATCATCAAATTAAACGAACTCGATAAAGGCAGAGAAAATCATCAACATTCGAACTAAATTAAACTATCGAAGCATGGGTTGAATTAGATGTGAGTGACAAAGATCACTCACCTTAATCGCCAAATCGAAGCAACGGCGAGCTCAATCAAGTGGTCGTGAACCTCTTAAGAGGCGGTCGATCTATAGAGCAAGAAAATGGAACTCGAACGAGCATCTGAAATCGACAACCATGAATTTACTGAAACCCTGATTTTGAATTTGGGGACGAGGACGAATGAACTCGACCGCCATTTATTCTCGTTTGTTTACTTTAGGGTTTTCAAAATTGAATGAATGGAGAAAGTGGAACGAGTGTTGGATTTTATCACGGCACCAACAAGAAGAACATAGGCCAAGATTCAAAGCCCACGAACCATTAAACTAATTTGTAATTTGTAAAAGAATTTAAACCGGATAAAAATTCCGAACAGCGATTAACAACAATTTTTATCGTCATTGGACGAAAATTAAGCGTTATAAAACTCCGGGTTGTCACACCCTCTGCTTGGGATGAGGTACAAGTCAAGATATGGAAAGAGTTACAACAGTAGTCGGCCATGTCCCTAACTGATTCTATTAACGAGCGAATGACATCATGAGGATGGAAGATGCTAATCTTTCAAAAAATGATGCCAAAGCTCGACGTTCGAACAAAGCCGGTCCCCGTGTGACAACCGACCATCGAGGTAATGGTGGGTACAACAATAATAAAAGTACACCCAATACAAGCCCAGGTATGCAAACTAAGCCACATTGAATCGAGATATAGAATCCATATATCTTACGACCAGGGACCAAGTAGCATTCTAAAGACCTCCCACCATAAGTGGCGGTAGAAGGGAGGAACCATGCGGAAATGGAAAATATTGTGAGTTCCATAAAGTCAACGACCACTTTACCTACGAGTGCCGCATATTGAAGGATGTGATAGAAACACATATCCAGAAAAGTGTGCTTGTGGAATATGTTTGATAGGGTCAATCAAGGAATAACTCATAGCAATCAACTAGCTTAACCCCAGTCGCCAAACAACAATGTCTCAGCTATAACGAACATTTTAATCATCTGTGGAGGCCCACATGCGGCTGGAAGCAACCGAGGAGCATGGTCCCGGTACCAGAGAGAAGTGGGTTTGGCAGGCCAGGTTTATTCATTAGAACACAAATGTCCAAAGCGCATAGATTGGAGGTAGATAAGCCCATCACATTCACTACCGAGGACAGAGAAGCCGTCTCTTACCCTCATCACGATCCTATAGTTATCGCCCTTACAATGTAAATGCAAATGTACATCGGGCCTTCGTGGATGACGGAAAATCATTCAACGTCATGTTCAGACATGTTCTTGAGCCACTTAAGCTAACCCTATGCCTTTTCTATCTATGGATTTGGAACGTCAGCATTATTCCAATAGGGATGATCACTCTCATGGCCACCTTCGGCAAAGGGCCCCTTACTACAAAGATACATGTAAAATTTGTAACGGTTGCTTGCTCGTCTACTTATAACCTCTTAATAGGACGACCGACCCTAGCGCAGCTCGATGTAATTGTCTCATACAACCGAATCATCAAGAAATTCCCTATTTGAAGCAGGGTGGGTGAAAATCAAGGCAACCAACCAAAAGTAGGGGAGTGTTATAGAACCTCCCTTTGGCAAGTGAAGAAGGGTATCCTCATGCTTTAACAAGAGCTCGCAATGGTCAATGCGAGTCACTCGAGAGAACCATCGAGCTGGTCGGTGCTCTAATACATCCTAAGACCAAACCAAACTTTGAAGTAGAGGCATCAATGCAAACGAATCCCCACATAAGGACACTTAAGCCCAGCAGCACTACCATCCAACCTAGGGGCTAAAATAATCAACTAGATGAAGTCATGGTTATTAATGATGTGTCACCCAGGACAGTGCTCGAGCTGGTCAATGCTTCCGTTCATGCCAGGACCATCCCTACTCATGAAGAAATAGTTGCTAACAGCGTGTTACCCAGGAGTAACCCCAAGCATATCAGCACTCTGGTTCATGTTGGGACCACCTAAAGCGGTGAAGCTATGCCAATTAGTTATGTGTCAACTAAGAGAACCCTTGAGCCCCACAATGCTTCAATTCATGTCAGGACCGCCCGCCATAATAAAGACTGGGATGGTAGGGATCTCATCTCCTTGGATACTCACCAAAGAACAAATAGAGCTCATCACCGCATAGAATGAGCAAGTCGCACCCCAATGGAAAGCGAACAGAGAAACTTATATCCTCTCAATGTCTGTAGAATCACCCCTGAGAGTTGAGGGCAACCTCAATGAGTCGACTCGAGCATAGACGTTTTTTTCGACTTAGGATCTCATAGAGCGCACGATTTACATGTTGGACCAAAGCAACTAAAAAACAAACTCAAATCTTGATGATCATCCGCTCAATCCCCACATTGGAGATTCAAACACTAAATGCAGCATGGCTACTCTACTCAAGTAAATTTCTATAGATGGTGTCGACCCTAGCAAAGCCTTACAAATTGGCACTAAGCTCAACCAGGAATTTAGAGACGAGTTGATCAAATTATTAAAGCAAAGTAAAGACCTCTTCGCTTGAGAGAATGCCAACATGACTGACATCGATCCAAGGATCATCTGACATTCACTAAAGATCGAACTGAAGATAATCTCCATCCATCAAAAGCACAGATTCCTCAACCCAGAAAGATACCGAGTTCTCAAAGAAGAAGTGGAGAAGCTATTGACCAACCACTTCATCTGGGAGGCAAAATACCTTGTCAGGGTAGCTAATCCTAAGCTGATTAGAAAACCAGGTAGGTCCTGGACAACTTGTATCGACTTCTCCAACCTCAAGAATGCCTGCCCTAAAGACAACTTTCATTGCCTCGCATCGATCAGCTAGTAGATGCAACCAGTTGACATGAGCTCCCCACTTTTATAGATGCATATTTTGGGTACAATTAATTTCCATGCATAACTCGGACCAAGTGCACACTTCCTTCATCACTAATGTCGACCTATATTATTATTATGCCATGCCATTTGGACTTCAAAATGAGGGCTCTACCTACCAATAGCTCGTCATCATGCTTTTAGAATAGATCGATCGGTCCATGGGAGTGTATGTATATAACATGCTTGTGAAGTTATAAAAAGCCGAGGCATATACAGATCTAGCTGAGACTTTCAACATTCTACGCCAGTACACCATGAAGCTAAACCCAAAGAAGTGCTCGTTTGTTGTCCGATTAGAAAATTAATCGGTTATGTAGTGAGCGCCAAGGGGATTGAAGCTTACCTCGATAAAATATAAGCCATCCAAGACATGTAAATCCCAAGAACTGTAAAGCAGGTGCAAAGGTTAAATGCAATGGTTGTTGATTTAAGTCAGTTCGTGCCCAAGGCTACCGACCGGTGTCTCCCCTTCTTTAAACTCATCAAGAAGGGAAAGTTGTTTTCTTGGAATGACGAATGAATAAGGCATTTGAAGAATTAAAGCAACACATAGCTACTCCTTCAGTACTGTCCGATCTCATCGATGGGGAGAACATGTACCAATACCATGACTACACGGTCAGCATCGCAGTGATCAAACAAGAGGATAAGGTCCAATAGCTGACCTACTACATCAACAAAATGTTGTTAGGACGAAAGACAAGGTACATAAGGTTGGAAAAGCTAGCTTTCTACCTGCTCATGTCGACAAGAAAACTCTAGTTGTACTTCCAAGCTTATCCATCAAAGTCTTAACCAACCAACCATTGAAACAAATTCTCAACCAACCCGACACAGCGGGCCGTATACTGAAGTGATCCATCGAGCTTGGGTAACATCATATCTCTTTCTACCCTTGTACTTCTATCAAGGTTAAGGACATGGCTAATTTCATAGCCAAGTGCTAAAGCCTGGACATCCGCGAAAAGGAGACCGTCACCGTCAACAAACTTGGCATCTACATATGGATGACGCGTTAAATGAGAAAGGAGTACTGTCCAGCATGGTCCTTATCACCCCTAAAGGAAGAGAAATTTTTTTATGGTCTGACTCACTTTCAAGGCAACGAATGATGAAGCCGAATACAAAGCCATCCTGGTCGGTCTTAGTATGGAAAAAAAGTTATGCATTGATTTTGTCCATGTGTTTAGCTACTCGTCACCAATCTTCAATCAAATTAGAAAGAGCTTCCAGGTTAAATGCAAAACGTTGGCCTTATATGTCACAGAAGCCAAGAAAATAATCAACACCTTCTCGAAGTTCAAGATAGAATAGATACCCAGGGAGCAGAATGCTAAGGCTGACTAGCTGGCCAAGGTGGCAAGCAATCCAAAAGAAGCCACACCTTGGGTTCTATTGGAATTCTGAGACGCCTCTTTCTATAAGCCAGAGGAAATAACAATGGAAGTTGACACTCCATCCACAAACAACTAGATGACTCCCCCGATCAAGTATTTGGTGAGTGAAGAACTTCCTACCGATCGTAGAGATGCCTAAAATGTCCTTTATTGGGCTCCTCATTACACAATCATGGATGGAAGCTTTATAGAAGAGGGTAATCTACACTGTTTCAACAGTGCATGTCTGAAGACGAAGCCGGCCATATTATGGAGTCGCGTGATGGATTTCATGGAGATCATGCAGGCGGGGGAACCTAGTAAAGAAAGCCACCTACGAAGGCTATTAGTGGCCTCCTATGATCAAGTTTTTGATGGACTACATCAAGAGGTGTGACCGGTGTTAGTGGTTCACCAAGGTCCCCAGAGCCTCGCTTGTGAGGAATGCAGAATATGGATCTTAAGGCTAGGAATAACACTAGAGGGGGGTGAATAGTGTTTTTAAGAAATTACTAAATCTTTTTGAGTTTATGTTAATTTGAACACAAATGTATGCAAAATTCAGACACAGATATAATCACAGAAACAAACACAGATGCAGAAATAAAGTAAATGCAGTAAAGGAAAGAACACACCAGATTTTATACTGGTTCGGGGTTACCCTACATCCAGTCCCGCACAATCAAGTACGGATTTCCTTTCAAAATCAATTCAACAATTACAACCCTCGGTTTCAAGGCTACGAGGTACACCCTCCAGAATCACAATCCTCTGGGTAGAGATACTTGATTTCCGGGGCAACAAGTTCACCCAATTGATTTCCAAGGCTACAATCACACCTTTTCTCGCTTGATTGATTTCCAAGGCTACAATCACACCTTTTCTCGCTAGATAGATTACAAAGAAGCCTATAACTCTGAATAGCACTTGGATCTTGTTGAGATAGTGATAGAGAATCAAACCAGAGATGATCTAGTTAGATTCAATGTTGATTTCGGCAGAGTGATGATAGGATTTTGAATAAGAAAATGTGAAAGAAGAAGAGAAGTGAAAAACCAGAAAATCTGATATAAAATTCGTTGAAACTAACCCCTATTTATAGAAGAACAACAGTCATGTCCATTCGTGAAAGGTTATGACGAATAGACACTTCTTTTGAAATTCAATTTTTTGGTCCTAACTGACACTATGTCGACATGGGGTACTAGGGCATGTCGATATCCCAAAGGAAATTTTGATGTTTTGTCTTTCTTTGAAAATAACCTTTATTTTATATTAAAACTATTTTAAACTTTATAAATATACTTGACTATAGATAAAATACATAGATAAATATAGAGAATAATATATATATAATTTTACTATAATTTTATATTTAAATCTAAGTATAAAGATAGTTTAAAACACACGAAATTTAAAAACACTAGTTTATAAAAAACAAAAAAACAGAGAATATTTTAAGGCTAAAACATCTTTTTGAAAATCATTTGAAAAGATAATTTTTAAGGCTAAAACATTTTGAAAAGCAATTTTGAAAAACATTCTGAAGTAGTTTTGAAAATCATTTTGAAGTAGTTTTGCAAACTTCTTCCTGCAGAATATCTCATCATGTCAGGACTCGAGAATTTGTACAAAACCAGGATGTTCGTGGGTTTGTAAGCCACTTCTCGAAGGTTCGTAAGCTACTTGTCGTGGGTTTGTAAGCCACTAAAAAGGTAGACTCAACACTTATCTTGAAATCTTGAACTCTTGATAATCTTGATACTCATGAGTCTTCAATCTTGATATCTTGAATCTCTATACTGTATAGTCTTCATTCTTGGTACCTGCATGGTTAAATCCTGCATATACATATATATCTAAACTATAATGTTAGTATTTATATTTTATAATCTTATTCTAAGGTTGTTGTCATCAAAACCATCATCTCAAGGACTAACATCGCCTACCCTTCTTACTCTTACAACTTCCTTTAACCATTCAATACTTAGGGAATTGACTTGATAGGAAAGCAGCCAATGCCGAGGGAGGGTACAACCATGATATAGTCTCCATTGACTACTTCACAAAATGGGTTGAGGTCGAGCCATTTACTGGGGTCACCACCCCTAAGATACTAAACTTCGTCGTCAAATACATCATCTTTCCGATGCTGTCTGCCAAGAAGATCATCATCGAAAACATCACTCGGTTTGAAACTGTTCCTTGCTGAGACTTTTGCAAGAGAAATGGGATCGAGAAGTGCTTCCCTTCCATTACCCATCCCCAAGCAAATAGGAAAGTAAAGGCCATCAACAAAACCATCAAATCAACACTCAAAAAGCGCCTCGCAAAAGTCAAGGGAAACTGGGACAATAAAACTACTGCTCGTCCTCTAGTCTTATCGCAATTCTAGCTGCACTTCAACTGACCACCCTCCCTTCTTTCTTTCTTATGGATTCAAAGCCATGATACCAATTGAAGTAGATGTCCACTCACCCTGATGTCTCACCTATGGGCCTGAACAAAACAATGAGCCACTCAAGTTCAAAGTCGACACCCTAGAAGAACAATGAGCTGAAGCCGAACTGAAGCCTACAAGATAAAGATAGCCAAGCATTACAACTCTAGAGTGAAGCTCCGACAATTCATTATTGGTAATCTAGTACTACACCGGGTGTTCGCAAACACAAAGAACACAACCTAAGGAGTGATTGGCCTAAATTGGGAGGGGTCATTTGTCATCAGTACTACCTTATCAAATGTCGCTTACCACCTCTATTGCTTGAATGGGATGCACATATCCCACATTTAGAACATAAAGCATCTTTTGTTGTTGTTTCATTTTCCAAAAGCATTGCGGATCTCAATGTTTAAAATTCTTTTGTTGTTGTTTGAAGATAAACTGTTTTTGTTGCTCACACCAGTCCCTTGACTGACCTGGAGTTTATTGTTCCCTTCCTAAACTCTGGGTGCCCACAAATTTCCACACGGGCAGTCTAGAGTTGGGTTTCTCAGATATTCAGGTTTAGTAGATTATCTGGAGCTAGTTCACTTCATCGGAGTTGATGACTGCACTTGCTTATCTTGGTGCAACGTGATGGTGGTTCGAGCTTGATATTGGAGTTGTTGGACTCATTCTCCTTTAAGGATCATTTGGAGTTATCACTTCTGTTTTCCGCTGTATCATTATTTATCTCTGATATTGTTGTATCATATTAATATCATTGTTGTATATCATTCTGGATATTGTATTCATTAGAATTGTATATGATATCATCTATTTTGTTATTCCGCTGTGTTGTTATACTTAATGGTGTTATAAGCTCCGGAGAACCAGATTCGGCGTTTGGATCTACGGCATTCGAGTACAAGTGAAGTACGGGTGCCGATTTTCGAAGGCCGAGTCCGGGATCTTTAATAGTGGTATCAGAGCTAAGGTTGAACTTTAGCTCAGGAGTATAACACATTAAGTAACTCATTAGAGATAGGGTGAAGTATATCCTAGAATGAGTAATCCCTACGATATCCGTCTGTATTCCTCGGTAAATTCTCTTACTATCCACTGATAGAGAGTATGAGTACAAGAAGAGGATGAGATAGGGGACAGGGGAATACGACTATAAATGGTCAATACCCTGTAACAACAAGAAAGCAATCTTTTCTCTATCAATCTCTTTTATTCGTCATCTTTTTTCTATTCTTTGATAGTTCTTGGTAGATCTAGGAAGAGATTTGATATATTAAAATGGGACGTAAACTCCAAATAGGTCAGAATTGTTTGTTTGGATGTATTGGTTGCTTTGATTGCTATGGTTGATATGTATACTTTAGTTTCTAAACTAAAAGTTTTGAAATTGTATCCATATATCTATCTATTCTTTGGGTCCCGATATGTTCTACGAATGGTTAGTTATCCCCTTGAACTAACCGATGCCATTGTATACTTCGTAGACCTGGATAACCCGAGTATCGTGTGAAAGAATTCAATAGATTCGTTCTTATATCTATTATTGATATTCTGATTTGGTAAGCCAAATGCAGAATAGATGTTCAGTTGATTTAATGAAACATTCTTCATTTATCTTTGTGTCTCCCTAGCAAATTTCAAGGACGAAATTCTTTTAAGGGGGGAAGTCTGTAATGACCCCGGATTTTATATACATTTAAATTGATATTTAAATTTATTTTTGAATAAAAATTGTGAAATTAATTGTAAATTGATTTGAGTTTCCCCGAAATCAAATAAAAATGTGTTAAATCATTTAGAGTTAAATATTGTATATATATGTGAATATATGTGTATATGTGCATATATGAGTAAATATGAATTTGAGTTTAAATCTAAAATAAATGGTTTAATAATAACAATTTGAGTTTATAAAAATATATTTATAGAATTCAAATAAGTGTTGATGTTAAACAAATATTTCAAATAGATTTATAGTTATATAAAATGTGAAATGATCATATTAAATAATTCTAGAATTATATAAACTATAAAAATGAATATTGTAAAGTAAAGCAAATTGAAATGGAAATTTATTATATTTTAAAGTGATATTGCAAAAGAAAACAAAACAAAATAAAAAATACATTCAAGTATATTCTAGTGTGAATAAATATACATAGCTATGTATATACACTTGCAAAAGAAAGCATATATTCAAGTGTAAAAAAATATATATCCCTCAGCCACCAACTATCTCTTATATGGTACAGCTGAAATGGGAAAAAGAAAAGAAACAATATATGAATTTGTAAAAGCCAAATATAAGTATGAAGACAAAGCAAAGGATAAGTATGCAAGCAAATATAAAAATAAGTATGTAAACACAAAGCAAAAGAAGATATGTATATAACCATATAAGTACATACGAAATATAAAAAAAATGGATAAGTATGGCAAAGCAATTAATGCCATATCTTTTAGTACACAAGAAAAATTATATCAGCCACCGAATCATTATCTCAGCCGCAAAGGAAAGAAAAATATCACTGATAAATTGTACCAAACTCATATCAACTTGTATAAAAAATGTATACCCTGTATACTTCATTCCATATATCAACTTTTCTCAATTCAGTTCGTTAATTTCAAAACTGAGATAATATTACTTGTAAACAAACAAACATCCACTTAAACCATCAAACAATCAAAGAAAAACCAGAGGATCAAAAGAAAGATTCAACTTGCAAAATTTTCACAAACCTGTTTCAAGCATCAAGGAAGCTCTGTTTTTCTTTCTTCTGGAATCACTGTGAGTAACACATTTTTCTTAAATTTTAAAAGTATAAATCTATTGTTTATATATACATATCTCTATGAATAAGCTTGTTTATATATATATATATACATGGATCCTCTGAATATAATTGAAAGCTGGAAGTGTTTATACAGGCTCATTGTTCCGGGACTCTAAAAACAAAATTTTGATTTCAAAAAATCATTTCCATTCGATCCACTTGATGCTTGGGCTTAGATTTAAAACAAAAATTGTTTATTCAAGCCTATACCAAGTTTTAAAAATTTATATAAGTTAAAACAACTTTTAATCTTCTCTGGAAATCAAGAAATCAGAGCTAACTTTAAAATAAGCCAAGATTCGAACTTCATAATTTATGAATTTAGGTGTATAAATGGAATTATTATACCTTAATATGATTTTTAAAGCAAGAATCATGATTTTTAGATCGAAAAGTAAAGAGCAGTTCAAAGATGATCAGAAATTGTACTTTGATCAATTCCCGGCGATATGTTGAACTGGGGAAGGCAAGTTTTTGCGTGGAGGTGGAGGAGCCTACGACGATGGTGGGAAAAATGCTCAGAGATGCTCACGTTCCCTGTGGCGACGGCGGTGTGTGGATTTTGTTTCTAAACCTAGTTTTGGACGTGGTCGAAAATATGATCGGCACGATTTTTCTCGTGCATCGAGCTGCACGTGAATTTGGGAGGTGGTAGCTTGGCGTGTGATGCATACGTAGCTGGAAGCTCGGAGCCTCCGGTGATCGGAGGCGCCGTATTAAAGAAAGTTTCTGGTGATGGGTTGGTTTCCTGTTTCATCTACGTGTCTCGATTTCGATCTGTAGCTTGCATGTGTGATTTGGAGGTAGGGATCGAAGGTATGGGTGATAAGTGATATGCCCAAGAAGTCATCGGAGGTCGCAGGCAGTTCTGGTGATGGTGCATGTGTACAAGGGTAAGTTGGTGTCTGTTGTTTTGGAGATATGGGTTTTCTCGATGGGAATATCGGGTTTTGGAAGGGGTGACTCGAGTTTGTACTCGAGTAGTTCCAGTGGGGTTTTCAAACAACAGTTTTCAATTTTAAAAACTTTAAACACGGGAGAAGGAGAATCCACTTGGGAAAATGGAGGGGAAAACTCGGGTGAATCTCGAAATAGCTCGGGTTGGTGATCAAAATAGTTTTTGAATTAAAAACTTAATTAAGTTAATTTACTTTTAATGGTTAATTAACTTTTAAAGCTTAAAGTAAATTTACTTGTTAAAGGAAATTAATTACTGGAAGTAAATTACTTAATAAAAGTAATTAAGCTAAATTTGTTAATAATTTAAGTTTGATTAATCAAGTAATTAATGAATAATTGATTTAAAGGATAATTAATTCCTTAAAAATGATTACTTAAATGAAAGTAATTAGGGATTAAAGATTGATTAATCAAGTATCTAAAGGATAATTAATTTAAAAGAAGAATTAATTTATGTGATAAATTGATTAAGGTAATTAATTTGAGAATAATTAATTTATTAAAGGTAAATTAATTAATGAAAATGATTAGAGATAATTACTTAGTTAATTTATGGTTAATTAAGTAATTGAGGTTAATTTAATTCATGGGATTAATTTAATTAATTAAGGTAATTGATAAATTAATTTATATCAAATGATTCGTAATTAATTAATCAGGATGGGATAACTAATTCATAAGTAATTAATTTAATTGGAAATAAATTGAATTAATTAGGTTTAAACAATTAATTAATCCTGCTTATAAATGATTATTAAATGCTTGACCTTACTTATGAATGATTGTATTGTATGAGATGCCTTGAATTGATCGTCCTATCTGATCTGTGATATTTTGTTCTGTGGATTGAGCTGTGTATAATTTATTCATTTATTTGTGATACATTTGTATATTCTCTATGATCTGCGAAGAAAAGATAAGCTTTATAGTTATACCGCTTATCAACTATATTTCTGTATTTTGATCTGTGATGATTGAATGATGTTGCACTATTGTGTGTGAAACCCCTGGACCACACTTTTACACACACAAATATGGATTTCACGAGGAAATCGATTAAGTCAGATTTTTGAAATGGTTTTAGAAATTGAAATTTTAATTGAAATTGATTTTGGAAATGGATTTGGGTTAAATGTTTAAACTTTTGAAAAGGAGTTTTTAAGATAAAAGTTATTTTGAATAACTTGGTAAAGTTTTCAATTTAAATAATTTAATTTGAATTGAATTCCATGTTTGGAGATTATAGTAAAAAAAAATTATAAATATGTTTATATGAATTTAAACCATTTTAAAAGTATGGTTTTGAGAATTTGGATTTAACCCAAGGACTTCAACTCGTATAAATGAATCAGGTTTTCCGAAATGAAAACTATTTGTTTTCAAATAATAGAAGCTTTCATATAAGGAATAAATTTCCAATTTGTGTCAAAAGAATTTCAAATTGAAATGAAAATGGTTTTCCGAATTATGAATAAATCTTTGTGAAACTGGGTGAACTTTGTGAATTGAATCTGTTTATTTTTTACAGATTTAAAATGGTAATTTGTTTAAACCATTCGAAATGAAATTATTTTGAAAGCTATGAATTAAATCTTTGATTTAAAGATTGGACGAGTTAATCCAAATTGATTTGGAAATCTGTGAATGAATCTTTGTGAAACTGGGTAAACTTTGTGAAGTAAATCTTTTTGTTTAAAGATTTAAAAATGGTAATTTTTTTAAACCATTTAAAGGAAAGTATTTGGGTAATAAGTTGTGACTTAATTGAAATCCCAATATCCATATGTTTTTAAATATTGTGCTCACTATTCGGGTTAGTCGGGAAAATACCTTTGTGTCATATAACCCATTCCGAATTAGTGATACGACGATATGGATCGTATTGAAGACCGGTGTGAAGACCGGGTATTTTCGAAAATGAACGGACAACCTGTCGAATGTCTCTGCACCGAGTTGCTCCGGTATAGAGATTTATATCACTCTTCTTGTGATGGGAAGTCCGGATGTGATTAGTGAATATCCGGATTGCAAGGGCTTCTTCAGAAGTGCCTTCGGTTCTGTTCGAACCCGGAACAGACTTATATGGTTGTATGTCTGACATTACACTTTGAGATATAAAGCTGATTTCTTTCAAATACATTTCTGTTGGTGGCGGAGAATTTATTCTCTTGGCTTAACATCCTTCTCTGAGACATATGAGCTCAGAGGTTATGTAGTTGAAGGTTATCAGTGATATACTCCCAATTTGGTAGTGTGGCATGCCGAGTGTTGTTGTGTGTTGATGGTCATTTGCTGATCATTTGTTAATCGAAGCATGGCTTTGTGAAAAAGCGTAGCTTTGTGGACGAGACTTCGTCGAGCCCCACAGACCGGTAATGGTCGAAACATGAATGTTGTGGCAAGGTTTGTAAGGGTCGTGCCCCTAGGGTATGTCCATTTTCTTCTGGATAAAGGGTGGTATCATATGGAGCCCAGATACTTAACTCGTGTGGACACTGTAAATTTATTACTGTGTGATGTTGCTTTGTGATCGAGACGTCTCGGATAAAGGTCAGTAACGACCGAGAATGGCATACTCGTGTGGTAGTTACTTAGTTACAGCTTGGTTAAAGCGTGAGGTAGCGTCAGCCTTGTTTACCAGAGATCCGGTTAGGTTCTCAGGGGCGTCCTTCCAAAGGCATTCCCATTTCGGTGTAAGGAAGTTCCTTTGCCTGACCATTTGTTGGAAATCCATTTTCCAAAACGAACCTTGTACGGTATTAGTTATAGAACCTGCCATTTACTTATGGTGGTCACCACTGTTTAGATGGTAGCTATAGTAGGCATACAATAATGGTTGTATGTTGGCTAAGATTAATATTATACTTTCGAAATGTTTCTGCACTATGCACTAATAATAATAATATCGAATGATTTTGCGTAGTAAGCATGTTTGACTATCATAAGAAGAAATCTCCTCCAATTCTGCGTTTGCATTGTGTGTGTGGTGGGAGGTCTTATGGTAGTTTCATTTTCCAAAAGCATTGTGGATCTCAATGTTTAAAATTCTTTTGTTGTTGTTTAAAGATAAACTGTTTTTGTTGCTCACACCAGTCCCATGACTGACCTGGAGTTTATTGTTCCCTTCCTAAACTCTGGGTGCCCACAAATTTCCACACGGGCAGTCTAGAGTTGGGTTTCTCAGATATTCAGGTTTAGTAGATTATCTAGAGCTAGTTCACTTCATCGGAGTTGATGACTGCACCTGCTTATCTTGATGCAACGTGAAGGTGGTTCGAGCTTGATATTGGAGTTATCACTTCTGTTTTCCGCTGTATCATTATTTATCTCTGATATTGTTGTATTATATTGATATCATTGTTGTATATCATTCTGGATATTGTATTCATTGGAATTGTATATGATATCATCTATTTTGTTATTCCGCTGTGTTGTTATACTTAATGGTGTTATAAGCTCCGGAGAACCAGATTCGGCGTATGGATCTACGACATTCGAGTACAAGTGAAGTACGGGTGCCGATTTTCGAAGGCCGAGTCCGGGATCTTTACAGAGTGGCACCAAATTCCGACATCTGTACTGTACCCACATAAAAATAAGTCCAGCACCATATCAACTAGCCATGCGTCACCCAAGAGAACCCTTGAGCCAATCAGTGCCCCTGTTCATTCCATGACCACCCACCACTCAATCTTGCTGCACATCACCCTGGAGAACCCTCGAGCCCCTCGTGGCTAAGGTTCAAGCCGGGGCTGTCTAACATCATAAAACTACGACTGACCTGTACGACAAATGCTCGCATCCAAGCTCCCTTGCCAGCTTAGCCCATCAACTAAATAAGTTCTACTTATAATCCACTAAGTACATGGTTAACATGAACGGGCTGCACTCACCGCCCATCTCATAATTATATGCTTTTATTAATCTATCTTGCGAAAACATTCAAGTTCAGACAATACAAAAACTATACTAGCTACTCAAACTTTGCTACCTTACTAATCATGCACAGACAAGTAAGAAATGATAAATACAAAAGTACTAGAACAAGTTTCACATGCCAAAAAATAGTTCGATTTATTCACATCAAAAATGAAGGGCACGAGACCCACCCTGCTAGGTTTACAAGGTGAGAAGATTATCTACAAAGTTGGCCCACTAACCAACCAAGTTAGGGAGTCAGTCTACTCCCATGTCAAAATAGCCAACATGGGCAATCCTGCAGCCTCCATCTCAGTCTTTACCTTAGCCCGAGTCTTGGAAAGATCCTCATCATTGAAGTTTCTAAGGGAGAGGGAAAGGTGGTAATTTCCCTTGAACATGGCCATAACCATGTTCTTCAATATGTTCTTCCATTTATCCTCCTCTACCACCCTAGCGGCCTCCACATCTTTAATCGACCGTATCCAGTCAGATGCATATTCAAGTCATCCTTAAGAGTTTCGATCTCCTTTTCAAGCTTTGCCAACCGGTCCTTGAGTTCCTTGGTCTCCTTCTCCGCCTTCTACTTGGTCTTGGCTTCCACCTTTGTTGCCTTCCCATCCGCCTCTACTGCCACCTTGGCCTTGTCGGTCTCAGCCTCTACCATCATCAAAGCATCATCGACCGCCTTCCTAGTAGCTTCTTTGGCCTCGACATTGTCTTTAATGTGTAGGAGTTCATCCCGGATGCGAATAAACCATTGCATGGCCTGAATAACCAAGGACTAAAACTCTTAATGTTGTGCGGATGGAGCGTAATCGTAACCAGGATGTAAAAGATCATAGGCTGGATGGGGCTGGAGGAGGGACCCATGTTTCCACCAAAACCCGATTCCTATGGCCCTCCCTCTACACTACCTTCATCAAAGCTCTTCTTAGTATCCGATTAGACGGTCAGGGTCCTACATCATTGGACCACGACGTCAACCGCTGCTGTGAATCAAAAGTTTCCTACTAAGATGTCGACACAACATCAGTCAGCTTACCATAGTCAAATTACTACCATTCTCCCAACTCCTTACCCTTTTCCACGTTGTCGTATCTCCGGTTCACATCTATAACCAGCCCTTCTTCGAGATCAATTTTTTTTATCTTTGTATAATCCTACTTCTTCTTGATCAGTCTTGTTAGCGGGACAACCCTCTCTACCACATTGGTTTGATGCTTCCTCAATAGCCTAGACCTAATGAAAGTTTAGATTGGTCACCGTCGTCTTTATATTTATAATGATATCAAGAGCTGTCTTTAGCTAGTCTAGGTACTCGCTAAGAGTTCCAAAATTAATGCCGCTGGAGTCAAGAGAAGTCCCTATCACAGGAAGGGTAACCAAAGGAAGGGAAGAAAGATAGAGGAAAAAGAACAACAAGGAAAACTTACTAGGGGTTTGGAACTTAAATTTCCTTAGATCAGGGTTAACACCATGTGAAATGAGGAAATAAATCCCTTACCAGCTTGCGGAAGCTTTGCTTAGAACAATAGTGAAGGCAGCGGGCTTAGTATTTGCTTGGAAGTATAGTGGGTACTGATCGGATAGTCGGCTTCCCGCTACAGCCGGGAGATCATATAAATTAGGTGAGTAGTTGGATCTGGAAGTTGGAGGTCCATGCAAGCAACATAAACCCCACATAAGAACCAATAGCCATTGCGTGTGAGCTGACCGGGAGCGAGCTCGAAGTCATTCAAAAGAGAAACAAAGAAGGGATGGAGAGGCAAAGTGGCCCCGACCAATTTTATTTGAAATTAACAATATGGTTGGTAATTAATGAGAAAAATATTAAAATAAAAATTTATCATTTTGAACTTGGTTTTAAGGTGTCATTAATATCGAATCTAAGTTTTGAAACATTTAACATTTGAAAATCATTTCGAAAACCATAATTTAACCATATCGATAACCATAGAATAGTAAGAGAAGCAATATCAGTGATCTAATACCAAATTACCCAAATTTCAAGGCAAATTAAAGTTGAATAACGGTTGCACAAATTACTAGGTGATCTAAACAGTGGTCCCTTGATTCCCTTTGCTAATCGCCTGTTAATGACATGTTTAAGCAAATTAAAGTAAGGAAAAGTGGAGCTTTTTCTTTAAATTCAGATTAATGGAGGTTTGGTTCAGTTTTTGGAAGTTGGAATTTGATTAGGAACCATTCCCTCATTCCTAACTAGGTACAATTCCCGAAATGAGTTAGTGGGCTTAATCCGGCCTAATTAATTACTTATTAATCTAGCCAAAGGCTATTGAAACTTCAAACGGCCATATCTTCTATACGGTTATACTAAAAGGCTATTATGACCACTCTACGGAAAGAGAACCCATTGTATCTTTCTAGTAAAAGTGGTCTTAACTCCTATTTCAGTACCTACCAAAAGTTACAGGACATACAAGATTTTTGGGTCGAAATTGATGTGCACGTAAATGTGCATATTTTTACCACCATATTTAATCTATTTAAATTAAATAAATGATCATATCGGGTATTTTAACTTGTTTAAACCAAAATTCAAATTATTTTCAAATTGTCACATATCCATCTTCATATAGGGTTAAAATGGTCATTTTATGCATTTATTAAATTGTGAAAATTTACTTGGAATTTTCTATGTTGTTTTGTAGGAAATTTGGTGAATTTTACAAGTGGCTTCATGATAATATATGCATGCACAAAAGTGAAGAGAACAAATGAAGATGGAAATAATTCAAAGTGATGATCATGGAGGACCCCACCCACTTACCTTGATTTTCAATTAGGAACTAAGGACATGAAAAAAGGACATTAAAGCTTCATGTACATTTAAATGAGGGATTAGTGGATGTTAATGATTACTTGGCCACCACACTTCCTACAAGGGAAATTTGGGCATTCCCCAAAAATATGAATTAGGGTTTAACACTTGTATAAATACCCCATATATTCATGTAACCCCTCTTCTTCCTTAGTCTCTCTTTAGTTTAGTTTAGGCTCAAAAATAAACAAAGCTCTTCTCTTTCTCTTTTCATGGCTACTTAGCCATTTTTTTATGTAATCTTTTCTTTTTTCAATTTTCAATACATACTCTTTTCTTCTTTTGTTTATTTCCTTTCATATTAGTAGTGTAGATTTGTTTATTTATGCAAGTAGTGTAGATTTTCTTTTATGCAATTAGAATAATTTTTCCTTTCATTTTCCTTTCATGTTGTTAGCTACATTTGTTAATCAAATGACAAATATGAGAGGCTAAACCCCTTCAATTTATGGGTAATGAAGCTCTCTAATTATGTAGCTTCAACTATTTGTAAATTCAAGCTCTCTTTTCATGCTTAATGATGATGACAGAAATGGTTTACTAGTTGTTTTTGCTTTGAATTTGATAGCCTATATTGTTGACATCAAATAGGCTATGCTTAAACAATCACTAACACTAATTGCCTCTTCATCAAAATATGATTATGGCAAAAGAAAGTGATTTGAAATTAAAATTTGATGGTCTATATTTTTAATCAATAGTTAATAAGCCATACTTAAAATAGATTTCATTTTCATTGTCAAATTTCATGAAAGTTAGTAATTGGTTTAAGGGGTGTGTTATAGTTTGATGGCTTATGTTGGCTAATCAATAGCACAAATATGCCATACTTATGATAAGCACATCAATTAAAGCACTAATGACCATAAAAGAGAGATTATGATTTCATATGTGTTGAACTACATGATCTAGAGAGTGGATTTATTCTCTAAATTGTCATTTAACTCTTATATTTGCATCTCTTTTCTTTTAGTTAGTTAGTTCATTTTCTAATTCTCTAGCTTAACTTTCACTCGACTTTGGTTTAATTTGATTGAATAGATTTTTAAAATCATCAATTCCCTACGGATCGACCCGTATTCGCCACGTACTAAAAGTGTACGTCGTGTGCTTGCGGTAAAATTTTATTTCGAAATTTATCGACGGTTTTTTAATCCGATATGTGACGAGTCAAGTGATAATCCATCTTTTGCCCTAATCGACGATTTTCAAATAACAACTTTTGAAATTGAAAATAATAATCTTAATGAAGTTGTTGAAATCACGGTAATTGAGTTGGATTTCAATTCATTTGAGGGTGTGGAACCAAATTTAAAATTCGATCTTCCTTTTCTCGATTTTGAAAATTTGAATACAACAACTTTGGATTTTGAACTTGAGATACACAATGAAGTTGTTGATAATCCAATAAAGGAAGATGAATTTAACGAACACGATTTCTT
This sequence comes from Allium fistulosum, assembly GCA_030737815.1. Taxonomy (NCBI): domain Eukaryota; kingdom Viridiplantae; phylum Streptophyta; class Magnoliopsida; order Asparagales; family Amaryllidaceae; genus Allium; species Allium fistulosum. Next base: position 1,011,118,099 of record CM060908.1, read on the forward strand.
TGGACTTTTTGAAAACGAGTCGTTAAACTCTGATGGAGAAGATTTAAATCACCAATTTGATTTTGAAATCAATAATTCTGAAGAATTTTTCAATGAACAGCCTGAATTTCAATTTGGTGAAAATAAACTTGAACTTCAATCAATCGTTTTATCAACCCCAAAAATCATTGGAAATAAAACGACTCGTACAATTTTTAGTAAAACGGCATTCGTTTTTTCAAATCCAAATTCAACTTTGAAATCTTGTATGGTTTGGTTTCTGAACTTAAGCAGTGTTTCATATACTTGGCAAGGCAAATGAATCGGTTTTTGGAAGACCGTTTCATTTACGCTTTGACGATATACTTTCTGATCTCGTGTAAATACTGTTCACCTTCATGTAAATATAGGTCATCTTTTATTTTTGTTTTATTTTTTTTCTCCTTTCACTTGGGTTGACTGTGGGGACACAGTCAAAATCAAGTGTGGGGGGAGACTCATCGTCATTTTCAATTTTTCATGGTTTATTTATTTTTATTTTCTTTCCAAAATTAAAAAAAATCTCAAAAACAAAAAAAAGATTTTTTTTTAGCATTTTTGATTTATTTTTAAAGAAACGCTATAGGATAAATAAATGGTTTTGGTTTATAAAATTGAAATTTTTGAAAATTTATTTGTCTTAACAAAAATAAAAATGAAGTTTGATTACAAATAACAATGGTTTAACTAGTATATAGGAAGATTCATACGTGTTAATTATGAAATACATCCTAATTGAAAATCTTTGTTTTAAAAAGTGGTGAATTCAAATAAAAGGATATAACATTTTTTTGTCTTCTAAGTTAAATGGTTCTAAGATGATTTTGCAAAACTCTCTCTTTCTAAAAAAGAAAAAAGAAAAAAAAACATTTGTATATATGTATATATTTTTAACACCTAGAGTTATGTGTTCACACTCGTGTGTTCACTCGCCATGCTCTGTACCCTTCTCACGTAAGCCCGAAAGGCAGTGTACGATCGGTATATCTGGCCTCAATTTATCTGAGTTAGGTGTATATATATATAAATTCTTTTTAATAACGCCTACAGTCAATAGGCGTTCACACTCGTTTGTTCACTCGCCACGCTCTGTATTCCCCTCACATCAGTCCGCAAGGCAGTGCATGGGTAATATATCTGGCCTCAGTTTATCTGAGTTAGGCATATGTAAATATTGTTAATATTCATAAAATTTTCAAAAATAAAATAAAATAAGAGAGAGTAAGCAAATGAAATCCAAGCACTATTTTAACTTATTTGATTTGATTTGTTATTGCAATGAAATGAAAATACCACTTTGATAAACTTTGATAATCAACTAAGGAACCATTTCATAGTTTCATTGTGTTATCGACCAAAACAACGAGTTAAACTATAGTATATTTGCTTTGATAACTTCATTTTTATTGGAAACTTTGACAAGTAAATGACTTAAATTTCAAGATATTGACAAAAATTTATATTTAACTTATTTGTGTCAATTTAAAAGTAAATCCTTCATTGTAAATATTTTCATCCTGCATTTATATTTTGTCGGTAGAATCCACTGATAACCCTCACGAGACAACACTCGTCCTACTGGGGACACCCAGAGGTTTAATGGCTTGTTGCATACGCTCAATGCAATCGTGCTCCCTATGAAAACGGATTTATCTTAGTTTTTCTTTATTCAAGGACGAATAAAAAGATAAGTGTGGGGGTATTTGATGTGCACGTAAATGTGCATATTTTTACCACCATATTTAATCTATTTAAATTAAATAAATGATCATATCGGGTATTTTAACTTGTTTAAACCAAAATTCAAATTATTTTCAAATTGTCACATATTCATCTTCATATATGGTTAAAATGGTCATTTTATGCATTTATTAAATTGTGAAAATTTACTTGGAATTTTCTATGTTGTTTTATAGGAAATTTGGTGAATTTTACAAGTGGCTTTATGATAATATATGCATGCACAAAAGTGAAGAGAACAAATGAAGATGGAAATAATTCAAAGTGATCATCATGGAGGACCCCACCCATTTACCTTGATTTTCAATTAGTAACTAAGCACATGATAAAAGGACATTAAAGCTTCATGTACATTTAAGTGAAGGATTAGTGGATGTTAATGATTACTTGGCCACCACACTTCCTACAAGAGCAAGTTGGGCATTCCCTAAAAATATGAATTAGGGTTTAACACTTGTATAAATACCCCATATATTCATGTAACCCCTCTTCTCCCTTAGTCTCTCTTTAGTTTAGTTTAGGCTCAAAAATAAACAAAGCTCTTCTCTTTCTCTTTTCATGGTTACTTAGCCATTTCTTTTATGTAATCTTTTCTTTTTTCAATTTTCAATACATGCTCTTTTCTTCTTTTGTTTATTTCCTTTCATATTAGTAGTGTAGATTTGTTTATTTATGCAAGTAGTGTAGATTTTCTTTTATGCAATTAGAATAATTTTTCCTTTCATTTTGCTTTCATGTTGTTAGCTACATTTGTTAATCAAAGGACAAATCTGAGAGGCTAAACCCCTTCAATTAAAGGGTAATGAAGCTCTCTAATTATGTAGCTTCAATTATTTGTTAATTCATGCTCTCTTTTTGTGCTTAATGATGATGATAGAAATGGTTTACTAGTTGTTTTTACTTTGAATTTGATAGCCTATATTGTTGACATCAAATAGGCTATGCTTAAACAATCACTAACACTAATTGCCTCTTCATCAAAATATGATTATGGCAAAAGAAAGTGATTTGAAATTAAAATTTGATGGTCTATATTTCTAATCAATAGTTAATAGGCCATACTTAAAATAGATTTCATTTTCATTGTCAAATTTCATGAAAGTTAGTAAGTTGTTTAAGGGGTGTGTTATAGTTTGATGGCATATGTTGGCTAATTAATAGCACAAATATGCCATACTTATGATAAGCACATCAATTAAAACACTAATGACCATAAAAGAGAGATTATGATTTCATATGCGTTGAACTACATGATCTAGAGAGTGGATTTATTCTCTAAATTGTCATTTAACTCTTATATTTGCATCTCTTTTCTTTTAGTTAGTTAATTCATTTTCTAATTCTCTAGCTTAACTTTCACTCGACTTTGGTTTAATTTGATTGAATAGATTTTTAAAATCATAAATTCCCTACGGATCGACCCGTATTCGCCACGTACTACAAGTGTACGCCGTGCGCTTGCGATTAAATTTTATTTCGAAATTTATCGACGGTTTTCTATTCCGATAGAAATTCTAAGGATGGACAATGTCACGAGTTTTCATTTTCTAAAGTTATAGAGTCAGAAGACCTTATATTAATCTAAAAATAAAATTTTACGATTCTACAATACATAAAATACGGGTCGTTACAATAGTAGTTCATGATATGAAAGAGTTAAGGAACAAAGTTAAAAAAATTGATCGCATCTAATGGAGTGATGATAAGAAAGCTTGTACTTGAGAAATGGAGGACAAGTTAGACGTGTCCATCATAGGTTGGTTGAAAATCGATAAGATATTGATATGTATACTCTTATCTTTTCTAAGTAGTCGCACTAGTATTGTATTTATTTATTTTTGTTAGTAGATGTACTAACATTATTAATGTTATTATGCATTAGTAGTCATGCTAATGTAATGTTTGTACTAGTGATTGCATGCGTATTTGCTATGATTATCATTGTGCCTAATTCGAATTTCAGATATAAAATTTCTACAAGGAGGAGGGCTTATAAAACCCTATATTTTTTGGATTTTCATTATAAGAGGAAAATAAATTTAATGAAATTTATTTAAGTGATATTTAATTTGAATTAATAAGGAAAATTACTTAGGAAATTAATTAATATTTAATTAATTAACTAAATATATTTGGATACTTAATAAAAAGTTAGGTTAGTATGTGAGTAACTATGAAATAAAAAAATTATTCGATAATAAGAGTGCATACTTGATATTGTTTATTTTAAGGAAAATAAATATAAAAAAATGTGTTTAATTATTAAAAGAGGTTTAAAGGGCCAAAGCCCGAACTATGGGAAAATACTATATAACACGCATTATCTCATCCGTTTGTCATTCATAACTAAAACAATAGAAAAGATAATATTTTACGGCACCTTAAAAGGAAGCTAAAGGATGAATAAAAAGAAGAAGAAATCAACTTAGCATTTCACAACTCAACTTTTTCATTGTTTTGGTGAGTAATTTACCCTTCCCGTGTGTTTCTACTGTAATATATATAGTGTTTTCAGAAGTGAAAATGATTATACTGATGATTTATCTTTTAGATTTTTGATGTAATGTCATTTTATGCATATGAATTAATATGTTTAAATGGTTGAAATAGAAAGGTTTTGAGTTAAAACCTTATGCTAGTGACATCCAAATGTTATGAAATTTTTATATGTAGTGTATGAACATTGATTTTTTTAATAATAAATCTTTACCTTGTGAAAATAATATTCTCTAAATTTTTAATGGTTGAAAATGATAATTTCCACACTGAATAAACTGAAATAGATATGAAAAATAATTATTAAATATTGAAGATTTTAATTGATATAAAGAATTTTGTTTTGAAATTTATTTGAATATTCTAGAGATTTTGGGTATAATTTGATTGATTAGTGAATATTAAATAGATAAATGATTAAGGGAAATCAAAGATTAAGAATAAAAGTAATTAACGTTTGAATTAATGATCTAAAAATTTCTAAGGAGAAACCGAAAAAACTTATTTTCTAATGATAAATGGAAAGTGTGCCTGATAGGGTAAAATAGTTTGTTAAAATAGTAGAAAAACAATTTTTCAATAAATTACGAAACACCCACCATATAAACATTTTTCTCTTTACTTTGAGAGCTTATAACCTTCGGCTCTTTAATCTAATTACAATGATTTTAGTAGCAATGGATGTTAGAGCATCGAAGTTCTACCTTAATTGATGTTTAGAGCTAGGAATAACATAAAAAGAGCTAACTAGGAAACTTCAGCGTCTTGGTTGCTCCATTTAACGCTCGTGCCCTCTATTTCCTACCAGCCTATCATATATAGGAAAAATAAAAATATAAATGGAGTCAGGCATAGGCCTGATGAGTGAGAAAATATTTCTAATTACAAGATGCTACCATATTAGTAAGACATTACTGAAGGTTAATCCTACCCTTATCATTTCAAGTTTTTCTATTTAAATACTTAGCACTTCTTAATAACATGTCAATTCTAATAATTCTATATAATTATTAATATTCCATGATAAACTTATTAAATAGGGGTCTCTAAACAACAACTAATATTCCCTGTTCATTTAAAGGCAATGATCATATGCTGTATATGCCAACATTGAGATTAATTAAACAACAAAAGCATGTCGTATACATCCTTTGATCCCCTAAGCAATGATCATATGTTGTATTCCCCACATGGTATTAATAAAGCAATCATTCGCCATATATGTTGCATAGTTCATATATAAAGGCAGCGACCATATTCTGTATTCGCCACGATCTATTGAAAGGCAACGACTGTCCCATCGCATACAATAATCAACATATCATACATTCAGGCAATAATCATCTATCATATATGCCCTTTCATTTATCTGTATCTAAATATTAGCTTATGCATATAAATATAATAGTTACCATTTCTCTAACATATTTGTATTATATAATGTCCTAATATAATAATAAAAGTCAAAACAATGTGGTGACAATCACAATCATTTGCGTTGGATCTAAAGTTGGTAACTAAGCTAGTAGAAGTAACCTAAATGAGTTCATGGACCCAAATTCGCAACGCTTCACTTTCTATGAAGGCCATATGAAACCTATTTTTAGTTTTATGGACTTAATCTATTAATGAAAAGTCAAAATTTTGAATCATTTGGCTTTTCAGAAAGTAGATTCCAAGATATACAACTTTGTTATGTGGCACTTTTATCCAATTCTATTGCTTTCAAAGAGAAAATTTGATGTGGAATGAGTTCATAAAAATGGATAAAGTGCAGAAAATTTTGTTTTTGAAGTGCTGTAGTAAAACAGTCATAGCTTTCGATTCTATTGTCAGATTTATGTGTACCATTTTGTTTTGTAAAGTCATTTTTATAAAGAACAATTTTTTAATTCTACAATTTTGTAATTTTGAGAGGTCAAGAACTATTTTGAACGGAACCTTAAACTCTATCCTGAGATTTAAGTTCTGGGTTGAAGCATCATATTGTTTTGATCGTAATTTTCAAATCGTTTATCCATCTTCAACGAATTTGTACTTTTTGAAAAGCTAAGACTATGAGGAATAACTTCTGCTTTTTATGCTAAATTTTGAGTTTTGTTGTGTGAAAACTGATAATAAGGAGAGGACCTATTTTATAAAAATGGTATTCAACTTATTTTCATTATCTTCCCTAATTTACAAATTCAACTATTCATACCAATGCAATATAAATTCATTCCATTTTATCAATTCCAACATAAATCTATTCCTTTTCTATTCCACTAAAGTGGAAATTCTTTTATATAATTTGTTTATATTATTTCAATCATTCTCCTTTGGTAAATAAAACTCAATTCAAAATTTCAATGGCTAACAATTTCCTCCAAAACCCAAATCATAATATTTATATACCCATTTGTATATTTTATTATCCAATGGACCTAAACTATGAAAGGATGAAGAAATAAATCAAGAAGCTTGGAGAATGTCAATAGTACCAAGGTTGAAAAACCATAAGAAGATGGAGTCTAAGTGCTACAACTTGTATCGATCGGTACCAACCCATATAGGTAGGTACCGAATGATCCTTGGAGATTGTGGAGCCCTCATTGCTCTTATGAAGATTGAAGTTCAAGATTGAAGAAGGAAAATAAGCGTGTGATCTAACGTAGGTCAGTACCAAACCATATGGATCAATACCGGAGTATGTAGAATCTATAAATATTACAATTCAAGTCATATGATCTAGTCTATGCCAAGGAAAAAACATATAAGAGTCAAAGATATGGGTCTGTATCTATATTATTGGACCGAACCATAATGATTGTTGGACTTCATGAGATTTGACATGTTCTTCATGTTGAAACTTCAGATATGGAGATATTTTCTCATTTCAAACCAAATCTAGCTATTTACTTGCTCCAATTCATTTATAGATAGAAGGCTAACACTAACTAGAAAAGGGCATTTTTGGCTCTTTGATCTCCTCATTGTTTTTGCATGGAGTTCCTGCCATTTTTCGTTATCAACTAGTTTTTAAAGTTAAACTTGTTGTAAAAGTAGTTGTATTTGTTAGAACCTGAGTTTTGATGATGTCAACGAAATATATTATATAAACATTATTGGTGTAGATTAAGGTAAAAACAACATATACAAAAATAACTGAATTGGAAGAAGATAAGATATCCAAGGCAAATACTGAAATATGGTGAAGTTTTGGAGATACTACAAAGATGAAGCCGATAGTCAAAAAGTGATAAGAGTACGTTTTATAATTAGTTATTTTTCTAGAGTCTTTAAAGTAATATATTGCTAAAACCACTTATATGATCTCCAAAATATATGAAACTTCATAACAATCACCAAAACATGTTTCCACATTTTTTGAAAATTTTCCAAATGTTTTTAGAGAAAAATACACAAAGAAACAAGGGAAACTCGGGAAGGAAAAGCAGAAGAAGGGTTATAAATTTTCTGGACCAGGCTACTGGTGCATCCACCGATCTCACCTATCGACAATGGGTAAGACACCGATGCACCGATCGAGGAAACTTTTGGTCGTTCTTGTGTGCATCTCTTCTTGTCTTTTCTACATCCCTTCATTGTATCTCTTCCACAACATCATAACCCTTCTCTGCAACATTTTGAAACATTGCTACCCATCATTACAACTCTCTAACAACTATATAAAGCATTTAGATCACAACCAAAGATCTCACCTTGCATTCTAAACTTTATACTCAGCTATCTTTACTTATTATGCATTCAATTCTCAACTCTACACTGCAAACTTATACTCCTTAATACAGTTTATTCAAATCTTTATCATACCGAATGGTTATAGGAGATATTGTACTTGAAGTAGGAAAAGTATTCTATACGACACATCTATTGTTAGAAACATCTTTATACAGAAGTCAGTGTAAACTCGAGAGGTGCTTAGGTAGTTAGAAGTGTAAACCTATTCCTTCAGGTGAAGTGAGGGCATTGCTAATGAAATTCCTAAAATGTGCTTTGGAACTGGATGTAGGAGAGGTGCTCCAAACAAGTATAAAAAATCTGGTTTGCTTAGTTATTTATTTACTGCTTTTAATATTACTTAGTTCCTTAATATTTAGATCATAATAGCCACATACAATTTTTTAGCACTTTCTTTTGGTATCGGAGCTCAAATTTTCAAAATCATAACAAAGTTTGAAAAACAATTATTGATATGGAAAACTTGAGTTATAACACATTTCAAAAAGGACAATCCGTTGAATGTTCCCTACATTTTATTGGGTTTAACTATGTTTATTGTTCTACATGTATGAAAGTCTACATGGAAGCCAACAGACTTGAAATCTGACTAGCTACTTAAACCTGGCATGTACCACCAACTACTGATGTGAGTACTTGGATAGAAGCTCAAAGAACCATTGCATCCAACAACGCTAAAGCTAAGAATGCTGTATATTGTTCAATAGACAAAAATGAGTTTTCTAATGTCATGACGTATAAAACTACATATGATATTCGACTCATGTTAGAAGTTAGACAAGAACTTACAAATAAGGTTAAACAGACCAAAATTAACTTATTAAAAAAATCAATTCCTATCTTTTAAAATGAAACCAAATGAGAGCATTCTAGTTATATATTCCAGGTTTCAGACCATAAAACATGATCTTATGGCATTAGGTGCTACTTCTACTGATTTTGACATAGTTTCAACAATTTTAAATTCTTTGATTGTAACGACCCATAAATTTTCGATAATTAAATTTGTTAATTTAATAAGATTTTTGTTATTTAACATTGAAAGAAATAAAAAATTGTAATTTTATAATGAAACCAATACTAAAATGAAAGGTAACAATGTTAATTAAAGTTAATTATTAACAATTGAAATGAAATTCCAATAAATGAATTATTGTAAATGTTATACTTGGCTATACATTGAACATATGAAAACAAAATGCAAATATGGAATCAATTAATGAAATAATATATAATAAATGGTAACTGAATAAAATCAATATTATGTAAGTAATTATGATATTTGATTGTAAATAATAAATCTTTACAAGTATGATTAAAAGGTTAAAGGGTACCCATTATTATGTGTTACCTATTTATTTAGGCTATTAAATTGAAATGGGAAACCAATTAAAATTAAATGAAATTTAATGTTACATTAATGAGATTAAGGCAATAACTGAAATTTGTGAATGTAATAGAATGAATGGAAATGCTAATTTTATTCATAGGGAAATAATTGATGTAATTAAATAATGAAACCAAGATAAAATGATTAATTGGGATTTAAATTATAATTAATGTGTAAAATAGACAAAATTTCAATATAATTGAAATATAGTAGTGGATACAAATAAAGATGGAAATTTGAGTATATTAATGTAATGAAAGATAAAACAATGTTGACTACGTTATAAAGAAACAATGGATTGAATATAAAGATTGAAATTCAAATAAAATCAATTTATTGGGATTAAAGTATAATTAATTGGATTTAATTACAGTCGTAATTGAACACTGTAATTTGAGAAATATTCAACACTGAATTTTATGTAAACTTGTTTTAATTTGTTATAAATGTCTATACAATCAAAAATGATAAAAGTTGGTTAGTTAATTAATTTGATTATAAAAAGTGATTTAATTAATTTAATATTAATTTATTTAGTTAACTGAAATATAGCCATTTTGGCCACTGACTCGGATTTCGACGAAACTAGTTTCATCGGATCCGTAACAGTGAATTATTGTAGGATTTCAAGTTTCGTAGCGATCAGACTTGTCGTTTGATCGTACGGACTCGAAACGCCTAGAAATCAATTTAATTGAAATCAATTTGAAATAAGCTGATTTTATCATACTTCTTCATATGATTGAATTAGGACTTGAAACATGTTCCATTGATTTTTAATATACGGAAAACATCTATTTTGATATATGGGATGACCCATTTTCGTTCCGGAGGTAGAACGGGCTTTTCGGGTCGTTTATCGTTCCAACCCAAATCAAATCTGATACGTTCTTTCTATTTTATGACCTACCTATAAATAGCCTGTTATAAACCCTAGTGTTCCTCAACTCAGTTTGTCTGTACGTACAATTTCATTTGTTCCTCTTTTTTCAATTGCAGACAAACCCAAATCCCCAATTGCAATCTCAAATCAAATTCAATTTCAAAACCAAATCCAAAATCCAAACTCCTCAAACCCTATCAAAATTTATATCGATTTGAAGCTCGAGCGCAAGTGAATTCCGCTGTTAGTTTTTCGATTTGAGTTTCTGTGTGGCCAGAATTGGATGAATCAGTCTCGGCCGTTCATTGTGCATCGATCAAACTTGTCCGATCGTCGAATCGATTTGTGGGTATTGTAGAGTGGACCGAGGGGACTTCATCAGTGTAGTTTGTTTGGCGAATCAACAGGTGGATCATCGCCTATAATTCGATTAGGTTTTTAACCTAATTGGCGGCAGGCTTTTGGAGCTCAGTTCGGCGACGAGGAGGTGCGGCGTGTGGCGAGTAGGGTCGGCTCGCAGTGGGGTAGCCTACGGCAGCTCCAGGTCTGGTCAGCGATGGCCTTTTGGTGGCGATTTTTGTCTGGTAGGTGGCAGCGCGAAGGTTGGACGACGAAGCGGGTTGGGTTCACACAGGTTATAGGGATGGTGACGTTTCTATGAGGTGGCGTTTTTCTGTTTTGTTTTGTTTTAATTTAAATTTCTAATTCAAACGTTCTAACTTACGTAACTTGCGCATACGAGGTCTAATTCACGTGCGGTTTTCTCCGCTAGGATCGTATTGCAATTCCGGACATTCTGACGCTTGTTTGGACAAATTCTGAGACCGTTCAAATTTTTGGCTTAAATTGAATTTAAACTCGATTTAAATTCAAAGGTGAGTGTTTTAACCCACTCACAACTTCTAAAATTTCTTATGTTTGTTAATTTAAATTCATGATGTGATAAGGAATTTATTTATGGCTGTTTGATATATTTAAATTGCTATTCCTGTTAATTTGTATTATTCTGAATTAAATCGTTATTCAATTTATTATTGTATTTAAATTGCCAGTTAAATACCTATTATTGATTTATCAATTATCTATTGATGTTTATTGATTTGTTTGGGATGATGATTGTTGATATTGGATGAATGGATATTTTATTTTATATCGTTATAAACTGCAAGTTCACTATGGGTTGAAATGATACATTGAAGTATTATTGGAAAATCAAGTTTTGTGTTGAAATGTGAATTGGTTTAAAAGGAATTGCTTTAAGAAATTAAATTAGAAGTTTAAAGTTAAACTTTTAAGTATAAATGAAATTCTATCGAAATTAAGTTATTGAAGTTGTTTGAAAATACTTTAAAATATTTTGAAATTGGAGTAATCCGAATTGATTTAAAACATGGATTGAAACGATATGAAATTCAATAGTTTATTGAAATGTTAATTTAAAGGTTCGGAATTTGGTTTGTTGACTTGGAAATTGAAAATGGTCCAAATGTGTTGAAATGAAATGAATAGTTTAATTTGATATAAATTCCAAATTCATGTTTTAATATAAATTGTTTAAAAAAAAATTATTTCAAAATTTCTAATTATTAAGATTTCAAAGTATTAAACTATTTTAACCTGTATTAATTATATTAAATCATTTTAACCTATTTTAAACCATTTAATTTATTTAAACTAATTAACCTGTTTTAACTTATTTTGAATCTAATTAATCTATTTTAAAGCTATTTAATCTATTTTAATTATATTTAATCTATTTTAAATCTATATTAACTATTTATAACTATTTAAAACTATTTTCTTCTAAATTCCAAACTAAGTAAAATGGATGGGTTTATATTCAAATTCTCGATTTTTAAAGTGAATGTGGTTAAGCGACATTATAACCTAAGTTGGGATCTAAATAGCATATTTGGTTTAATATGATAATTTTGAAATGAGAGTTTAACCTATTTTGGAAATATGACTTTTGAAAGGAAATATAATTTCGAACTATGATTTTAATGTGATATAATTTCGAAAATAAGTAATGATTTCGAAAATTATATGATTTGAATTGAATATGATATTTTGATATCAATTATGAAATAATTTTGGAAATGTAAAAGAACCATCCGGTGTGTAATAAGCGATTGGTTGTTAAAGTGACCGAGATCAGATATTGTCATACTCTCTGCCAATACCGAAAACCACTTTGACAACTGTGTACGCGGTGGAGATTCCAGAATGAAGTAGGATGGTTGTCGACGATCCTATATGAGGTATATACATGGACCCGACTCCCATGAGTTAGCTTAAGGTGGCTAAAACTGGAGCAATTGACGGGCCAAGTGAGGTCATTCCTCCGATCGGGCACATTCCTTCGATACTATATTCTGACTTTGCGATTGATTTGGTGGCCACCCTCGATTTTTGATTTGGGAGTGTGTTTCGAGGTGGGCGGTAGTAGCTGCTATGCGTTACCACCAGTCCAAAAGTGTAATTGGTATATCTACCCTGGCATTGCCTAGTCGTGTCGTGTCACCTACCCTATCGAGACCACTACGAGTTTGTTTTATACCATACCTATGGAGTGCCCTCTGACGACATCTGGTATAGACGGGATTACAGTACTGTATAGACTATGGGAATATATAAAAATGTGTTAAGGGGAAAATGGGTAACGCCTTAACGCTATTTTAATAGTTTATCTTACTGTAGACATATTATAATAGCGTATTGTACTACATAGTAGATAGTTTAATGGATCCTTAAGAGATGTGAATCCCGAACATCTTTTAGGTTACTACACTCACGTTAGACACTAGATAAGAGATCTCAAACCCCGTAAACATTTCTGACGCCATTTACACTCATATTTATTTACCGTTGATTTGACTCACATAAGATCTTTTATTTCTGACTCGAGTGTTTTGTCTTTTCAATTCGCTCGGGTCAGCTTGAGCATTTCTGGATTTGAAGACTTGTTTCTGGAGGACGAAGACGAAGATTGTATTATTATTTACTATATTATTCTTCTGCATCATACGGTTCCACTGCATTGTCATTTATTTATCTCTGATATGTGTAACTCTGATTCCGTGTTGTATAAGTATATACAAATGTTTTGTAAACAGCTTCATGAACTGTATTTGATTATTATATTTTGTCATTCCGCTGCGAGATTCTGTATTTGTTTTATTTCTTTCTCTTTTTCTTATTTAACCCATAACAGTCTGCCCTTCTGTATGGTTTGAGTCGGCACGTGTGCCTGCTTAAAGCGTACAAAAAGGCGGGATGTTACAGTTGGTATCAGAGCTTTGGTTTAGCGATAACCTTAGCTTTGTGGAGTCTGACTCATATTAAATAGGGTAGCAATACCCTAGAATGAGTCGCTGAGTGTATATATATGAGAGAGCGCATTTGTTAGTGTTGTAAAAGATTTTTATATTGTGTTAATTTGTTCCGTTTTGTATTTATAAATTCTGGTTGGTGCATAGTACGCTATGACGTTGATAGGGATATCTAAACACTTAATAGGACAGACCGACACGATATTTGTTTTGAAATATAGGTAAATGAAATAATTTTGCCTATTATATATTTTGTATATAAAATAATAATTTCATAAATGATATATTTGGTTGTAATATATTTATTTGTCAGGTAGTGAAAATTTATAAATATTGGTTGAAAATAAAAATTGATAAATAAATAAATATAAATTGAAAAAATGTAGAACTTAAATTCCGGGATTTTTGGAAATTTCTTTTGAATGATTTTGGAATATAATAATAATATTATTTAGAAGTATTTTCTGATATAAATGTTCCAATATGATTTAAAAGAATTGTTTTAAAGAAATTTTGGAAAGAAATAAGTTCTGTACTCCCCTCTCTGTCGTTGGAAAATAATTTCGGTGATGAGTGCACGCATCATTGACATTCATTTTCGAGTTTCAAAGTGGGAAGGCGGCTGTAGTAATAACTATACATTTGTTTGGTAAATAAATCTTGATTTTAATTTTCAAATATGATTTGATAGATATATATAAAGATATGTTTATATATATTATTTTAAATGATTGAAAATGAAATCCGGCATTTAGTTCTTAAATTTCTAAATTAGAGATTTCAATTATTGTAATAAAATGAAAATTTTACTATTTAATAATTGGAACTTTTAAAAATGAACATAAGAGAATAAATGTTAAGTTATAAATGAAGTATATAAGAAATTTGAAACCTATAAAGCAAAGGAGATGATTATTGAACATTAAGTAATTAAAAGAAATAAGATGAACTTGTGTAACTTTCAGTTGCATTTTTAAAAGCATATATAGATAACTTACCAAATATTAAAAGTTGAAATGTTTAATAAGAAAATGTAATGGAAGGTTATACAAGTAAAACTTATGTAATGAAAGTGTTCAATGAATCACTTTTATAAATAAGGATTTTGATATTATAATGGTCATAAACTTAAGTTATAATTGAAATGTTACTAAAATAAAATGTAATAGAAAAGTGACTACTGTAAGTAAAAGATTATAAACTTAAGTTATTGTTTGAAGCTATGATAATTTAAGTGAATACTTAAAATGAATACTATATTAAAAATTTAATGGCTGTAACTTCAGGAAAGTTGAAATAATTTAGAAATGGATTTAATAGTCAATGACACTATACAATGAAATGAATATAAATTTAAAAGGTAAGGAACTTGAGAATGAATTTATGCACTAATGAATATTAATATCTAGTGGAAATCAAGTATATAAATTTATTAATGTGAACTAAACTGTAATAAAATGTATGAAATACTTGAATAATGAATTCAGTGTTTATTATAACAATTGAATGTAAATAACTTATGTAAGAAATGGATGTAATGCAATAAAAAGAAATTTACATTATATGAATAAATGAAAATGAATTTTATAAGTAATGAATAGAAATAAATGAGACAGGTACTGAATGAATGAATGGAAATTGGATTTTGTAAGAAATAAATGTAAACTAAAGAAATGATCATTGAGGAAAGAAATTAATAAGAATAAACTTGAAATAATGTTTGGAATTTGTTGTTGTTTTAGTTTATGGGTTGTTTGGGCAAGGATACTTCTAATTGTTTGGATGTATGAATAATCTATTGAGTTTATCTAAGACTGTTTGCGATTAAAAGTCTCTGAACCCGAACAAACCATTTGTTTGTTGATAGGATGTATGATTGATTACATTGGTTTCATATGATGATTGCATGCTTTGGGTTGCAAGTGCTTGTTGTATGTTGTTTGCAAGTGAATGTTGTTATGATTTGTTGTTATAAATTTGAAGCAATATAAATATTTCTCTTATATAATTATTAACTCTTTTGGATTATATAAGTGAAATACAGGTATGGAAGCAATTGCTACTGCTTTTGGTTTCATAAAATAAGCGTTAATTGCCCGACAAATAGGTACGTTCTCGGATTACGGTTTTCTAGCAATATTATATTATTTTCCCGTTGTTGGGATATATTATTTTGAGATATATGTGATATATATTGTTATATTTGATATTATTATTTCTCCCAGACCTCTCCGTACAAAGGAGACTCTGTCGAAAATTTTCGAAAATTTTGGACTTAGAAAATTTTGAAAAATGTTTTTTCAAACTTTATTACTTTGAGTATAAAAGGATTTAATGGTTATGAATTGATATATTTTATTTAAATTATCTAATTTTGTAAATTGATTGTTTATAAATTTAATATTCTGAATAAGATAGATTGATTTCTAAATTCCTTCTTTTCCCTTCTTTTTCCTTTTCGAGGACGAAAAGTTTTGAGTGGGGGAGAGTGTAACGACCCGTAAATTTTTGATAATTAAATTTGTTAATTTAATAAAATTTTTGTTATTTAATATTGAAAGAAATAAAAATTTGTAATTTGTAATGAAATCAATACTAAAATGAAAGGTAACAATGTTAATTAAAGCTAATTATTAACAATTTAAATGAAATTCCAATAAATGAATTAATGTAAATGTTATACTTGGCTATACATTGAACATATGAAAACAAAATGCAAATATGGAATCAACTAATGAAATAATATATAATAAATGGTAATTGAATAAAATCAATATTATGTAAGTAATTATGATATTTGATTGTAAATAATAAATCTTTACAAGTGTGATTAAAAGGTTAAAGGGTAACCATTATTATGTGTTACCTATTTATTTAGGCTATTAAATTGAAATGGGAAACCAATTAAAATTAAATGAAATTTAATGTTACATTAATGAGATTAAGACAATAACTAAAATTTGTGAATGTAATAGAATGAATGGAAATGCTAATTTTATTCATAGGGAAATAATTGATGTAATTAAATAATGAAACCAAGATAAAATGATTAATTGGGATTTAAATTATAATTAATGTGTAAAATTGACAAAATTTCAATATAATTGAAATATAGTAGTGGATACAAATAAAGATGGAAATTTGAGTATATTAATGTAATGAAAGATAAAACAATGTTGACTATGTTATAAAGAAACAATTGATTGAATATATAGATTGAAATTCAAATAAAATCAATTTATTGGGATTAAAGTATAATTAATTGGATTTAATTACAGTCGTAATTGAACACTATAATTTGAGAAATATTCAACACTGAATTTTATGTAAACTTGTTTTAATTTGTTATAAATGTCTATACAATCAAAAATGATAAAAGTTGGTTAGTTAATTAATTTGAATATAAAAAGTGATTTAATTAATTTAATATTAATTTATTTAGTTAACTGAAATATAGCCATTTTGACCACTGACTCGGATTTCGACGAAACTAGTTTCATCGGATCCGTAACAGTGAATTATTGTAGGATTTCAAGTTTTGTAGCGATCGGACTTGTTGTTTGATCGTACGGACTCGAAACGCCAAGAAATCAATTTAATTGAAATCAATTTGAAATAAGCTGATTTTATCATAACTTCTTCATACGATTGAATTAGGGCTCGAAACTTGTTCCATTGATTTTAAATATACGGAAAACATCTATTTTGATATATGGGATGATCCATTTTCGTTCCGGAGGCAGAACGGGCTTTTCGGGTCGTTTATCGTTCCAACCCAAATCAAATCTGATCCGTTCTTTCTATTTTATGACCTACCTATAAATAGCCTGTTATAAACCCTAGTGTTCCTCAACTCAGTTTGTCCGTACGTACAATTTCATTTGTTCCTCTCTTTCCAATGGCAGACAAACCCAAATCCCCAATTGCAATCTCAAATCAAATTCAATTTCAAAACCAAATCCAAACTCCTCAAACCCTATCAAATTTTATATTGATTTGAAGCTCTCGACGAGTGAAATTCAATTCCGTTGTTAGTTTTTCGATTTGAGTTTCTATGTGGCCAGAACTGGACGAATCAGTCTCGGCCGTTCATCGCGCGTCGATCAAACTTGTCCGATCGTCGAATCGATTTGTGGGTTTTGTAGAGTGGACCGAGGGGACTTCATCAGTGTAGTTTGTTCGGCGAATCAACGGGTGGATCATTGCCTATAATTCGATTATGGTTTTAACCTAACCGGCGGCGGCAGGCTTTTGGAGCTCAGTTCGGCGACGAGGAGGTTCCGCGTGTGGCGAGTAGGGTAGGCTCGTAGTGGGGTAGCCTACGGCAGCTCAAGGTCTGGTCAGCGATGGCGTTTTAGTGGCGATTTTTGTCTGGTAGGTGGCAGCGCGAAGGTTGAACGACAAAGTGGGTTGGGTTCACACGGGTTACAGGGATGGTGACGTCTCTATGAGGTGGCGTTTTTTTGTTTTTTTTGTTTTAATTTAAATTTCTAATTCAAACGTTCTAACTTACGTAACTTGCACATACGAGGTTCAATTCACATGCGGTTTTCTCCGCTAGGATCGTATTGCAATTCCGGACATTCTGACGCTTGTTTGGACGAATTCTGAGACCGTTCAAATTTTGGGCTTAAATTGAATTTAAATTCGATTTAAATTCAAAGGTGAGTGTTTTGACCCACTCACAACTTCTAAAATTTCTTATGTTTGTTAATTTAAATTCATGATGTGATTAGGAATTCATTTATGGCCGTTTGATATATTTAAATTGCTATTCCTGTTAATTTGTATTATTCTGAATTAAATCGTTATTCAATTTATTATTGAATTTAAATTGCCAGTTAAATACCTGTTATTAATTTATCAATTATCTATTGATGTTTATTGATTGATTTGGGATGATGATTGTTGATATTGGATGAATGGATGTTTTATTTTATATCGTTATAGACTGCAAGTTCACTATGGGTTGAAATGATACATATCTGAATGATCAATAGATTAAGGAAAAATCGTTATGGGTTGAAATGATAGACTCGAGCGATTTTATGGATTTTATTATTAATTCGGGATTGCGGTTTGAAATGATATATATAACCGTAACATTTTAAACTGTGGATTGAAATGATAAATATCCGTATCACTTGACCCTAGGGTAGAAAATTATATACGGACACCGGATTAGTTAAATTTAATGATTTTGAACTTCTAATTTTTGAATTAATTAAATGATATCTTGAAATAAAATTGGATGTATATAAATTGAAGTATTATTGGAAAATCAAGTTTTGTGTTGAAATGTGAATTTTTTAAAAGGAATTGCTTTAAGAAATTAAATTGGAAGTTTAAAGTTAAACTTTTAAGTATAAATGAAATTCTATCGAAATTAAGTTATTGAAGTTGTTTGAAAATACTTTGAAATATTTTGAAATTAGAGTAATCCGAATTGATTTTGAACATGGATTGAAACGATATGAAATTCAATAGTTTATTGAAATGTTAAATTTAAAAGTTCGGAATTTGGTTTGTTGACTTGGAAATTGGAAATAGTCCAAATGTGTTGAAATGAATAGTTTAATTTGGTATAAATTCCAAATTCATGTTTTAGTATAAACTGTTTTAAAAAAAATATTATTTCAAAATTTATAATTATTAAGATTTCAAAGTATTAAACTATTTTAACCTGTATTAATTATATTAAATCATTTTAACCTATTTTAAACCATTTAATTTATTTAAACTAATTAACCTGTTTTAACTTATTTTGAATCTAATTAATCTATTTTAAAGTTATTTAATCTATTTTAATTATATTTAATCTATTTTAAATCTATATTAACAATTTATAACTATTTAAAACTATTTTCTTCTAAATTCCAAACTAACTAAAATGGATGGGTTTATATTCAAATTCTCGATTTTTAAAGTGAATGTGGTTAAGCGACATTATAACCTAAGTTGGGATCTAAATAGCATATTTGGTTTAATATGATAATTTTGAAATGAGAGTTTAACCTATTTTGGAAATATGACTTTTGAAAGGAAATATAATTTCGAACTATGATTTCAATGTGATATAATTTCGGAAGTAAGTAATGATTTCGAAAATGATATGATTTGAATTGAATATGATATTTTGATATCAATTATGAAATGATTTTGGAAATGTAAAAGAACCATCTGGTGTGTAATAAGCGATTGGTTGTTAAAGAGACCGGGATCGGATATCGTCATACTCTCTGCCAATACCGAAAACCACGTTGACAACTGTGTACGCTGTGGAGATTCCAGAATGAAGTAGGATGGTTGGCGACGATCCTATATGAGGTATATACGTGGACCTGACTCCTATGAGTTAGCTTAAGGTGGCTAAAACAGGAGAAATTGAAAGGCCAAGTGAAGTCATTCCTCCGATCGGGTACATTCCTTCGATACTATATTCTGATTTTGCGATTGATTTGGTGGCCACCCTCGATTTTTGATTTGGGAGTGTGTTCTGAGGTGGGTGGTAGTTGCTGCTATGCGTTACCACCAGTCCGGAAGTGTAATTGGTATATCTATTCTGGAATTGCCTAGTTGTGCCGTGTCACCTACCCTATCGAGACCACTACGAGTTTGTTTTGTACCATACCATGGAGTGCCCTCTGACGACGTCCAGTACGGACGGGATACGGTACTGTATAGACTATGGGAATATATAAAAATGTGTTAAGGGGGAAATGGGTAGCGCCTTAACGCTATTTTAATAGTTTATCTTACTGTAGACATATTATAATAGCGTATTGTACTACATAGTAGATAGTTTAACGGATCCTTAGGAGATGTGAATCTCGAACATCTTTTAAGTTACTGCACTCACGTTAGACACTGGATAAGAGATGTCAAACCCCGTAAACATCTCCGACGCCATTTATGCTCATATTTATTTACTGTTTATTTGAGTCATATAAGATCTTTTAGTTCTGACTCGAGTGTTTTTTCTTTTCAATTCACTCGGGTCAGCCTGAGCATTTCTAGATTTGAAGACTTGTTTCTGAAGGACGAAGACGAAGATTGTATTATTATTTACTATATTATTCTTCTGCATCATACTGTTCCGCTGCATTGTCATTTATTTATCTCTGATACGTGTAACTCTGATTCCATGTTGTATAAGTATATTCAAATGTTTTGTAAACAGCTTCATGAACTGATATTTGATTATTATATTTTGTCATTCCGCTGTGAGATTCTGTATTTGTTATATTTATTTCTCTTTTTCTTATTTACCCTATAACAGTCCGTCCTTCTATATGGTTTGAGTCGGCACGTGTGCCTGCTTAAAGCGTACAAAAAGGCGGGATGTTACATTGATTGATGAATGAGAAAGAACAATACTTGTTATTAAAGAAGCTAACGATCTTTCCATACTCAGAGTCGAAGAATTAATTAGAAATTTGGTCTCTTATGAAGCTAACCTGCAAGCTAGAAAAGAACTAGCCTAAGAATAATGTAGTATTGCTTTTACGTTGATGATGATGAGGATGATGACTCGGAATTAGATGAAGAAGATTTTGTGTTTGTTGCAAAAAACTATAACAGGTTCAAGAAATTCAACAAAATGGTTCGAAAGCGTAATTTTTATACCTCTAATGATGATACTTTTTTCAAATGCTATAGATGTGATAAATTTGGAAACATGAAGAAATATTGCCTGAACTAAATAAAGAAAATAATACCATTAAAAAGAAATATAGAAATGAGAAGATATCAAAGAAGAGAAAGCGGGCTTTCCAAGTACCGTGGGATGAGTCATCTTCAAGTGATAGTGATAGCGATAATGATCGAGAGAAAGCAAATGTGTGCTACATAGCAACTAAAATTGAGCTATATTTTGATCTTTCTTTTGATGAAGTTATAGAAATAGCCTCATAATTAGATGATATATATAGGAGCTTAAGAAAAACTAATAAAGAATGTGCTGGAAAAATAAATAGATTAGAACTAGAAATAGAAATGATTAAAGATGGAAAAGTGATTTTAAAAGAAGAAATTTTTAAATTTACGAAATTTATGCAAGAGTTCTAAAACCTTATATTATAGCGAAGAAATACAAACTGTTAAAATGAGACTTTTTTTTTATCAAATGAAAACAGCAAATTAAAAAAACTATAGTTTCTGTGAAATACAAAGTAAAAGACAAAGAAAATAAGAATTGTGTTTTCTCAAATGGCAAAGATATTCTAGAATAAAAAGTAAAAGATTTATCTTCTAGTATTTCAAAATTTAATAAAGGAAAGTAAAATTTGTCTCACACAACAAGCATTTCAGAACCTGCTATAGTAAGAATGGCTTCGGATTTAAAAAAAAATCAAATAAACTAAAATAAAAAAACAAGTATGTTGCACTATATGCTAACATTAGGAAATCCAAAAATAGCAAACCAAAAAGTAGAAACTGAAAAGACTATTAAAATTTGAGTACCTAAAACTAACAATAATTTGACAAGGCAGAAACACATAGATAAGTTTTACATAGAAGTTCATCATAATAGTAATTTTCATTTTAAAAGTTTTACCACACCTTCCCGGTTATGGTTACCTTCTACCTAACCCCGGGACCGTAACATAGGAAGTGGGTACCAATAAAATCATTTTTATTTTTTACAAATACCTTAAAATAAAAGAGAGAAATGGGTATTGGATAGTGGATGCTCCAAGTATGACTGGAAACACAGAGAAACTAACTAACATTTCTATTTGGATGACGGTATAGTCTCATTCAGAGAGAACTCCAATGGATATGCTATTGGTTGAGGGGACGTATCTTCTATCATTATATCTAACTCTTCTTTGATTACAAATTATTTACTAGTAGAGAACATAAAACATGACCTTTTAATCATTAGTCAACTATGTGATAAGGGCTTTAAAATAACTTTTGTAATAGGTAATTGCAATATTTTTGATAAAATTGGAAATTTGATATTTGAAGGAGTAAGAAATTAGAATATTTGTATATTAAATTTCAAAATAAGACATAATAACGATTTGTGTCTAGTCGCATATATAAATGATCCATAGCTATGGCACAAACATTTTTATCATGTGAACTTCAAAAATATCCATAAATTAGCTAAAAATGGTATTGTAAGTGGTCCACCTAAAATGAATTTTAAAGTTAAAAATTTATATGATGCTTGTAATTTGGTAAACCAAAGAAATCTTCTTTTTAATCTAAAAATGAACTTCTACCAAACAACCATTAGAACTATTACACTTAAATTTATTTGGACCTAAGTAAACTAGATTAATAAATAATAACAACTAGGTTTTTGTAATGATTGATGATTTTTATAGATATATTGTGACACATCTATAAAGTTTAATGGAAAATTAAATTTAAATATAACAAGGACTAGAATAAATAAAATTCACCGACTTCCGAATTTGGCTACGAAATGTGCACCATTGCGTTCGCAGCGATTTTCTGGACAATTTTCATATATAACACTTCAAAATCAGAGTTAGTACGGGGAAGTTACGGGTGTTGGAAAGTTTGAAAATAAAATTAAAATTTAAAAATAAAAAACAACACAAAAATTCACTATGATCGGTCGACCCAAGATGGTCGATGGTCGACCGGTAGCGGTCGACCAAGAAGGGTGAGCGATTGACCGTAGGTTATGTAAAATCAAGCTATGTGTGACATGTTCGAACTGCAGAGATTGATTGCTTCATCATCAAATTCTGATGTGCGTATGTGATCACCCTAAATATTCTCCAGTCCAAATCCAACGTCCTAAACTAGTTCTGAACCCCTATAAATTCAAGCCTAATCTAAACCTAAAATGAACATAAATGTTTACTGTACCAAAACTTTGTCCAAATCTAACCTCTCCTCTAACCCTAAAAACTCATAAAAATCAACTTAAAATCAAACTAGAAGAAATACAATCTCAGATCTAGAAGGAACAAGTGTAAGGAGGGAGATTCTCTATAACGACCCACTATTTTGGACCATTCAAATCGACAATAATCCACACATGTCAGACTTGAATAATTCAAAATAATAGATTGTTAATTTAAATTTGGCAAAACTTAGCATATACAATAAATAAATAATCATAGATCACAGATACAGAGTAATATAACAATAATGCAGCGGAAACAAAAGAATAGTAGTTCATGAAGCTACTATATATATATATATAAAACAGAGTTATACAGGATACAACAGAAGTCTCGAATACAATAGTCAAATACAATATCAGAATACATCACTGGAATAAACTGAATATCTGAAAGCTGGATAGATAGCTGGATCTCCAAGCGAAGCTCCAACTCCAAAGGTGAGTCTCGAATACTGGTACACTCAGTCTGACCCGAGCGTAAAGAAAACACAGAACACTCGAGTCAGGATTAACATTCTTATATCAATAAATCCAACTCAAGTGAAATATCAACTGAAATACAAGTAACTCAAAGGATGTTTGGGATAACCATCCTCTAAGGATCCGTTAAACTATCTACTATGTAATAGTGTACGCTAAGTAGATAATGTCTAATCAGTAATATAAAGTATCAAAATAGCGTTAAGGCGTTACCATAATCCCCCTTAACACATTTTATAATGTCATAGTCTATACAGCACCGTAAGCCCCACCGTAAACTAGTTGTTATCAGAGGGTGCCCCATAGGTATAACACAAAACAAATCGTAGTGGTCGCGAATAGGATAATCAGTTTGACAAGGTACATGAGGCGATACCAACTAGGACACTAGTAGTTGCCTAATCCGGACTGATGTTGAGCATAGCAACTACTACCTCAACATCGCGAAACAACACTCCCATATGTCGAGGGGTGCACCCAAATCGAATCACATAAGTAATAGATAAGGTATCGAAGAAGTGTGTCCGCTAGAGATGGCGATCCTCAATGGCCCGGCACGGCTCCTGTTTTAGTCATGTCAGGGGTCATCCAAAATCGTTCTCTTTCTTCAGTCAACGCGTTCACCAAACCATCCACTTCATTCTGGATCAACACTCCGCGTATATTAGTTATTAAAGTGGTTTCGGTATCGACAGAGAGTATGTCCATATCCGATCCCGGTCTCTTTAATAACTACGTATTATTACACCGATGGTCATTTAATAAAATTTCAAAATAGTTATATTTCAAAACTGACATATCATTGCCATTTCAAAACCATATCAATACGATATCACTTTCACTTCAAATAAATCCATTTCCAAAATCATATCACTTTCCAAAGTTATATCGCTTTCGAAATCATAAGTCTTTTAAAATCATAACACTTTGGAAATCAAAACCTAAAATTCATAACACTTTGAAATCCTAACACTTCCTCTTAAACAGTTTAGATATTAAAATTTGTATATATAGAAAAATAGTTTATATAAAATAGTTATAAGTTAAATAAAATAATTTATATTGAAAATGATTTATATTAAAATAATTTATATTAAAATTTATAAAGTAAAATATAAATAGTTTTAGATATAGTTTAAATACTTTATATAAAAATAGCTTCCTCAAATTTCACAAATCAATTCACATAAGCTCGAATTCCAAAATTAAAATTTTAATTAAATCTCAAATCATCAATTTCAATTCAATTTAGTTTCTCAATAAACCCTTTCAAATTATCGATTTCAAATGCCTATTTGAACCATAAATAAACCATTTCAATTTCAATATATTTCAAAGTTTAAATATTCGACATTTCAAAACTAATTCGATAATTCAATTTATGTCCCAATTTAATTTCATTACATTTAGTTTCTGAAATATTTCTTTAATCATTTCAATACATCAAAATACAACTTCAATTTACAAATTTATATAGACAAAATATCCCATTTAAATTTATATAAGTTTGAAATATTCATTTAAGCCACTTCTTAATTAATTCAAGTTATAAAACATATCTTAAAATTTCAAATTTAATAGATTTCAAATCAACTTATTTAAGTATAATTCTTAAATAATTAAGAATTCCAAATCAATTCAAATTTATCTTTCAACCTGAACATTATAAATTCTATATTTAAAAAAATATAAATTTTACATAAATACTTAAACATATTTCATATTGATTCAAATCAACTTATTAAATCAACTTTAATAAATCTTTAAAATCATTATTTATTAAAACCATATATTTCTTTCAAAACCGTAGAAATGTTTTTCAAAAACATTTATATATATAGACCAACGGTGTCTGTATATAATTTTCTATCATATGGTCAAGTGATACGGATATTTATCATTTCAATCCGCAATTTAAAATATATTCGGGTATATATCTTTTCAACCCGAAATCCCAAATTCAATTTAATTTGAAAATCGCTTGGGTTTATCATTTCAACCCATAACGATTTTCTCCTATTCTAAAGTCCGTTCGGGTATGTATCATTTCAACCCATAGTGATTCTATACTAACAGGGAACTTGCAGAGTGATAACAGATATGATAATAATATAACAACGGTAACAGGCATATATCATCAGTATAAATAATAGATAAGGGTGTCAGATGTCACAGGTGAACAGATACAGATGATGGCATATATATATCAATATAAATAACAGATAATGATGTCAGGTGAATAGATACAGATGATGTCATAGATATAGCAATATAAATAACTAACAGCAGCATATTTCAATTGTCGTTTCAATTGAAATCCAATTTAATAATTATAAGAACATTAATCGTGAGTGATTGCTCACCTTTCGAGGCTAGAGATCGAGAATAGACAATGAAGTTGAGTTACGAATTGCAAGCACGACTTCCAAAATAAACTAGATTGGCACGAATCGATGAGCAAAGCTGTTAGATAGGAATTGCCGAAATCAAATCAAAACATTCAACATAGCAACAAATAAAATAAAATAAAATAAAAACATGTCCTGCGTCAAAGTTTAACAATATAATTCTATGTGCTACCGAGATCGAAATGGTCTGAAATTTGGAATGAACAAAGATCAAAACTTGTATTTCAAACTGCAAAAGAATCACTTGATTTGGACAAGAGACCAAAAAGTTACGATGTCACGAACATAGACTCAGGCCATGTTGCGACTGTCAAATGTTCAGGTCTGAAAACCCCTCTGGGTCTGACTTTCAGGTAAGAAACAGAGGACTGAACCACCTCGTATGAAGATAAAATTTTATATACAGAAAGTAGAAAACTTTATCTTTTAAACAAAAAGAGAATCACTGTATTCCGACGTAAGACGGAAGAGATACGATGCGTCAAACATGAACTCAGGTCGTGTTTGCAGCAGTGTAAAATAATTTCAAGTACAAAAGAATAGCTGTCTGGGTCTAACTTCCAGATCCTCGACCACAAATCAAACGATGTCGAATTTTGCTGAAATTTGACATGCATAAACTAGGTAACTTATATATTACTGATTATAGTTAGTTTAATTAATTCTAATTAATTAATTCCAACTTTCACAAGTTGGAAGAGCTTAAGCTGAGTGGAAGATATAGTTATTAATCAGTTAAGCTCTTCTAATTAGATAAAATGACAAAGATATAGTTAGTTTAATTAATTCTAATTAATTAATTCCAACTTGTGGAAGAGCTTAAGCATAAGGTGAGTGGGAACAAATTTAATTTGATGATGATTATAGTTAGTTTAATTAATTCTAATTGATTTAGGTGTTAGTAATTTAAAATAGAAACGGTAAAACCATAAATTGAAATATGTAATCTATGGTAGAAATTGAAATCACTGTAATTTGATAAAATTGATGTTTATGCTAGCACGCACTTTAATTACTTAACTGTAAATTGTAAAATCTGTAAACTTATAATTAATAACTCTGTAAACCCTAAAACCTTTAACCCTATATTGAACAATTGAAATTAAGAAATATAGACTGGTTAAAATTAGGGATTAGGTTTCATTGTAAACTGCAATCAACAAATGAAATTAACCGACGTAAAAGCGACATTAGAAAATTAATGAACCCTAAATTTTAGTCTATGACCGGTCGACAACTCATCCCGAGCGGTCGACAGTTTAGGGTTAGCAGTCGGCTGTTAACATGTAAAATGCAGAATCTGAACCTCGACCTAAGGCCTAGGTTAATAATAAAAATAAATATAAATGTTATTTATTGGGTGAATCTATTTGAGGCTATTTGTATGTATGTTAGGAGCTGTAGGGAAGCTAGTTCCCTATCAGATGATGCTATGACGTTGCAATGTTAGATAAATGTTCGTTATCCGATGGGAAGTCGATTACTCGACTGGCGACAAATTTTATCACAAATGGCACTCACAGGACGTTCTATGGTGGATGCACAACACTGACTGATGCCTAATGAAGTGTAGCCCAACACAATTTGAGTCCTGGTACTCACGGATACCGATGCAACATGGTACCGTTCAGATTTTGGATCTCGGAGCATGCAATAAAAGGTGTATGCTATGATCGAGAGGTGGACATGGATGTCAATGATGAGATAAACCAATGAGTCAGCATTACGGGTTCCCACTCGATGCGTAGTTGAGTCACGGGTAGTCATAGTTATGGGGAATATTCGTTCCTCAATAACCTAGGATGGCGATGATAGTAGCCTAGGGGTGGTGTTTCCATGATAAGTAGCTCTAGGAGCAGTGGTCGATCATTAGACATTAAGGTTTGATCTGCAATTCAATCCATTATAGTAGCTTGCACCATTGTAGTTTAAGTGTGCATTGGACCAAAACCCTTAAGTAATCGACCCTAAGAATACACGAACACATATTGCAAACCCTATGTCACTTAGTGCAGGGTTAAATTTAACTACTCATGATTACAATATATTAAATTCGTACTCATTCACTAGACTGTTGTCTGACCTACCCTTTTTCATCCCATTTCCTACTACAGATGGACAAGGAAGCAGGTGATTGGTCCATTCTTGATACTTGGAGAGGCGAGCTCATCTTTGGAGTGGCTTTTTATCTTATTTACTCTCCATATATTTATATATCTTACCAGTACATCTTACTTTCTGTATCAGACTTGGAGTGATATTTTCTATGTACTCTATATTCGACCACGTACTGATTTTCTGAGACTATGATTTGGATATTTTTCTAGATTGATATTCTTCAATATTATATGTTTTATTTCTTCCGCTGTGAGTTTTGAAAGTGTAGTGTATCTTAGATTATATCCGTTGCTTTAGTCTCTGTAATGTTATATAAAAATCTGATGGCTCGTATTTCTCGGCACGACGCAAGTCCGAAAGTCATACTAGGCTTAGGATCGGTGTGTCGGGAGGTGCGGGTTGTCACAGTTGGTATCAGAGCATAGGTTCAAAGTTTTTTGGGATTAGGACCGTATTAAGAGAACGTATTTGAAAAGATTTTGAAAAAATGGTTTACCAAAATTGTTTCTAAAAGATTTCAAAAATGGGTTTTAAAATATATATGTATATAAGTAGAAGATCTCAAAAGCTTTCCAAAGATTTTATACATATTGTAATCTCCCTTTCTTGTGCTTATGCTATCTTTGATTCATGTTGGTGTTATTTCTCTTATTTGTGCCTATGCTATCTGTGAAAAGTTACTAACATAATTATCAAAATTCATAGATAGAAGATGACCGATCCTGCAGATTAAAGCTCTAATTATGCAGTCGAGATCCCGAGTGTGAACATTCTAATTTGTTTCCATCGGTATCTCTAGGCGAGGGGCCATGCCGAGCTTAATCCCACTAGAGGACCCATGGAGAGGGCAACATGCGCAATTTCTGCCTACCTACCTGCCGCCATAGATTTTCCTAAGCTATGCAAGGATTTCGCTAACCTTGGAGGAAAACCTTATGTGGGGATTGAGTTATACGTGAATTCGAGAGCATGGATCTATAACTGTGAGAGGATTTTTTGCTTGATGGTTTTGGCCGATGAGGTGAAGAGGCAGTTAGCTGCATGGTAGTTATAGGGGAGGCTCTTAGTTGGTGGGAGATAGTTGAGGCTGAAACTGACGAAGGAGAGATCACTTTGGGTGCATTTCGTAGGAAAATTGAGGTGAAGTTTCTTTTTAGGGCAGAGGAAGGTGTGAAGTTGGAGAAGTTCATTCACTTGAAGCAAGAAGACCCGTCTGTGAAATAATATGTCAACCAGTTCGACGAGCTAGTTAGATTTGGGATGGGACTGATTGTTACCCCACATAAGAAGGCTTTGATATTTTCTAAAGGGATAAACCAACCTCTTCAAGGTTTAGCTCTGAGTTACATTCCTATTGGTGCTACGTATGAGGGTCTAGTAGAAATGACCTTGCTAAACGCCGTCTCCATTGAGGGAGCTAAGGAAGAGGAATCCAAGAAGGCTGGTTGGAAAGCACAGCAAAACTAGTGTAAAGATGGAGGTGGACCCAAAGAAATGATACATAAGAAGGATATGTATTATAGGAAGTGTAGTAGGAAGGGACATTTCTTAAAGGAGTGTAAGACAGATCTTTCAAAGTTCAAGTGCTACAATTGCAATCAATTTGGGCATATGAAGTGGGCGCATCCAGCACCTCAGAAGGCTTCCACTCAGGCCTTTACTCGGGTGGTTCCGGCTTATGCACTGGAGGTAGGCAGTCACTAGCTCGAGTGCACAGCCAGCGGTGGACAAAGGAAAGAAAGTGGTGATCGAAGATGTGTTGACTTTATTCGGCTTATCTATTCGCACATTTTTTGAAACTGGGGCTTTACATTCTTTCTTTTCTAGTAGACTTATTGATGACTACACTTTGACACTAGTATAGTTACAGACTCTGTAGTTGTGTCAAACCCCGTTGGAGGATCAGCTTATTTGTTTATGTTATGTATGGGTTTGAAGTTATTCATTTTACTTGTCAAGATTGATTGTGATGCCTTTGTATTGGGATTCTCTGGGTTTGGGTTGATATTGTGCATGGATTGGATGATGATGTATGGGACTATTATAGATTGTGACAGGAAGGTTGTTAGGTTGAGCACGTGTAGTGGATGTAGCTTGGAGGTTTATTGCGATCTTCAAGAATCATATATATTAAGCTAGTTATATTCTATAGGCTTATCACATAATAAGCTAGATATGGTGCCTGTAGTTAGAGATTTCCCAAATGTTTTTTTAAGGTTACCGATCTTTCACCTCAGAGAGAGATCGAGTTTAGGATCTATCTTGTTGAGAATGTCAGATCTGTCACCGTACCATTATGGCATATGGCTCCAAACGAGTGTGAGTTGAATAAGCAAGTAAATAAGCTATTGGAGAA
This sequence comes from Allium fistulosum, assembly GCA_030737815.1. Taxonomy (NCBI): domain Eukaryota; kingdom Viridiplantae; phylum Streptophyta; class Magnoliopsida; order Asparagales; family Amaryllidaceae; genus Allium; species Allium fistulosum. The sequence goes on from CM060908.1 coordinate 1,011,148,953, forward strand.
GGGTTTTATTAGGAGGAGCATTTTCGTGTGGGAGCACCAATCGTCTTTGCCACCAAGGCAGATGTTTCTCTAAAACTCTACATTAATTATAGGGAGTTGAACAAACTAACAAAGAAGAATCAGTATTCACTGCCGTACATAGATGATCTCTTTGATCAGTTAGTTGGAGCTAAGGTGTTCTCACAACTTGACTTGGCTACCGGATTCCACCAGTTGCGTGTTGCCGAGAACGGTATCTAGAAGACAGCTTTCCGTATAACAAATGGATTTTATGGTTAGTTATGCCCTTCGAACTAACCATGCACCCGCCTACTTTATTGATTTGATGACACAAGTTTTCAAAGAGTTGCTTAATAAGTTCATCGTGATATTTGTGGATGATATCTTAGTCTATTCGAGAAGCGAGGAAGAGCACGCATTGCATTTAAAAGAAGTGCTCAGTACACTCCATGTTTATAAGATGAAGGCAAAATTTTCAAAGTGCCACTTTTGGAGAAAGGAGGTACGATTTTAGGACACATCATCTCAGTAGGTAGATCGGCGGTTGATCCCAGTAAGGTGGCAGCAGTTCAGGATTGGCATGTGTCGAAGAATGCCATGGAGGTGAGGAGTTTCCTTGGTCTAACGGGCTACCATCGGAAGTTCATTAGTGACTTCACAAAGATCTCTACCACTCAAACACATCTAACCAAGAAGAATCTAGTTTTCTCATGGAATGTAAAATTCAAAGATGCTTTTATCAAATTGAAGGAGGTGCTAAACAGTGCATTAGTTTTGATATTGCCTGATGGGATGAAGCCATTTATAGTTTATACCGATGCCTATGGATTTTGGTTAGGTGTGGCCTTAATACAAAAAGGAAGGGTTGTAAGTTATGCAAGTCGACAGCTGAAATCCCAAGAGAGAAACTACCCTACCCATGATCTTGAGTTGGTAGCCATTGTCTTTGCGCTCAAGTCATGAAGGCATTACCTTTTAGTAGAGCGGTTTGAACTATATATGGATCACAATTCCTTGATGTATTTGTTCTCCAAAAAGGACTTGAATTTGAAGGAATAAGGTGGATGGAGTTCTTGGCATCATGTGACTTTGATATCTCATATACCCTGGGTAAGGGTAATGTAGTGGCCGATGCTTTGAGCAGAAAGCATGCATTATTGAGTCCTTTGTTCTTGGAGTGGAAACATTTGGAGTTCATTTCTACATTCGAGTTCCGACCATTATTAGATATTAATCCAGGATTATTGGCAGTTTTAGATGTGCAACCCACATTGATGGAGTGTATTGGGTTTAGACCGAAGGAGGATAAGGAGCTAGTAGACATTATGAAGTGGATTGGTAGAGGAGAGTCATCGAGTCATTTGAGGCGTTATGCCATTGACTCGGGAGGACGGTTATGGAAGGATGGTAGGCTCTTAGTATGGATTTGGTAGATGTCGTACTAGCTAAGTCTCATTGTTCTAGGACGACCATTCATCCTAAGAGTGACAAGATGCATCGCGACATGAAGAGAGTCTTTTATTGTCCCGGTATAAAGAAGCATACACCGGAGTATGTAGTTAGATGTATAACTTGCCAGAGGGTAAAGGCAAAGCAAAAGAAGCCGGGAGGGTTTTTGCAGCCATGGGTATTCCTCAGTGGAAGTGGGAAACTATTTCTATGGATTTTGTGGATGGTCTACCAAGGAGTAGGAGAGGGAATGAGAGCATTTGGATCATAGTCGATCGGTTAATTAAGTGCGCTCATTTCATACCAGTGAGGAGTACAAGGACGGTGGCATCGTTGGCGGCTTTGTACATGAGAGAGGTCATTAGGTTACATCGAGTTCCTACTAATATAGTTGGCAACCGAGATCCGCTTTCTACCAGTGAGTTCTGGAGGAGTCTACAAGTAGGGACCGAGTTGAGTTTGAGCACCACATATAATCCGTAGATGGACGGATGGACAAAGAGGGTAAATTGGATATTTGAGGACTTACTACGGATGTGCATTTTGGATTTTGGAGGTTCTTGGGAGGATCACTTGTAGTTGGTAGAGTTTACCTACAATAATAGTTATGAGGCTAGCATTGGGATGGCACCGTTCAAGGCATTATACAGTAGACTTTGTAGATCACTGTAGCGTTGGTGGCATACTAGGGATAGGATTGTTCTTGTGTTAAATATGGTGAGGGAGACACCAGAGAAGGTGGACATGATCTTTAGGAAAATGAAGACCGCTCAGGATAGGCAGAAATCTTATGCTGATAGGAGACATACGGAGTTAGAGTTCACAGTGGGGGACATGGTGTTTGTGAAAGTTTCACATCTTGGACATGTCATGAGATTTGGTAGATCGGGGAAGCTAGCACAAAGGTTTGTAGGGTCTTTCCCGATAGTTGCTAGAGTATAGAAGTTAGCATACAGAGTAGAGCTTCCGAAAAAGTTGGCGAGGGTACATGATATTTTCCATCTGCCACACTTGTGGAAGTGCTTGCACGATACAGCTACTGTAGTCAAGCCGGGTAAGCTAGAGGAGGTGGAAGTTGAAAAGAGTCACTTGTTCACCGTAAACCCACTCGTATTCTTGAGCATGGTACAAAGCAACTCCATAATAAGGAGATCCGACTTGTTAAGTCCAATAGGAAGACGATTCAGCGGAGAATACATGTGTAACGGCCTGGAATTTCACCACCTTAATTTGGAAATATTTAATTAATTTTAAATATTCAAATAATAGGTTTTATAATTAAATAAAACTCTATTAAATAATAAATAATGATGGTGAAGTAGTTTTCCAAATTTGTTTACAAAAATATATAGTTCGAAGAAAAATCGAAAATGTGACCGGAATTTGTTTTCCGAATTTTCATCGAATAAAAATTGTCGGAATCGTTGTAAACTCTAGTGTAAGCATATTTGCATAAATTTGTAAAAGATTTAGTACGTATATATTGGTATATACATAAGTGTATATACTTAAGTATATAAGATTTAAAATATAAATTTAGTAAAAAGTAAACATCACATGAAACATGTTTAAAAATTAGTACATATGTAATTAAATGGATATTTTCTCATGAAATGGAGGAAGGGGAACCAAATGGTGTACATGGTGGAAGAAGGGGCAAGGTGAGGTGGAAACAGGGTAGTGGAGGGTAAAGGACAAGGGAATTTAGGTAATTCACTTTTTCTCTTACATATAAGTAGCCTTCACTTCTTCAAAATTTTCCTCCTCTTTATTTTATCATATCTTCCTCATCTCTTATCCTAGTAGAGAAATTATTTTCTGAAATCGTAGAAAATTCTAGTGGCTATAAATTTTATTTGTATCACTTCTTTAAATTTTGAGCTTAACCATATTCAAATCTCATTTCTTTCAGACTCATTTTCGGACCTAGATTTTCAAGTTCGAAAACACCTCCTTTCTTTTGACCATATCTCCATAAAAATAGATCCAATTTTAGTGATTCTTTTTCTGAAATTGTAGAGAAGAGAGTTTCCAAGAATTTTCCTTCTGATAACTTTTTCCAAATTCCGTGAGTAACTTATCCAAAAATTAGTTGGAAAATGACCCATTTTCAGGTTTGATTTTTTTGAATTCGATGATAATCCAAAGTTCCTCTACATATCAAGGCCGAGCTCCACCACCCTTGGCCGTGTGCACCATAACTTAGGCTGAGCGCATTTGGCAAGGAAAGGAGAAGAAAGAGGGTGACGTAGTGTTGTTGTTAGTCGAGAGCATCTCAAGTCGCTTTGGATAAAAGTTGGAAGCATAATTGTGAGAAAACCTACTTTTTCTTTACTTAGAGTTTTTAAAACTTTAATGATGAAATAATTATTTCTTACTTGATTATTAAGTATGTTGGTTGTTGGGTGCATTAGGTTGTTTTGGTTTGGATATATGCATGGATTGGATGTAAATGTTGTTAAATATGGAAAAGTGATGTAAAAGTTAGCAAAAGTTTCCAAGTTGAGAACTTGGCTTATATTGTAAGGTTATGGCATGTATATTTGTTTGAAATCATATTTTCAAATTTGTAGGCTAAGGGAGTTAGTATTTAGACTTATTAAAACGACATCGAGATCCCTGTGTTTAAAAAATTATTTTCTAACTTTACTTTTAGAAGTTTACAAAAGTTTTAAAAATTTTATCTTTGTTTTCTAAAACTTGTTTTAAAATTTTTATAGTAATTGAAATACAAAAGTTTAAGTTTTGGAAAGCTAGTTGACATGAAAATAAAGCTTTGCTATTTTGGGTCATATAGCTATAGTCGCTATAAATGCAGTTCGTAAAAAATGAACTCTTTTTGAATTTAAAATATCTTAACTTAAATATCTTTTTGAAAAGTGTTTTCAAAACTTAATATAGGTTTCTAAAGGTAATTATTATTTATTTATTTAATGATTAATTAATTAATTAAGGTAATTGGTACTTAATCATTTGTTAATAGAGGAAATTAGTTCTTGATTATTAATTAATTAAGTTAGTCATAATTAGTTAATTAATTAAAGATTATTTATTAATTAATAATTTATTTAAGGATCAATTTGCGTTTAATTATTAATTAATGATTAATTATTATTTATTTATCTAATAAAGGGTTTAATAAATTACTAGTAAAGTTAAGATTTAATTAAACTTAATTAAGATTTAATTATTTTTAATAAAGGTTTAATTATTATTTATGTTTTAATTGAGTATTATTTAATTATTAATTGAGATTAATTAAGAGATAATGATTTATTTAAAGATTAACTATTTTTAAAAACTTTTAATTATTATTTAATTATTTAGTTAATTGTTAGTTATTATTTAATCATTAGTTAGAGGTTTAGTTATTATTAAATAAAAAGTTTAAATGTTATTTAACTATCAAATATAAGTTTTAAAGTTTTAAACCATTTATTTCTAAAGATTGGTTTTGTTTTAAAGTAACTCTCTTTTAAAGAATATTTTTAAAATCCAAGGGATTTCTTTGTCGATTACACTTTAGTAACCCTAATTGAATATGAAACCCAATGACATTTATTTAGCAGAATAAAATATCATTCTATTAATTAAATTGTAATTGACATCTGTTTAGCAGAATAAAACACCGTTCTGCTAATTAAATTGATATTGACATCTGTTTAGCAGAATACAACCCCATTGTACTATAATTTGATTAGATAAAATATAAATGACATCTGTTTAACAGAATAAATCCTCGTTCTGCTATTATATTGTTTGGACATTGAATTATATGCCAGTAGATTAATATTTGATAAGTGATGTTTTCTATATGTGCATAGTGTTATTTGCTTTTGTATACATATCCCCATACTTGAGTCATGTGATGTTTGAATGGAAATGGCATCCCCTTTGAAGTATTTTGTTAAATCTTGTGCATGGGTTTTACAAAGATAATTAATTATTTAAATAAAAATGGTTTAAAATAAATTAATTATTTCAATAATAATGTTTTAAAAGTAATTGATTATTTTAATAATAATGATTTAAAATCAATTAATTATTTTAATAATGATGTTTTAAAACTGATCAATCATTTTAATAATGACATTTTAAGGATAATTAATCATTTAAATAAAATGAGATTAAGATTAATTAACCATTTTAATAATAAGGTTTTAAAGGTTGATTAATTATTTTAATAATAAAAGTTTAAAGTTAATTAATCATTTAGACAAGGATAATTAAAGTTAATTAATCTTTTCAAATAGTGTTGTTTTGAAGCAATGAATTAGGATTAAAGCTGATTAATTATTTTAAATAAAGCTTTATGAAATAATTAATCATTGTTTTAAAAGTTAATTGTTCATTTTAAATAATGGTATTGAAGTAATAAATTTTGTTTTAAAGTTAGTCAACCATTTTGATAAAGCTGTTTAAAGTTAATACTTTTAATTGTGAAACCCAACACAAGTTTGGTTTTAAAAGTAAAGTTCGATTTGGTTATGGAAAAGTAGTTCCGTAAACGATATCGCTTATATGGAAAGGATTTAGTCATACTTTTAACATTAAACGTGGAGGCATGGACTCGTTTCTATCTCGAAGGTCAAAATGTCATCAAGGCAATGCCTAGAGGTAAGACTACCTCAACTTTCCCGCTTCATTTTCAACTAAGGGATAGCACTTGTTTGGAATCGATGAGTAATAGTAAGAATATGAAATTTAATTTCCATATACGATCATTTTTAATTATCCCTGTTAGTTGATTTATTAACTATCGGTTCAGCATTCTTCATGGTGTATCATCACCATGAAGACGATTTGTTGCTCTTTTGAGCTTTGTTATCCTTTTTTGGAAATGACTAAATCCAAAGAGCAAGCGGAAGCCAGCTATGTGGGGTTGCTCCTATTAGGGTGTTTTCACATCCACTCTAGATTGGATTTGGTTTTCGCATTGAGATGTGAAATACTCGGATACTCGGTAACCGTTGGCGAGGTCTGGCTTAGACGTGTCCGAGAGCCATTGTAACAACCCGCATATTTATCGATTTTATGTTTAAATATTTTATTTAAATATTTTATCGTTAATCGGATTTTGGTCCGAAAAGCTACTTTTTGCATACGGTCAAATTAGGACTCAAGACCACCTCCATTAAGTTCAAAATGACGTTTGTGATCTTTTTAAGTATAAACTTCGATATGTTTGGAGTAAGTGGAATTTTCGTCACCTTTTTCCCGCCTTTGACTTTGGTTGGACTGCACCTTCTTTAGCTCAGCCCAACTCTCTTCCCCTCATAACTCCACTCTTTGCTAAAACATCTAAGCTTCATCAAAAATGGAGGGAATGGGAAATTAAAACTCCAAACTCAAATTCAATTGCAAATCCAACATTCAACTCCAAATTCAAGTAGAAGATATTGGGTTCAAGCTTTGGATTGCTTCTCCTTGCTCTCAAGCTTCATCTTCATCCATTTTTGTGAAAAGGTGAGATTTTTAATCTCACATTCTTGTCTATATTCATCTTGATCTGTTGGAAATGATTCTCTATCACTTTAGCATGCACATTTGCATTTGGTTTGGATTAGATTGGCGAAAAACTCCAATTTTTAGTGTTTTTGGCAAGAGACTGGACTTAGGTCGTTCTGCCTGTGCTAGGTCGTCGCATGGAAAAGTCGCAGTGTGTCGTTAGCTCGCTCCGGCTTTAGGTCGCTCGCTATTGCTTCTGGCGTTAGGTCGCGGCAAAGATAGTCGTAGGTCGCTCGGCTTGTTCGAACCACTTAGGTCGTGAGACCTTAGGTCGCTAGGTCGCTCGGTCCTGCTTCAATCCATTAGGTCGCGTGGTCTATTTGCTTGCATAGTTAGGTCGCTCGGCTCGTCTTCGCGATAGGTCGCATATCCATTAGGTCGCGCACCACTGGGTCGTTCAACCACTAGGTCGCCAACTCTAGGACGCTTGCTCCATTAGGTCGCTCGACCTTTCCTGGGTCATTAGGTCGCTCTGCCATTCCAGTTTGGTCGCAACCTCCACTAGGTCGCTCCAGTTAGGTCGCTCGGCCACTTATGTTAGGTCGCCCGTCATGTTGACCTGATAGGTCGCGCCCCTTTGGCCACTTAGGTCGTTTGCACTTAGGTCGGCCATGTTAGGTCACGAGTCTTCCTTAGGTCGCACCTTCTTGGTCATGTGTTACTCCTTAAGCCGTTAGCTCCTAGGTCGCTCGGCCTTAAATTGTTAGGTCGCTCACCTTTCAACCCTTAGGTCGTTCGACCTATTTAACTTTAGGTCGTTCCTTTTCACTTTAACTCGGCCACGTTAGGTCGCATGGGAACTTCCACTTTGATGTATTTTGAGCTGATTTTCCTTGGATTTTATTCACGTCTTCGAATGTGAATTTCTGTGATTGATTGTTCTACAATCATTTCTGTGATTTGTCACTTTAAAAATATAAAGGTTTCAATACTAGTAGTAAATATCAAAGCTCTTTCATCAAAACGATTTCAACTCTATTTTAAATATCAAAAGTTCGTTTTCTCAAACCGTTTTACAATCTATATATACAAGCCTTTACTTCACTCGGATGAGAAATCAAATTAAACAACTTAGTAAAATGAGTGGTATGAAACGCTTGCGTTCACTTCGTCGGTTAGCTCTTGGACTTGTTCGATTGAACCCTTTTGTGACAATTTCCAAGTGAAGATCTACAGTTTGTTCGTAAATATTTAAGTTAAGCTAGTGGTTATGGGACATGAAGCTAAACTCATATATTTACTGGCTTAGTGTAATTGACACTTCTATATGATCATGACGATCATTTTTGTGATTTAGACTAGCAACTGTGCGATGTCTCTTTGTCTGCGAGGGAGACTAGACCCCGCTTATGTGATGTTTCTACTCACATATATGGTGTAGCACCCCATGGTCTTCGGGCCGTTCATGTGTTAAAATTTAATGGATAGCTTCCATGAGATAGCTTCTCGTCATGTGTTACATGTGTTGCTGAGTTTTCATGCTCTCATTCTTGTGATAGGCCTCCCCCTTTTTATGTGATTTCTGGATTTCTTGTGTTGATTTCTAGAATTTGTGCTTCACCAATTTTCATGATTTTCATTGATATTATATCAATTTTTGTGCATTAGTGAATTTGTGTGTCATTGACTTGTTATGAATACAAGTTTAGGGTATGATACCCTATTTTATCTTTGAGAAAACTCTTCTGATATTGATTAATCTCTTGTTGATTTTCAATTATATACTTCTAGTAGTATGCCACGATGGTTATTACATGTTCATGCCATGTCTTTTACTTTATACATATCATCTGATATTTATAGCTAGACTGATCCGTTTATTATTTTCTTATAAATAATACTCGGGTCAGACCGAGATGTTACAGGTGCTTCTGCTTGACTTCTCTTCAGGATTATTCTGACTTTTGGCACTGCTTAGATTAGTAGTTTTTGGATGTACGCATTTGAGATATAGACTCTATGTTGTGTACTTATTCTTTTGTATAGCACGTGTTGCTATTCTTTTGTATTAGCGTGGATCTTTCTGACCACTACTTTGTTGTACACTTTCACGTGTTATATACATATTCATATCTTCTTCCACCTTTGTGATATGGATGTCTGTGACTGATTTATGTTATGATTACTTCTATGTTTGTTTCCGAAGATTATATATAGCCACCGTGTGATAGCTTTGAGTTTTTATCGGTATGTCGGATTTCCTCCTTAAAAGATATGCATTCTATTCTATCTGACATATCGGTGCTCGCACAAAGAAGTTACATGGATGGTCGCTCCTCCACAGCCTTATTCTCCGTGCTAATTGACAGCACTACCTCATAGTGTTCTTGGTTAGCGTGGGTATAGAGGTGGGGCGTCATAGATTGGTATTAGAGCCAAACTTCGGAACAATGTAGAATAACTTAACAAGGATCATCATCCTAAGTCCAACTTAGGAGTCGTGCCTTAGGATTTAATTCGAGTCTTCGTACCGATTTATCCTATTTCCTTCTATGAATCCTTGTTTTATCTATCAAGATTTGCTTGATATTTACTTGGAGAATAACTTTTCTTCTTTTCTCTTCCTTAAAGAAGAGAATGTCTAGACCAGGTCGTCCCAGAGCTGGACCGTCTACTGTTACTCCCCAGGATGGAGTTTTTATGACCGCTCAACAGCTTCTTGATTTGGTAAAGAATGCTCAAGCAGCTGGTCCTAATCAGGAACCTATCATCCTAAGTCTAGATTTGCACGTTTGTGCAACGATTATTCCAACTTGGGTGGGAAACCATTCAAAGGTTCCGAAACTATTATTGAGGTCCAGGCTTGGTTAAGAACATGCGCTCGAATCTTTTCTCGCATGAATCTTATCGATCTTCACCGTGTTCAGGTGGCTTCCAGTATGCTCCAAGAGAGAGCATTGGATTGGTACGAACTTCTTATTTCTGAAATCAATGAAGCGGATCTCACCTGGGATCAATTCCGAGAACGCTTCGAATTAAAATTCGTACCAGAAGAAGAGAAAGTGACATTGGCCCAACGTTTCATAGAACTTGTTCAAGGTGAATCCTCTGTGACAGACTATGTCGCATCCTTCGAGTCACTGTCTAAATATGGGGTTGAATACATCACCATCCCATTGAAGAAGAACCAGAGGTTCGTCTATGGCTTAAACAAGAATCTCAAGAAGCCATTACTTCTAAAATTAGAAGTTTCTTTCGATCAACTCATTGATATCGCTCTTCATCTTGAAGAGGCTGATAAGGACAGTGATGTTGAAGTGGTGGCTGCCAAACCAAACTTCAACAACAAGAAAAGGCCTAACAAGTTCAAAGGTCCTTATCCCAACAAAAAGGGTAAACAAGCAACTCCTGCTGCAAAGACATTTTCCCCCAGTGATAGGAAATGCTTCAACTGTGGTGCTAAAGGCCATTTTGCGAACAAATGTTCAAAGCCCAGCTCTTGTCGCTATTGTAAAAGTCCAGATCATTTTATGCATCTATGCCCTAGGCTTCAAAGCAAGGAGGGAACGTTAAATGTTGCTCAAGCCCCTGGCAACACATCTCGCGGTCAAGGTATGTCTCATTCTATCCTTGATGGAATTATTATATTTCATGATCAACCTATTAGAGTTCTCTTTGATACGGGTGCATCCCATTCTTTTATATCAAAGGAACTTGTCGATACTTTTTATTTAAGTGTTGTTGCTTTAATGACTTCTTTAAGAATTGCGAATCCAGTTGGTGGATCCGCAACTCTTAGTCTGCTTTGTAAAGATGTCGAGATTATTTTGTGTGATTTTTCTTTCCTAGCCGATTTGCATGTCATGTGTTACTTAGGCTTTGGAATGATTTTGGGTATGGATTGGCTTAATCGTTATGAAGCTCATATCCTATGTCCTGAGCGGACTATTTGTCTTCGACATCCACTATCTGTTAAGCAGATTTCTATTGTTCTTAAAGATTCGGATTCCGCTTTGGTTGCATCTTTATATTCTTTAAATCCTCGTGATGATGATAATGATGATGAGGAAGATGTCATTTCTCTTATTCGCTTCGTTCGTGAATTTTCCGACATCTTTGAGCACGTTTTAGGACTACCACCTAAGCGAGCAATTGAGTTCAAAATTAATTTAATACCAGGAGTTCAACCTATTACTCGTCCTCCTTATCACATGTCCAATAAGAAGAATGAGGAGATGCGCAAACAATTATCCGAGTTGGAGACGAAGCAACTTATTCGCTCTAGTTCCTCGCCTTGGGGAGCTTCAGCTATTTTCGTAAATAAGTCCGACGGTACACTTAGGCTTTGCGTCGACTACCACAAGCTTAATGATCTTACTATTAAGAATAAATATCCTTTACCTCGGATTGATGATCTGTTTGATCAACTTAGTGGTGCTAGAGTCTTTTCACAATTGGACTTGGCCACCGGTTTTCATCAGCTTCGTATTGTAGAGGATAGTATTCCTTTGACTTCTTTCCATACTCGTTGTGGATCTTATGAGTGGCTAGTTATGCCATTTGGTTTAACGAATGCTCCGGCTTATTTCGTTGACCTCATGAATCGAGTTTTCAAAGATTTTCTCGATCGGTTTATTCTCATCTTTATTGATGATATTCTTGTGTATTCCAAAACCGAGGAGGAACATGAAAAGCATCTTCGGATTGTATTGGAAACTCTAAGAAGCAATCAATTAAAAGCGAAATTTTCTAAATGCCACTTTTGGCAATCTAGTGTGAAGTTTCTCGATCGTATTATTTTCGAATCCGGAATATTAGTGGATCCTTCAAAGATTGAAGCAATTCAAAGTTGGAAAAGACCGAAAAGCGTGACTGAAATCCGTATCTTTCTCGGATTGGCAGGTTATTACCGCCGTTTCAAAAAGACTTTTCTAAGATTGTCGTGCCTCTTACTGGCTTAACAAAGAAAGGTGTTAAATACATTTGATCGGACAAATGTGAAACTTCTTTTCAGAAATTAAAAGAACTCCTTTCTGATGCTCCTATTCTTATTATTCCCGAAGGGAACCAAGATTTTGTTGTCTATACCGATGCTAGTCGCGTTGGTTTGGGTGCCGTTCTTATGCAAAAAGAACGTGTTATTGCTTATGCTTCTAGGCAATTGAAGCCGGCTGAGACTAGATATGCCACACATGATTTAGAACTCGCGGCTATCGTTTTCGCCCTTCGAATTTGGCGACACTATCTTTTGGGGGAGAAATTCGTGCTTTATACCGATCATAAGTCTCTAAAATACTTATTCTCTCAAAAGGAACTTAATTTGCGTCAACAGCGTTGGCTCGAGTTCCTTGCCTCTTATGATCTTGATATCCTTTATACTCCCGAAAAGGGAAATCGAGTTGCCGATGCACTTAGTCGCAAGCAACAAGCGGTTGTTTCAATGATGATATCCGAATGGAGGGATCTCGAGGATTTATCCACTTGTGAAATTCGAGATCGTGTCTCCGATTTATGTTCATCTCTTGTTTTATGTAGCCTTGAGGCTCGTCCTTCTCTTTTAGACCGCATTCTTGAAGCTCAACAACTAGATCCTGAATTGGCTTTGCTTGGCCAAAATCTTAAGGATAAAACCGATATTGAAGGTTTGAAAGACTTTGATATCGATTTTCGTGGCGGCATTCGAAAATTTGGTAGACTTATCGTACCAAATACTGGAGATCTTCGTAAAGATATTCTAGAAGATTCTCATCGTTCCAAATATTCCATTCATCCCAGAAGCAGTAAAATGTACGTAGATATGAAGCAACTTTATTACTGGGAGGGAATGAAATCTGATATCGCTAACTTTGTTAAGTGTTGCATGACTTGCCAACTTGTTAAGGCTGAACATCAAAGGCCTGGTGGGTTATTGCAACCATTGGAAATTCCAGTTTGGAAGTGGGATCAAATTTCCATGGATTTTATAGATGGCCTCCCACGTTCTCGTTCGGGTCATAATAGTTTATGGGTGATCGTTGACAGACTTACTAAATCTGCCCATTTTATTCATGTTCGGTCGAACCGAACCGTTCCTCTTCTGGCCAAACTCTTTATCAAAGAAATTGTTAAACTGCATGGAGTTCCTTCTTCCATTGTTAGTGATCGAGATCCATTGTTTACTAGTGGATTCTGGAAGGGTCTTCAAAAAGCTTTGGGAACGAAGCTTAATTTTAGCACCGCTTATCACCCCCATTCCGATGGACAAACTGAGCGTGTGAATCAAACACTTAATGATCTTCTTTGTGCTTGTGTTCTTGACTTTGGTGGAAGTTGGGAAGATCATATTTCACTTGTTGAATTTTCCTATAATAACAGCTTCCAATCTAGTATCGGTATGGCTCCTTTCGAGGCACTCTATGGAAGGCCATGCCGATCTCCTTCTTGTTGGCTTGAGGCCGGTGAGAAGCTGGTCTTAGGTCCAGATTTTATTCGAGATTCCACAGAAAAGATTGAACTTATTCGACATCGGATGAAAGAAGCCCAGAGTAGACAAAAATCCTATGCCGATAATCGAAGAAGAAAATTAGAATTTTCTGTGGGAGATCTTGTATTTATTCGTGTTTCACCTATGAAGGGTGTTGTACGTTTCAGTCGATCGGGAAAGTTAGCACCTCGGTACATTGGGTCATTTCCTATCACTGAATGTATTGGTTCCATGGCTTATCGCCTTTCATTACCGGCTCAGTTTTCTACCATGCATGACGTGTTTCACGTTTCTAAATTACGGAAATGCCTTCGGGATTCTGATTCGATTCTTGAGCCCGGTGTTGTGGAAGAGATTGAAGTTTCGCCTAATTTAACTTATGAGCAGCATCCTGTTCGAATTATTGCTTCGGAGATCAAACGACTTCGAAATAAAGATGTTCCGCTTGTTAAAGTTCAATGGTCCTCAAATCCTAAGGATTGCTCTTGGGAAACTAGAGAATTCATCGAGCGAACACATCCGGACTTACTTTCTCATGCTCTTTGAGGTAAACTTCTTATTTCCAAATTTCTTTTGTGTTAATATGCTTTTATGGTTGTTACTTTTTATTTCCATCTTATATATTGCGAGGATGCAATTTCTTTAAGGAGGGGAGTCTGTAACAATCCGCATATTTATCGATTTTATGTTTAAATATTTTATTTAAATATTTTATCGTTAATCGGATTTTGGTCCGAAAAGCTACTTTTTGCATACGGTCAAATTAGGACTCGAGACCACCTCCATTAAGTTCAAAATGACGTTTGCGATCTTTTTAAGTATAAACTTCGATATGTTTGGAGTAAGTGGAATTTTCGTCACCTTTTCCCGCCTTTGACTTTGGTTGGACTGCACCTTCTTTAGCTCAGCCTAACTCTCTTCCCCTCATAACTCCACTCTTTGCTAAAACATCTCAGCTTCATCAAAAATGGAGGGAATGGGAAATTAAAACTCCAAACTCAAATTCAGTTGCAAATCCAACATTCAACTCCAAATTCAAGTAGAAGATATTGGGTTCAAGCTTTGGATTGCTTCTCCTTGCTCTCAAGCTTCATCTTCATCCATTTTAGTGAAAAGGTGAGATTTTTAATCTCACATTCTTGTCTATATTCATCTTGATCTGTTGGGAATGATTCCCTATCACTTTAGCATGCACATTTGCATTTGGTTTGGATTGGATTGGCGAAAAACTCCAATTTTTAGTGTTTTTGGCAAGAGACTGGACTTAGGTCGTTCTGCCTGTGCTAGGTCGTCGCGTGGAAAAGTCGCAGTGTGTCGTTAGCTCGCTCCAGCTTTAGGTCGCTCGCTATTGCTTCTGGCGTTAGGTCGCGGCAAAGATAGGTCGTAGGTCGCTCGGCTTGTTCGAACCACTTAGGTCGTGAGACCTTAGGTCGCTAGGTCGCTAGGTCCTGCTTCAATCCATTAGGTCGCGTGGTCTATTTACTTGCATAGTTAGGTCGCTCGGTTCGTCTTCGCGATAGGTCGCATATCCATTAGGTCGCGCACCACTGGGTCATTCAACCACTAGGTCGCCAACTCTAGGCCGCTGGCTCCATTAGGTCGCTCGACCTTGCCTGGGTCATTAGGTCGCTCTGTCATTCCAGTTTGGTCGCAACCTCCACTAGGTCGCTCCAGTTAGGTTGCTCGGCCACTTATGTTAGGTCGCCCGTCCTGTTGACCTGATAGGTCGCGCCCCTTTGGCCACTTAGGTCGTTTGCACTTAGGTCGGCCATGTTAGGTCGCGAGTCTTCCTTAGGTCGCACCTTCTTGGTCATGTGTTACTCCTTAAGCCGTTAGCTCCTAGGTCGCTCGGCCTTAAAATGTTAGGTCACTCACCTTTCAACCCTTAGGTCGTTCGACCTATTTAACTTTAGGTCGTTCCTTTTCACTTTAACTCGGCCACGTTAGGTCGCATGGGAACTTCCACTTTGATGTGTTTTGAGCTGATTTTCCTTGGATTTTATTCACGTCTTCGAATGTGAATTTCTGTGATTGATTGTTCTACAATCATTTCTGTGATTTATCACTTTAAAAATATAAAGGTTTCAATACTAGTAGTAAATATCAAAGCTCTTTCATCAAAATGATTTCAACTCTATTTTAAATATCAAAAGTTCGTTTTCTCAAACCGTTTTCCAATCTATTAGTATATACAAGTCTTTACTTCACTCGGATGAGAAATCAAATTAAACGACTTAGTAAAACGAGTGGTATGAAACGCTTGCGTTCACTTCGTCGGTTAGCTCTTGGACTTGTTCGATTGAACCCTTTTGTGACAATTTCCTAGTGAAGATCTACAGTTTGTTCGTAAATATTTAAGTTAAGCTAGTGGTTATGGGACATGAAGCTAAACTCATATATTTACTGGCTTAGTGTAATTGACACTTCTATATGATCATGACGATCATTTTTGTGATTTATACTAGCAACTGTGCGATGTCTCTTTGTCTGCGAGGGAGACTAGACCCCGCTTATGTGATGTTTCTACTCACATATATGGGGTAGCACCCCATGGTCTTCGGGCCGTTCATGTGTTAAAATTTAATGGATAGCTTCCATGAGATAGCTTCTCGTCATGTGTTACACGTGTTGGTGAGTTTTCATGCTCCCATTCTTGTGATAGTTCTCCCCCTTTTTATGTGATTTCTGGATTTCTTGTGTTGATTTCTGGAATTTGTGCTTCACCAATTTTCATGATTTTCATTGATATGATATCAATTTTTGTGCATTGGTGAATTTGTGTGTCATTGACTTGTTATGAATACAAGTTTAGGGTATGATACCCTATTTTATCTTTGAGAAGATTCTTGTGATATTGATTAATCTCTTGTTGATTTTCAATTATATACTTCTAGTAGTATGCCACGATGGTTATTACATGTTCATGCCATGTCTTTTACTTTATACATATCATCTGATATTTATAGCTAGACTGATCCGTTTATTATTTTCTTATAAATAATACTCGGGTCAGACCGAGGTGTTACAGGTGCTTCTGCTTGACTTCTCTTCAGGATTATTCTGACTTTTGGCACTGCTTAGATTAGTAGTTTTTGGATGTACGCATTTGAGATATAGACTCTATGTTGTGTACTTATTCTTTTGTATAGCACGTGTTGCTATTCTTTTGTATTAGCGTGGATCTTTCTGACTACTACTTTGTTGTACACTTTCACATGTTATATACATATTCATATCTTCTTCCGCCTTTGTGATATGGATGTCTGTGACTGATTTATGTTATGATTACTTCTATGTTTGTTTCCGAAGATTATATATAGCCACCGTGTGATAGCTTTGAGTTTGTATCGGTATGTCGGATTTCCTCCTTAAAAGATATGCATTCTATTGTATCTGACATATCGGTGCTCGCACAAAGAAGTTACATGGATGGTCGCTCCTCCACAGCCTTAATCTCCGTGCTAATTGACAGCACTACCTCGTAGTGTTCTTGGTTAGCGTGGGTATAGAGGTGGGGCGTCACAGCCATTCAGAGTTCTCAAGTATATTTCTAGAGGTATACTTTCGGTAAGGGGGGAGCACCCTCCTAGTCATTGTTGGAAAATTTACCTATTCATTCCTTTGATTCCAAGTATTTAAATTAACTAGTTTCTTAATTGCACCGAGAAGTGACTATGGTTCTTCTTGATGTTTAATTATTTGTGTTCATTCTTTAAGTTTGGATTGTTACCTTGTCTATGCTCATTTATTCTTGTTTGGATTGTTGTTCTAATTTGTTTCCCGTTTCTTCATCTATGGATGTTGATCTTGTGAGGTAAAACCCGTTCCGCGTTAGTGGTGTGGTCTTAGAGAATTGTTATATGTTCACTTCATTGCTTGAGTTATCTCGCACTGGTATTACAAGACCGATTCGGGGGTTATTTTATTTTAACGCTCGGGTTAGACGGAGCATATTTTCTAGTCTAACTTCAGATGCTTTGGAGTTCATGAGACGAGCTGGATGCCCAAGATGTATCTACGTATTCCTTTATTTTTCCGTTGTATTGATTATTGAATTTATCAGTGTTTGTAAGGACAGCCTGTTATAACTGTCCAGGCTGATAATAGGATAGTGTACTCTGATGATTGTTTATAATAAAGTTCTTGTTAGAACCTCAATTGTTATATTTTAATGACAACAACTATACAATTATGTCAAAGAACCTCTAAGCTAATTTGCAGGTACATGAGCATTAAAAAGAGATAATCAAATACGTTCAAAATGAAGATACACTGTACAAAAGTGTGAAAGACTGTATATGGAGATACAAGAAGAGATATATACGACAGAGACAAGACAAAGGTGACAAACAAAGTATTATTAGTCATAGAGTGTCGTGTCTAGAGTTTACAAATGTTAAAATCTTTTCAAAATGATACACACACATATACATTCATATTTTAAATGAAAAATCAAGTTTTCAAAAATTGCATGGAGCGGGACTCGAACCGGGGTCACTAGTTCAGAAGGCAAGTGCTCTAACCATTTGTGCTATGCTATTTTTTAGTTACATTCAGACGTCTGAATGTACCAAATCAGACATCTGAATCTGGAAAAATGAGTATTGTTAGTACAATATTCAGACGTCTGACTTGGTAATTTCATACGTCTGAAAATGGTTGTTTTTAGCCTATTTTCTTTCTGGTTTGAGCCCGTGCAATTTCAAAAGTCTGAATTATTCAATTCAGAAGTCTGAATATCTATAACGGCTATTTTTTTTGAAAAGGCACTTCCATTCGTGAAGAGTTGCAATCTTTAATCCAACAGAAATGATCATAACTCTTGATGATAACTCTTCACGAACAATTGCAACTATTCATTATCTATATAAACACATTAGAATCAAGTTTTTAATAACAATTCAATTGATTATTATTCTACTCTCAAAATTCTTGATTCTAATACACTTGTGCTTTCAACATCATTCAAATTCATTTTCTTACTTCCTTATTCTTCACGCATTCACATATATATCCTAAAGGAGAAGATTATAGGAAGGGTGTACTATAATTGACAAATTCGTGTTACTCAAGAACACTTAGTGTCAAGAAATATTGTTTTGTAAAAGTCCCATTCTGCTGCTCGGGCAAAGTGAAGTCCTCTTCTACTACTGAGGCGTGAAATCCTGTTCTGTTGCTCAGGTCCCTGTTCGGCTGCTCAGGGGTTGTATAGACCTGTTCCTCCGGGTTAAAGTGAGGGTTGTTGTTAGTTGAAATTCCAGAAGGAGTCTGGGACTGGACGTAGAACGGGAAGTTCGAACCAATATAAAAATTCCTGGTGTGCTCGTTTATTATTTACTATTATCTGCTAATTATTCTATTATTCCGCACTGCTTTTATACTATTCCATATTACTCGATCCTATAGTCACTTTCAGTTCTTTCTTTTGTAAAGACTTGATTTATATATTATATGTTACTCGTCACGTTTTCGTGAGATTATGTTCTGTCTTCTTCTTTCTTCACCCCAAACGACCTATCTTTTGGACATTTAAATGATCGATACACGAATACTAAGGATGTATTAAGTGTCATCTTTACGTGTAAGAAAGGCAGATCGTTACAACATGGGAGCCTAAGGAGAAGATCCATGCTACCCACCCATAACTCTTTTCTAGTACATTTCCAATTTAATTCTTATAGGTATAGATTACTTATATATAGGACCTAGTCGGTATACCCTTTAGGTAGAGACCATTGGATGGTAGGAATAGTTATAAATATTTTGATACGACGTGTTATGTATGGATGTTGGATACTAGTGGAGGTATTGTTTGGATTGTTTTCTTTACACGTTTAGGACAGTATATTCTCTAGAAACACACACACACTCACAATTGGTAGTGTATTATCTCTTGATTGTTAAATGTTAGTGGATGTTGTGCATATGGATGTTGCATATGAGTTGTATGATAGTGCATACATATAGAATTGCAAGTATACTTACTTAGGATGTTGCGTAATTTGGATGCATAGCATGAGCATTTGCATGACGGGAGGTCGACTGGATCAGGAGACTGCCTACCTTTTGCATTAGTATAGGTTCACGTGCATTTTACGTTGCATACACACACATTGCATTAGAAAATTTCTAAGGACAATGATTGCCCGTGGATGATGGATGAGTAGATGGTTGTAGCTATAAGTTGTTGTGTGTGTAAGTTACATTTTTCCATCCTTTTTGATTTCCGGGACGAAATACTTTTAAGGGGGGAGAATGTAACACATGGAAAATTTATTGGGAAATTAAATTTAAATATAACAAGGACTAAAATAAAAAAATTCACAGAAGTTCGAATTTGGTTACAAAACTTGGACCATTGCATTTGTAGCGATTTTCTAGACAATTTTCATATACAACACTTCAAAATTAGAGTTTGTCCGGGGAAGTTATGGGCGTAGGAAAGTCTGAAAATTAAATAAAATTTTAAAATAAAAAACACCACAAAAATTCACTATGATCGGTCGACCCAGGATGGTCGATGGTCGATCGGTAGCGGTCGACCCTGAAGGGTAAGCTGTCGACCATAGGCTGTGTAAAATCAAGCAATGTGGGACGTGTTCGAACGGCGGAGATCGATTGCTTCATTACTAAGTTTTGATGTGCGTACGTGATCACCCTAAATATTCCAGCCTAAATCCAACATCCTAAACTAATTTTAAACCCCTATATATTCAAGCATAAACTAACCAAAAAATGAACGTAAATATTTACTATTCTAAAACTCAATCCAAATCTAACCTCTCCTCTAACCCTAAAAATTCTTCAAAAATCAAATTAGAATCAAACTAGAAGAACTATAATCTTAGATCTAGAAGGAGCAAGCTCAAGGAGGGCGATTTTCAAGTGATGCATGTTGGAAGAGCTTAGGCATAAGATGAGTGGGAAAAAATTTAATTAGATGATTATTACAGTTAGGTTTAATATATTCTGATTGATTTAGGGTGTTAGTAATATAAAATACAAATGGTAAAACCCTAAATTAAAATCTTGATAAATTTGATGTTTATGCTAGCACACCCTTTAATTACTTACTGGTAAATTCTAAAATCTGTAAACTCGGTATACCTTTTAATTAATAAATCTGTAAACCCTAGATTAAATAATGGAAATTGAAATGAAATTGAAATTAAAAAATATATACTGGTCGAAATTAGTGATTAGGGTTCACTGTAAACTGTAACTGACAAACAAAATTAACCGAAGTAAAATCGACAGAGAAAAATTAACGAACCCTAAATTTTAGCCTACGACTGGTCGGCGACTCATCCTAAGCAGTCGACCATTTAGGATTAGCGGTCGACCGGTTAACATGTAAAATGAAAAAACTAAACCTCAGCCTAAGTCCCGGGTTAATAATAAAAATAATTATAAACATTATTTATTGTATGAGCCTATTTGAGGCTATTTATATGTATGTTAGGAGCTGTAGGGAAGCTAGTTCCCTATGAGATGACGCTAGGATGTTGCAGTGTTGGATAAATGTTCTTTACCCAATGGGAAGTCGATTAGTTGACTGGGGGTGATTTTTATTGCAAATGGCACTCACAAGAGGTTCTACGGTAGATGCACAACACTGACTGATGTTGGATGAAGTGTGGCCTGGCACAACAGGAGTCCTAGTATGCATGGTTACTGACGCGGCATTGTATAGTTTAGATGTTGGATGCTGGAGCATGCAATAAGAGGCGTATGCTATAATCAAGAGGTGAACACGGATGTCGACGATGAGACACACCGACGAATCAGCATTACGAGTTCCCACTCGATGCGTAGTTGGGTTATGGGTAATTATAGTCGGGGAAGATTTTTCCCCAATAGCCTAAAGTGGCTATGACAGTAGCCTAAGGGTGGTGTTTCCATGACGAGTAACTCTAGGAGCAGTGGCCGATCATTAGGCATTGAAGTTCGATTTGTAGTTCGATCCATTATAGTAGCCTATACCATTGTAGTGTAGGTATGCATTGTACCAAAACCCTTAAGTAATCAACCTTAGGAATACATGGACACATATAGCCCACCATATGTCACTTGGTGTAGAGTTAAATTTTACTGCTCATGATCACCATATATTAAACTTGTACTCATTCACCAGAATGTTGTCTAACCCATCCTTTTTCATCTTTTTCCCCACCACGGGCGGACAGGGCAGCAGGTGATTAGCCCCTTCTTGATACTTAGAGAGGCGAGCTCATCTTTGGAGTTGCTTTTTATCCTATTTGCTCTCCATGTATTTATCTATCTTATCGGTACATCTTATTTTCTTTATCGGACTTAGATTGATATTTTCTATGTACTCTATATTGGACCACGTACTGATTTTCCGAGACTATGATTTGGATATTTTTTGAGATGGATTTTTTCAATATTATATGTTTTATTACTTCCATTGTGAGCTCTGAAAGTGTAGTATATCTTAGATTATATCTGTTGTTTTAGTCTCTGTGATTTTATATAAATACCCAACAACTTGTATTTCTCGATACGACGCTACTTTGAAAGTCATACTAGGCTTAAGATTGGTGTGTTGGGAGGTGCAGGTTGTAGCATCTTGCACTTTATTTTTGAAACACAAAGTGAAACTTTTGATAAATTCAAAGTCTTTGCAAAAAGAATTAAAAATTTAAAAGATATAAAAATAAAAAATGTATTAAAAGGGATCATAGAGGAGAATTTAAAAACAAACTTTTTCAAGAATTTTGTAATAAAAAAGGTATAAGTCATAATTTTTCTTTCCCTAGAACACCACAACAAAAACAGTGTTGTAGAAAGAAAGAATATAATTTTATAAGAGATTACTTGAACATTACTAAGCATTAGTAGTCTACCATGGAATTTTCAGGCCAAGGCAATTTCTTTAACTTTTATCTAAATTGTGTCCCATTAAGACCTTTTACAAGAAATACCCATTAGGAACTCTTATATGGTAGAAAATCAGAAGTATTTTACTTTAAAAAAATTTAGCTCAAAATGTTTTATTTAAATACCAAAGACCCCATAATAAAATTTGATCTAAAAGCCGATAAAGGAACCTTTTGAATATTCGAAACAAAGTAATGCTTATAGAATTTTTAATAAAAGAACTCATGCAATAGAAGAAACAATACATGTATCTTTTGATGAAAACTTCAATAATAAAACTGGTGATGGAGAAAATAATGAAATAAACAAACCTTTGGGTCAGCCATTACCAAATGAACAATCAACAAAAAAAATACGAAAATAAATCATGATTTAAAATCCCCCTCAAGAATTTTAAAAGATCGCCAGATAATTAATGTAATAGAGATATTAATACAAAAATAGACACTTGAAGATGTTAAACCAGTTTTTGTTCCAATGTTAAAATATTTCGAAAAATATTAATCAAATAAAATTCCAAATATATCAATCATCAAAATAGTATAAATCCAAAATCCAAATCATCCTTCTTTTATATGAAAAATAATAGGAAATTCAAGTACATATGAAATAGTCATTTTTCAATGGTCAATATGCAAAAGGTACAAGTCATCTCGTTTATTATAATCCATACAATCAAGGGTGGAGTCAATATGCAATTTCATATTATTAAGGGTCCTTATATTTAGAAGTTCAAGTCATCTTCTTCTTTGTCGGCCATTAGAGGAGGTCTCAAGCTCTATTGAGAGTTCAGAAATGTCAAGTCTCCAAAAATGATTCGTGCTAAGAGAGAGAGAGATAGAGAGAGAGAGAGAGAGAAAAGAAGAAGATATGAGCCCCTTCTCTTGTGGGGGTGGGTCTCTATTTATAGTGGTTGGTGAATGGCATGGCATGCTCGGATGGTCGACTGAAGTTGACGTGGACTGGTGAGTTGGCAAGCTGGATAGCCTTAATGGTGCCATTTATCATAATCTCAGGACTATAGTAATTCACATGCATTACTATCATGGCCATGATATTAAAAAATGGGGCATGGTTGTATATGAGTGCTTTAAAGCTTTATTGCATGGAATTTCCTTCACATTAATATACTACTTTTCACATAGCTCATTATTATTCCTTGATGTTAAATGTTGCATACATCTACCCTCTTTCATATCTTTGAATTGATTTATTTAATGTGGAAACACCATTGTGTTCCAATAAATATTCCTTATTGTAGCACCCTCAACTTCCTCTTTTATTTAATATTCCTCTCCAATTTAATAATGTTTTCTTTTATACTTCTGGTGGCTCTTTTACATTGATAATAGCCTCACTTTTCAAATATATGATAGATTAATTCTTCTATGTGCGATAACTTCTTTATCTTCATCTTGCGATAGCATTAATATCCCTAACATGTGATGGCTTGTAATCCCTTAACTAGTGGTGGCCTTAACATTGTCAACTCGCTATAACCTTGTATAATCAACTTACGATAGCTTTTATATGGTCAACTTATGAGGGTTATGACCCTATCAACTTGCGATAGCTTACCCCTTCAACTTGCGATAGTTTATTTCCTTCAACTTGCGGTAGCTTATTTCTTCAACCTACTGTAGCTTGTTTCCTTTAACTTGTGATAGCTTATTTCTTCAACGTAGGATAGCTCAACTTACAATAGCTCCTCTATGCTCAATCCACGATGAATCTTTTGATAGCTCCTTTACTCTTGATTTGCGATAGTGTTTCATATTATTAACATGTGATGGTTCTACTTGCAATGGCTCATAAATTCAACTTGTGATTGCTTACAACATCAATCTGCGATAGCTTATATCCTCAATCTATGAGCTCTACTTCCTAAGATGTGATAGTTTGCTCTCAACATTTGATAGCCTTCAATCATTAAAGTGTGATAGCTCCATACTGCCAACTATCGATAATTTCATACCTTATCCATCTTTAGGAGTTTTGGGTGTAACACTTGTGTCCCCCCTCCCCCGAATAAAAAGTTTTCTTATGTTTTAGCTTAAGTAAACTTATGCTCTTGTTTTTCTTCTTCTTTTCTCGAGTTTTTATTCTTTGTTATCATATCTCTCATGATTGATTGTTTGTCCTTCTTGACTTATGATAACTTTTGGTCTTAAAAACCATGATCTTCCTACAAACTGTTTTATTGAAAATGTTTTCCAAAACACGTAGGTTTTTGCAATATTTTGAATGTATTTTACTTGTGATGACTGTTTTTATTGAAAATGTTCTTTCTTTTCTCTTTTTTTATAAAGATTTTCCATAAATTGTTCAAAGATACTTTTTAACATATGGATGACTTTCATAACTTCATCTGGAAATCATGTAATGCAAAGACTGAATATATACCTATTAAAAACAGTTTTTGAAAGTAAGGAGATCCTATTGAAACCATTTTTGAAAATAGTTTGACATTATAGCAAGATGGAACTTTCCCATAGTCTTGAGGGAATACTCTTTATTCTTTCATGTTCTGAGTCTGGTTGTTTATTGAATCAAAAGTTTAGTTGATCATCCTTCTTTGAATGCACTACACCATAGAGAGGATTTTGGCGCTGCCGTAGGCGGCGCATTTGATACGGCTACAAGCCGTATAAAATATTAATACGGCTTATAGCCGTATCTAAATTGTTTAATACGGCTTTAAGCCGTATTAATATTTGATACGGCTTGTAGCCGTATTAAATTCCGAGCCTCTTTTCGTGGGAAAATTTTCCCCAAAATGCACACTCTCCTTCCCTTTTTTTTTATTTCAATCGACTTCATCGTTTTGTCTTCACATTTTCTGAATCAAATGAATCCCGTGCATTCATGGCTTCTTCCCATTTGGTAGCATAGTTAATCGCTTCCTTTTGCGAGTTCGACATCTAGGTTGAAATTGAAAAGGTTAATCCTTCTTGTTCGACATCTAAAAATTCGACATCTGACTTGAATTTGGTTTTTCGAGATAAAGGTTAGATCTTTGAGCTAATCCTTCTTGTTGATGATTAATTTTAACACTTCCTGAACTTCATTATTAGATAAGTAATGATTTGGATCAAGTTAGTGTTGAGATGAGCGTCTTTGTTGTATTATTAGGGTGCATTGGGTTTTGCGTAGATGTTTTGTTATATTGATCTGTAGTTTTATTATTTTATTTTCTGTGAAATTGGTGTGTTTTTCTGTATTTTTACCCTAAAATGATGGTTAAACTTGATTGGATTATTTGCAGTTAGATTTATGAATGTTAAAAGAGTTGGATGTGTGCAACAAGGTGGGGGATTGTATTGCTACTCCCTGGTTTTACTTAGGATATAGTAATTCTTGCAAGTTATTATTGGAACGTTTCTATCATTAGTTAAACAAAAATGCTATTAAAAGATATATGTTTATCTCATGAGAAAACTTCATGATTGATATAGTTACAGTTATATCTCATGAGGAAAGTTGCAATTATTGGAACATTATCTGGAACTAAGGTAATTGTTGTGTCCTTGTTGGACCACTGACCAACAAATCCTATGTTTTTTACCACGTCTCCACCAAAACATCGTCCATCATTATTAACTATTTGACGTCAGTTTATTACCTATTCATCTCATACTGATTCTGCATGGATGGAGAAAACTGTTACATGGAGCTGTATTTAGTCCAGAGTTTTTCCAACACCTTCAACTCTATCCATATTGGATCACTGATGTTACGTTGTCATTGAATGTTTAAAAGTCGGACGTCCATTTAATGTACTCTAACATACATTTGATGGACCTTAACGTTGTAATGCATTATTCATTTATCAGACGTTTATTAAATAAATGCTTGAGTATGATCGTTTATTAAATGGATGTTAAATTTCAATTCAGATTTTCAACGTTACCGGGTAATCAAACCGTTGAAAGGAGAAACACCTTTGTACTGTTCAACAACTTTGGTGGGTATTTCAGTTTTTACCTAGTATGATTTTATTACTTCATTAATATTTGTGTTCAACAATCATCTAGATCAAAGAATATTTTGTTTATACTTGCAGTCTGCCAAGGTTTCAACTCATTTGTGGAATGTGATAATAATAAAATCATAATAATTACAGTGGTAAACTAAGAAATGTCAATGTCGAGCTGTAATATAGCAGGTTCATTATTACGAAGAAACTTATTCACGTATAACTAGTAAAGACAAAATGTAAATGGAACAGCCTGAAGATGCATATGAAATTTACCTGCTATCTTTTTTCATGTGGTACTTAGAATATACTTCTTAAATATTTCATCAATACTTAGTGACAGAAATGGTTTCATACGAGAGTTCAATGATTTTATTTTAGATGAACATGGATGTTAAAGTACGAACTTAATGGGAATAGATGTGCGACTCCTAATAATATTTGTGCAGTAAAAATTAGTTCTTCTTGCAATGATTGATCTTTCTTTAAGTGTTTAATATCTTGAAAAGATGAATTTACAATCAAATGTACTGTCCCAGTCGTCCTTGAAGTAAAAATTCGTTGGTGTATTCATTATAACAAAACCAAGTGGCTTCTTCAATAAAGTCGTAGATTAACCATGTAACTTGGTAGAGGTTCAATATGATTGGATTTTTTTATCCTTGCATAATTTACAGCTTGGTGCTAATATTGTATATGGTTCTGACATTGTATATGGTTTTGATATTGTTGTATAAGTGGATAAAATTAGTGTTAATGGCGCAAGCCAAGTATCAGGAGAGGGGTAATGCATAGACATTACTCCGGTGCTATAAAATAGCGCCGTTGTAATGGCAAATTTTTTGAAAACAGTTTGGTGTAGCAAAAAAAATTAATTTCTACATAAATTTTGTAAGTATAGCAAGAAACAGATATATATAAATAATAGAATATAAATTATGTGTGTGTGCGCATTATTATTATTATTATTATTATTTAAAAAAAACTTGTATTAATTACACTTTGATATAGCAAAGAGCATTCACAAATGCAAATGGGACATGCAGTGCACAGAACATTTACTTGAAATTGTAATATTTCCTATTGGTATACATCACCATATTAACCTAGATTTAGAAATAAATTCATAAATCAAATGAATAAACATTTTATGCATGTTATAAATATATGACCAGAACGATTCAATCGTTTTTTTATTTTTCCTTTTTATTACAATAAGTTATGGCCACTGTTCATGTTCTTCCACAAAACATAGCATTGATAGAATGTTGCTACATCACCATGAAATAAACCTTTAATAAGCTGTATATTGCAGTTAAAAAACAGATAGTCGAACACCCAATATTTGGTTGAACTAAACTATGGCCAGATCTATATATAACGCAACAATTTATCAAACTAGACGATATAGTGATCAATTTGCAAAATCAACATAATAGAATTAAAAGGTTAAATGAAAATAAAAATAAGATTTGGGTTTCCGACGGACTTTTACCATGACGTGGGTTCAATTCCCGGAATATCATAATCTCTGATCTTATTCAACTAATTGATTAGTCACAAAATCAAACTATTGGCGTAAAAATAGAGGGTCAATATATAAAGCCCAAACGATGGTGGTCTATACACGCAAGCCCATATATTTAATTCTTCCATGAAAAAAAAACTCTTTTCCGAATAAAGGGCTAGGTGATTGCCATTATGATTATATATTTTGCGACTCAGCCTTGTCAGCAAAGATACAAGTGCAGGGGCACTCTCCCAATGAGAGAGTGATATATGATAAGGTGGCAAGTGCAGGTTTTCAATGTTAAATTTAATAACTGCAAGTAGAAAATGCACATCAAGAAATTATATGATAATTACTCTTAGATAAGGGGAGTTAGAACTTGGGGAACAGAGCAGCATGGTATAGAACAGATGTTTAATATATAGTTGTACAAACTTACCAACAGTAATTGTTGTAGTTTGCCTTTTAATTGATAAATTTTTTTATGCTAACATTTAAATTATTGTGAAGGTCATTAGTGCTGAATTCTGCTGGACCATAAATTTTATGTCAATTTTTGTAAGCCTTCTGTCATCCAACCATATTAATTTTTTTATTTGGATATTTTCCTTTTGTGGTGTTATGAGGAAATGATGTAAACAATAACCAATGCACTTTCACCACTAATAATCCAAAACAACTGTAGGCTGTCAAGTTCTCTATTTTTCTTTTGCGTGCATTTTTATCATGAATTAAGCTTCATTTTTTAATAAATATGAATTTAAATACACACGGTATGCTGTCATGTGATATTATTTCTTTCAGAAAATTGCAGCTGGTCTAGTTTGGCAGAAAATACTTATAGAGTATAACGATTTCACGGTGGTTACACACCATTGAAAAATAATAGAGCATGGCAATACACCACCATGGGGTCTCTACTTTTTTTTAATTGACAGGGATGAGGTGTTTAGTTGTCGAAGACTTTCGACAAAGGTCGATTTTAGATGGCCATACAGTGTATATAGCACCGTACTGTACAAAGCTCAAATATCACGGCTGCACACAACCAACACTCCTAAACACATTCGGTTGTAATCAACTGAGCTGAAACTTATGTATCGTGCTAATATTTTTTGTGGTTGTTAGTAATCGAAGCTCCCTTTGGATATGCAACAGAAAGGAATCGACCAACTTACATAATTGATTTTTCACATATTTTATTATACAAATGATCGGTAGTTCCCTATTAGAAAATGGGAAAAATAAGGTACAACTTACAAGACAGTACATAAACTTGTAATTATAATAATCTCATTGTATTATATTTTCCTTAAGTATGCAAAAAATTATTTCCCCTTTAGTATGAAACGACTATGCTATTTTAGCGCATGGTGTATTCCTCTTTCAGTTGTAGGGACTGAAATAGATCTTTGAACATTTTTTTCTTTTCATGCCATTTGCTCTTTATAAATGATTGTTTACTTGTCAAACTTCATGGTTATGTTTCCCTTCATAAGTTGACATGACTACTCTTGGGAAATTCACATGAATTTTAGCAAGATACACCAATCTGTAACAAAGTATAATCGAGTTTAGATTGCATTACACATTGTAATTGTAATTTAAAATTTGTATATAAAGAAAGTTATTATTCAATGCAAAAAAATTTCTTTCACTTGAGAACTTGAGATTACCTGCCATTATTTCCCGATTGAGTAGCGCTTGTTATTGAAATTTGAGTTTTGGTAGCTCGTACCAAACATTTTGTAAACATATGTGAATATTTAACTAATTAATGGTAATACCTGGCAATCAAATCTGCCAGATCACTTAGTGGACGGAAAGGTAAACTCACCTAAAAAATATCTGTACATGTTAGTGTGAAAAATTATTACATTAAAGCGTACGCCTTGTTCAGTTAAAACAAAAAAAAGTTGAAGTAAAAATTAAAGCCAATGAAATCAAACTTGGGACTTTTAGAGTACGTCCTATATATACACTCATATATATATATATACATATATATATATATTATATTTACGTCTAATGTTCTAATATATATGATATAGGAGGGCAATATGTCTTTAAGTATAGACAAAAAGTGGATAAATGAATCTGATCAAAGATCTACATACTATATAGACGGGGTGAAGAAGTTTATTAGTTTTGTTGATGAAAATGGTGGTAAGAAAGGAGTGTATTTATGCCCTTGCACTCGGTGCAAAAATATGAAGACGATCAAATTAGATGACATTCATTTTCATTTGCTTAGATGGGGTTCTATCCAATCATATACCGTATGGTATTTTCATGGGGAAAAAAGGTAGAGAAGGAAAAACAACAACCAGTTAGTCATGCCACAAGTACCGACGAGTCTGAACCTATTATGATGGAAGATCTAGTCAATGATGCAGATAGATTTCATCATTTTCAACCTGAAAATCCGTTGTCTGATCATGCTAATGTTAGAGAGCCGTCTACGGTTGATGGCAGTTGGTAGGCCAATGAAAGTAAGAAGTATAAATCACTTTTTGGTAGCGCAAAAGAGCCACTGTATCCTTCATGTTCAAAAGGGTTGACGAAGCTGTATACCATTGTGAAACTGAATAGCTTGAAAACCCAATACGGCTTTTCAAATAATGGTGTGACTGCACTCCTCGAACTAATAAAGGAGTTACTCCCCGAAGGTAACACGCTGCCGACAAAGTACTCCGACGTGAAGAGGTTAATTAAGCAAGTTGGGATGAATTACAAAACTTATGATGCATGCATCAATGATTGCATATTATACTGGAAAGATGATGCGAATAGAGTTTCGTGTACAAATTGCAACGAACCAAGATATATGACATCATTCAACGAAGAAAGAAAAGGCATCAAAGTACCTCGAAAGACATTAAGACATTTTCCTTTAATTTCTAGATTGAAAAGATTGTATAGTGTACCATGGATAACAGATGCGATGACCTGGCATGGTCGTGCCAAGTCTGATCAAACCGTAATGCGTCATCCATGTGACACTTCTCAATGGAAAGCCGCGGATTATTTTGACCAAACGTTTGTTGTTGAGCCACGAAATGTCACACTTGGAATAGCAACAGATGGTTTCTATCCACATGCTTCTCTATCTAACCCTTACAGTTGTTGGCCAGTAATTGTAGTACCATATAATCTTCCACCGTCTATGTGCATGAAACGAGAGTTTTCAATGTTAACACTGTTGATTTCTGGGCCAAAACAACCAGGGAAGGATATTGATGTTTATTTACAGCCGTTGATAGACGAGTTAAAGCAGTTATGGGAAGGAGTCGTTACATATGATTCATTAAATAAATCCGAATTCACAATGAGAGCTAGGGTGTTGTGGGCAATCCATGATCACCCTACTCTTGGGACTTTATCGGGATGTACAACTCACGGTTATTTTGCATGTCCGGTTTGTGGGGAAAACACTTGTTCTTATCATCTTCCTGAGAGTAAGAAGGTGTGTTACATGGGACATCGAATGTTTCTTCCTAAAGAACACAAGTTTCGATACGATAAGATAAATTTCAACAACGAACAAGAATTTCAATGTCCTAAACGGACATTGACTGGTTTTGAAGTTGAAAAGAAAGTAGCGAATATCAAAATGAAAGTTGGTAAACACAAAGAAGAAATTAGTCGAAAACGGAAAAAGTCAATTTATGTAGAAGTTGACAATGTTTCTACATGGTACAGGAGGTCTATCTTTTTTGATTTACCATATTGGAAAGCAAATATGATTCGCCATAATATTGATGTTATGCATACGGAGAAAAATGTCACAGAGCATCTCATCAGCACCATTATGGACCATAAAGATAAGTCAAAAGATGGCATCAATGCACACAAGGATTTGAAAATCATGGGTATAAAACAAAAGTTGTGGGTGATGGAAGATCCTGAAACAAATAAAATAATCATACCAAAGGCAACTTTCACTTTGAGCAAAGAAGAAAAGATACGGTTTTGCACCGTTTTGAAAAACCTGAAAGTGCCCAACAAATTCTCTTCAAACTTCCACAACAATGTGAGTATCAATCCTTCCGAACTAAGAAATATGAAGTCACATGATTACCACGTCATAATGCAACATTTGCTTCCGGTATTGCTTCAACATTCTTATCCACAACATAAGGATCTGTGAAATGCTATTCATCGTATTAGTCTATTCTTTAACATTTTGTGCTCAAAGGTGATCAATAGGGAACACCTTATAAAAGCAAAGGCTAGTTTGGTAGAAGCAATGTGTGTTTTTGAAAAACATTTTCCACCTGCATTTTTTGATATCAGTATCCATCTTATGGTTCATTTAGCCGATGAAGCATTAATTTGTGGTCCTGTCAGATATAGATGGATGTATCCCTTTGAACGGTAAATAACTAATTTCAGTTATGTACATTATTATTCGATAGAAATAGCTATTATGTACAATATATAATTGATCACATTCACAGGTTGATGAAAACATATAAAGGATATGTGCGCAACAAAAGATACATTGAAGGTTGTATTGCAGAAGGATATATCGTACAAGAAGCTAGCCTTTACTGCATGGAATATATGCCAAACGGAGGTGATGGCAATCATAAACATACCCGCGAAGCGTTTCTAGACGAGGACGATGAGTTTGCTGGTGAGATACCTTTAGATAATGGTAAAGATATAACGTTAACCCAAGTGCAGTTTGAACAAGTACGTAGATGGGTCCTTAATAAGTACGATGGATTGGATGAATGGAAGAAGTAAGTTCACACCTTTGTTTTGAATTTCCATTTTTAATTCAATTTTTGTATTCGGTTTGATATGTATATTCCGTAGGAGGTATAACTCCTATGCGAAAAGTACTAGATTTCAATCACGAGGCAGAGGTACAACTATCGAAGTCGTTCAAAGTTTTACTCTATGGTTACGCAACGAGGTATTACAGCATCTTAAGTAGTTCACGTGTTTATAAGTTGGAAATACACCTTCGTGGCCATGTTTTGTTTTATTTATTGTATTTTATGTAGTTGTTGAAGTGCATCGATGTTGATCCAACTCTCTGGCGGCTAGTGCATGGGCCGAAGTTCACGACGCTTAGTTATACTAAGTACCAAGTGAATGGTTTTTTATTTTCCATGAAAATGTACGAAAATCGTATGGTAACACAAGATAGCGGTGTATGCATGAAAGCAATTACAAAATTTAGAGCGAGTGGTAAAGATAAAAATTATAAGGAAGCAGAAACAACGTATTACGGAGTCATTCAGCAGATACTTGAGTTGGATTACACTGACTTCAAACAAACAGTTTTTTATTGTGATTGGGTAAAGGTCGAGGATAAGATCAATGGTTGCAAAATAGATACTGTTTCAAACTTGATCATGGTTAATTTAGGGAAATTTAAGAGCAAAGATAGCGTGAATGATGAGCCATTTATTCTTACATCAGAAGCAAGTCAAGTGTTCTACTCAACAGATTTAAAAAATAACGGTTGGTCTGTGGTTTTGCATACACCAAAATGGTTGACTACAAATGTGGATGACATTGAGTTTCCTACCGTCTATCAATCGGCTTTTGAAGATAATGAAAAATTAGAAGACCTTACCAAAACCATTTGTTAACTGATGAATTGTTAAATGCTTCATTTCTCGTTTGAATTCCTATTCCTTGGGGTAGTAGGAGTTTGAGATATCATTGAACCAAACAAAAATTCACATAAAGAGAAGGTTTCTTAAAATGTCTATATTGTTGTTGGTTTCTGTTATATTGAAAAGTTTCATGATAGTATGTGTTTTATAGACTTGTAGATAAAAGGGGATTTATTTTTAAAACTAAACGTGGAATCTAAATTAAAATTTACAGTGATGTTGATTTCATTTTTATTTCAGGGCAGTTGAGTTGATCAAAACTTATTTGGTATTCAGAAAATCCAGCATTTTACAGTTATGTCACAAAATACAGCATCATCACATTCATCATGTTCAGAAGAAAAAATAGTTGATCAAAACTTATTTGGTATTCCAGTCTCAGAAAACGCTGGAAAAATCGCCACTATGCTCGGTAAACTAGTAAGAGCTCATGTGCCGATATCATACATAAGTTGGAACAAAGTACCTGGTACATATAAGGATGATGTTTGGAACCAATTGGTGGTAAGTTTTTACTTTGATTCATTTCTGACGATATTTAAAAAATATTTATGGTCAGTCACTCTATTTGCAATGTATGCAGTCGGTTTCTGAAACCCGTTTTAAGTCTGATAGAACTGATTAACTTGTTTATGTATTTTACTTTTGCAGAAAATGTACGCGCTCGACCCGCTTTCAAAGGAAATATTTTTAAAAAGAATGTCCGAGGCTTTTAGGAGACACAAAAAAAACTTGAGAGCAAGTTTTTATGACACTTTCGACAATGACGAAGAACGAATGAAAAATTGTCCACCTACAATTGCTCAAGAAGATTGGAATGAGTTCATAAAAAATGAAGCAACGCCTGAAGCGAGCGGAAGAAGGGAGTTAGCCAAAAAAAATAGATCATTGCTCAGTTATGCTCACCATACAGGCCGTAAAAGTCACGCTAGAATAGAACACGAAATGGTAAGTTATATTCATTTTTTTTCAAAATGATAAAAATCACAACTAACATATTTTATATATTGCAGATCGTTGCAAATCCATCTGCAAATATCAACTGTCGTCATGTATGGGAGAAGACGCACACGAAAAAAGATGGTAGCATATCAGATGTCAATTCTTTGTACTTCGTAAGTTATTTTTATTCCTAAAGTTAAACATGAGCAATTTTCTTTCTTTTATGCACTATGTATCCATATAAGTATTATGCAATCTCATGATCAAATTGCGAAATTGAAGGAAAAGATCACTGATAGTGTGAAGAAAAATTGACAGTGGATGAAGATATCGTATCACAAGTGATGGGAAAGGATACAAGGGGTAGGAGCCGCGGTGTTGGGACCGTCATACCAAAGACTAATATTAAGGCTTCTGCTATTGCACATAAACGATTGAAACATGTTTGTGGAGACAATGCTGAGTTGAAAATGAGGATGGGAAGTTTGGAGGGTACGGTGGGAAATTTGGAGAGTACGGTAGGAAATTTGTCTGGGCAAATGGAGCTTCTGATCAACATTGTGGGAAACATAGAACAAGGAGAACGCAACACACAACCCAATGCTTCTAAATTCGTTGTTTCTCAATCCCAGGATACGACCAATGTGGTGAACAATCAAAAATGTGAAATCCTCAACTCTGATCTAGACATAATAGCAACAGGTATTTATTAGTTGCTTTTTATTCTTACTTGTTTTCGATGCAGTTATTTTGTTGGATAGATCTAGACAATAAATTTTATTGCAATAGGTACTGTATGTCGAGATTCTACATCGTCCAAAATCCATGGGAAATCTGTACCATCCACTCATGAAAAATTGGTTTTGGACAATATACTGCTACCAGATGAGAGAACCAACAAAATAAATCATCAATTTGCAGAGACCTTTGTTGATGTGTGAGTGGGTGGGTATGTGTGCCATCCGAAGATTATGATTCGATATCTTTAGTAGGTATGTGAGCTCATCCAAAAATTATTTATCTTTAACATGTCATTCCTTAGTAGCAAAGTGTATGTCCATATCCAATATATCTTTCTTACAAGTATGGTGCAAGGATACCTTGGCTAGCCATTGAATTGCACTAACATGAATGGGGTTGGCAAAAGAAAATTAGATAAGCTAACTTTTATGCCTAGTGCCAAAACCATAGTTAAGGTTGGCAAAAGAAAATTAGATAAGGTTTTGATAGGCCACAACAGTTACAGGCCAACCATAGTTCTGCTAAACATTTATTTCCTTTTGGTTAAGAACCTTTTATAGCCCACTATTGAATAAAAAGTATGTTGTGGTTAGCTGCCTTTCCGATTAAGTGAGATTGCATCGCCATTTTGCCAACTCCATCCAATTTCTACTCGACTGAAAAGTCCCAATTTGAAATCCTAATTTAGGTTAATAATAATAATAATAATAATAAACGTCTGCAGAATTGATTAGTACAAAAAAAATTACGCATTGGTTTGGCTTGAACTGTAGAACCACTTTTGTGTGCATCAAAGGGTTTTCTGTTTACCACCGATTGTGCAGCGTCATCGTTTTTTTCTTACTATATTTTTATGTTTCCGTTAAGTTTCGCAGAAGTGTTACTGAGTAAAAAAACTGGGCAAATATTAGTAATTTCCAAATTAATTAAACCCTAACACATCACATATTTCTTA
The DNA here is from genome assembly GCA_030737815.1 of Allium fistulosum. Classification (NCBI taxonomy): domain Eukaryota; kingdom Viridiplantae; phylum Streptophyta; class Magnoliopsida; order Asparagales; family Amaryllidaceae; genus Allium; species Allium fistulosum. Next base: position 1,011,184,974 of record CM060908.1, read on the forward strand.
TTTATGCCTTGCTGAAAAATATCTTTGGTTTTTGACTGTTGAGTTGCAGCCCTGGGACTTTAAAAAGTTTTTAGTGTTTCTAAATACATTTTCTAAATACATTTTTCAAGTCTAACGCACACATAACATCAGCTTTTTTCAAAACTGAAAACCACTAGCATACATGAGATGAATAACATCAAACTCAGATTTCATAATTGGTTTAAAGAAACACGAGGATACTCGTCCTACATCATTATTGTTTCCTTAAGCTTTCCCTCCATATTTTAAATGGAAGATGAATGAAGCATGGTTCCAGTTAATGTTATCCATTTCTTAAGGAATCCCTTTCTTTCGTATCGTGTGTGAGAAAATCTGTTAATGCTATTGATTTTCTTTTGTAAATCAACTACGGTGCTCATTTTCCCACTGCCCTTAAAACCCCTGATATATTCATGAGCAAATATTTGTGATGCCCCAATGAGTCTTAGCCTCCATTTGAAAGTTTTTTAGTTCTGATTAGCTCTGGGCTTTCTGCCGATATGATCTCATGTCATTTATCATTGACATTCACTAACTTGTCCCCTTCAATGTTGCTTGATATGAACCATTACTTTTTCAAATTTGTATTTGCACTCGCTATATAAGGAGGAAAGCTTAGGTAGAATTGATATATCTTCTTTTTTTATATTATTCTCCTTGAGAATAAAAGCAATTCAATAAAGCAACAAATTGTTTTTGCAAACAATTGTTGTCTACAAGAAAATGGAAATTGTTAAAAGGACTTCGAAATTGAATTGCGGGGAGGGGCAAAAATGTTTAACAAACGCCCATCGAACAAATTTTTTACACTAGTTCGACGGTTGCCCATCGAAAAACTTGTTATTTTCAACCCCGTGATACCCAAGAAAACTTATTGTCCTGTAGTGAAACCATATCACCAATTTACTTTTGAGCAATCTCTTTTGTGAATTTCTTACATAAAACCATTTATACAAGTGCCTCAAAAATCTCTGGCTTATCATTCAAAAAGATTACACAAAAAATCCCAATTTGAAATTCTCTTGCATGAAAAAGTGGATTAAGAAATAATCACACCCTCGTATTTTACAATAGCCGCCCATTTGTCATCTCTATGAAGTCATTTTTTACTCTTTTTTATATTCGCAAGCGTCATTGCTTTCTATGTTGCATCTCCCTGTCGTTTTATCAACCCGTTTATCTTTAAACTATAGGACATTAATTATAAATCACTAAATTTTTGCTAAATCTTTCATCGCAAATGTCATACATTATTCAACGTATAGAAAAATGAACCTGTTTTGATTTTACAGTATACGTTTATGCATTTGATGGTAATCTATGGAAAATACGTATCCAGAATACTGAAAACGTTATTTTAGGAATATTTATAAATTATTTAAAATTAGGATGCATAGGATATCCAGCAGGAAATATGATTAAATTTTTATAACCAAACAAAAACCCACATCGTTTCTTTCGCCATTTCTCTCTTTCTCCTAGTTTATGTCCAAATTTATTTGCCTAAATTCCATCCAAATTCTCATAATCTAATACTTTTTTTCCACTTCTTGTACAATTATCAAGTAAAAAAATCAACTAAACTGAAGCTAAAAAAATTGTAGCAGAAGAAGTAGAGTTGAAGTTGGCGATGGCAACTTTTCATGCTTCTCCTTTTGCTTCTAATTTTTTGAGTTACAATAACTCCACATTCATGGCTAGTAATTTTCCTCGTAATTACTCTAACTTAAAGGATTGCTCGAGATTCCTGAGACCCACTTCTGTTTCTAATGCTAATTCTTTGTCGTCTTCTTTCAACTCTTTGGATTTGAAGCAGCAAGAGAAATTCAAAGGTTCATCTTCTTGACTAAACCAATGCGTTCATTGTTATTAATGATGTATAACAATAATCTGATTTTGCAATAAATTTTGCCGTTTGTCGTTTTTTGTGTGTTACTTTAGCATGTTTGACCTGGCAGCTTATAAGTATGTTGAGGAATACGAGCATGTTCTATAACATTGATTTTGGTACTTATCAGCATTTGATTATGGGAACACCCAAAAATAACATCTAACAGTGATATGTAATGGTTCATATCAGCATTTTTTGTCACGGATCAATACGATGTTCTTTTTCCCACAATGCATTTTTAATGATAAATGCATCATATCCAGCTCATTTGATCTTCTTGACTAACTTGCAGGTGAAGTAGTGAGTAAGTTAGAGGTTTGAGAAGCTGTTTGGATACTCTCAGGCTGATTATCAGGCCTCGTTACTTCAATGGGAACCTGCACGGGATTAACAACATTATTATGGTTTAAATTGCAATTTAAGCAATCTGATGTAATAACTGTATGTCAGTTATTTTGATATGAAGCACTTCTCTGAAACCTTCAGGAATATCATAATGATGTTATGCTAGTTGATTACTCTTAATTGCACTTCTTTTCATTTCTTATGTTATTGCATTGTTATATATTGCGTTGATATTTTACCACAAGTTCCTTCGCATTATTTGATAGTGCATTTGCTCTTATATCAGATGCTACTTGTTCCTTCATGACCCCTCATTAGTTTATCAGGAGTAACTTTTGATGAGTCAACGTTAGATAATACGGCCTTGGGCCGTATCTAATGGGAAAATACGGCCTTGGACCGTATCTATTTCTCCAGTTAGATACATCCATGGCTGTATCTAACTATCCAATTAGATACGGTCCATGGCCGTATCTAATAATCCAAGTAGATACGGTCCATGGCCGTATCTAACTATCAAATTAGACACGGCCATGGACCGTATCTACTTGTCAAAATAGATACGGCCCATGGCCGTATCTAAATCTCCAATTAGATACGGCTCATGGCCGTATCTAATTCGACAAGTAGATACGGTCCATGGCCGTATCTAATTGGATAGTTAGATACGGCCATGGGCCGTATCTAATGGTTAAACACGCTTATTTTTTATACGGCTTATGGCCGTGCCTAATGACTTTTGATACGGCCCTAAGCACTGCCTAATTAGCCTTTATGGTGTAGTGATGGTTACTTTCAGAAACCTTATTTAAATCATTTGAGTTTCTGTTGACTACCTTCCTTAGATGGGTAATATGGAAAGGCCTAGCGCTAGGACCAAAGGTTTAATTGGTCATCACTCTTTGGATGTGTACTTTGACCAAGCCTTACGGTGGGACCGAAAGCTTCTTATCCATCTCCCTTAGATGGATGTTTTTTTCCAAGACCGATGGCGAGATCAAAGGCTTAATTTACCATCACACTTTGGATAGGTTCTTCGACTAGCCCTTACAGCGGGACAGAAGGCTTCTTTCTCATCTCTCTTGGATAGGTGCTTTGGCGAGGCCCGACGGTAGGACCAAAGGCTTAACTGACCATCACTCTATGGATGGGTGCTTTAGCTTGGCCTTACGGTGGGATCAAAGGCTTCTCATCCATCTTCCTTGGATGGGTGTTTTGGCCAGGCCTAGTGGTGAGACCAAAGGCTTAATTGACCATCACTCTTTGGATGGATGCTTCAGCCAGGCATTAGGCGGGACCAAAGGCTTCTCGTCCATCTCCCTTGTATGGGTGCTTTGGCCCGGCCTGGCGATGGGACCATAGGTCTAATTGCCCTCTTTCGGATATGATGTGTGCTTCTGCCTAATAATCTTGCTAACCTCGTCAGGTTAGGAGCTAAGTCAAACATATCGCATCTCAGTCCGGGTTGCTATTTGTTAGAATGAATCTTTCAAAATCCTTTACCTCTTTTTTGGAATTGTAGGTATTTCATGTCCTTGTTATTGCATTTCCATTAGTTTTGTTTAACTAATTGATGCTTGGAAGTATATATCCTTTGATTTGAAGATTGGAGGTTATTTGCCTTGTTTCTAATACTTGTCATTACCATTTTGAATACTAAACCATTTTCCTTGTAAGATTTCATATATTATGATACTTGGAGGTTTTCTATTGGTATTTCACAGTTCACGATATGGTTTTAGGTAAACCCAAAGATTTCCTTGTCTGTTCTTAGTTTGATTCATAGGCATACTCGATTCTTTTGGCACAATGGAACCTTTTCTATGTTTAGTAACACCACTTTAAATTCTTATGTGATGAGAAACAACATGTCCAGTGGCTACTTTTGCTTGGGTATTATACAGACACAAAATTTAGGATAGTTCCTTTACTCAATCACCTGACTGAATTGCTCTTTGGGGGTACTCTTGATTGTCTTGTTTGTAGCTTTTGTTGCCCATGAATTTCAAGACGCTTCCCATAGGTAACGTTTTGGCTTCTTCTTATTCAGTGAAATAATCAATTTCCATTGTTTGCAAGTTTGACATCTATTTTGGGTTGACAAAGTTCATATCAAATTGATTATCTATTAGTCGAAAAAACCAAGTGTTAGTGGTCGAAGTTAAATCACTCGGGGTAACTAACATCTTCGTTTCATTACTTTCTCTATGACCTTCGTATTGTCAGAATACTCTCTATGAAATCCTTTATTGAGTCACTAATTAGCAGTCATGTCCAGTTCTTTCGAACTTTCTCCTTTTAAATATGGGACCAACTAATCCCTTCCTATGGTGCATTGTTGATTGAAGTGTTGGAAGGTGATTAGTGTCTTTAACTTCTTTGATTTATTCTTATCTCATAATAGTGTTACCCTTTAACAATATTTATCCAACCATTCTCATGTTAATAGACCCCTCATCCTTAATCCTTTTTAAGTTACCTTGTTATCATTTTACCTTCCTAAAATCACCTTTACCAAAATATCTTTTAGCCAAAACTTCTTAAGGGTGTATATAAAGCAGGGGATCGAAATTCAATTTCATCTTAGTCATGTAGTGTCAAGAGTTCTAATATGAATAAAGTAGTCCAGTAATCCATGTTTCGAGTTTTAAGATGGGCCTTTATTATTGGAAAAATATCTATATTTGATAAGGAGAACCAAACTTTTGCAGATTTATGCCTTTAAAAGATGAAATCTAGGGTATAAAATATAATAAAATTTTACTTATCTGGAAACTTGTCCATAGAAGGGAACCAAGACAACCCCTTTTCTAAGATATCTTGTTGATCATTAGGTTGGTTGTGGCATGCTTTTATAAAGTGTACTTTCCATTCAAAAACCATTGTAATGGATGATTCGATTCTTGCTTAAAGGTCAAATATCTGAATCATACTAAACTAAAAATGATATTGATGAACCTTGTTATTATACCTAGACCTATGTTTGGCAAGAAAATCTTATCATCACATGGTGCGAAGGTGAACTATTTCTTCTCTAATGAGTACCATCATAATTTGAAGGATATATGCTTTAAACTTCATCTTTGAATAATAATTTATTTCTAATGAAAGAATCCAGGAATTTATAAAGTCTTCTTTCACATTAAAGAGGTATGCAATCCTTGTAGATAGCTTCAATGACACACACTTAATCAACAATTTCATTACCTATTTTTATGGAATGAGCACTCGTATTCTAATGATGGAATTTTTAAGTTTTGATAATAGGCAATCCATGCTCCTTTATATTTTTGGGAGTTCATCTACAACAAGAGTTTGTATCGACATTATATCTTAGAAATTCTGTTGATCTAGATGCTAGGACACATGCACTTTGATAGTAAGAGTTTGTTCATCCAAGGAATAATAAATAAGGTCAGAAACCCATTTAATAAAGAGATTCACAACTACTTAATAGGCAACTCAAGCTCTTGTTCAAAAATCATAATCCAAGACCTTATTTGACTTAACAACTTAGAGAATGGTACTTCAAGTTCCATTGCTAAACAACAGTTAGCGCTTGGTAAGATAATATGGAACCGCATAGATTTTCCATTTTGATGATAAGATATATGGTCTAGAATAATGGATAGTCCTTGCTTTCACTTTTCTAGAGATTTCAATAGTTGGTGTTTCACCAACTAGATAATAAGAACAGGTAAACTAGAACTCCAATTAAAATTCCATTATTGCTTAATAGGAAACTCGAACCCATGCTCCAGAATTGAAGATTTCTAAGATTTGAGGCCATAGTAACATCTTTTCCTGAAAATCCCATTAATCATGATAAAAGTGGAAATTTTCAAAAATATGAGTTTTATCATCAGATAATAATAACAAGAATACCAAAAATCCATATAATAAAGAAATCCATTACCATATAGAAGAAAGTTCAAGTTCGAGCATCTTAGGAATTTGTTTGATGTGGGAGACCATAATAATATCGTATCTTTAAAATCCTGTTAATCATGATAAAAAGGGCAATTCTTTACTATAGGAGTTTTATCATCCATATCATAATAATAAGAAAACCATAAATCCATATAATAAGAAATCTTTCATCATATTAAAGAGAGGTCGAATCTAAGCTTCTTTAAATAAAGATTCACATTTGCTACCAAAAACGAGGTTATCACAATTTTCTTTTGAAAATAAGATTCATCACCTTGAATAATATACGGTATTTTCCTTTTCTTCTCCCATGAATTTTCTTCAAAAGTAAAAAGTCTATTCAATAATAATAAAGAAGGTTAGGAAACCATTTGTTAGCGCAACATCTCATCTACACCAACACCCCGAGGTCTGAAGGTCTAGCTCAAGACGTTGGTTTGATTATATGTCCCAAATATAAGAATACCGAGACAAGATGTTGTATTACTGGAACTACCACACATTGAAAAACTTAATTAGGGTTAAGAATCAGAAGGAAGTAAAGTGCTGAAATCAAACAATACCAAGACTTTTATAGTGGTTTAGACCGAAAGTCCATACGTCCACTGTTCTTTCCTTATTTAGTCACTCTTTGTATAACTGAGAGGCTTATTACATTGAATCTAAGTGTTTCCACCATTAATGAGTTTTTGGTTATAGCTCTAATATAGGAAAGTACTATCTAGTTTTTGTTCGTTATGTGCCAAAAGACCCTTATGCCTTGGGATTGCCGCCTATTTATAGCCAGCATGTCGTAACGCCTTTAGTTGAGCACCTTCTCATTGGATTGATGATCTGGCTGACTATGAGCGATCTTGGTTCGAAGGCGTGTCATCATCAGCTGAATTATAATCTCGGCCTTGGTTGACACATTGTTTCATGCTCTTGGATTGGATATTTTCGTTAGAAACTGAAAGATGGGTCTCGGAATTACAAGCCAAGGAGCTTTCCTATTGAATATCAGCAATTTGTGCTTTGTAGAAATTATAGTGTAACAATGCCCCCCCAATGTTATCCTCGTATGATCGACATGGGGTGGACTTTCGAAAGAGTAGTGTCGTATCAGGTTTAGTCCTTGGCTTGTTTATTCTGTTCCCATCACGAAGTTGCTTCTGAGATTTGGAGAACATTGCTCCACCTATGCAACTCGTAAAGATCTAAACTTACCGAGAGGGTTTGAAAACTATTTAAAATCAGTGCCCAAAGACGTAGGCTTGGCTGGCTAACGATTTTGAAAACTAAAGGGGTGAAATTTAACTTCGACCGTGAGGTTAAAAACTTTTGAAACCATATTTGCCACATGAAGCTATCCAGGCTAGATGATGAGTGAAATTGCAATAATGCTGATAGGTGAAATCTAAATCGAGACCATAGGATCAAAACTTTTGAAAATCTACACTTTCAATTTGAAGTTTCTCGGACAGAATGGTAGGCGAAACTGTTATCGTGCCAAAAGGCAAAATCTAATTTAGGACCGTTAGGTCAAAACTTTTTTGAAAATTATGTTTTTCACTTGAAGCCATCTAAGCTAAGTGGTAAGCGAAACTGTTATGGTGCCGAAAGGAAAAATCTTATTTAAGACCATGAGATCAAAACTTTTTAGAAAATTATGCTTGACACTTGAAGTCGTCTATGCTATGTGGTAAGCGAAATTGTTACGGTGCCAAAAGACAAAATATGATTTGAGACCATCAGGTCGAAACATTTGGAAATCATGCTTGAAACTTGAAGTCATCTAAACTAAGTGACAAGCGAAACTATTATGATGTCGAAAGGCAAAATCTAATTTGAGACCGTGAGATCAAAACTTTTTCAAAAATTATGCTTGACACTTTAAGTCATCAAAACTAAGTGACAAGCAAAACTGTTACGATGCCAGAAGGAAAATTTTAATTTTAGACCGTGAGGTCAAAACTTTTTTGAAAATTATGTTTTGACACTTGAAGTCATCTAGACTAAGTGGTAAGCGAAATTATTACGATACCGAAAGGAAAAATCCGATTTGAGACCATTAGGTCAAAACTTTTGGAAATCATGCTTGGCACATGAAGTCATCTAGACTAAGTGAAAAGTGAAATTGTTATAGTGCCGAAAGGCCGAATCTAATTTTGGACCCTGTGGTCAAAACTTTTTTGAAAATTATGCTTGTCACTTGAAGTCATCTTGGCTAAGTGGTAAGCGAAATTGTTACGGTGTCGAAAGGCAAAATCTGATTTGAGACCATTAGGTCAAAACATTTGGAAATCATGCTTGACACTTGTAGTCATCTAGACTAAGTGAAAAGCAAAACTGTTATGGTGCCAAAAGAAAGAATCTAATTTGAGACCATAAGGTCTAGGAGATGCTTGACTTGCAGGATCTTAGAGAAAGTCGAGATGTTGATCTTGAAAGGATGGGTCCTACTTTTGCATTAAATGTTGCTGCCAAACGTCTCAATTTCATTGGCCTTTCTTAAAAGCGCATTCCTTTTCTCTGCTCTAGGATGATTCATATTCTGACACTGCTACGTTTCATCTACGGTTAGGATCTTGGTGACTATATAATCTCTACCATTGATTCCAGGGTTTAACTAAACATTTTCTTTCCTCCTCTTTCTTCTTACTTACAATATTAGCAACAATTTCAATCGCCATAGAGCTAAGAAACTTTTGCGAATTACTGCAAACTCTCGATTAAAATAGTAAGTTCTCAATCTTTCCTATATCTTTATTAGTTTTGTTAATTACTTTTAGTATTTTGCGAGTGTTCTTCTTTTAAAAATTCAATTTTGATTATTATGATATCAAAGATTGACCTTGATTTTGGGGTATTGTTTGATTAGCTAATCCATTATACTTGCTGTCTAATAAATTAAGGTTTTGTCCTTAAAGTGATCCTTTTTCCTACTTAGGTTGATAATCGTTTTATTGATAGTATGGTTTTTTTGAGAGATTTTAGAACTTTGAGTTTGGGCTATAGAATTTAGTGATGGGGTTATTAGGATAATCATCTTTCCGGTAGGAGTTTTGGGGTTTCTATTGAGTAATCAGTATAACATTGGTCTCTTCCTAGACCTTTCGATGGAAAAACCTATAACCAATCAAGGAGAACTGGAAAATTGGATGGAGAGTTATGGAGTTGTGGGGGTCGAGGTCAAGGCTCCTAGTCTAGAAGACGACTGGAGTGAACCCCCTGAAGGGTTCTTTACCTAGACATTAGAACGTCTAGAAAACGGGGTATCTCTTCCTCTTGTTCCTTTGTTTGTTAACATTTTGGAGTTCTATAGAATTAGCCCAATCCAACTTGGGGTGTCTCGTACAGCACTTTATCAGCTTTAGCAATATTGTTCTGGAAGAAGGGGTACCGCAACATGACTACCACCGAGATCCATTACTTGTATAACTTACATTGGTGAGCTGGTAGTTTCGAAGTTCCCTTGTATTTCCTCCGTTTTTGGAGAAAGATGCCCCTAGTCAAGCCACTCGGCAAGGTAACATCCACCTATTGATTTTTCTTAAAGGAAAATGATCCTCGAATTGTAGCTGAACTACTATAAACTTGTAAATTTTTGAATTTTCCATGTTTAGACTGCTCATGTTTTTAAGCTTCGATCACATTGTTTCCTATTATTGTTTCCTCTTTTATCTCTTTAGCTAAACTTGGAAGGGACAAGGCCCCAACCCTTAAGGATCTCTTTGATACCAGGTACGATGAAGTGATGAACATACCAGAGGCAGAGAGGCTTTAGACATGTAGTTCTTGTTGAGGCTAATTTTAAGGCTTGCGGGTTATTATTGCCTTCGATCAAATGTCTTGGTTATGATCCTCCTTCAATCAAAACTATGCATGCAGACGTGATTGACCTAAGTCAACCTAATGAACCCTCTAGATCTAACCCGAAAATCTCTGAGGCTGAAAGAGAAGATGCTGCTCCCGAGGGTAGACCTCGATTTTAAATATATTATAGTATGCGTTCTAGGATATAACTTTTATGAAATATTGGTTTGCTCACCTGACCTGCTTTCTCTTTTAATGTTGTAGTGGTTTCTGACGATATGCTTTCGACAAGTGAACTACTCTTGAACAAGTCTTCTTCTACTTCCACTTCTACTCGACAAAAGCCAGTCTTAAAGGAACTGTCACATAAAAGACCTAGGAAGGACCTTCTCTCTTCCAAAACCAAGTCTATCCCGGACGTCCTTGCTCTGACTTCCCCAAATTACTCGGTGGATCGGGTGATTGAGGTGACTTATTCTGCTATTGATGCTCATCTTTCTAAGGTCGTAGGAAGCTCTCAAGTGGAGATTGCGGACGACATGGGCAATTTCAAGAGGATGATGAGTTTAGGGATGGAAGACCAACTCAGATTAGCGTTTTTCTCCTCATTAATGAAGTATTTATTCCTTTAGTTTCCATAATAACTTCTTTCCTTCAGGTCTTGGCTGACTTCTTAGTTTTGCATCAGGGATTTGAAAAGCTGGAGGGGGAAGTGGAGAAGGCCGAAGCTTTGAGAAAAGAATTTGCTGAGTTTAAGAAGGAGGCCAAGATGAAAGAGAGAAAAGTTTTCAGGACCTGAGGTCTTCTGAGAGAAAGGTGGCTGATTTGGAGAAAGCCTTAAGAGATATAGAGGCCAAGCATAAGACGGCCGAGGATGAGCTTGCACAGGTTAAGCAGGAGAACTTAGGTCGGATTACTAAGGAGGAAGCCGAGAAGGTAGTTGCCGCTGAAGTTTTCAAGATTCTCTATAGTGCTTATGAATACAACTAGGACAGAGGCATGACCTTTCCATGGGCTTCAATTCTAATGGTGAAAGGATTGAGGAGATTTTCAACTTGAGGTATGAGAAAGCTCGGGCCTTGGCAAGTGTTAAACAATCAGTCCTAGTGGAGAAAGGTGACAGAGGTGGAGAGGTAAGTCATAGTTCTGAACACCAAGACTCTCCTACTTATGATGCTTGAACTTGGTCTGTAATAATTCTGATACAATTTCATTTTGTTGTTTCATATGATTGTTATGGACCTTGGTAGTATTTTATTTGGGTTCATGTTGAATTCCTTCCTTACTATTTCCATTGTGTCTATTCTGAAATACTTTTTCCTTAACTACATTTAAATAGAGAATGTCCAATTTTACCTCTCATTATGAAGTATTATGGAGGAGAAGTCAAACCAGAAACTCGAAGTTGTTAGCAACCATAGGCACCCTTAAATCCCAACTAACATCTAGTAGGTTAAGGAATGTAAGCTTACCCAATAAGATCAAAGAGATATACTACACATATGATCGAACTTATGCCAAATCAATTAAATCTGTTAGGCTTAGAGGCACTAGATTAATTAATCAATTCTTGGATCTTAGGGGTAAATTAAAGCTTGATTTAGATGACCGAGACGAGGTCTTTTAAGAGTTTGCCCAACTTTCTAAAATACATCCGAGAGACCCTCAGTTGAAGAATAAAAGGCTATTTTCCTAATAAGATTCTATGATCCAAGCCTGACTATAACTCCAGAGGTTCTACCTAGTTACCGAAGTGTAACTCTGTTTCCTTTAGCTATTGCTGAAGGGAAGACTCCTGAAAGTGAACATATTTCGAAACACATTCCCCAGTATGTTCCGGAAGCTGATCTTAATCTACCCCTGGTGGATTCTTCTCCTTCGGAACTTTCTATACCAAAAGGTGGTTTAGGGAAGGACATTTCTTTCTCCAATGTGGCTAGACCCTCAGGGTCCCTTACCGATACTAGAAGTAGAGGCTTTAGGATTATTTTGGCTACTAAGGAGAAATTTGCTCATCTTAGGGGACCGTAACTTTTTTGTATATATATATATATATATATATATATATATACTGATCTTTAATAGAATGAATTATCTTATTATGATTTATCTCTCCTGGTTTTAATTCGGATTTCTTTTAGGGATAATCATGTTCCAACTACTTAGAACTAGAGAGGGGCTGCGCCTCCTGGCAACGGAGTCTCAACGATAAAATAGCTAAACAACAAAGTGTAACCTTGACCCGGTACCAATATTTATGCTATCTTGAAGGACAACGAATCCTTAAAGCGAATTCTTGAAGAGTTATCCAGAAAGATGTCTGCTTTTCCGGAAGCATTTTCAATTATTGGTCAGGCCTCGGAATCTACGATCTCTAGTTTATGGGAGTCCGCATCACTCCTCCGACAACAATTAGACGAAGCTCACCAAGAGCTTTCGGCAATCAAGCTACAAGAACTCGAAACTGAAAATAAGCGAACTGATGAGGTTACGATTGCGGCCCCTTCGGCTCAAGAAAGGGGTAGAGGTTGTGTCGATATGGGGCTGTCTCCTTATTATAGAACCACTATTGTCCCTTTTGGGTCCCGTTCTCAACCCGAGAGGAGTTCTTCCTCTGCCCCAGTTCTTAATTCATCAGACGTTCTTATTAGCACTAAGGATGGTCGAAGAATCTCATTCAAGCAGTTCAAGAAGGAATGTGCATCTAAGACATAAGACAAGATGGAAGAGCATTTTAAATCTCGCTTGGAGAGGGCTATTAAGGAGGCCGAAACTAAGGTTCAAAACATGTATGAAGGTTTATGAGACGTTGCCCCTCTTCTTTCTTTCTTGTATATTGTATTCCGGATGTACTAATAATCACTTGGATAATCTGTCTATAACACCGATATCTCCTTTTGTCATTTTGATTAACTTAGTTCTTTTAACTTAAGTCGGTTTTCTTATTCTTTTAATTTTGTCTCAGAGTGCTTTTGCCCCTTGATACCTTTTTGTATCGATATCTTTAGGTTTTTTATTCACTGATTTTAATGCCATTCTTTCGATCCTGATTGGGATTCTTACCCGATGCTCATACTTAGCTTAGGAATTTTTCCTCCTAAGATTCTGATACTATTAAGGATGTACTCATCATTCTAATCTTTACAGAATTTTGCTAATTTTTCTACTCTATTTAGGAATCTACCCAACTCTAATCTATACAAGAATCCTTCCATTTCTCTATTCTAGTTGGGAATCTACCAAATTCTAATCTCTACAGGAATTTACCAGTTCCTCTATTCTATATGGGAATCTACCCATTCCTCTATTCTGATTGGGAGCCTACCCAATTCTAATCTATATGGGAATCTACCTGTTCCACTATTCCGATTACGAATCTACCATATTGTAATCTATATGGGATTTTACTCGTCTCTCTATTCTAATTGGAAATCTACCCAACTCTAATCTATATGGGAATCTACCCGTTTCTCCATTCTAGTTGGGAATCTACCTAATTCTAAATTGGGAATCTACCCAATGCATGGTTACTGACAATGACTCATGATTAGCATGCATTCTACTTTTCGACGTCTTTTTAAACCCAGGTGATATGGCTTCACTCTTTGTAGCCCATCACTATGGGGGTGCTCTTATAGAAAAGTCTACCAACTTCTTGTTGGGTCCAAAATCTTTAGCCACTTTTGGCTGGCACCGGCCATCTACAACCACTTTTCGACTGGCATCGACCATCTACAACACTTTTGGCTGGTATTAACCATCTAAAATAAATTTTTAAGTTGATAGTTATGCTAGTTATTACTTAGTAAAGAGAAACATATGCTCCTTGAAAAGGAGTGGTTTTGAAATATATTTTTAAGAAGGTCCATGAAATTGCGTAATTTATAAATTACCTTGTTTGCCAAAGAGTTTGAAAGAAAAGATTAAACTTGATAAATCATTATATATATATATATTTATTTATTTAGTGTCAAAAACGTTTTGTAAAAATCGTTTTATATTGACATGATTACCTAGTTTGGTAGAAAGTTTTTAATTTGAGTTTGAGAAAAGAGACTGGACTTAGTAAAGTGAAAACCTTCCATTAATCTCAACAAATTAAATTAGTGGGAGGGCTTCACTTAAATAGGGTAAAGTGAAACTCTACATTGACCTCGTCAGCTCAGTGATAGAGTTTCAATTTCTAAATTCTAGGCATGAATATGATATGTAAAAGTTCTTAATAAGAGAGTACATACTGAAAGAGATACCATTAATGCTGAGATATAGGTGCACTTCTCAGGGAAAGACTTAGTGAATTGGGTTGTACCGAAGAAGAATTTCATCGGTAGGAGATGCCCGAGACCTGCCAATCAAACCTTCAAGACTTTCGAGATCATAAAGTGCTCCTTAGAGTTTAAACATTTTGCAGGAGAGTATATAATCGAGAGGATCAGGGTAATTGGACTGGTATCTTGAAAGAAGTGTTCCGGCGGGATAAGAGACTTCCTTAAATATAGTGGCTTATACTCTTCAAAAATGCATGTAGATATGTTTGGGTCGAACGGGCCTTCCTTATACGAATTTCTCCTAAAACATAGAGATAAAGTTAGATACCTATAATAAAAGATGTTAAACTAATCATTTAATAAATTTAGTCAATATCCCTTTTTGTATGAATTTCTCTATGACTCGAGAAAGTCTCCGACATCCATTTGTTTCATTCCCATTCACTTGATGATAAACACTGTAATCCTTTCCTTTCGGGTTTTTTTGAGTAGATGGGGATAGTTTGGGTAGTGAATCTCTCTACGAGTTTCTAGAAAGACCCGAGACAAGCTTTAATTATGGGGAGTAAGGATTTGGTCTCGTTTGATTTTATTTCAAGGTAGAAGGGCTGGGACAACTAGGAATGCTCTTTTAGTTGGGAGAGATGAACCTTTATTTGCCATCACCACGATACTCAAATCCCTGATTTTGTTTGCCATAACTTTAACCGTCCCTCTAAATTGAGCAGACTCTTGGAGGGACTCCTGGATATACTCTGAAAGTTGTCTGATATGGAGAGCTTGAGGTTCATAAACGGGGTCATATCCCCAACCATTTTCCTTCTCCAAAATGAGGGTGACCAATCTTTTGTTGTTGTCTTCTTCAATGAGCTAAATACGAAGATTGAGGGGTAGTTATGATGACTCTTTTGTTTCTGGGACCAGACATAACTGGTTGAAAGGCTCCTTGGATCTCCGAAATGAAAAGAAATACGGAGGTTCGAGGCCCTCCTTCTAGCGGCAAAAATGTTAGTGTAGAATTTCGTCTACACCAACACCACGAGATCCGAAGGTCTAGCTCCGAATGTTAGTTTGATTATAGGTCCCAGATATAAGAATACCGAGACGAGATGTTGTATTGTTGGAACTACTACCTGTTGAATTACTGAATTAGGACGAGGAATGGAAAGGAAGTAAAGTTCTAAAAGTAAATAACACCAAGACTATTATAGTGGTTCGGGCCGAAAGTCCCTACGTCTACTATCCTTTCCTTATTTAGTCACTCTTTGTATAGTCAAGAGGCTTATTACATTGAATCTAAGCGTTTCCGCCATTAAAGATTTTTGGTTAGAGCTCTAACATAAGAAAGTACTATCTAGTTTTTGTTAGTTATGTGCCAAAAGATCCCTTATGCCTTAGGATTGCCGCCTATTTATAGCTAACATGCCATGACGCCATTGGTTGAGCACCCTCTCTTTGGATTGATGATTTAGCTGACTATGAGCGATCTTTGTTCGAACGCGTGTCATCATCTGGTTGAGTGTGACTTGACATGGAGTGGTAACGTGACACTTTTATATATAGTTTTTTGATATCTTTCATTCATCTTGATCGTTGGACTCGACCTGGGCTATCTAAGTCGTTGACTGTTGTTGTCTGTTGAGTTGTTTTAGGCTTCAGCAACTGATGCACTTGGTCAGGCTTCTTACCTCAGCTAAATTATGATCTTGTCCTTGGTTGACATATTGGTTCATGCTCTCGGATTGCATATTTTCGTTAGAAACTGAAAGATAGGTCTCGGAATCACAAGCCAAGGAGCTTTCATTTCGAATATTAGTAATTTGTAGTTTGTAGAAATTATAGTATAACACCATTAAATAAAGAAATCCATTATTGTTTAATAAGAAACCCGAATCCATGCTAAGAAATAATATATGGGGACTCTCTAGCTTCATTGTTTAACTCAGTAATCCGAAGAATGATATTCTTAGCTTCATAGTTTATGTTTGATAATGAAACCAGAATTTCATAGCTTCATATCCTTGTTTTCACCTGCAAAGAAACTCGAATTCCTAATTGGTGAATCAACGAAATTCTTAATACAAATGATCAACATATATTCTTAGCTTATAATACAAAAGGAATTGCAATTCGATAATAAACACTTAATTGGTATGCTTGTGATGGATATACATAGTTTATAATTTCACAAAATTTGCTGGTTTCATAAGTTCGTTATCACAACCCCGCCTTTTATCGAACTTGTTTTATCGCGATACCTTTTATGTCATCTCTTGAAGCATTTAATTAGTTTTAATATGCATTTATTTTTTAAACTCATTTGTCCTCCTTACTTTATTACATATTTTAACTCATATTTGATTATTCTGAATTTTTGAATTTCAGAATTGATCATTATTTGATTTTCGAACTTCTATTAGCAATTTCTCTCACATATGGATAGATATGAGTGAGCAGTCTTCACCATTCCTAATATTATTCTTAGACCTTTCCAACGATACTAATTTATTCAAAAGATACCCCTACTTGGATTTTCATGAGTAGATAGGGCCAATCTTGACCGTTGATTTGCAACTTTCAATCCGATAACTCGTTCGTCAAATTGGTTACATGAGTTCATAGATCTCGTCGAATGTAGTTAATCTATTATGGCTGATCGTCTTAACTCCTTAGGGATTGATCAGAGTTTGTTCAAAATTTGAAGATTAGGCTTTATTTAATGTTTTTTTGGGCATCATAGTCGGTTACTTGGTGGCCATCTACCATCATGGTGTAGAGGAGAGGCTAACTTCACATCAATACCACTCATTGGATTTTTAAGGCCGTGGATAGTGTGAATTTGGCCTCCGACCGTCACCAAATTCTTTGGTAAAAACCCTAATGGGTCACTGATTTTTCCAGCCCCGAGGGTGGATGATAAGGTGGCAGATCTTGGGAAAAAATTTCGCCAGCCTATTCTCTGTCTCATGATGATTTTTCATTCTATAATCGAGATCGTGCTAGATAAGGATGACTGGAAAGTTTGCAATAAGCAAACTCCGTGTTTCATATATGAAAAAAATACTTTGAAGTTGTTAATTCATCGTGTTGCTAGTTGAGGGAGGAAAGAGCTATTGTTGATTGAGGAAGAAGTAAGCTATCGCTAGTCGAGGATAGAGTGAGCTATTGCTTGTTTAGATTGACATCCTAGAAACCTTCAAAAGTTGAGATCAACGTTCCAGAAACCTTCGTAAGTTGAGATTGACATTCGCTGAGCCTTCTCAAGATGAGATTTACATTCATTGAGCCTTCACAAGTTGAGATTGATGTTCATTGATCCTTCGAAGGTTGAGAGATGAAGAAGGAATAGCTATCGCCTATTGGTCAATCTGCGATTGCTCACAATTAAAGTTACAGGATTTTAAACAAATGTAAGTTCGTATCTCCTTCAAAAACAATCGAATTCGAAAAATTATTTGACCAATATGCTTACAAAAGTATTTTCCAATTTTCAAAATTATATCGACTAGAAAACTAAAATCAAGGGCATTTTGGCAATTTCATCAATTAAAAAAAATCCTTGAGTCAAATTCTCAATGAAAGTAAGAAAATGTTAAACCAGTTTTTGGTCCAATATTAACTAATTTTGAAAATATTTAAATCAAATAAAATTTAAAATATGCCTATAATCAAAATAGTATATATCCAAGTCATCCTTTTTTCATATGCAAAATAATATGAAGTTCGAGCATAATGCAATATTCATTGTTCAATAGTCAATATGCAAAATGTGTACGTCATCTCCTATGTTGTAGTCCAAAAAATCAAGGGTGGAGTTAATATGCAATTTTCTATTGTTAAAAGTCCTTATACTCAATAGTTTAAGTCATCTTCTTCTTCGTCGACCATTAGAGAAGGTCTCAAGCTCTGTTTAGAGCTTAGAAATATCAAGTCCCAAAAAATAATTTATTCTAAGAGAGAGAGAAAAGAGAGGAGCTCCTTCTCATGTGGGGTGCGTCTATATTTATAGTGGTTGGAGAGTGGCATGACTTGCTCAGATTGATCGACTGAATTTGACGTAGATTGATGAGTTAGCAAGATAGATGGTTTTAATGGTGCTATTTATCATAATCTCTGGACTATAGTGGCTCATGCAGATTAACATCTTGGCTATGATATTAACAAAGGTGGCGTGGTTGTATAGGAGGGTTGTGAACCTTTATTACATGTAATTTCCTTCACATTAATATACTACTTCTTCACATGGCTCACTATTATTCCTTGACGTTGAATATGGCCCACAACTTACCTCTTACATGTTTTTGAATTGATTTATTTAACTTGGAAACACCATTATACTCTAATTAATATTCCTTATTATAGCGCCTTTAGCTTTTCCTTATATTTAATATTCCTCTCCAATTTAATAGTGTTTTCTTTTATACTTTCGGTGGCTCTTCTACATTGATAATAGCCTCATTATTCAGCATACGATAGATTAATTCTTCTACATGTTATAACTTCTTTATCATCGCCTTGTGATAGCATTAATATCACCAACATGCGTTGGCTTTTAATTCTTCAACTGGAGATGGCATCGACATTATCAACTCACAATAGCCTTGTATAATCAACTTGCGACAGCTTTTATAGTGTCAATTTGTGAGGGCTTTGACTCTTACAGCTTGCAATAGCTTACTCCTTCAACTTGCACTAGCTTATTCCTTCACCTTGCAATAGCTTTTTCATTCAACTTGCGATGGTTATTTCTTCAACCTGCAATATCTTAATTCCTTCAACTTGAGATAGCTTATTTCATCAAACCGAGATAACTCAACTTGCAATAGCTCCCCTATTCTTGATCCATGATGGTTTATCTTTCGATGGTTCCTTTACTCTTGACTTGCAATAGTGTGTTCACATTATCAACATGCAATGACTCTACTTGCAATGGATTATAACATCAATTTGTGATGGCTTATAGCATCAATCAACGATAGCTCTACTTCCCAATATGTGATGACTTGCTCTCATCTCATTTGATAGCCTTCAATCATCAAAGTGTGACGGCTTCAAAGTGCGACAACCTTTAAAGTGGATAGCTTCAAAGTGCCACAGCCTTCAAAGTGTGATGGTTTTAAAGCATGATAAATCCATACTGCCAACTTTCGATGATTTCATACCTTATTAATCTTTGGGACTTTTGGACGTAACAGAAGACAATTAACTTAAATGGGTCATATTACCTTCATATCTAATATTGAACCAAAAAATTACAAAGAAAAAGCTATGGATGATTACTAGATTTTAGCTATGCAAGAAGATCATAACTAATTTGAACAAAATAATGTCTGGGAACTTATACTAAGGCCAAAAAATTAATCTGCTATTGGTATAAAATGGTTATATAAAATAAAGTTGATGAAATTGGTGATATCATATACAATAAAGCTGGGCTTGTGGCTCAAGGATATAATCAAGAGAAAGGGATTGACTATGAGAAAACCTTTACTCCTATAGCACGTCTTCAAGCTATAAGAATACTTTTAGCATTTGCATGTCACCATGATCTAACTTTGTATCAAATGGATGTTAAAAGTGCATTTTAAATGGATATACTAAACAAAATATTTTTGTTGAGCAACTGGCACTATTTGTTTATGAAAAAAATTTAGGTCATTTTTTTAAAATTAAAAAAGCTATTTATGGTCTTAAACAAGCACCATGTGCTTGGTATGAAAGAATTAAAAATTATCATTTGAATCCTGGTTTTGAAACTGGCAAAGTTGATACAACTTTACTTATTAAAATAGATAATGATGATATTTTAATTATCAAAATATATGTTGATGATATAATTTTCGGTTCAACTAATAAAATCTTTGTAATGATTTTGCACATATAATGAAAAATGAATTTGAAATGTCTCATATGGGTAGCGTTTATTGCTTCTTATCTATATTATTCATTATATTGCTTGTTATATTATTATTGCATTTGTGTGTGTGTGTGTGTATTTATATTTATATACATATATATGTATTTTTTGTATACATATATATGTATTGATCTAACTTTTTTGTGCTTGTGGTCAGGATAGATTCAGTTGATTCGAGGATATGATCACTTATCGTTTTTAGTGGATTATAGTGTTTTTTATTTCATTTTTATTATAAACCCTAGTTTTCTTAGATTGGGGGGTTTTTATTGTTATTGTTTATATTGTATGGGGTGGGTATCGCTACCTGTCAGTCATGTTGGTAGTTATATTTTTTTAGTGTAGAATAAAATTACATGAGTGCTCTTCTCTTCTAATAGAGGTCACTCATTTCTCTCAAAAAATGTCTCATATGGGGAATTCGATTATTTTCTAAGACTACAAATTAAACAATTAAAAGAATGAAATTTTATTTATTAAGAAAAATATTGTAAGGATTTAATAAAATGTTTTGGAATGGGAAACACTAGTAATAAACCAACACCCATGGATGCTAGCCTTCATTTAGGCAAATATAATAGGATCCTTAGTTCATTTAACAACTAATCGACCTGACATAATAATGAATATATGTTTGTGTGCTAGATTTCAAGCAAATCCCAAAGAATTGCATTTAGAGCAGTGGAACATATTTGTCATTACTTAACCATACTAAGAATTATGGACATTTCTATCGTAAAGGCTCTCCTTTTGAATTTGTATCTTATAGTGATGCTGCTTTTGGAGGTTGCAAAATGGATCGGAAAAGTATGAGCGGTACTTCTCATTTTATCGGTTAATCATTAGTGTCCCAGTATAGTAAGAAGCAAAATTATGTATCACTATCAATTTGTGAAGCAGAATATATTTTTACCTCTTTGGCCTCGACTCAAGTAATCTACATGCAGTAACACTATGAGATTTTGGAGTCAATTTAATTAAATCATATTTTTTTTATAATAGTAATGCAATAAACTTATCAAAAAATCCAATAAACCATTCAAGAACAAAACATATTGATATAAGCATCATTTTTTAAGAGATAATGTCGAAAAAGAAATAGTTTTACTAGATTTTATTAACACTGAAAATCAAATAGATGACAATTTTACAAAACCACTTTGTGAAAATATTTTTCTAAAATTAAGAGAAGAACTAGGAATTTGTTCACTGGCTGAATTTAAAAAAATTCTTTTTATATAATTTTTTAAAAGAAAATATAAAATATTATATAATTAGACCAAAATATTTTTAATATCTCTCATAAATGCCTACCTTGGACATAAAAGATATATTTATAAGGAAATTAGACTTTTTGGACTAGGTAGATGGATCATAAAATCAATCTGCAAACTCAAGGAGATAAAGTTTTATTTTGTATAAAAATTTGAATATTGTCCAAAATTTAAAAATATCTGTTTTTCTACATCAACTAGGTTTAGAACTTGGGTGCATTGAGAAAGAAGGTACATGCACTAGCAACTAAAGCCACTAAGCCACATTGGCAAGCAAGTATGATAAATTTTGATCTTATAAAAAAATTTAATTTTTAGTATAAAGAAAATGATTAAATTAAGGCAGAAATTATATTATTTACTCATGAAAATACAAAAAAAATTATAAAAATAAAAAACCTCAAGCATTGTTACCCCCTAACGGTCGACCAGTGGAAATCCCCTACGTGCACCGATTGTCGAGATGAAAGTGATCATGACCATCCGTATTTTAACCCTACCCTGTAAATCATTTTTTACTTTTGATCAAGGGTTTCTCTTCATTCACTCTTTATATTTTTACCCCCAACTCCCAAATCCTTAGCTCCAAAAAACAAAATCAATAGCTTCCTCAAAGCAAAAGCAAGCCTCTTCCTCAAGCGAATCCACTCAATAGTCTCTTCTTACTTTACATATTAGAGCTTGGCTTAACAATGATTTGGAATCTATCAAAATTTTCAAAGACATCATCAACCTACAAAATATTACGGGGAGTTGGTAGCCCATGATTATGTATAAAAATTACATATTAGAGCTTGGGTTAACAATGATCCCCATGATTATGTATAAAAATTCATGATCCCCATGATTATTTATTTTTCCCAGGTATACCACATGTTTAACCTATTCCCATTGGTAGCCCCAATTAGGTTAAATTAAATAAAAACACATTGATAGTCCCAATGCATTTTTCGAAAGGATATTTCTGTTTGTAACCCTAAACTAGGTATTGAAAACGTTAAACCCACCTCGGTGTCCCCAAGGTTTATTTACATCCAAAATATATAAGGATCCCCCTTACATATTCAAACAAAGATAAGTATTTTATGCTATAACCCTTCGAAGTAACCCCTTCAAATTAGCAAAATTTTACTTAAGGAAAAATGGCTAAAACAGCCATTTAAACCCCTTCAAATGAAGCCTTATTCGAAAGCAAATAAACATCCAAAGTTAGCCCCTTCGGAAGCCTTCCTTTTGAAAGCATCACAAAATCATACCTTTCGACCTTGTCGGAAGGTTTCTTTTCGACCTAGTCGAAAGGTTCCACCTTTCGACTTTGTCGAAAGCCTGGGGTATCCCCCTATAAAACCATTTATAAACTTTTCGAAAGCAATGAAACTCAAAACCTTTCGAAATCATTGAAGCTCAAAACCTTTCGAAATCATTGAAGGTAACCCCTTCAAAACCTTTCGAAATCAAACCTTTTGAAACCAAAACCTTTCGAAATCAAAACCTTTCGAAGTCAAAACCCTTCGAAACCATTAAAATACAGTGAAGTGTTGGTGTTGGAACCAACCCTTCGAAATCAATGGAGAGAGGCGGAAAGTTTTATAAAACAAAAGATAACATTTGGCTCCATCTGGGTTGAAAGGTTTGGAAGTGGCAATTATGCTTCTGACCCTGTCGAAAGCTAACCTTTCGACTTTGTCAAAAGGTTTCATTTAAAACAAAAAAGCAAACCAATCAAAACCTTTTTCTTTTAAACCATTTGACAATGTCGAAAGCTAGTAGGCGTATTTTCTTTAAAACCAAAACAAAGTTTCATCTCCTTCGAAAGCTCTAACCTTTCGTCCCTAAACCTTTCTACCCCTTTCAATTCACTGCGTACCAGTCGCCTGATACCATATGCATTGATTTTTGACCTAGTTGAAAGGTTTGATACCTTTTGACCTTGTCAGAAGGTTTGGAATGAAGGCGGAAGGTCTTGCCGAAAGAGTCAAAACAGTGAAAATACTGTTTAAAATAGTTCTTATGTACCCCACCTGCCTTGTTTGTCTAAATCTGATTGGTTGCCAGAATTTTATATTCAAAATTGCTACCGACTTTCCTTTTTTGGAAATTTAAATAAATTTGAAAAAGCCCCTTTCTCCATTATAATTATACAAAACATTTAAGTCCCATACCTTAAATAATTTTATATAACTATTAAAACATCATGAAAAATCCTGGAAAAATTCCAAATAATCAATTAATATGTTCTCTTCAACATATTAAAATTTCAAAGCATATGAAGATTAAAACCACTCGAAATTTAACCAAAACCAAATAAAAACGTGTTAATTAATCCATTAACATTTAAAACACCTATGTCTTATCCAAACAAAGGTTTAAATGGTTATATCCTAGCCAAGACACAAACATGAATCGGGTATAACCCATAGCCGATCCAATCAGAGAAAAATGAGATGATAAACATGATTATTCACCTTGATTAGTTTATTGGAGAATGAGATAATTTCCTAGCTTTAATTCCTTAGCTTTTTCTTCAATTTATGCTCTTCCTAGAGCTTTTAATGGCTGGCTGAAAGAAGGTGAGGAGTTAATGAATGAGAAAGTGAAAATTTATTAAGGTGGAGGAAGAGATTTATACTAAAAAATGTAGCCCCATTTCCAAGTTTACCCCTTAGGAAAATTCCTCCTTCTAAATTTTGTTAAGTCTTAATTTAGTTCATTCATTAAGACACGGCCATTTGATTTATTAATCCCTAATTATGCACATTATTCTATTTAATTTATCCAATTTTATATTCTGAATAATGTTAATTCAAATTCAGGGGCATTACAGGAACAGATAAATAGATAACCTCCTACATAGTTAGATATGCTCCTGCACATCTTCGGATGCTTTATCCGCCAAATCCTATTAAACCTGAAAACATTAACTCTCAACCTACTCAAATTAAATTTTGAGCACTCGAGAGTTTAAGGGGAAAACATAAACTTCGAGTCATACATAAAGCCTGGTGTAAATAATAATATGACATCTCGATTTATCGATATTAAGTGAGACCATGCAGCCTAGCGGAACGAGTTTCCCCTCACTAATATCCTTTAAAAGCGTATCTTTTGCAATCATGATCCTGCAACCAAACTGATTATACTAAATAATATACAATAACATGTATGCATACAAAATAGGTGATCAGTGGACTATATGTCCCACATCATAGTTTTATCAGGCTAACCATAAACCTATGGCTGACTCGAGCCTACCAGATTTAATAAATACTCTAACTGATTGTTAGATGAAAACTGGAGGTCTATTTGTAACTTACTGCTTCTAGGGTCAACTAATCCTAATGGTTTTGCGGGCTCACCAATAACATACTCTACACCGTGTATCCCTTTCTATATGTAACTTTCTTTTAGTCTTACACATGACAAAGCCATACACAATGGAATTTTGGACTTACATTAGATAGGGGCTACACCAGTCCCATCTGGTTTTCTAACCTCTGAGTCATTCTTTTAGTAAAATTTTGGGTTAACTACCCTATCCATATTTCCTTGGAAACAAAATCTTTGTAAATGATTTAACCCTTGAAGTCATTCTTAAAACAAGGAAAACTTTGGTCTTTTACTAATCTCAAAATACTTATGCCATGATATATGCTTTACAGAACATTGTTCATAAAGCTCGAAATTATTGGGGTCTTCGACCCTCTCAAAACTTAGGCTACAAGGCCAAAACTATGTAATACCTTTACAATTATAAAAATCGGCGACGCCGTCGCCATTAAAATCTTTGCCCACTCAAAAGCATGTCAAAGTCTTTTATTTGAAAATATATGGGGATGATGTCGAAGTTATTACTTCATAAATAATAGTGATAAAATATAAAAATTGAACTTCGGGGACTCTCAAAACATTGGCATCAATGCTCATTGAAGGTATAAAATATAGATTATAGGTTAAGCTCGATGACTATAAAAACATGGGTTAGACTCGAAAAATAGTTAGAGGCATTGACTAAGCTCGATAACAATATTAAAAGCGACATAGTATTAACTCGATGGAAAGTTAAAAAGCGGCAAGAGTTAGGCTCAATGACAAGTTAACTGTAGCATAGATTAGGCTCGACAACAAGTAGAAAGTGGCATGGTGTAGGCTCGATGACCATCGAGGTCTACGAAGCAAAAGGCTCGAAGTAGTATATATGGCATCCATGCTTCTTAGTAAAAATGCAGCATGCATGCGCCTCGACATATACCATCTCCCTATCTTCATTACTATAACCTCGATAAGGTTCAAAACTAATCCATTTCATGCCAAACTCGTCGACATCATATGCGTTGCTTTGTTCCGCGTCGATGACGATGAAGTGTGGTGAGATGTGGCTCGACATAGCCGATGTCGACATGATAGAATGGTAATTAACTTGAAAACTGCAATATTACTATAAAAAGTGTTTCCTTTTCACCAAAACGGTATAATTTGTCAAAATCTTATTAGCACAATAAATCTTTAAAATTTTCTTTATCAGAAAACTACCGCCTCTAAGGATTTGGAGTCTTAAAAGTTTTGCAAATTTACCCCTATCTTAATTTCTCAATAAAATAATTAAGCCCTTCTTTCTTAAATAATTTATTTATTATATCAAAACACTTATGAAAAATCCCAACAATCAAAATAAATCAAATTAATCGTACTCTTCGACTTATAAAAATTCCAAGACCAAAAACTTTATTTGATTATTTTAAATAATTAAACCCGAAATCCATCAATTTCTCCACTTAGAAAATTCATAGAAAATCATTTTTAACTGAAAATTATGAAACTAGAAACCCGCTTCTAAAATGATATTTCTAACATCATATCAAAATCTCAAGTCATTTGGGTATCGTATGATAGGTTTTCCAACTCAAACATATTACTAAATTTCATATTTAAATTCTAGAAAATCACCAACAAGCATATAATCATTCAAACTTCTAAAACATTGCATAATAGCAAAGTTAAATTCGGATTTCCCATTAAAACCGAAACACAATTAAAAACATGAGATGTATATGTATTATTTACCTTGTATTGATTAAGAAATCTGAGATTTGAACTTGATTTAAATTTCCCTTAAGCTTTTCCTTGATTCCTTGCTCTTTCTCCCTTGAATGTTTCTTAATGGTCTGCCCTTACTTCTTCTCTTATATTTTTTTCATTTACTATGAATGACATGTGTAAAATGAATGAAGGAAATGAAGATAGAAGGGTTTAAGGGGTAGGAATGAAGGCTATTCCCATTTTGCCCTTATCATATTCCACCTTTTTATCTTAACCTTTTATTTCTCTAATTGGTATACTAACTAAGACACGGCCTACTTGATTACCAAATCTCAATTTCATTATCCCTTTACATTATTTTACTTAATTTATCTAATTTATTGTTCTAAATAATGTTAGCCAAAATTAGGGTCATTACATGGATAGTTGTACTTTGAGACGCACAGTAGAGGAACTATGAGTTGGATTGAGTGAACTGTTGGAGGAAGGTTACAGGATGAATGATGATACTCTACTGATGATGATTATGGAGAGTTATCCCAACTGCAATGACTTCATGATGGGATCATAAGATCAGTTCCAGGATAAGCACTGCTATAGATGACGTGTGTAGAGGGATTGTTGAAACTCAAGGGTTTAGAGAGTACTCATAAAGCAAGGGTAATATGCGGTACCCATTCGGACCATGGCGGGCCCTGATCTCTATGACGGGCGATCTGATCTCTATAATGGGCGATCTTAACCCTGGATCAGTCATGATGGACGATCTAGTTTCTGGCCTACTGAGTGGCATGGATTCAAGTATTAAGGAACTAGGACATTATAACACCCCTAATTTTAAATAGCATTATTCAAGATATTTAATTAGATAAATTAAATAGAATAACGTAGAGACTAGAGTGATAATGGGATTGAGATTTGAAAACTAATTAGGGTCATGCCTTAACTAAATGGATTTATAAAATGGTTTATAAGTAAATACCTAAGAGAATAAGGCAGGGTAATATGGGAATAGCCGTATAACCCTATAAACCCTAAACCCTTACCTCATTCTCATTCACGTTTTTAATAAAACAAAATCATAAACAAAGGAGAAGCAAGGTCGGCCATTACTTTAGGGGAAGAAGAGCTTAAAATCAATTAGAAGCTAAGATTCAAGCTAGGAAGAATAAAGCGAGAACAAATCTCAAGTTCCTTATCAAAACAAGGTGAATAATAATCTAAACCATCTCATATATGTCTTATTGAACATTTTAATTTCGGGTTTAAGGTTTAAAACCATTTGGATGGATGAATGATGATATGCTTCAATTATATGTCATGTTTTGATTTAAACAAGGATTTTTGTGTAATGATATTGTTCGATTTTAAGATTAAAATCATGTAAATTGATTTCGAATGCCATGATGTTTGAATATGTTATGTAAAATATTATTTTGAAGATAGGCATAAATTTTCATAATATTCCAAGCTATGGATAATTTATTATGAATTTTGAATGGAAGAAATAGAAAATTTTGGGTTTAAATTATTTAAGGCAATTATCTAATGATTTCGAGTCTGAAATTTACATATGTTAGAAAACATATTAAAAGTGAATTATGGTGATTTTTGGGGATTTTTCCTAAGTGTTTTAATATGGTTATTAAATTATTTAAGTTGGAGGACTTAAATGTTTAAATGTTTTGTTAAAGGGAATGGCTTATTTGTTAAAATGATATCAATTGCTAATTATGGAACTCGGCGGCCTTTTTAGAAAAGGATTTTGATAAAGAATTTGGAAACCAATCATATTTTGACAAATTGGGTAATTGAGGTAAAAAGGAATTTCTTTGAAAGGCAACAAAACCAGTTTTGTTTTGATTTACAACTTCGCCACTTGCATCTGCTAGCTTTCGTCACCATACTTCTACTAATGAACACATTCGAAACCAATACACATGGGATCAAGTCATTGATACATAGTGGATTGGAGAAAGGCAGAAGGGACTGTGTCGAAGGCATGCTTTCGAAGGGGTTGAAGTCATTCTTATAAGCTTTCGAATACATTACTTGCCTTTGTTTTTAAAAGATTATTCAGAAGGGGTTGAAGTTTTCAAATTAATCAACTTACCTTTGTTCAAAGAGTCTCTTACCTTTGTTTTTAGAAAGGAGGTTTCGAAAGAGAGTTTCCTTTTACTTTGTTTTTAAAGAAGCTTTCGAATGAGTTGCTACATTTTGAACCTATTCGACACCTAGTTGTCGCCTTCATACCTTTTGAATTGGTAAAAAATCACTTTTCTTTATAGCCTTATGACAATGAGTTCGAAAGGAAGTTTTATTAATATTGAAGCCGCTTCCCAATGCTTTCGAATGGGTTCTTGTAGGCGCTTTTATCAATGGTTTCGAAAGGTTGGTTTCAAAGCTATTTGTTTCCCCAATTCTTTTATTTGAAGATTAATGTTTTCGAAAGGGTTACTTTCGCTTATGTTTTCTTCGACCTAAAAGTTATATTTAATGTTAAACCCAATGATTTCGAAAGAGATACTTTCAAATGGTTTTGAAGCTATGCTTCCATTAATTTTACTTGAACTAAGTGCCTTTGAAAGACAAGCTTTAAGTGTTTCGAAAAGTATGTTTTTAATGGTTTTGAAAGAGAAGGCCTAAGGTTTCGAAAGCCTTAGTTTTCAAACAAGAAACCCAATCTCATTTTTAAAAGTAAACCCATGGCAATATAAAAGAGTTTTGAAATGGCATTTAACTTTGGAGTTTTGAAGAAGCTTTCCTTACTAAAGATAGTGGATTAAGGGTATTAACCATGTTTCATTTGAAAAATAATTACAAGTAAATTAAACCATAGATGTTTATACTATTATGTTATGATCAGTTATCATGTATGCTTCTTCTGTAAACATATTCACTTTATAATGAACCCATAACTGCATTTTGGGGTGTTAAGGGCAGAATAACCAGCTAGGTGACCCAGTAGTGAATATACATTGAGTTAACTCCTGTGTGAGTAGAATTGCATGCAAGAGGTCAGGCAGACCAGAATATAGGATGCCCAAAGACCGATCAAAGGATATTGGTTAGACAGGTTCTTAGTAAGCCTATGAAAACTATGTATGGAAATAGTTATGGGCAGGGGCTAATAGGTTCTTGGTGATCCCATGTAAACTATGTCCGGATTAAGTTATTGAAAAAGATCAATAGGTTCATGGTGATCCCACGAAAACTATGACATGAGAGAAGTTATTGGAGAATCCAATGGGTTCATAGTAAGCCCATGAAAACTATGATTGGAGAAAGTTATTCGTAAATACCAATAGGTTCATAGAGATCCCATGAAAACTATGATTGGATGATAGTATTGGTAGGAACCAATAGGTTCATGGTGACCCCATGAAAACTATGAAAGTGGATAGGAATTCCATAAAGAATTACCAGGTTATTAGTCAGCCCATGAAAACTAATAGGTTAATAGTGACCCTAGAAACTATAACTTGAGACAAATAGTCAGGTAAATAGGGATGGGAAATCCAAAGCATATTACATGTTTGCATGTCATCATAATACCTTCTATTATGTTATGTCTTAACCATTATGGATGTAGGTGTAAAGTATATGGTTACTATAAATTGGGTTAAGATACTAGTGAGGGGAAAACCCATTCCGCTAAGCGGTGTGGTCTCACTTGATATCTATATGGTTCAAGGTGGTAGGTTATTATTCTACTAGACTTTTTGTACGACTCGAAGTTTATGTTTTCCCCTTAAACTCTCGGGTGCTCAATTGATTTTGAGTATTTTGAGAGTTAAGGTTTTCAGGTTCTTCTTTAGACGAATAAACTTCCGGAGACATGCAGGAGGCAAGCTAGCTAGCAGGAGTTCTTTCTGTTTGATTCTGCTATGTTTTGGATGTAATGGCAAAGTAGTTTAATTGCCTATATTTAAACTCTGATCAACCAAAGGGGCATCTTCAAATGTCTCTCTTGGTGTATTTTGTAATAATTATATTTCTCTAAATGTGGTTTACGAATTGGGATCATGTGATGAATTTGAAATGTGATTTAAAATGGAATGAGAAATTTGTTTTATGATTTTAATTTTTTTTCGTATCTATGTGTTTCTGTTATATCAATGTATCTAACATTACCGCATTTAGTCACCGAGAATTACTGACTATGGATGACTGCAGCATCCGTAGGAATTAATTTTGGGCCTCCAAATGGGGGATGCTACAGACGTTGAGTAGTCGTTGACCATAGTGGGTTGTTCAAGTTATCACGTATCCAACGCACTGAGTGAGTAAACATAAGGATGGACAATGGATGTTATGTTTGCTTGATTACTTATCACCCTAGGGATGTTACGTGAGGCCGATATTATTGATGTAGATATTTAGACACCCTTTAGTACTTTGATGTATGGTACACCCATGATGACTATTGTAACGACCCATATTTTACATATTAAAGAATCGTAAAAAAAAAATTATTCGTATGAGGTCATATGATTCTATAATTTTGGGACATGACTCTTAGGGATATTATACACACTTATGATTTTTCCCAAAGTTCTATGTGATCATTTTGATCTTAAAATTTTTGTTTGGACTATAACTTTTGATAGTAGTCGACGTAGGGTCTCAAAGCAGTTTTATTGCTTGAGGATGATGGTTTCCCATTCTGTAGAGTGGTCATAATAGAAAGTGGACTTATGGTTAGAAAATTATGCATGTTTTAGGTTTTTAAACCTACATGCCAGGATTATTGTGTAACTAATTAAGCCCATAAGTGAGCTCATTATTCTAATTAGAGAACACTATAAATAGAGGGCTGAAGAGTCAAATTAAAACTTTTACCTCTCATTCTAAATTTGGTCTAAACCCTAATTAGCCCTAGATCCATCCTAATTTCATCCAAAATCACCCAAATTGCTCTCTATATAAAACTAGATTACGGATTAGAGATTTGATCTTAATTAAAAGATCGACATCATCGATTCGCTTAATTTGGAGTGCTTTTCTTCGCTGTTTGGATTAATTTACATGCAAATTTGGTTGAATTTGGTAATTTGTGAGTGGTTTATGCCTTCTCACTATACTACACATGTTTATATGGTAGAATTATAGGATTTAACATGTTTTAAATTGATTTTGGCTATAAATGACATGTTAATCCATGCATATGATATTTGATTAGAAATAACCTTGATTTATGTTCATATATTCATGCTATATGTAGATCTATGTTAGAAATTGCCTTGTTTACCTTGTTTTGATGGACTGCAAGTTTGATTGGATGAAATTGCTTATTATTCTACGTTTAGATGATATGATTTAATATTGTTTACTAGTGTTGTGCATGTATAGGAAGATAGGTCGAAGAATTGAGCAAATCGAAAGCTAAGTTGAGCGCAATTGGATGAAACTTGGTGGATGTGCTCTGGAGTATGGTGGGAAGAGGCATGATGAGTCGTAACTCAAATGGGGCTAAGACATAACAAGGCCTCGAGTTATTCCTCTAACTCGATACCAAGTTATGGTGAAGGATGCAATGACTCAGCGGTTTGTATGGCTGGGTAGAGTTTGGCTAAAGGAGATGTTCCATAGCATAGTGCAGGGTATTTGGCTAAGGATTGGATGTTATACCGAGTTATCTCTAGGACTTAGAAGTGAAGCTTTGGGTTGGGGGCCGAGGTATCAGAGGTGGATGAGTCGAGGTCCAAGGAACTAGAAGGGGAGTACTAGAGATATAGAGGAGAAATTGGCCATTTGCCGGCTAAGTGTATAACTCGGCATCGAGTTATACCTATAACTCGATACCGAGTTATCATGGTGAGTGATATGACAGTGAAACTTCAAGGGACTATTATTGAGGTTCTATATATCGTGTTGGAGGTGGTGGCTCATTCGTATCAGGTTGAATGATGATATAATAGAATGATGAAAAGCTATGGCTTCGGATGTTGGCTCGTGTTGGGAGTAGGTTCTGAAGTTCGCGGCTCATAAAGGAGGGATATGTTGGATCGAGGAATGTGGAAGGGTTCCTCGTGAATAATGGAAACTGGATTGAGCAAGAAGGGCTCGGTATCCAAATGGAGCAAAAGTAGGCTCAGGGTTATGATCTAAGGAATCGTTGATGATTCAGAGGGTTTTTAGTTGTACTCAAAGTAGAGGTATTGTAAGTAGGGATGCCTATAGGGCAATTGAGGGACCTATATACCTTGGATTTGTAGCTTTGGGTCTATTGTCCAGCTTTGGGCTATAAGACATATATCTAGCTTTGGGCTGTGTATACGAGAGTACAATAGAGAACCAGGGTTTCCATTAGTCCTTGGCTTGGGTGTCATACGAGTTATTATATATTCAGAGCTTATGGAGTGATAGTTAGGGTTGTTTGATAGATGTTATGGATGTTGTGGTTGCTTTAGTTGCTTTCTTTGGTAAGCTATCACTTATAGGTATCAAGGGAAGTAGGTATTGGAGATAGGAATACCTGGAAGGCCGATATCCTTTATTTGGTTTGTGGTTTATCTTTATGATATTGTAGAGTAGCATATTATTGTATTATATGCTAACTCTTTGATTGCAGCGAGAGGTCAGGTATGATTCACGCACTCTTGTTCCTTACCATATTTACATGTATAGTATTTTGAGACTCATTTACCGCTCACACTAGACTGCGATCTGATCCAAGGTTTTATGCTTTGCCTCTTATTATCTTGTATGTTTTTAAATGAGTAGACTAAATCATAGGTCTAGGTGACGCGGTAGCTATTCAGAGGACGAGCTGGATGGAGCTATCTCATATTATATACATATATAGAGTCTACGCTTATTCCATTGAGCGACGTTGTGGAGCCCGTGACAGTGCTTGCTTATTTCTATTTGTTGAGATAGTTTATTTGAGTTTACATTTGTTGTATAAACTCTAATACATTTGATGTATAACTTTGTTGGTCTATTACTCTAATGATGATTTGTTCACATAGTTATTACTGTCTCTTCTGTTATATATGTGATATTATATTTTATCCATGCGCTATGAGATATGACATGTTATATGCTATATTGGTTTATTTCAACCCTGATGATCGTCCTAAAATCAGCCGAGCACGTATAGCTCACTGTTTATATACAATAATTGTCATTGGTATAGGACAGTCGTCACATTTGGTATCAGAGCTTTGGTTACACGATTAACTGGAGTTGAGACCATGATTCAGTAAAGATAGGTAAGGTGTCATCGCTTTAGACTGGATCTTGAGTGTGTGTGTGTGTACAAGGGAGTGCGTACTTGTTATAAATTTGGTTTTCAAAGATATATCATAATATAGTATAAGTTGCATTCACATGAGCACTATGGACATGGTTTTCTTTATGAGAGACCGATCATTTTTGTTATAGATAAGAATGAGCCGGCATACAAGGAACACTATGAGGAGTTTTTCTTTAGGAGTAGAGGAAGGAGCAGGATCAGGAGCTGCTACGCCTGATGTCCAGGCCATGTTCAATGCTATGATGGCTAATATGATGAGGAATGCTCCTGGAGTGGTGATAGGTGGAGGTGCTCCAATGCAAGCGCCTAGGGATGATTTCACCAAGTTGAATAAAGATTATTCTACCCTTGGAGGAAAGTCATTCCATGGGACAGTGTTAGCCATAGAAGTGCCAGATTAGTTGGATACTTGTAAGCGCATCTTCGGTGATATGGAAGTGGAAGATGCTATGAAGAGAAAATTGGCTTCGAGACAGCTTTAGGGTTGAGCTATGAATTGGTGAAATGCTGTCACTATTGCCACTCCAAAAGACCATTTTTTGGTTTAGTTTAAGACGAGGTTTGAGGATAAATTTATTTTGGACGCTCAAAAGTCGATTCCGTTTGGAAAATTTGCTAATCTCAAGTAGGGAGAGATATCAATCTCGAAATATGTTATGGAGTTTGACACCTTGTCAAAGTATGGGATGTCATTCATAGATACTCCATCGAGGAAGAATGAGAAATTCATCATTGGTTTGGATGACTACTTGGGAGAAAAGCTAGTGGACCATATAAATGAGCCGTATGCGAAGCTTGTAGAGAAGGCGCTACGCCATGAGAGCTTGTACCCTGAGGCTAAGACTGCTATTATTATTTCCGATAAGAAAGAAGAGCCAAAGCTGTAGCAAGGCGGTGAAGGCTAGAAGAAGTGGAATGGAAAGAGAAAGCAGTCTCAGGGAAAGGGTGGTAAGAAGATGGGTAAATGGGAACCTACTTGCTTTGGATGCAATGAAAAGGGTCATTTGATTAAAGATTGCAAGACAAGTGAGAAGAGAAAATGCTACAACTGTGACAAGCCTGGGCATTTGAAGAATAATTGTCTGGAATCGGTAAAGGATAAGTAGATGGTGATGGCACATGTTTTGGATGCAATCCCAACTTCGTCGAATGCTTCCTCGACGAAGGAGAAGGGGAAGAGAGTCGTCATTCAAGTTATGCTTTTTATTGGTGATGTTCCTATTTGAGTTTTGTTTGATACCGGTGCTTCTCATTCATTCATCTTTAGTGACCTAGTAGATAGATTAGGATTAGAACCTGAAATAGTAGACTGACCCCTAATCATGATGAACCCTATTAGAGGCTCTACTAGTCTTTGCATGGTTTGTCGTGGCCTAGTTTTATCGAGTCATGGATGTTCTTTGGTTTGTGATTGTTTTGTTTTGAATTTTATTGGGTTCGGGATTACCTTGGGTATGAATTGGCTTAGGCAGTATGCTGCCATGGTGGGTTGGGAGAAACTGTTGGTGATAATCGGAGATATGGATGGGCGAACGATAGTGATTAGTTGCCTATCAAAGGATGGGGTATTGGTTAGCTTTCTATAATTGCTTGAGGTTCCACATGAGGGATTGTCATCAGTGCCTATCGCTAGAGAGTATCCAGATGTGTTTGAGCAAGTGATTGGATTGCCGCCGCATTGGGAGATCGAGTTTTGGATAGACTTGGTAAAGGAAGCCAGACTGATAGCTATGCCTTTGAGGCACATAGCATCCAGAAATCAGAAGGAATTAGAGGTGCAACTAAATGACCTATTGAGGAAATAGTTCATTTGAAGGAGCATATCTGAGTGGGGCGCACCTGTAGTGTTTGCAACAAAGGCGGATTTCTCTTTGAGGTTGTGTGTGGATTATCGTGAGCTGAATAAAATGACAAAGAAGAACAAGTATCCACTCTCATGCGTTGATGACTTATTCGATCAGCTGCACGGTGCGAAGGTGTTCTCCCAAATGGATTTGGCGATGGGATTTCACCAGTTGAGAGTAGCAAAGGAGAGTGCCTATTACTACATTTTGAACACCGTCAGGTTACTATGAGTGGTTGGTGACGCCATTTGGATTGACCAATGCTCTTTGGATCTCATGAATAGGGTTTTCAGAGACCAGTTGAATAAGTTCATGCTTGTGTTTGTGGATGATATTCTGATCTACTCCAAAACTGAAGAGGAGCATAAGACGCACTTGAGGATTGTGCTAGAGAAATGGAGGAAGCACAAGTTGAGAGCGAAGTTCTCTAAGTGTCACTTCTGGAGAGAAGAAATGAGATTCTTGGGTCACGTCATTTTAGGACAGGGTATAGTAGTGGATCGTGCGAAGGTGGCAGCGGTCCAAGATTGGAACAAGCCCAAGAATGCTATGGATGTGAAGTTTCATAGGATTGCCGAGATATTACAGGCGCTTCATAAAGGACTTCTCGAAGGTAAAAACACCATTAACCAATTTTACAAAGAAGAATCTGACCCTTGTATGGGATGCGAAGTATGAGCATGCATTTGTGAGACCATTCCAAGGGGAAATGAAGAGTTGACAGTATACACCGATGCCCATGGTACTAATTGGGTGTGGTATTGATGTAGAAAGGGAAAGTTCTTGCCTATGCTAGTCAACAGCTGAAACTACACGAAAGGAATTATCCAACTCATGATTTGTAGTTAGCGGCAATTTTTTTGCTTTAAAGATGCGAAGACATTATTTCTTGGAAGAAAGTTTTGAGCAGTTCACAGATCACAAATCCTTGAAGTACCTTTTCTCTCAGAAGGATCTCAACCTTCGACAACAATGGTAGTTGGAGTTCTTGGCCTCTTATGATTTCAGTATTTCCTACACTCCAAGAAAAGGGAATGAATTCATCGATCGATGCATTGAGTAGAAGACATATTGGGTTGGAAGCAATGTTCTTGGAATGGAAGTAGATAGAATATATTGTTGGATTTGATTTCAGTCTTCATTGCAAGCTAGAACCTGAAATTTTTGGCAAGCTTATCGATTAGACCTACTCTAATTGAAAGGATCGGTGGTAGTCAGAAGTGAGATGCTAAACTGGCGGAGATCATAACAAAGATTGTAGAAGGAGTAGAATCCAAAGATATGAAGCAATACGAGCTCGATTAAGAGGGTTGGCTTCGTAAGGATGGAAGATTATTTGTTCCCGATGTTGATGGATTACGAGATGAAGTGCTAAAAGAGTGTCATCATTCCAGATTGACTATTCATCCACGTGGTAACAAGATGTACCGAGATATGAAGTGAATTTACTACTGGGAAGGTATAAAGAGGGATTTTGGGGAATTCATCTCCAAGTGTATGAACTGCCAGTTGGTGAAGGCAGAGCAGAAGACAGCTAGTGGATTGTTGCAACCGTTGGAGATTCCTAAGTGGAAATGGGAGCAAATATCGATGGATTTTGTGGATGGACTATGGTGGACTCGAGCATGGTATGATGGCATTTGGGTCATAGTAGATCATTTGACAATGAGTGCAAGGTTTATACCCGTCAAGTCAAGTAGAATGGCATCCAAGCTGGCAGAGTTGTACGTAAAATGGATAGTACAATTCCACGATGTGCCGAAGAGCATTGTGAGCGACTTAGACCTATTGTTCACTATTGGGTTTTGGAAGAGCTTACAAGAGGCGTTAGGGATGGAGCCGCATCTTAGTACAACTTATCACCCGCAAATGGATGGGCATACCGACAGAGTAAATCGTATATTAGAAGATCTCTTATGAGCATCCATTATAGACTTTGGTGGATCAAGGGATGATCATTTGCATTTGGTGGAGTTTGCATGCAACAAAAGTTATCAATCGAGTATTGGTATGGCTCCGTATAAAGCATTGTATGGCCGACCATGTAACGCTCCTTCATGTTAGTGGAAAGCGGATGAGAAATTGATACTTAGGCTAGATATGATTAGAGAGACTTCGAAGAAGATTGAGGTCATTCGACAACGAATGAAAGCTGCTTAGAATCGTCAGAAAAGCTATGCGGATAAGGGATGACGAGATTTAGAATTTTCTGTCGGAGTTATGGTGTTTGTAAAGGTTTCTCCTCTTAAAGAATGTAGTTTGATTTGATAGAAAGAGGAAGATGGCATCGAGATTCGTAGATCCTTTTCCAATAGTCGAGAGAATCAGAAAGCTAGCATATAGGGTCAATTTACCTCAGAAGATGGCGGACGTGCACAATGTTTTCCATGTCTCTTATCAACGAAAGTTTGTGCACGACTCAAGTATGATGATCACATTAGATCAGCTAGAAGATGTTGACGTAGAACTAGAAGTTTCCATATCTTGTAGGTCATTTCATATTGTTGGGTAATATACAAAACAGCTTAGGAGAAAAACGGTGAAGCTAATTAAGGTACGATGGAGCTGAAGTGAGGACGATTGTACGTGAGAAACGAAAGAGAGCATGATGACTTCTTATCCGGAGCTCTTTAAATAGTTAGACCCATCGTTTATCGTGTTTACTTTCACCATTGCATATTATATTTGATAAGTTAGTATTATGCATGCTAGGATAGATTAACTATACTATTGATTGCATGGCTGCTTATTTAAGATGTGTGATTGTTGCTTATGAATGGTAGGTATGCGGAATAACTATGACTGCTTATACTTTAGCTTATTTGGGGATTTCGACAGCGAAATTCCTAAAGGGAGGAGAATGTAACGACCCGTATTTTACGTATCGGAGGATCATACAATATTTTTGTTTTATTCGTATAAGGTCGTATGATTCTATAATTTTGGGATATGACTCTTAACGACACTTTACATACCTCTGATTTTTCCAAAATTTCTATTTTACCATTTTAACCCTGAAAATCTTGTTTGGGCTATAACTAGTGATAAGAATCGAATTAGGGTCTCAAACCAATTCCATTGCTTCATGATAATGGTTTCCCATTCCGTAGGGTGGTCATAATAGAAAAACGGACTTACGGTTAGAAAGTTACATCTGCTTTAAGTTTTAAAGCTATAGGGCATGATTAGTGTGTAATTAATTAAGCCCATTAGTGAGGCCATTAGTCTAATTAGAGAACACTATAAATAAATGGCTGAAAAGTCAAATTAAAACTTTTTCCTCTCATTCTAAATCATGTCTAAATCCTAATTCACCCTAGATCCATCCCGATTTCATCCAAAATAACCCAAATTGCTCTCTAAATCAAACTAGATTGCAGATTAGAGATCGGATCCTCAATTAGAAGATAGAGATCATTTATTTGTTTGATTTAGAGTGATTTTCTTCATTGTTCGGATTAGATTTACATATAGATTGGTTGAATTTGGTAATTGGTAAATGGTTTATACCTTCTCACTATATTACACATGTTTATATGATAGAATTATAGGATTTAACATGTTTTAAATTGATTTTGGCCATAAAAATCTTTTCTAACTGTAATGACATGTTAATCCATGCATATGATATAGGTTGATTAGAAATAACCTTTATTTATGTTCATATATTCATGCTATATGTAAATTTATGTTAGAAATTGCCTTGTTTATCTTGTTTTGATGCATTGCAAGTTAGATTGGATGAAATTGCTTGTTATTCTATGTTTGGATGATATGATTTGATGTTGTTTTCTAGCGTTGTGCATGTATAGGAAGATAGGTCGGAGAATTAAGCAAATCAGAAGCTAAATTTGGCGGAATTGGACGAAACTTGGTAAATGTGCTCTGGAGTAGGGTGGGTAGAGGCGTGATGAGTCGCAACTCAAATGGGGCTAAGTACATAACTCAGCCCCGAGTTATGCCCATAACTCGATATCAAGTTATGGTGAAGGATGTTATGACTCGGTGGTTTGTATGGCTAGATAGAGATTGGCTAGAGGAGACGTTCCATTGCATGGTGAAGAGTATTTGGCTAAGGATTGGATGTTATACCGAGTTATCTCTAGGACTTAGAAGTGAAGGCTTAGGTTGGAGGAGAGTTATCAAAGGTGGATGGGTCGGGGTCCAAAGCACTGGAAGGGGAGTACTAGAGACACGGAGGAGAGGAGAGATTAACCATTTGTTGGCTAAGTGTATAACTCGACGCCAAGTTATACCTATAACTCGGTACCGAGTTATCATAGTGAGTGATATGATAATGGAACTTCTAGAGACTGACGTTGAGGTTAGGTAGAATGCACTGGAGGTGGTGGATTGTTCGTATCAGATTGGATGACAATATAACAGCATGATGAAAAGCTATGATATTCGAATGTTGGCTCGTGTTGGAAGTAGGTTCCGAAGATGGCGGCTCGTAATAAAGGGAGCCGTAGGATTGGAGAATGTGGAAGTGTTCCTTGTGAATAATGCAAACTGGATATAGCAAGAAGGGCTTGATATCCAAACAGAGCAAAAGTGGGCTCGGGTCTATGTGTTAAGGAATTGTTGATGACTCGAAGAGTTTTCAGTTGTACTCAAAGCAGGGGTATTGTAAGTGGTGACGCTCATAGGTCAATTTAGGGACTTGTATACCTTGGACCTGTAGCTTTGGGTCTAGTGTCTAGCTTTGGTCTACGAGACACATATCCAGCTTTGGGCTGTGGGTACGAGAGTACAACAGAGAACCAGGATTTCCATTAGTCCTTGGCTTGGGTGTCATATGAGTTATCATATTTTCAGAGCACATGGAGTGATAGTTAGGATTGTTTGATGGATGCTATGGTTGCTTCAGTTGCTTTCTTTGGTAAGCTATCACTCATAGGTATCAAGGAAAGTAGGTATTGGAAATAGGAATACCTGGAAGACTGGTATCCTTTATTTGGTTTGTGGTTTATATTTATGAAATTATAGAGTAGCATATTATAGTGTTATATGCTAACTCTTTGGTTGCAGGGACATGTCAGGTATGGTTCGTGTACTCTTGTTCTTTACCATATTTACTTGTATAGTATTTTGAGACTCATTTACTACTCATACCAAACTGTTGTCTGATCTAAGGTTTTATGTTTTTCCTCTTATTATCTTGGGTACTCTTAAATGAGTACACTAGATAACATGTCTAGGTGACGCAGTAGCTGTTCAGAGGTCGAGATGGATAGAGCTATCTCGTATTATATACATATATGGAGTCTACGCTTATATTTGTATATAGTTTTAATATAAAGTATTTTGAGATAATTCCATTTATACCAGGCTTTATGCCTGACCCGCACTTTATCTTTGTCTATTTATGTCATGACAACTCTCGGGTACTCGATTAAGTAGTTTGGGAGTCCGGTGCTCTTGGGGATACGCTTTCAGGGCAGTTGGAGCACTATATGGAGGCAATATTGACACTTCATATATATACATGATATTGTAGTAGTATATGATAGATATGTATTTATAAATGAGACTTGATGTATCAGATATTTTATTTATAACCCTATACTATGGGGAATTTGATGTATTCCGACTTTCTGTATTGATATTCATTTATCGGTTATCTCTGCCAGTGCAGTTTCTTATATATGTGTATGTTGTTATCCTGTTATGTTCATGTATACTCAATACATTATATATTGTCATTCCACTGTGAGAGTCTACTGGTATGCCTTCATATAATGTTTGTTTGAAATTTTCTATTTTGATAATTTGTCTTTTAAGGTATTCGAAAGTCATACGTTGTCATTCATTGCTAACTTCAGGGTATTGCGAAGGATGGGTTTTTACACTTGGTATCAGAGTCTAGGTTCAACACTTAGGGACACGTATATTAGTTTAGTTAAATAAAGTGGGAAAGGGAGATACTTTGAGAAAGCATACTTATATTTTCCTATTATATTATACTGCTTACACCACTTGTCCTCTGGAATTTGATTTATTTCTATCGCTAGTTGCTAAGGTATCTTTGTTGGGTTATTAGTGTGAGCGGATGAGGTATGCAATCATAACTATGAATGGGCGATCTGAGATGCCTGATTAGTTCAAAGACTATTTAGCTACTACAAGGGAGGTTCCGTACCTCATGAACATTTCTAGTAGATGCGGTTGGCATTAAAAGTGGTGTGACTCTTGCACCATCAGTATTTCTTGCTCCACCAACTAGACTCTCCTAGGTTGTGCCGGGATTTCCTTGGCCTATGTTTGAAGCCATATCTGAGTTCTAAGGCTATTGCTGAGACACAGCCTTAGACGTGTGCATATGAGAAGGCTACCGCTAATATAGGTGTGGAGAATGTTCTTATAAGGGAAATTGCTTCTTGGTATCTAGAGAGGGAAAACTTTGGTTTGGTAGGACATAGTGTTAGAAGTAGCTGATGAGCAGGCCAATGACTTGGAGCGAATTTTGGTGTTGCTTTAGATCTTAGATCATTTCTAAGGTCAAGAAAGGCTTATAGCTTGAGCACTTCATCCATTTCATGCAAGGCAGCTTATTAGTATGGGAGTATGTTGAATAATTCAATCTTTTGTTTGATTAGAGATTGAGACGGTCGGCACTTCATTGGTGTAACGACCCTAATTTTAATTAACATTATTTAGGAGATTTAATTGGATAAATTAAATAAAATATTGTAAAAGGTTAAGGAGATTGAAATTTGGTAATTAGTATGGGTTGAGGCTTAATTAATGAACTAATGGAATTAATTAGAACATTAATAAGAAGGAGGATATATGAGGAGGGAAAAATAAGAAAAGAGCATATTTCCTTAACTTAAACCTTCCTTTTCTCATTTCTCCCTCACTTTTATTTACAACGACAAAAGATAAGAGTTAGGCCAACCATTAACAAGGGTTTCAAAGGAAGTAAAGCTAGGGAAATAAGATCTAAGCTTAAAGGAATCAAATCAAATGCAAATCTCAACCTTCTTAAACCATTCAAGATGAATAATAGCTATGCATCTCATGTTTTAATTGTTATTTTCGATTTTAAGTATAAATCCGATTCTTTTGCTCATATTATGCCATGCTATGATAGTTTGAATGGTTATTTTCTTCTTGGTGAATTTATGGAATTTATTTATGAAATTAAGTGATATGTTTGATTTAGAAAACCTATCATATGATACCCAAATGACTTGAGATTTTGATATGATGTTAGAAATATTATTTTAGAAGTGGATTTTTAAGTTCATAATTTTCTGATTTAATGAGAATATTTGATGAATTTCCTAAAGTTGGAAAATGATTTTTCAAGTTTAATTATTTAAATAACTAAATTACATTTTGGCCCTGAAATATTTATATATTAAAGAATAAAGTAAATCAATTTTATTATGATTTTTGGGGATTTTTCCCATGAGTTTATGACTTTATATAAATTTATTAAGCTAGAAAAGCTTAATATTTATATTAAAATATCAACATAAGTTAACGGTTATAAATTGTTTTGAGAATGATAAATTTTGGTAATGGGCATATTTTTGAAAAGAATTATGATAAAGTATTTGGTAAGTAATAATATTTTGACAAAAATAGGAGTTGGTGGAAGAAAAAACTTATTTTTATTAGTAAATAAACAGTTTTAATATTAATTACAGAAAATGCCATGTCGACAATGACCACGTCGCCATTCCTCTACATCACTGATATGACTTTGACATCAACTAATAGTGATGCGCATGATACCAACCTGTGTTGGTATGTAGTGAATCAGCTAGGGTTATAAAAGTTCAATGTCGGCATCCTCATTGTCAACGTCGACCTTGCTGCATGCATGCATTGCTATAATGCCGCATTTTATATCTATAAGAGTAGGGTGCCGCATACCTATAACATCACCAACCCTATTGCTTTCAAAGTACTTATAGCGGCAATAATGATGCCGCATGTTTTATACCTATTGACTTCGACTCTATAGGCGACTATGCCGCTACTAATGATTTTGGCAATAGTGTCGTGTGTTATAACTTCAATTTTAATGGTTGCCACATTTAATCCTTAACACATGTTTTCAAAGAAGGCTATGTTGTCATGTTTTATCACTTTGACACTAATTACACCGCTTATATTTTTAAGGCATTGACGTCGAGACCCATCAATGCCGCCGAGTTTCTTTTAAGGTTTAGTAATATGATATACGAAGCGGTTGACTTCGATTATATACTTTTATGTT
This sequence comes from Allium fistulosum, assembly GCA_030737815.1. Taxonomy (NCBI): domain Eukaryota; kingdom Viridiplantae; phylum Streptophyta; class Magnoliopsida; order Asparagales; family Amaryllidaceae; genus Allium; species Allium fistulosum. The sequence goes on from CM060908.1 coordinate 1,011,228,790, forward strand.
TTATAAATAAAAGACTATAACATTTTGAGGGACAAAGACCCTCCTTGGCTATATCCTTGCCGTGTTTATCAATATAAAGGTTTTATGTTGTTTTGGACTTATGGCCTATGTTTTGAGGGGCGAAGACCACCGTCGACAATGTCGTTGCCGTGTTTTATAAATGTAAAGACTTTATATTGTTTTGGCTTTATAGCCTATGGTTTTGTAAGTCGATGATCTTAAATGACTTCGAACTTCATCAATATTATTTTATAAAAGTATATATCATGGCATAATTATTTTGGATATAGTAAAGGGCTATATTTTTCTTGTTTTGAAAGTATGATTTCAAAGGTTAAATCATTTATAAAGAAATTGTTTTCATGGAAATAGAAAAGTGTATTTGGCCCAGAATTTTACTAAAAGAATTTATTATTCTTATCACTTTTGGATAGATTGTGATAGGATGAATTGACTCAGAGATTATAAAACCAGATGAGATTTGTGTAAGGTAGCGCCCTATACTTCAACTGTTAACCCCTAGCTGATATAAGTCCAAAATTCTAGTGTGTAGGGCTTTGTCAGGGGTAAGACAAAACGTTGGTTTATGTACATAAAAGAATACATAAAGATAAGATAGGTTATCGGTTGGCCTGCAAAACCTTTAGGTTCATAATAAGCCTAGCAAAACTATGAGATTGACAAACAGTCAGGTAAACACTAGGGTAACTGTATTTGAACAGATCATCCAGTTTTCTTCTAACAATAAGTTGGAAAATTTGGTATATTTGATAGGCCCGAGTCAGCCATATAGGTTGGTACTAACCCTGTGAAAACTAAACACTGGGACTGATAGTCCACTGATTTGATGGATAGTCAAGATTTCTTATGTAGCATGCATGCACATTATTGTTATATTGTTTATTATAACCAGTTTGGTTGCAGGACTTTTATTTGCAAAAGATATATTCTAAAGGGATATTAGTGAGGAGAAAAGCCATTCTGCTCTGCGGCGTATCTCACTTAATATTTATAAACCGGGCTGACATATTATTATTCACACTAGGCTTTTTGTCTGACTCGAAGTTTATGTTTTCCCCTTAAAATCTCGGGTGCTCAAAATTTTATTTGAGTAGGTCAGGAGTATGGGCTTTATATGTTAAGTAGGTTTTGGTGAATAGAGCTTCCGGAGACATGCATGAGGCAAAGCTAGCTATGTAGAAGTTTATTTATTACTATTATCCGCCGTGTTATGTCAATTTTTGTATGAATGTATTGACAGTGGATGTATCTATCTATTTAGTAACTCTGATCAACTAAGGGGGTACCTTTATATGTTGCTCTTAGAGTATTTTGTAATAATTATATCTTGTCTAATCTTGGGCAACGTTTGGGATTATGTAACGAAAATGGAATATTATCTTTGAAATGAAATGTGAAAGTTTGCTTTGAAATTGTGTTTAAAATTATTTCATATTATTGTCCTTCTGATATTATGGATACCATTAACATGACAGTATTTTGTCATCGGAAATTAATACTATAGATGACTGCAGCATCTGTAACGCTTAGTTTCAAGCCTTAAAATGGGGGATGTTACAATTGGTGTGGGCAAAGGATTTTGCCTTGGGTCTTGAAGCATCAGTTGAGGATTTATTACTTAGTCTTATCCATGTTGTGGCCACTTTAGAAAGTTTCGTTCGGATGGTTCTCCTCTGTAAGGGCACCCAGAAGGTACTGTTGGAGTAGCGAAAGTGGAAGGAAAACTGAAGTTCAAGCTGAAGCGAAAAGACCAGATACAAGGAAGGTCGAGCTTATGTGAAGAAGAAAGCTAGCATAGTATGTCCCTCTTGTGGAAAATGGGGCATTTCACTCGGAATTGTCATCCAGCTAAAGGGATGTGTAAGTTCTTCAATTGCCATCGGCTTAATCACTTAAGGAAGGATTGTCCTAAGTTATAGAGGGATGGGTAAGTGATGATGACTTATGCCTTAGAGGCATTGCCCGGTCCTAGCATGCCTAGTGCTCAGGCGAAAAGGAAGGAGCTTATGTGTTGGGATATGCACTATATTTGGGGTACTCACTTCTGTTCTTTCTGATACTTGAGCGATATATTCCTTTATTGCTAGTTACTTGGTAGATGGGCTAAACTTGACACCTTTCATAGTAAGTAAATTCTTTTGTAAAGATAAACCTTGCATGAGTAACTTTAGTTGCAAAGATGAGGTGAAAAGACCAAAGTACTACCAGTCAACCATAATGCACGAACTTTCAAGTAGAGTGGAGTTGATCGATAAAGTGTGACTTGGATTTGCATCCAAGTAGTGTTTATTAGATTCTCAATAATAGGCAAAGGCCAAGTAGATAACTTGTAGGCGTTTGCCTAGAGTCATTCATGTTAGAATTGTTTATTTTTCCTTATGTTAGTAAACCTTAGGTGATGGGATTAATCCCATGTAATGAAAGGGTGATTTCTAAGATCGGTTCATTAATGTATCGGTTCTTAATCCCTAGTTTGAGCATAGAGTTTCTAGGTGATTTGCACCAATTATGAAAGGGTTTTTCACTTGATTCTTATAGGCGAGCACTTAAGTCGAATTCTTGAAGTACTTAAGAGATTTTTGAAGCGTGACCTAGGTTGTGCAAGGAGATTTCTGTGATGCTTGCCCCATACCACCGACATCCAATAATGTGATAATCTACGCTGTAACAGTGCCCGGCTAATGTAGAACGATCATCAAGGTTATACGATAAATAAAACATCACAGAACTTGTTGTATATCTTACAGCGAATCAAATAAAATATAGTAGCAAGCATCTCAGATATAAAATAGGCGAGACAATAATAACTGAATGGATCATAGAAATCAAAGTAAATAGATATAGTATGCAGCATAAGTGATAGAGTTATACATCAAATAATAACTCATAAACAAACCATCTCTAAATAATAAAGGCACTAGCAAGCTCCATAATGTTATACAACGGAATAGCAAATCATAATAAATGTAGTAATATGAGGGTGTAATCTCCTACTAATCCTTTGTCCAGCTCCACATGCCCACCAGACCTGATATCCCTAATTTACTCATTTAAGACTACCTAGAGTAATAGTAAGCAAAGAATAAAACTCCAAGTCAAACAATAGTCTAGTATGAGCAGTAGAAAATCTCTAAATACTAATATACCACTATAATAGGACAAATGGTATGAAGGATCATACCGCCATGTCCCTGCATCCATAGAGTTAGTACATATACAAGATATACGCCCCTCTACATCATAATTGTGACGACTGCCCCGTACCATCGGCACTAATAGTGTACAAATAGTGCACTGTCCTTGTTCGGTTGATTTAGGACGGTCATCAGGGTTGAAATAAACCAATATAGCATATAACTTGTCATATCTCACAATGCATGCATAAAATATGATATCACAAAAATAATAGAAGAGATAGTAATAACTATGTGAACAAATACTCATCAAAGCAATAGATCCATAACGTTATACATTAAATGTAGTAGAGTTTATACAATAGTAGTAACTCAACTATCTCAACAAATAGAAATAAGCAAGCACTGTCACGGGCTCTATAGCATTGCTCGGTAGAAATAAGAACTACTAAGGCATAGTCGGTCCTCTCCACAATCGTAGCTCAGGGGTAATCCTAACTGTCCATAAACAAGTAAAGTTAACATATCCAAAAGATAGAAATCGTACCATTACCCACTCTTCTCCTATAATCAACGAGTCAGCATAACTAATATAATGTGACTAACATGTAACAATATATTATGGAAAGGTAACCCAACATCCAAAAGTAGGGTAATCATAATATAAGTCTATCTTAAAGTGCACAGTAATAATAAATGTAACAACAATAACATCAGCTAACTAATAACACGAACAACATAGCAATAAAAGACAACTATTATCCAGCCTTTTGACCAGGAATTATTTGGACAGATTGGACGAGTCGAACTTGAAAGCTATTAAGGCAGGAAGCCCGAAGAGGTAGCCCGAGAGTCTAGAAACCAAGTGCAAACAGAGTCATAAGGCAAAGACCAAACCATCACAAAAGAAACGGACCTAATATCCAACAATGTGTTGGATTGATACCGATCCAACTCATGGATCGCTATCAATCCACATACTCCATCCATTCTGGCTTGATCTCCTCCCATCCATCATTCTTGATGCTAGAAGCCTATTTCAAGTTCCATTGCACTGATTCCATGCAATCCCCAATCGATCTCCTCGAGTATCTAAAATCGGCAACTCCATTCTTTCACCGATCCATCATTTCGACTCAGAGATAAGCTAATGATGGTGCAAACAAGTTTGGAATCATGAAGCGAACAACAAATCGAGCTAGGACAAAGCATTCAAAGTGATCCATTTAGCAATCTTATGGATCGATACCGATCCAAGCACATGGATCGGTATCGACCAATGGATATTGATGAGATGTCCCTCATTTTTCTCAAGAGAATTGGTCTGGGCATGGAAAACAACATGGAGATCGTAGGGGTGAGTTTTTAGGCAACCTACAGCTATAAATAGGAATGCAGAGGCTCATTTTGAAGGATCCTTTTGGCTCTCTTGCTCTAATCTCTTGTAATCATCCATAGATTTATATTGATCCGTAAGAACGTGTAATTACAAGTCAGTGGTATAATCAATAAAATCACAAAGTGAACGTAGGCTAAGATTAGACGAACCGCTATAAAATGATGTGTGTTCTTTTCTTGCTCATTTTAATTTCCTTTTCTTCACTTTTTATTCTCTAACCAATCTCTTAGGTGTTTGTACCTTTTTTGGTTCAAACATATTGGTACTTTCACTGAGAATGATATTCTCGAGCTACTTGGATCCATCATCTACTATTGGATTTCCTAGATCCGAGAGATAGATCCAATCTTCCAATCTTACCATTCTATTATTCAGATTTTCAATAATCTACAAGAAACCATTTGTCGTCGCACCAAGGAGAGACCATTCTACGAACTCCAGAGCTACTAATGACGTTGAGAACTGGAATACTTAGCATGTGGATGAAGTTTCCTAGCCAAATCAGGCAGAGATCCAAAACCTGACTGATATTGTGATAAGAATGGAAATGGATCGTATAATGAGAAGATGGAGGATAGGTTACATGAGAGTCGCAATAAGATGAACCAGCAGATGCCGGAGAGCTTGAGACTGCTGAATGAGCTGACTTAGAACTACCGTAGAAGGAGCAGGAGAAACTTAGCACCTTCTGGTTCAGAATCTGATGGTTCCTCATCATTCGAGCAGAGGCAGAGGAACATGAAGTAGAAAATGACTCAAATCGTGGCTGGAACTTCAAATCAGGAACTAAGACAAACTCATGTTAAGATTTTGTTGATGGTTTTGATCCAAGAGGACGGATAGGTACAATTCAACAAATGTAGGATCCAGGGCTCGCTCTCTAGATGGTGGCGTGGACTTGACCTCTGATTGTGCTATAGATGATTGAAATCTGGAATATCGAACAACTGCTGATGATTCAACGCACATGAATCAAACAGGGGGATTGCTAGACTAATGAATCTCTGAAAGTCTGGAGAACCCATGTATCGAGGTTATGGCCGAGAGCGTTCACTGGGACGAACACTCGGAATGGATCCCGATTACTACCATTCAGCGGAACTTGTAGAATCGGAGTATTTGGATAAGATAGTCAGGAAACTTATGAATGAAAACCAATTCAGAAGTGATGATGAGTGGTGTACTTCTCCTGGTTGGAATCCATTTACTAAGAACATTCTATGTGAGGAGTATCCGCGAAGGTTTGTAACGCCGATGATGCCGTTGTATGGCGGAAAAATGAATCCAAGGCAGCACTTGATGGAATACGATGGCATATGGATTCTGCTAGAGCATCCGATGCCATGAGATGCCGCTGCTTTCCAATCTTTTTTGAGGGAGTAACAACGATTTGGTTCACCCAGTTCCTACCGAGATCCATATCGTCTTTTGTGGAGTTGACACGAAAGTTTTTGAAGCAATTCCATCTACACACTTCACGTCCTAAAGACATGACGTAGTTATCAAACCTCTTCCAGGACGCGGGAGAGTCGTCGAAAGATTTCTTGGATAAATTCCATACAGTAGTGATGGATATTACGAATGTTGAGGATGACATAGTATTGATGGCATTGATTATGGGGATTCATTCCAAGACTGATTTTGGGAGGTGGTTGGAAATGAAACCCCCATCGACGATAGATATTTTTACAGGAAGGCTAATTAGTTCTTACGCTTGGAAGAGGCACACACCCATTCCCAAAGGGATGATGCTGGGTATTCAACTAAAGTGATACAAAGCAATATTGCTGTGAAATAGTCCGGAGAGAGTTTCAGAAATGTAGATGTGAATGTTGGCAACAAGAATGATGGTAAGAAATGGAGTGATAGCAGGGCCAGGAAGCGAAAGTCTAATAATACGAATCGTCCCAGGATTCCTAAGCATGATAGCTATACTAAATTAAATAACTCGATAGAGAATATCTACTTGGCAACTCAAGGTACTAAGCAGTACAGAAAGCTGGCTCTGAGATAGTCGACTAAGAAGGACAAAAAATCTAGCAAGTTTTGTAGGTTTTATGAGACACATGGTCATAACACCAATGAATGCATACATTTGTGTGATATGATCGAGGAGTTGATTTGTAAAAAGAATTTACAACAGTTTGTGAAAGCCCCGCAGGATGGAGAGCAAGGAAATTCCAACCCCACTGGGTCGTCATCTCAGCGGGGGCAAGTCGGATCCAGTGTTGACGAGCCTAGGCGGCTTGAAAAAGGTTTAGTGATCAATACAATCATCGTGAGCCACATCCAGCCGATAAGAGTTGAAATGAGATGTGCTTTAAAACATGCAGAGAATAAGAGTTGTCTTGCATTCGCATGTGTATATGTCTTCATGCACATTCCACAAATGCGCCCAGTCTTTTATGTTGTTCAAAATAATAGTTTGTTGTTTCTCATCCATACATTAATACAAACATTAATACAAACATTCATATATGCATGTATATACAAGAACAATAAATTTTCTAGTCAATCACATACATTCATACATACGTTCATAGTTTAATACATAAGCAAATTCATAGTTCAAAAGCAAATTCATAGTTCAATACATAAGCTATTCATAGTTTCAGATGTACCTAGTCAAACTAGTCATCCCTAAGCCTTCGAACTGCTAATGGTGTGTTTCTTTTCTTCTTTCTCTTCCTTTGATAAGTTAATAAATTTGATTATCAATATTTGTGGGATAATGAATTAAAACTTGTGAAATAATATACCTCCTCCATGAGTGATTGGTTTTGACTTCGATGCTCCTTTTGGTGATAAAGAACAATTCCATCAATTGGTCTGGGTTTTAACTCTACTCACCAAATTTCTTTTCAATCAATTGTTACACAAAACTTCAATACATGTATAAACTAATCTATATTTGAATCTAAATTATAACATCAACAAGTTTAATCGTTAGGATATATCTACAATAACACTAAAATTAATATAAATTAAAATTGCAAACCAAAGTTTAAATTTAGGGTTTTTACCTGTTGTTTGAGAAGATGTAGAAGATTCTTCCATTTGCTTAGAGTTTGGAGATGAAAATAGGTAAATTTAATGTTTGGATGGAAGAGGGGTTTGTGGTTTGGAATTGGGGATTTTGGGTTAGGTTTGAAGAGGAAGTGAAATGGGGAAGAAAGCAGGAGGCTGTTTTCTTCAAGCCTCGAAACATATATGCGCATGTATATAACTCCTTAACCAAAACAGGCTTATTTTTATAGTAAGTTTCAAAACAAGCCTATTTTCCACGTAAGCTTTTTTCAAAAGCCTGTTTTAAAATTTTGTCCTTTTAAATAATATTCATAAGTGCTAATTAAGCTTCATTAAACCTCTAATCACTTTAATAATAAGTGTAGAGCCCATAGTTCACTAAATTAGCTTACTAACTTTTCAAAAATCATTTAATTTAGTTTATTATTACTAACTAATGACTTGCACTTAATTATGTCATCTAATTAGTCTTAAATCCACTTCAATATCACATATAATCATTTAGTTAACACAAAAATCGTTCTAAGCATAATTACTATTTTAAAAATAGTAAATAAGGTCTTAAACAAATAATGAGATAACATAATCATGTTCATAACACGATACAAGCCTAAGTCAAACCAAACAATTTCCAAATCCCTTCATATAATCTCATTATCATCAATAAACGAAATAAATAAGATTAACAAGTAAATATATATATGAAGAACCATCCAACTCACCTTCCCCTTCCCTAAATCAAGTTCTAATCACCAAAACCATGCTTTTGCTCTCTTTAAATCATGCATGAAGCTCCAAATCATAACTTCAAGCTAATACCTTGATGTGTTTTGTAGAGAATTGGATGAGAGAAATTATGGTGATTTTTATTTGAATTTAGGAATTTTCTTTGAAGGGTTTAGGGCTTGGAGATCAAGAGATGATTAAGGGGTAATTAGGAGAAGACTAAGAGAGGAAGAGGGAAACAAACATTGAAATGAAAATGAATGATGGAATTATGAAGGGTATGCCAACTTATAGGCTATTTCATGGACCTTAGCCCAAATTTATTTCATCCACTCAAAATCACTATTTACTCCAAAAACTCATCAACTCCAAACATAGCCAAGTTTATACTCATTTTGCTCGCGTTGGAAAAACAGTCTCAACTAAAGGTGTCTCGAGACCCAATTCTTCAGCCTCTAAAAGTCTTGTGCAAGGGCGTTCTGTTAATTAACGACTTAATATTTAAATTAATTATTTAAATATCGAGTCATAAAAATACGGGTTATTACAGAGCAACACTGAGTAATTGCATAAATTTATTTATGTGTACAAAGCAATAATAAATAAAGAGAATTGTGTAGATCATAGACGCAAGGAGGTATAATATATAAGTAATTGTAGTACAAATAATTATATATTTATACATGCAAGCAAGTACATATGCAGGAAAATAAGACGCATTAAAAGTAAGTAAGACAAATTTGAGTAAAAAGCAACTTTTATTTACATTATCATCTTTAAAGTATAAAATGGGCGTTATACCTGTGTAACTACAGCCTATGTACAAAAAATCTAAAAAATAAGAAGAAGAAAAGTTGAAGGAAGTGTCTTTGAGACAAGACAAGATAAAATAACTTATTAACCCTCTTTGGTTGCTTCCCGGGTTTCCCAGGAGCCCGAGGCTTTCTTCTCCCTAGCCCAGGAAGGCATACCCTTATCTTCAAAGCTAGTATAGTCAGGATTCTCCCCAAAATTGGTGGGAGTTTTAGAGGCCTTTATAGGGGTATCCCCAGTGGTAAGAGCGATAGAAGTCGAGACTTGAACCAGAGTAGTAGATAGTTGAATAGGCAGAGAGGAAGGATCTTCTCCAAGCCTAGTTCGAGTTTGATGCACTTCACTTTGAGACATTATTAGCTTTCCTCGTTGTGATAAATGGTCAAGGCCTGGGCTCCTTAACATCTATGATAAGCGTGTCCTCGTCGCCCAGTGAGAGCTCAGGCTTGTTTGTGCCTTCCTCATTTAGAGCATTGATATTTTCCATTTTGGGCCTAGGAGCAGACCAGATGGAGGAGGCGGGAATGAAAAGTGGAGTAGAAATGATGATGGACATGGTAACTGAAGCTTCGGGCCTGGAGCAAAGACCACATCCGATAGAGGAGCTATGGGTAGTTGACCCGTAAGATGAAAAATAAAGACTATGAGATTAGAATCGTCTTTAGAAGACATGTGTAGCATTTTGAGGATTGGGGAAGTCAAAGATATACCTCTTGAAGTTAATGTCAAGGTATGTGAAGGATCTTTGAACTTCTCTTCTTCTTGAATTAGGGACATGAATAAAAGAGTCGGGAAGTTAGAGGCGACATGAAATTAGGATGCACAAGTACCCCTTAGATTTTAGAGCTAGAGTAGCATAAAATGTAATTGCTATGGAGGAAGGAGTGTCTGAGATAGGCAGGGATGGCCCATTGTGATAGAAACAATGGTCTCGAAACTAGCACCTTAAGAGTAACATCATCAATTCTAGGTTCCTGTAACGACCCTGAATTTTCAACCCAATTAAAAAAAAATTAAACCCATCATTTTAATATAAAATGTGGAACTTAAATACGATTTCAATTAGCGTCCAAACTTTGTCTATAAATTGCGCCTAGATGGCTATAGATATGGGTAAAGTTTCGTCGGGAAATACCGTAGTAAATTTCGTTCGCGTTTTATTGCACATCAGTTCATTTTAAACGTGGAAAATTTTATCTTCCAAACTTGAATACTTTTACATAGAAAAATTCTAGAACATCTTCTGACCAAGACGTCATTTTTCGTTTTTCAAAATTCGGACATCTTGAGCTCCGTCGATCTTATTATTCGGCATTTTTGCTGCATTCTCCGTAATAGAAAATTTCGAATTTTTGTAATTTAATAATACTTCTGATATTTATATACCGATGGGTTCGCCTCATCGCGCTGATCAAAATGGTATATTTATTTGTGTCAATCGGAGTTCGGCGTTGCGAATTATAATTGTTTAACGGACTACAAACTGACCCGTTACGTTGTACAGACCAGTACCTGATTTATCTACTTCGTTGGAATTCTAGGAGCCTTGGACTATTCAGCTGCCTTGAAAACCCAACAGTCTTTTTGGTTATCGTGACAATCAATTGTGGCCGTTGGAATCCCTATGCTATTTTATATAAACTAGCTCCTTCATCTTTCTATTGGTTTGCAAACTAATCCCACTGGTTCGTATTTATTTTTCTCTGCTACCTTTCTTTCTTCTTCCCCGGAAAATTGCTCAGTTCAGATTTATTTTATTTTCTTTGAATTTCCCTACTGCCTTCCAGTCCCTTCGCCACCGCCCACCAACCCACAACCTGCTGCCTCCGCCTGCCAGTCCCACCAGCCCACAACCTGCCGCCTCCGCCTGCCGTCCCACCAACCCACGACCTGCTGCCCCGTTCGTCTCCCACCATCCACGGCCTGACCCATTCGTCTCCCACCAGCCATGCCCTGACACCCGCCTGACCAGTCAGCCGCCCTGACCCCATTCGCCGCTACCTCAAACTCGTGTGCCTCTTTCCCTGCCATTTCCGCCTTCCCTCACTGACTGCCATCGCCCTCAGCCTCACGCCCACCTACGCCCACTGCCGACGCCAGCCCACGCCCGCTGCACTGTACCGCCTCCACATCCACTTCCCTACCCACAACCAGCCTCCCCACTGCCGCTGACCTCGACCACCACCTCGCTTTCGCCTCCTCTCCCCAACGAGCCACCCCTTGACCATTGCTCCGTTACCACCTTGGCTGCCGACATTGCGAAAAGGAAATCATCACGTGAAAAAAAAATGATATAACTTGCTGCTGTTATATTTTTCCTCTATATATATTGGTTTATATATATCTGTGAATCGAGTATCTCACGCACGTTTTGGTATTTGACAGCAGCTCCAGTGCCAGTCGAACAGCAACTCGATCTACCTTGATTCTAGCCTTCTTTTTCTGGTTTGCTTAGCTTCCTTCTCTCTGTGTTTAGCTCTAGGGTAAATTTGCGTTGGTCATCCGTGCTTCTTCGTGCCTGTTGATCTCAAATCTCTAACCACGCAAGGTGAATATTTCATTCACGACTCAATCTATTATGCTATGATAATCAAGTGATAGATGTTGCTAATATTAATTAGGATGCTAGAATGGTTGATGTTAAAATTGTTCACATAAACTGTTAATTGCTATACAAGTTAAAATTGAATATTGATAGAATTTAACAATTGCTAAATTGACGCCATGTATTGTTTTTAAAAAGATTTGACGTGTTAATTGTGATTAAATGTTAGTTTATGGTAAAATTTTGTGACATTAAATTTGTTATGTGATGATTGAATTTGGACGTGAATATAAGTGATGGTTAACGTGAGATTGAAATTGATATAGAATAGTTAACCATTTAAAATAGATCATATATGTTAAACTTGACTCCTTTAAATGTTAAATAAATCGACACGTAGAAATAGTGTTAACTACACGTTGAACCATTGAATGTATGATTGATGTACTAATTTGATAATAGACGCCAAATGAAAACCATATTGTAATAATCTTTAATCTGTAAGTGATAGTGTGGATTCTAGGAATAATTAAATTAATTTGCATTAATAACAAATGTAAATTAATATGATTATTTCGGGATTATTTAAATAAATTGTTGAATTGTTATGAAAGGTTGCTATTGCTTGTTTATTTACTTTGACACCATCCCAGTTATCACATTGCAAGTTCCCTTTGTTATGCTTTGTTTGTTATTTTTATGATATTGGGTTGAAATGATAAATACCCGACTAAACAAACTTGGCCTAGGATAGATAATTAAAATAAGAAACCCGATTGGTCAACCAACTATTTTGGAAATTGAAATCTATGTGAAATTTAGAATTGAACATAATAAATTGTTTAAAATTAATTAACGAACTTAATTGATTTGATCAAAATTAATTAATTGATAAATTAAAAAAATCAATAGATTCAATTTAATGTATTAACGAAGTTATCTAATGTGAATAGATGTTTTGGCAAGTTTACTTGAGAAATTTGAAATTTGATTTAAGGAATTTAAGTTTAGTAAATTAAATTAAATGGGTTTGAAATTTGAAAATGAAATTTAATATAAGATGAAATGGAATTTTGACTTAGGTATAATTTAAACTAAGTAAGGGTTGTGAATTTAAACTTGGAACTAATTTGAATTTAAAATGATTGAAAAACAAATTTGTTTTAATCGTGACTTTGAAATTTGGTTTTGGAATTAAATCTGTTTTGAAACTCATTAAAGAATTGAATTAGGTTATGAAAATCTTGCAATCAAATAAATGAAATAAGATCGCTTTAATGGAATTTGAATTGGGCTTTTGTAAACTAATTAACTAAATTAATTGGTTTAAAGAATTTAGTTAATAAAAATTGATTTAACCAAATTAGATTTACATGAAATGAAATGATGAATGTAAAGATGAATGTAAATTGAATCGAAATGTTGTTTAATGATTTTGAATTAAATGGAGCATTGAATTTAAATCCATTGAATATGAATAAATTTAATAAGCGAAAGTGAATCTTATTATATTGAACTTGAATACCTGAATTCGTTGTTAACTAAATGTTGGAACCGAAATTTCATTTGGAAATATGATTTTTTTTAATATTTGGAATAAATCGAATTGTGTAATATCAAAATTTGAAAGTCGAATTTGCAACTTGACTTTTGGACCTTGATTTGATTAAACTTTAATAATAAAATGACCATCGGGTAATTAATACGTAGTTATTAAAGAGACCGGGATCGGATATGGACATACTTTCTGTCGATATCGAAAACCACTTTAATAACTAATATACGTGGAGTGTTGATCCAGAACGAAGTGGATGGTTTTGGTGAACGCGTTGACTGAAGAAAGAGAACGATTTTGGATGACCCCTGACATGACTTAAACAGGAGCCGCGCCGGGCCATTGAGGATCGCCATCTCTAGCGGACACACTTCTTCGATACCTTATCTATTACTTATGTGATTCAATTTGGGTGCACCCCTTGATTTGGGAGTGTTGTTCCGCGGTGTTGGGACAGTAGCTGTTATGCCCAACATCAGTCCGGATCAGGCAACTACTAGTATCCTAGTTGGTATCGCCTCATGTACCTTGTCATACTGATTATCCTATTCGCGACCACTACGATTTGTTTTGTGTTATACCTATGGGGTACCCTTTGATAACCACCAGTTTACGGTGGAGTTTACGGTGCTGTATAGACTATGGCATTATAAAATTTGTTAAGGGGGATTATGGTAACGCCTTAACACTATTTTGATATCATACCTTACTGATTAGACATTATCTATTTAGCGTATTCTATGGTATATATAGATAGTTTATCGGACCTTTAAAAATGTTTATTACCTTCATATTTGAGTTATGGACTTTATTACTTGCACTTGATTATCCTGTATAAAATTTTGAGTCCTGACTCGAGTGTTTCTTTTGTATATGCTCGGGTCAGTCTGAAGCTATCCAGTTGCTGATCAAGGTTGGTTGAAGATGCTGAAGACTTAGTATTTATCTTTATCAGTTTTTTTCCTTTTCAGTATTGATGTACTTGTGTATTGAACATCTTGTATTTCTTCTCAGCCACTTTATGTTGAGACATTGTTATATTTTCTGTAGTAGCTTCATGAACTACTATTATGATGATGTAATTTCCGTTGCATTATTCTGTGACTGTTTTGTGTCTGTGATGTTGTATTGATTCTCATTTACATTTATGTATTTATAATCCCGTAATGACTCGTGTTTTGTATTATTTAAGTTGACATGTATGGATTATTGTCAATTTAAATGGTTCAAATATACGGGCCATTACAGTTGGTATCAGAGCTTCGGTTTCCCTAAAAACCTTAGTTCGGGATTATATAAACTCATTATATAGGGTAGCAATACCCTAGAATGAGGAGAATCGATTCAATGTCCAAACCTTTCAATTCAAATTTCTTTGATTCGTTGATTGGACTTTCCTTTGAGTTCTACAATGTCTATCCTTGGTTCTAAATCTTCTTGGTATTTCAGGATGAGTACCAGAAGAAACAATAGGGGAGGAAGAGGCAATGGTCCTGCTCTGGCTGCACCTGCCGCTCCAGCTCCTGTCAAATTCACCACTCTTAGTAAGGAGTATACACAGCTTGGAGGTATTAAGTTTTCTGGATCCGAGAACATTATCGAGGCTCAACAATGGCTTAAAGGCTTAGAGAAGATATTTTCTGGTCTGGAGATCACTGATGCTCATAAGCGTCAGCTTGCTGCTTGGCAACTTCAAGATGCCGCACAAGATTGGTGGGAATCTGTTACTTCTCGTATCGAGGAAAACACCATCACTTGGGCCCAGTTTAGGTATAAATTTGTTTAGGTTTCGTAGTCTAAATTCTTCCTTAAATCTTTGGAATGATTGTGTATCTAGTCTATCTTTTGATTAGGGATACTTTCTTGGCACAATGGATGCCAGCAGCTGGGAAAACCCAACTTTATAGAGCATTCATGGATCTCAAGCAAGGCAGTATGACTTTTTCTAAGTATGAGAGGAAATTCAACGAACTCTCCAATTTCGGACCTGGCTTGATTGATACACCACTTCTGAAGAACGAGAAATTCATTTTGGGAGCTATACCAGAATATTATGACTTGCTTACTGGCCACACCCACTTCACCTTCACAGAGATTGTCGATTATGCTCTTAGATATGAGGCGAAACCCAAGGGACCCATTGCCAAGGCCACCCCTACTCAGCCCTCTTCTAGCCAGCCCGGAAAGAGGAAGATGAACTTTGATCAACAGAAGAAAGCTTGGAAAAAGACTACAGGATTAGGTTATGCCCAGAAAAGCCCAATCGACCTTGCTAATATCACTTGCTTCAAATGCGATAAGAAGGGTCATTATGATAATAGCTGTCCATCTACCGGAGCTGCTGTCCCACCACCTTCTACGACTAGGAGAGATTTATGCCATGTCTGCCTCCAGCCTGGACATTTCAATAAAGACTGCCCAATGCATAAGCGTGGCACCACCTCTGGAGTATTTTCTATCACCACACCTGCACCCTCTGCACCACCCGCCCAGGATGACCAAGGTACCTTACGAAGTATTTTTCATTTACATGCTACACCTGTTAGGGTATTATTCGATACTGGTGCTTCACATAGCTTTATATCAGTTGACCTATGTAATAATCTCAAATTAGAACCTACTCTTGCCACTACTTCTTTATGTGTCTCCAATCCTATCGGAGGACCCGCTAACCTCCGAAGTGTTTGCAAGGGAGTTGCACTTATGTATGATTTTTCTCGATTCACTTGGGATTTCTATGTACTTGGATTCCAAGCATTCAACTTGCTTTTAGGAGCTGATTGGTTAAGTAAATTCGATGCTGTTATTTCCTGCAAAACTCGTTCAGTTTCTTTAGTAAGCGACAAGGGTCGACCACTTGTCATTGAATGCAAATCACCTCAGAAATATGCCGGAAGCTTCATATTCTCTCTTGATGCTCATCCGAATGATCTTAATACTACTCCTATTGTTCAGAAATTTCCTGATGTATTTGGATAGGTCAACTCTCTACCGCCTAAACGGAAAATCGATTTCCGTATTGATCTTATTCCTGGAGCTACTCCCGTAGTTCTCTCACACCGAAGGATGGCTCCTAAAGAAAAAGCTGAACTAAAAACCCAAATTGATGATCTATTTGCTAATGGCTTGATTAGGAGAAGTTGCTCTGAATGGGGCGCCGCAGTTGTATTTGTCACCAAATCAGATGGATCTCTTCGCAAGTGTGTTGATTACCGAGAACTAAACAAACGCACTCTCAAGAATCGTTATCCGATGCCTCGCATCAATGATTTATTCGATCAGCTCCATGGAGCTAAAGTTTTCTCACAACTTGATCTAACCACTGGGTTCCACCAACTCAGAGTTGCAGAAGATAGTATCCATAAGACAGCTTTCCGTACCGAGAATGGATTCTATGAATGGTTGGTTATGCCATTCGGTTTGACCAACGCACCTGCTTATTTCGTCAACTTGATGAATCGAGTCTTTCGGGACGTCCTTAATAAGTTTGTTCTTGTATTCATTGATGATATTCTTGTCTTCTCCAAAGACGAGAAAGAGCATGAAACACATCTCCGTTATGTTCTAGAAACTCTCTGAAACCATCAGCTTAAAGCCAAGTTCTCTAAATGCCACTTCTGGCGAGACGAAGTAAGATTCCTTGGCCATATTGTTTTTGAAAATGGGATTTCGATTGATCCAGCTAAGATCGCCATAATCAATGTAAGTTCCATCTTATTCGTTGTTTCTATTCAAATAATTTTATCTCTTGCTAATCTGAATCAATTAATCTACAGGATTGGGAGACTCCTAAAACTCCTACAGATATCCGTAGTTTCTTGGGCTTAGCCGGTTATTATCGCAGATTTATTGAGCACTTTGCCCGGATTTTTGCCCCACTTACTGCTTTAACTCGGAAGGATGTTAAGTTTATTTGGAGTGAGAAGTGTGAATCAGCTTTTAATGAGTTGAAGCGCAAGTTAACTTCAGCCCAAGTTCTTGCGGTAATCGATGGAAGTGAAGGATTAACAGTCTATACAGATGCTTGCCGAGAAGGTTTAGGCGCTGTCCTTATGCAAAATGGAAAGGTTATTGCTTATGCAGGTCATCAGTTGAAGACTCATGAACTAAACTATGCCACACATGATCTTGAGCTTCTTGCAGTCGTATTTGCTTTGAAACTATGGAGGCATCATCTTTTGGGAACAAAATTCGAATTATTCACTGATCATAAATTCTTGAGGTATATCTTTTCTCAGAAGGATTTGAACCAGAGACAAGTCCGATGGCTCGAATTCTTAGCTGCATATGATCTCGACATTACTTATACTCCGGGGAAAGCAAATGTCGTAGCAGATGCTTTGAGCCATAGCAAAGCATTGTCTTGTTGTAATCTTGTTGAAGGCATGTTATTTTAGCTCGTGATCTCTCCATCTCTTATGGATCGCATCAAAGCTAAACAATATGAGGACACTTTGCTCTATCGTATGAAGGAGTTAGTTTTAAGTAGAGTCGGAAATGCCGACAGTAAAGTGGGAGCACAGATTGATAGTAATGGAGTTCTGAGGATCGACAATCGTATTTGTGTTCCTAATGTCGATGGATTGAGACAAGAAGTTCTTAGAGAGAACCATCAGTCACCACTTTCATTTCATCCTGGTGTCACTAAGATGTATCGTAATATGAAGCGGTTATATTGGTAGAGTGGGATGAAGAGGGATATTTCTATATATTTCAGTAGATGCACCACTTGCCAACAAGTCAAGGCCGATCACCAGAAGACTGCCAGATTGCTTCAACCCCTAGAGATTCCTTGATGGAAATAGGATCAGATCTCTATGCATTTCATCGATGGATTACCGAGGACCAGAAAAGGTAATGAGAGTATATGGGTGATTGTTGATAAGTTGACCAAATCTGCTCACTTTATTCCTGTTAAGACCACTCGTACTGCTTCGAGTCTGGCCGAGATTTATATGAGAGAGATTGTTAGACTTCATGGAGTTCCGTCTAGTGTTGTATGCGATCGTGATCCTATATTCACTAGTAAATTCTGGAAGGCATTTCAGGACGTCTTAGGCACTAAACTGAATCTGAGCACAGCTTATCATCCTCAAACAGATGGCCAAACTGAAAGGGTAAATCAGATTTTGGAGGATATACTCCGAGCTTGCATAATTGATTTCGGTGGATCTTGGGAGGACCATCTCCATTTGGTTGAATTCACTTATAATAACAGTTATCAGGTATGTCAAAATTTTAATTTGAACAAGCAAATTTGAATTGGAATTTAATCACCTTTATAATCAGGCATGTATCGATATGGCACTGTTCGAAGCTTTATACGGACGGCCATGCAAATCGCTAGCTTGTTGGATTGAGCCTGGAGATCGATTAGTTCTTGGATTGAGCCTGGAGATCAGAAAGAAGATGAAGACCGCACAGGATAGGCAGAAGAGCTATGCAGATAGGCGTAGAAGAGATTTGGAATTCCAGGTTGGAGATGAGGTATTTCTGAAAGTATCACCTTTGAAGAATGTTATTCGATTTGGTCGTAGAGGGAAGCTTGCTCCAAGATTTGTTGGACCATTCACTATCACCAAGAGAATTGGTACACTAGCTTATAGAGTTGCATTACCAGAAAAGTTTGAGGGCGTGCACAACGTATTCCATGTTTCACATCTTCGGAAAGTCGTGCGTGATCCATCCATGACCATTCCTATTGCTCAGTTAGACGAAGTAGATATTGAGCCAGATTTGACTATCGAAAGAAGACCACTTCGGATAGTCGATCGTGAAACAAAGCAACTAAGAAGGAAGTCTGTAAATCTAGTCAAAGTCCAGTGGAGTGCGGATGAGCGAGATTGCACATGGGAAACCGAGGATAGTATCTGGGATTCAAACCCCGAATTACTGATTTCAGGTATAAATCCAATTTTCTTGAAATATATCTTGACTTTTCTACTTACTTCATTCTTACTTCACCGTCTCGTTTCTTTTCGAGGACGAAAAGTTTTGAGTGGGGGAGAATGTAACGACCCTGAATTTTCAACCCAATTTAAAAAAATTTAAACCCATCATTTTAATATAAAATGTGGAACTTAAATACGATTTCAATTAGCATCCAAACTTTGTCTATAAATTGCGCCTAGATGGCTATAGATATGGGTAAAGTTTCGTCGGGAAATACCGCAGTAAATTTCGTTCGCGTTTTATTGCACATCAGTTCATTTTAAACGTGAAAAATTTTATCTTCCAAACCTGAATACTTTTACATAGAAAAATTCTAAAACATCTTCTGACCAAGACGTCATTTTTCGTTTTTCAAAATTCGGACATCTTGAGCTCCGTCGATCTTATTCTTCGGCATTTTTGCTGCATTCTCCGTAATAGAAAATTTCGAATTTTGGTAATTTAATAATACTTCTGATATTTATATACCGATGGGTTTGCCTCATCGCGTTGATCAAAACGGTATATTTATTTGTGTCAATCGGAGTTCGGCGTTGCGAATTATAATTGTTTAACGGACTACAAACTGACCCGTTACGCTGTACAGACCGGTACCTCATTTATCTACTTCGTTGGAATTATAGGAGCCTTGGACTATTCAGCTGCCTTGAAAACCCAACAGTCTTTTTGGTTATCGTGACAATCAATTGTGGCCGTTGGAATCCCTATGCTATTTTATATAAACTAGCTCCTTCATCTTTCTATTGGTTTGCAAACTAATCCCACTGGTTCGTATTTATTTTTCTCTGCTACCTTTCTTTCTTCTTCCCCAGAAAATTGCTCGGTTCAGATTTATTTTATTTTCTTTGAATTTCCCTACTGCCTTCCAGTCCCTTCGCCACCGCCCACCAACCCACAACCTGCTGCCTCTGCCTGCCAGTCCCACCAGCCCACAACCTGCCGCCTCTGCCTGCCGTCCCACCAACCCACGACCTGCTGCCCCGTTCGTCTCCCACCAGCCACGGCCTGACCCATTCGTCTCCCACCAGCCACGCCTTGACACCCGCCTGACCAGTCAGCCGCCCTGACCCCATTCGCCGCCACCTCAAACCCGTGTGCCTCTTTCCCTGCCATTTCCGCCTTCCCTCACCGACTGCCATCGCCCTCAGCCTCATGCCCACCTCCGCCCACCGCTCCAGCCGCCATTCGCCCACTGCCGATGCCAGCCCACGCCCGTTGCACTGTTCCGCCTCCACATCCACTGCCATACCCACGACCAGCCTCTCCACTGCCGCTGACCTCGACCACCACCTTGCTTTCGCCTCCCCTCCCCAGCGAGCCACCCCTTCGACCCTTGCTCCGTTATCACCTTGGCTGCCAACATTGCGAAAAGGAAATCATCATGTGAAAAAAAAATGATATAACTTGCCGCTGTTATATTTTTCCTCTATATATATATTGGTTTATATATATCTGTGAATCGAGTATCTCACGCACGTTTTGGTATTTGACAGCAGCTCCAGTGCCAGTCGAACAGCAACTCGATCTACCTTGATTCTAGCCTTCTTTTTCTGGTTTTCTTAGCTTCCTTCTCTCTGTGGTTAGCTCTGTGGTAAATTTGCGTTGGTCATCCGTGCTTCTTCGTGCCTGTTGATCTCAAATCTCTAACCACGCAAGGTGAATATTTCATTCACGACTCAATTTATTATGCTATGATAATCAAGTGATAGATGTTGTTAATATTAATTAGGATGCTAGAATGGTTGGTGTTAAAATTGTTCACATAAACTGTTAATTGCTATACAAGTTAAAATTGAATATTGTTAGAATTTGACAATTGCTAAATTGATGCCATGTATTGTTTTTAAAAAGATTTGACGTGTTAATTGTGATTAAATGTTAGTTTATGGTAAAATTTTGTGACAATAAATTTGTTATGTGATGATTGAATTTGGACGTGAATATAAGTGATGATTAACCTGAGATTGAAATTGATATAGAATAGTTAACCATTTAAAATAGATCATATATGTTGAACTTGACTCCTTTAAATGTTAAATAAATCGACACGTAGAAATAGTGTTAACTACACGTTGAACCATTGAATGTATGATTGATGTACTAATTTGATAATAGACGCCAAATGAAAACCATATTGTAATAATCTTTAATCTGCATGAAGTGATAGTGTGGATTCTAGGAATAATTAAATTAATTTGCATTAATAACAAATGTAAATTAATACGATTATTTCAGGATTATTTAAATAAATTGTTGAATTGTTATGAAAGGTTTCTATTGCTTGTTTATTTACTTTGACACCATCCCAGTTATCACATTGCAAGTTCCCTTTGTTATGCTTTGTTTGTTATTTTTATGATATTGGGTTGAAATGATAAATACCCGACTAAACAAACTTGGCCTAGGATAGATAATTAAAATAAGAAACCCGATTGGTCAACCAACTATTTTGGAAATTGAAATCTATGTGAAATTTAGAATTGAACATAATAAATTGTTTAAAATTAATTAACGAACTTAATTGATTTGATCAAAATTAATTAATTGATAAATTAAATAAATCAATAGATTCGATTTAATGTATTAACGAAGTTATCTAATGTGAATAGATGTTTTGGCAAGTTTACTTGAGAAATTTGAAATTTGATTTAAGGAATTTAAGTTTAGTAAATTAAATTAAATGGGTTTGAAATTTGAAAATGAAATTTAATATAAGATGAAATGGAATTTTGACTTAGGTTTAATTTAAACTAAGTAAGGGTTGTGAATTTAAACTTGGAACTAATTTGAATTTAAAATGATTGAAAAAAAATTTTGGTTTAATCTTGACTTTGAAATTTGGTTTTGGAATTAAATCTGTTTTGAAAATCATTAGAGAAATGAATTAGGTTATGAAAATCTTGCAATCAAATAAATGAAATAAGATCGCTTTAATGGAATTTGAATTGGGCTTTTGTAAACTAATTAACTAAATTAATTGGTTTAAAGAATTTAGTTAATAAAAATTGATTTAACCAAATTAGATTTACATGAAATGAAATGATGAATGTAAAGATGACTGTAAATTGAATCGAAATGTTTTTTAATGATTTTGAATTAAATGGAGCATTGAATTTAAATCCATTGAATATGAATAAATTTAATAAGCGAAAGTGAATCTTATTATATTGAACTTGAATACCTGAATTCTTTGTTAACTAAATGTTGGAACCGAAATTTCATTTGGAAATATGATTTTTTTAATATTTGGAATAAATCGAATTGTGTAATATCAAAATTTGAAAGTCGAATTTGCAACTTGACTTTTGGACCTTGATTTGATTAAACTTTAATAATAAAATGACCATCGGGTAATTAATACGTAGTTATTAAAGAGACCGGGATCGGATATGGACATACTCTCTGTCGATATCGAAAACCACTTTAATAACTAATATACACGGAGTGTTGATCCAGAACGAAGTGGATGGTTTTGGTGAACGCGTTGACTGAAGAAAGAGAACGATTTTGGATGACCCCTGACATGACTTAAACAGGAGCCGCGCCGGGCCATTGAGGATTGCCATCTCTAGCGGACACACTTCTTCGATACCTTATCTATTACTTATGTGATTCGATTTGGGTGCACCCCTTGATTTGGGAGTGTTGTTCCGCGGTGTTGGGACAGTAGCTGCTATGCCCAACATCAGTCCGGATCAGGAAACTACTAGTATCCTAGTTGGTATCGCCTCATGTACCTTGTCATACTGATTATCCTATTCGCGACCACTACGATTTGTTTTGTGTTATACCTATGGGGTACCCTCTGATAACCACCAGTTTACGGTGGGGTTTACGGTGCTGTATAGACTATGGCATTATAAAATGTGTTAAGGGGGATTATGGTAACGCCTTAATACTATTTTGATATCATACCTTACTGATTAGACATTATCTATTTAGCGTATTCTATGGTATATATAGATAGTTTATCGGACCTTTAAAAATGTTTATTACCTTCATCTTTGAGTTATGGACTTTATTACTTGCACTTGATTATCCTGTATAAGATTTTGAGTCCTGACTCGAGTGTTTCTTTTGTATATGCTCGGGTCAGTCTGAAGCTATCCAGTTGCTGATCAAGGTTGGTTGAAGCTGCTGAAGACTTAGTATTTATCTTTATCAGTTTATTTCCTTTTCAGTATTGATGTACTTGTGTATTGAACATCTTGTATTTCTTCTCAGCCACTTTATGTTGAGACATTGTTATATTTTCTGTAGTAGCTTCATGAACTACTATTATGATGATGTAATTTCTGCTGCGTTATTCTGTGACTGTTCTGTGTCTGTGATGTTGTATTGATTCTCATTTACATTTATGTATTTATAATCCCATAATGACTCGTGTTTTGTATTATTTAAGTTGACATGTGTGGATTATTGTCAATTTAAATGGTTCAAATATACGGGCCGTTACAGTTCCTGAGGAGTAACCTCAAGAGTATGTCATCAAGAGTAAGCCCATTGTGATAAAATGTTATTGTGGATCATATAAACACGTAACTATTAATCATATCATTAAACTAAGCTTAGCATAATATCCATAAATAAAGACAACATCCGTAAGCCAAGTTTACATAATATCCATAAACAAAGACAACATCCATAAACCAAGTTCTCATAATATCTGTGAACAAAGACACAACATCGACAGACAAAGTTACAATATCTATAAACCTAAACAATAACTCATGAAAAATGCACAAACAAAAAGTTTCATATGCTTACTACACCAAAATGAGCTTCAAATACCCGAAGAATGTGTCATCTTGTACATTTTTGCACCAGTCTTTAATTACCTATAATGAAGAAATTCGAAAGGAACTTTAAAACATCACGATGTTTTAACAATAAGTATAACAACACATCCACAAAATATGATTTTCATGATATCCACTAAACATGATTTTCACAGTGAACTCAAACCTTTGGGAATTGCAGTAATTTATCACCAGATTCATAAGTACTAATTTCTTTTGTTATTCTTTGCCTATTTCAATTTATCTACACCATACTTGCTGAATTTATGCATTACACTAGTTTATATGTTTCGATGCATGAGGGATAAGTAGATGAATTTTATAGCAATAGAGAGATGAATTGAATTAATTTACATACAACGGTTTAAATAAAGTGTATTATCAATGACCGATTCTTTGGAAATAGTCGATAAAATATTAAACACTAAAGATTGTTGACTACCCGTGGTCCCTATATTTATATTAACTTATACTGTTCTGTGATTTTCATAGTCTTGCATAATATGGTAAACATAAAATATAGTTAATATATCGATTTCTTTGTTTCATATCATGTTTGATATCTAATTATTCTTGATACCGATGCTTGTTTTTTTGTTATTCAAAAGTTGACTATGCATGGTATAGGAGTATACTTATCGACCTACATGTTAAAAAAATGCTTGGTGGTGTTAAAACTTACCTCATTTTTTTCTCTAAGTTCTCTTTTATGCGTATGACAACTCTACCAACTGGTCATGCTACCATCTCATTCTTGTTAATTCTTAATTAATTTTTGCAAACTTGGTTATTTTTTTAAATTTAGTTAATTTTATAAACTTAGTTAACTTACTTAATTTTTATAAATTTTGTTAATTTTAAAAAACTTGGTTAATTTATTATATTTTTTAAAACTTAGTTAGTTTATTTATTTTTTATAAAACTTAGTTAACTTAGTTAATTTTTATAAATTTAGTTAATTTTCTTAAAACTTAATTAATTTTTATAAACTTATTTTTTATAAAGTTATTTAATTTCATAAAACTTAGTTACTTAGTTAACTTTTATAAATTTTACTAATTTTTAAAAAATTAGTTAATTTATTTGTTTTTTTGTAAAAAGTAGTCAATTTAGTTAATTTTCATAAATTATTTAATTTTTATAGAACTTGGTTAATTCTTAGAACTTATTTTTTTAAAACATGGTTAACTTAGTTGATTTTTATAAAACTTAGTTAATTTTTATAAAATTTAGTTCATTTTTATAAACTTGATCAACGTAGTTAATTTTTATAAACATAATTACTAGTTGCAAACTTAGTTATTTTTTACAAAGCTTAGTTAACTTAGTTAAAAAATTATAAAACTTAGTTGATTTTTATAATTTTGTTTAATTTTTAATTAATTCCTATGAACTAACTTAATTTCAGAAAAAAAATCCAAAAGCGCCTCCTTTGCGTGATTAGTGTTTTTCTGCAAACCCCAATTCAATACACACACGTGCATGCGCAATCAAAACATGATCGGATTCATGTCATGCATCACAATATATACTTCATGAAATAATATTATTTTGTGTATGTGTGTATGTGTATGTATGTATGTATCATATGTGTGTGTTACCTAACATATAAATTTAAAAGCATAATAACATACCTTTTATTAGCAAATTTTAGCGAGTAATCTTCCATACGAGAAAGCACTCGTTTTATGTACCTATATAGCAAAGTAGAGGGAATAATTATCAAATTAATAAGCATATCAAATTCATAAGTATATCTAGAAAGCAAATAAATGAAACCAAACACCATGTGAACATGTTTATTAGATCGTGCATGTTTATAAGATCATGTGATCATATGCAAGCGCCACCATGCAATCGTTCCTTGCGCTTATAATAGAAGTTAAACAGATGATAAAATACATGTTAACTACATCCATGTTTTAGCATGGTTGTTGAACCTTCATGCAATTATAGATACTTTATTTTTCATTTGTACCCAGTACAAAGAAAACCTTAACGGTTCTCTTATTCTACTTTAGCTAAATGTCAAAATGGATATTTTTTCACACCTTTTAAGAGAATTCTAAAAATGAGAGAGACCATGAAGTCCATCTTAGATTGGTATTGGAGACATTGGGATAGCACAAATTAAAGGCAAAGTTTTCAAAGTGCCACTTTTGGAAATGGGAGGTTAAGTTCCTGGTTATGTGGTATTAGAGAATAGACTGGCAGTAGATCCATCAAAGATTAAGACCATTAACAGTTGGAAGAGACCAGAGACGGTCACAAAGATAAGGAGGTTCTTAGGCTTAGCTGGTCATTACCACGGATTCATTAAGGATTTCTCGCATATAGCAGCACCCTTAACTAAGCTGACCAGGAAGAACAAGAAGTTCGTGTGGATGGATAGTTGTGAGAGATCGTTTCAAGAGTTTGATTAAGCTACGCTCATGTCTTGATTATACCCGAGGGAAATCAGGAGATGGTAGTGTATACCAATGCTTGTGGAATAGGTTTGGGGACGGTGCTAATGCAAAGAGGGCGAGTGATAGTTTTGTATCAAGGCAGTTGAGACTGCATGAAATTAGATATTCGACTCATGATCTGGAGTTGGTAGCGGTAGTTCTTGCACTTAAGATTTGGAGACATTATCTTTTGGGAGAGCGGTTCGAGTTATATACGGACCGCAATTATCTTGAGTATGTATTCTCTCGGAAGGAGTTGAACATGAGGCAACATAGATGGTTGGAGTTTCTAGCGGCATATGACTTTAGGATAGAATATACACTAGGAAAGGGGAACAAGATTGTCAATGCTTTGAGTAGAAAACATCAGAATAGAGTGTTGGCAATGATTGAAGAATGGAAGAAATTAGAAACGTTGGCTTCTTGCGGAGCGCATTATTGGCAAAACACTAGATCGAGTAAGAATCCAGGTGTGTTAGCAAGTTTGGAGGTACGTCCAATACTTATGGATAGGATTCTACAAGGCAAAAGGAGGACCCACTAATTGTCAAAAGGATTAGGCGACTATATATAGGGGCAGATGTTGAGGATCTGAAAGGATTCGAGATAGACTCAAAGTGATGGCTTAGGAAGAAAGGAAGATTGTGTGTTCTTGATGTGGGAGACCTTCGGAAGGAAGTCATGGAAGAGAGTCGTCAATCAAAGTTTACTATTCATCCTGTAGGGACGAAGATGTATCATGATATGAAGAGTCTTCTTTTGGAAAGGGATGAAGAGAGATATTGGTGAATGCATAAAGAGATGTTTAACTTATTAACAAGTGAAGGCTGAGCATCAAAAGCCAAGGGGATTACTTCAACCTTTGGAAGTACTGACTTGGATGTGGAATTCTGTGTCCATGGATTTGTGGATAGAATGCATAGATCGAGGATGGGTAATGATAGTATTTGGGTGATAGTCGATAGATTGACTAAGAGTGCCTATTTCACCTTAGTGAATTCGATAAGAACATCGACTGGTTTAGCAAAGCTATATAAAAGAATGTGGTGATGCTGCATAGGGTTCCAAGCAGCATAGTTAATGATAACGATCCATTGTTCACCAGTGAGTTCTGGAGAATTTTTTAGAGTGCATTAGGTATGGAGTTGAATTTGAGCACGACTTATCACCCACAAACGGATGGTTAAACCAAGAAGACGAACCCTGTATTGGAATACTTGCTAAGAACATGTGTTTTGGATTTTGGAGGATCTTGGGAGGATCATTTACATCTATTAGAGTTTGCATATATTAACAGTTGCCAGTCAAGTATCAGGATAGCCCCATTTGAGGTGCTTTTTAGTAGATCGTGTAGGACATTTGTATGATGGATAGACACAGGAGATAGACTCATTTTAGGACCCAGTTTAGTAAGAGAAGCTACTAAGATGGTAGAACTGATTGGCGTTAGCATGAGAACGGCGCAATCAAGGTAGAAAAGTTATGCCGACAGAAGGATAAGAGAACTTGAGTCACAGTAGGCGACTATGTGTTTGTGAAGGTTTCTCCAGTGCGAGGGGTCATGCGCGTTGGGAAGGAGGGGAAATTAGCCCTTAGATATATTGGAACATTTCCAGTGATTGAGAGGATTGGTAAACTTGCATATCAAGTTGAGTTACCAAATATCTAGCGGGTGTGCATAATTTTTTCCACGTATCATGTTTGAGGAAGTGTGTGCACGATTTGAACTCGATGGTGGAGAAGGCAGTTGAAGATTTATATGTAGAACTAGATCTGAAGTATATTAGAAGACCGAAGGGGATAGTAGGTCGTAATATGAAAGAGCTAAGAAACAAGGTTATCAAACTTTTTCATGTCTGATGGAGTGATGATATTGATGATTGTACCTGGGAGGTAGATGATAGGATTAGAAATAACTATCCCAATTTGTCCTTACTTGTATGATAGAGACATATATATTTTATTGCATAAACAAGTAGAGATGCTAGTATGATGATATTATGTGATGTTTGTATGTGTTATTAATGATACTAATGCATAATGATTGATGAATGATGATTATTTACATTAGTTAGGAACTAGTACAATTGAGGTACCGTGTGTACATTGATTTGATGATAGTTACTATCCTACCTTGTCTGAATTTTGAGGACGAAACTCTTATTAAGGCAGGGAGACTGCGATACCCCATAGTTTGGAGTGTTATAATATGGATAATTAAACAAATAAATATTAATTAAATTAAAACACAAGATAAAATAAAGATAAGTTATTTGAGAAAGAGTGAATAAAGATTAGGCTTGAATGAGATTTTAGCCCAAGACCCAAATTACTAATTCATTAAACTCCAACACTCTATTCATTCTCTCTCATTTTCCATAAAACAAAAAACTAAGGTCGGTCATACTTATAAGAGAAAGGAAAAGAGATAGAGATAAAAGAGGAAGCTTTCATTATTAAAGAGACTTTAAACATATCTTAATCAAACCAAAGGTGAGTAAACTTTCTCTAAAAACTATCCTAACCCATTTGGGTTTAGATTTGACCATGTATGGATGTTTTTAACGATGGAAATCATGTTTGAATGAATGAATATTGTATGGTTATGCCTAGAAATTTAAATGAAATAAAGTAGTTCATGTTTAAGGTAAAATGTGATTTAACCATAATTAAATGATTTGAAAATGGGATATTTTTATCATAATAATAAAATAATGATGGGTTTTTAATTATATAATTTTTGGAGTTAAATTGAGACTTTTATGTATTTTCTAAGTTAAGAAAATAGTTAATTTCAGGTAAATTAATTGTTAAAAATAATAAAGTTTATTATTTTGACTTGAGATTTTGAGGCAAGCTAAAATATGATTAAATTGATTTTTGGTAATTTTTTGTGATTTTTCCATTTATTTTCAATTTTATACGAATTAATTGGCTTAGGAAAGAAGTAACTAATTAATGATAATTAACTAATAAATGAAGAATGTAATTAGTCCATTTCTTAAAATGAACTATAAAGAAAAGGATTAGCCAATGAGGAATCGACACCAAATGGAATTTGGTGTAAAGTTACTACTTACTAAGTCAATAAATCAGTTTTCAATATAATTACGAATATGCCATTTTACTCATGATAGTCCCTACATATATTCAACTCACGATAGCTTATATATTGTTAACTCGAGATAGAACTGAGGCTATCAACACAAAATGGCATATGATGGAGTCAACACACGATGGCATATGATGGAGTCAACACACGAAAGTTATATGAAAGTTAGCATGCAATCACTATATGAAAGTTAACACACGATAACTACATGAAAGTCAGCACGTGATAGCTACATGAAAGCCAGCACTCGTTGGCTATAAAAAGCTAGCATGTGATATTTTTGCGAGACAACATGCAACAACTCCTAGGGAGTTAACAGCTCCTAGGGAGTTAACATGCGATGGCTTGAGGAAGCTATCAACCCGTGAAAGCTTAAGAGAGTTAGCACATGATAATTTTATGAGACAACATGCGACGGCTCCTAGGGAGTTAACACGCGATGGCTTGGGGAAGCTATCAACCCACGAAAGCTTAAGAGAGTCAGCACATGATAGCTTTGTGAGATAATATGCGACGACTCCTAGGGAGTTAACACGTGATGGCTTGGAGAAGCTATCAACCCTCGAAAACTTAAGAGAGTTAACCTAAGATAGCTAATCACTATCAATACACGATGGATAGGGCAATATCTACATGCGATGACCCTAAGAGGCTTAATATGTGATGGCCTTGTATGTTGGCTTAGGATAATGAACTAAATTAAGAAAGGAAGGCTATGTGCAAGTGATGGTTTTTCCTAAGTATAAAATGCCAACTTAATTTGGGAATGAAGGAAGACCTTTGTGGTAATAAGTTATATAAGACCCAAATTCTTATTTTATGATTAGTAATGTAAGGGCTTAGTGGCAATCTTGTGTTTAAGCTTGAAGTGATATTTGATGAAAGGCCTTATGGCAATCGAATGTCAAACCCACAACATTATAGTTAATAACATGGAGTAAGGCTTGTGTAGTTCCAGTTGTCTATTCACGATAAATAAATGAGAATAGCGAAGTAAGGCTTGTATAGCATCTAAGTGTCTATTTACAACAATATCCAAAAATAGTGGTGTAAGGCCTGTGTGGCAATCGAATTGTCCATTCATGATAGTTAGGGTAAAACACCTAAGAAGAATTCTTATGTGACGAGCACCGAAATATAATTGGTAAAGTGTTAGGCCTATGTTGTAAGCTAAAATTAAACTAAAGAAATTAGTTAAAACTATGTGTAAGAAATCTCACACTTATGATGAATTAATGTAGATGTTTAAGTTATTATTGAGAAGTATTTTTGTAAATGATGATGATGATGATTGGAATAATGAGGGAAAAACCTGTTCCGTGCTTTAGCGAAGTGGTCTCATTAAATATTGCTTGTTTGGATAAAGTTTTACTCATAACAGACTTATATCTGACCGTGCTTTATCATTTCACATAAACTCACGAGTACTCATTCGAGTAAGCTGAGTTTATTTTATAGACAGGTACCTTCTTGGAAAAGATGAATAAAGACTCCGAGGATGAAGTGGGAGGCTTATCTTTGCAAATAAAAGGGATTTAGAAATTCCACCATATAAAACTAGGACTTGTAGCTAGTTAAGTGTTTATGGCACCTTCATATGTCAGTTATAGAATTCTACTCTTATTTTCTTATTGTATTTACCATCGGAAGAGAACGATTTGGATTAAAGTGATGTAATGAATTATGTAAACCAAATTGATGAAATGAAAAAGGTATATAGTTGCTCTGTTTACTTGTCTTGTGCAAAATAATACCGAACTCACTTTGTCGTTGGAAAATGATTTA
This sequence comes from Allium fistulosum, assembly GCA_030737815.1. Classification (NCBI taxonomy): domain Eukaryota; kingdom Viridiplantae; phylum Streptophyta; class Magnoliopsida; order Asparagales; family Amaryllidaceae; genus Allium; species Allium fistulosum. Next base: position 1,011,260,105 of record CM060908.1, read on the forward strand.
GGTGATGCAGCATCATCGGCATCAATTTTCGAGTCTTGAAATGGGGGATGTTACATTTCTTCAAACTAATTTTATATCAAAAAATCAAAATCAATTCACTCAATAATTCTGAAATCAATAGAGAGGATTTAGGGCTTATTAGATCAAAGGAAAAAACTACAAATTAAATGGAAACTCGATCGAATTATAATCTTTATCGCTAGTGACAAAATCGAAAGTAGTTTGAAAAAAAATTACCAGTATGAGTAAAAATGGAAGCAACAAAATGTATGTAAAGGCTCACGAACAAGTTAAAGGATGAGTTCAAGATTATGTCTAGAAAACATTGTTTTGAAGGTGTTATATAATGTCGACTGTACTCCTAATTTTCAATGTTCAAAATATAGTTTGTAATCTCCTAGATTCATAATAAATTGGTATAATTATTCAATAAGTCAACTAAATGATAGTTGAATATAGCATGGTATACAGACTCGCATGTGTTGGATGTTCAAAATGATTGTTGAAAATAACATTCTGAATAAAGACCAATAACATAAGTTGCATGTGCAAATGATATTTAAATATAGTACTGTCAATTTAAAAATAACCAATATGAATTTCATGTCTTAAATGATAGTTGAATGTAGAATTTGTCTTTTAAAATTGCACTTGTATGTGTTGAATATGAAGAATGATAGTTAAATATAGCATTTGTATTAAATGATAGTTAAAGGTGGTATTGTATTTTTAAAACGAACTAGCACGTGTAGAACATGAAAAATAATAGATAAAGTTAGCATTGTATTTTCAAAATGCACTAACATGTGTGGAATATGTTGAATGACAGTTAAGGGTAGCACTGTACTTTTAAATTGAACTAGCATGTGTAGAATATTCTAAATGATAGCTAACAATAACATTTTATTTTTAAAATGCAATAGGACAAGTGGAATTTGCAAAATAATAGTAAAATGTATCATTGTATTTTTAAAGTGAACTAGCACATGTAGAATATAAAATTAATAATTAAAGGTAGCATTGTATTTTTAAAGTGAACTAACATGTGTAAGATGTGCTAAATTATAGCTAGATAGCATTGTATTTTCAAAATAAACTAGCATGTAAGTAATATGCTAAATGATAGTTAAAGAGCATAGCTTAGCTGGTTAGGACTACCTTGCAACCATGGAACAAAGTTCCTGGAGGTTGCGGGTTCGAGTCCTACCATGTCGAGAAATGTTTCCCTTAAGGCTTTGAGCAGTTATCCCCAATTAAACCAAATTAAAAACAATAGAGGATTGATTCTCTTGGCTAGGCTAGCTTAAAAAGGGAGGTTAGTGCGGCGGACAGCTGTATCCCCCAGCCTTACTCTCTGGAGTAGGTTTAAAAAAAAGGTAACATTGAATTTTTAAGTGAACTAGCATGTGTAGAATATGCAGTTAAAAGTAGCATTTATTTGTAAAGTGAACTAGCATGTATAAAATTTGCTAAATGATAGTTAAGGACAATGTAACAACCTGTATTATTTTAACCGTTTAAAAATATTAAATTTAATATAATTAGTGAATAAAAATGGTTAGAAATAAAAATTTATGATTTTTATAATTGAAAAATATATTAAAATGTGAGTTATGAACTTAAATTAAATTCTTAAATGACAACAAATTGCAATAAGATGGAAGTTGTAACTTATATTAAAAAATAGGAAAATTAGCACAAGGACAAACTTAGAAAAAATTTAGGCTGAAGGACAATGCTAGTTATAACTAGCATTTTGTATAGTGTAAAACTGAATATAATGCTAGATATAACTAGCATTTTGTATAGTGTAAAAGTTGAATATAATGCTAATTATAACTAGCATTTGTCCTTCAGCCTAAAAATGAAACTTGGTGTCCTTCAGCCTAAATTTTTTTCAAAGTTTGTCTTTTTCCCTAATTCCCTCTAAAAAAATTTGAATTAATGTTATCGGTTTGTATGAAATTAATACCAGAAATTTAAATAACAATTGTTTATTTTAATCAATAATCGAATGAATGTTTTTAATGAAAGTAAAACGTAACTTTGCTGATTGAAATGTATTTTGGAGGAGTTGGTTTCCAAAAAGAATGAACATTTAATTAGTAAGTTTAATAAAAGAAATACATGGTTTGAGTTAAATTAAAATGAGCATTTTAAAGAAATTAAAAGAATGTTTTGAATGATTAAAAAGAATGTTTCATTTTGAATATAAGTATAATTTTATAGAAAGGGTAAATTGAATTTTAAACAAAATCTTTACAGCAGTTAAATAACCATCGTACATGATAAGGAAGTGATTTGAACCTTAAACTTGAAATTTCAATAAATTTAAGTCGTAGGATAAACATGTTTTAATATGGTTAATATGAAAAGAAAAGAATTATTTTGTTTATTTCGAAAAACTCTATTTAGTTTCAAATTTAATTAGAAATCGGTTAATGTTTTAATGAAAAATATTATTCCTTAAAATGTAAATATTTTTACACAAAAATGTTCTAGAAAATATTCTGATTAAGACGTCGTGGTTCGTTTCATCAAAATTTGATCTTTCTAGTTCTGTTTTTAGCGATTTGAAGATTTTTGTACGTTTCAAATTGGTGTAATTGACGACAGCGGTGGAATTTGACGCGACTGTCGTAGCACTGATTTTATTGCATCATATGGTTCGTCTCATCACGCTGATGTCCATGATATATTTATTTTTATATTTCGACGTCCGGTTCATAACGTTGAGTGATTGAATTTTTGCATATAAGGGTATACTGCTTAGCAGTTAAGTTTGGATCCGAGAGAATATAATAATTTTCTATGCGTATAATTCACTGTTCCTTCATCTATTAATCTTGTCGATTTCTCCTTCATTTTTCCAAATCCTTCTTCTTCATTTTGCAATGGTGCCTCCATTTTCATTGCGTTCCACTCCCTCAAATCGCCTATTCTCTTCCGTCCATGCGAGCAGCTCACCACCAACATCCTCAACTACAACCAGATCTGACGGTGATCGCCTCCTACCATCGCCGATGTGCTTCCAGATCCGGCCTCGACCACCCACGACCCTCCATTTCCAGCACCTTTGATTCGCCCGCCTACCCGTGCTCAGACCCGCCATTAGCTCTCCCACCTACCCAGATCCATCTTGCTCCAGCACTCTTCCATCCACGGCCACCCAGCCTTCCACATCGCTCAAGCTGCCAACGTCTGATTGCCTACATACACCTAGGTTTCCAGCTGCCGCAAGCCTATCCCCTCGTCAGCCTCCTTTCGCTCGCCTGTCGTCCAGTCAGCAATTCCTACCACCGTCGAACCAAGTTCGAGTTGTCGCATCCAAGTTGTCGTAGCAGTTTCATTCTCAATAGTTGCTTAGTTTGTGTGTGCGTGTCCATCGACCCATGTTCTTGCTTACGTGACGTCATATTCGTTTCAAGCGCTTTCAGATCCGCATAATAAAGGTGAGTGCTTAAACCCACTCACACAATACTAAAATTATTATGCAATTAAATCAAAATCAACAGAAGTGATAAATTTCATTGGTTTCTGTTTGGAAATTTAATTTGGAAATCACGGCTAGTTAACGCCGTGATATGTGATGACGATTGATTCTGTGACATATGTCTAATTAAATTAATTGGGATCCCGATTGCATGTATAGAACCTTAAAGTTTAAATATTGGGATTATATGTATGTTTAGTCACTAATTTTGAAATAAACCCTGTCACCACCCGGTACAAAATTGACATTTAATTTGACATTGAAGTTGAATATCAGTGTTAGTTAACCACCATGACATTTGGTAATTAATGACTGCTGTGATATATTATTGAATGGGTTGATTTGAATGTTGATTGCATGGATGCTTTTGGATGATGTTGTGATGGATGATATTGTGATTGGATGTATGTTTGTTCATTGATTTGATATATCCATGTTATCACCCTATTATCATTGTCATTTTATTAATTATCATATTGACTATTTGGGTATTGGATTATGATATGAACCTTGGACACCTGATATTGACTTAAGGACATATTTGGATGTGTTGCTTTGGCCACAAAAGTAAATTTTAAAAAATCAACTGTTGTTTTGCTTTTAAAGTGAAAATTGATTTTTAAATTAAATTTTAAATTAAATTTTAAATTAGATTTTCCATTAGACAGAATTTTTAAACTTAAGTAAAATTATATGTTATAAAGGATATAAATTTTGAAATGTGGGTTATACTAGATATTTGAAAAGTTGTTGTGAAATTTATTTATAAAATTTGAATTCAAATGTAGAAAATATATTTGTAAAAGTGTTAAGTAACTTGAAACTTTTTTGTAACTCCAGTTAGTTATTTGAAGAATATTTGACAAAAGAACCAGTCAGTGATTTAATAGTTTTAAACATTTAAACCTTGAAGTTAGCCGTTTGAAATTTTTGAAAATTATGAAATTGATTGAGGAAATATGAAAGTTTACTGAAAATTAGAAAGGAATGTTTAAGAACTCTGAAATTTTTTCTATGAATTCTTAAAGAAAATTGAAGTTATGTGCACCCATATTTCACCTGATTTTGATTTAACTTACACGAGAATTTTTAGTTCTGACTCGAGTATATTGTTTTTCTTTACACTCAGGTCAGCCTAAGTATTTCAGTGTTTCGGTGATATTTGTTCTTGGAGATGAAGATGGAGTTTGAAGACCATATTTACTAGTATATTTCTGCTGCATTATTTTGTGATGTCTGATATGTATAACTTTGATGTTTTTGTATAATGAAATCAAATGTATATTGTAAAACAGCTTCGTGAACCGTTTATATATTTATTATATTTTGTCATTCTGTTGTGAGATTATGTATTTTTGTTCTTCTATATCTTATTTCCTTAGAATAAAACCCATTGGTAGCCCGTCTTTTGAACATTTTAAGTTAGACATGTGTGGCTTATTGTCAACTTGAATCGTCTAAAAGGGTGGGTCGTCACACTTGGTATCAAAGCTTAGGTTGAGCGAACACTTAAGCCTGTAGGGTAAACTCATTAGAGATAGGGTTAGTAATAACCTAGAATTATTTTGAGTGTATATTCGAGAGCGCGTATTTGTTAGTGCTATAAAATGTATTGAAATTGGTTTTCTTAGATCTATGGAAAATAACACTAGTATTATTCAAAAGTAAATATCTACGAAATAGATTTATGGAATTGATATCGTTACTTGAGTAATATATACTAAGTATTTAATACCTTCTTGAAAATAATTTGGTCAAGTCTGAAAGATATGATTTGAAGTAAAGAAATTATTATGAGTGTCGAGTATATTATAAGCCTTTGTTTTGTGATTAAAACAAATTAAATATGTTTCAATTTAGACCTTTTAGAATAATGAATTTGATAAACCATTGGATTTTAAAGAAATTTCATTCTAAAGCTTATATAAAGTATTTTGTCATCATTTGCTAATAGACTTAAGGATAATAATGGAGAAGTTAACCAATGAAGATCTTATTATAAGCTAGGAGAACCCTATTAAACTCTTAATTCCAGGCTTTATTTAGATGGAAAAAGGGGAAGCGCAGAAGGCTGCACATAGGGCTCAGAGATAAGCAGAATGTAAGGCACGGGAAGAGGTGGAAAAAGAACAGGAAAATCATACTAGGGAAAGGTCGGGACCTAGTCCTTATGAGAAAGTTGTCTATTATAAGTCTCACGAAAAAGGACATTTAACAGCTATGTGCAGTGAGAAGAGAAAGGGAAAGAAAAAAAGGCAAACATTTTTGCTCCGAGATTATATGCTTTAACTGTCATAAGGAGGGACATTTTCTAAGTCGCTGCCCTAAGGTAGGGAAGAAGAGCACGCAACCACAGTATCAACTGACAAGTTAAGCATTTGCTACCAATGCAAACTGAGTGGACACAAAGCTAGAGATTGTTCCAAGAGACAAAATGGAAGGCAAGCTGTGATGCGCCCCGCTCGAGCGGCATGCATCAAATTCATTAGGGAAGATGGAAGTGAAAATTTCTTTTGTAACAAATGCAAGAAGTGGGGGTATGTTGATGTGGAGTGCACCAATCATTCTAAGGCAACATCTGAAAGGGTGAATACTAAAGAGTCGTTCATGAAAAGATATGGAGTAGTGGAAGAATTCATGAAGTCTTCGTTATAATAGGTTATATGAAAATTTGATCTTATTTTATCCTTAGTTTCTAGGTAGTTGTTAATACATCATGGCCAATGATATGTATAATTAAGTTCTTAATGGTTTTCCTTATGATAAAAGTTTGGGAATATCCATAAGTAAAGAATATTGATGGTAATATCTTGCCGTTTCCTCTTTTTGAAAAAAATTTAGTATATACTGTAATTTTTGGGAAAATGTTGAAAACGAAGATATCTACAATAATATGTTGAATGAATATAATTTATAAATAAGACGTTTGGTGATAACGTGAGACTAAAAATTTGATTTTAATAAAAGTTGTGTATTTAATCTAAATAAATGTATACAATTATGAAATGATTTTTTTAAGAAGTGGCTCGTATAAATAGGGTTTATAACTAAAAACAATTTCAAATTGAGAATTTGAGAACTTAAATTCCAAGGTTTTTAAAATTGGTTTTTTGAGATTTGGAAAATAATTTTAGTACTATTTGGAAGGTATTCGATTTGGAAAGTAATGATCTTATATAAATAGAGTTTATATAAGTATGATATATACGAAGTTTATGATATGGAAGGCAACTATGTATTGTAGGATATATTTTGAAATCGAAGATATGGAAAAGTACCCTCCATAGAAATCGAAAATCGTAGATTAACTAAGTGGAACCACTTGGAAATCAAGTCGGTGGATTCAATTAAATTTGATGCGGTGTAACACCCCTAATTTTTCTTTAACATTATTCAAAAGATTTAATTAGATTAATTAAAAAGAATAATGTGTGGCGTGAAAAGGAGATGAGATTTGATAATTAATTGGGTTAGGCTTTAACTAATCAACATACAAGATTGTTTTAACTTAAACATAAGTAGGAGGATTTATGAGAGGGGCAAAATAGAAATAGCTTCATTTCCTAAACATAAACCCTTCCACCCTCATATCCTCATTCATTTTTACATCCACACAAAACACAAACAAAGTAGAGACCATTGCTAAAGCTTTTAAAGGAAGAAAAGTTGCTAACTCTTTTTCTCAAAACAAGGTGAATAATAGTATCCATCTCATTCTTATGTGTTAAATATCGGATTTTTGATGTACTCCAAATTTTGATGATGATATGGTTGATTTTACCATTGTTTGCATGAATGGTGATATATTGGAATTTTTATGAAATTATTACGATAAGTTTCAGGGAAAAAACCTTAGTGAATGACCTCCAAACAACTTGATTTTTGGATATGTTGTGTAATACATAATTTTGGAGACGGTTTTTTAATTTCATAATTTTCGGATTTAATAGGTATATTTTTATGAATTTAATAAGGTGAAAAGGGCATTTATTTCGGGTTTTGACTATTAAAAATGATAAAATAATGAATTTTGCCCCGAAATTTTTTTATAGTAAAAAATGTTATTTCAGATTTTTGATGAATTTTTGGGATTTTTACCACCTATTTTCGATTTATTATGAATTTTCTAAGCTTGAAAGGCTTAATGATTATATTAAAATATTAATATAATTTAATGGTTTGAAAATAATTTTGGTAATCATGAAATCTGATTATAGCAGTTTTTCTGCAAAGAAATTGATAAAGTATACGTAAAATAAATAGGAATTTGACAACCAATCAGACTTGGCGAAAAGAATATACTTTATTTAGCAAAATAACAGTTTTATGTTAATTACGAGTCTGCCACTAAACCCCTTTCTCCACTATTGGGTGGAACCCCCTTTCTCCACTATTGGTGGAACCCCCTTTCTCCACTATTGGGTGGAACCCCTTTTCTCCACTGTTGGTGGAACCCCCTTTCCAATGTCGGCAAAACTCCCTTTCTCCACTGTAGGTGGAACCCTTTTCTCCAATGTCGGATGGAACCCCCTTTCTCAACTGGTAATGGAACCCCCTTTCTCCACTGTCGGTGGAACCCCTTTCTCCACTGTCGGTGGAACCCCCTTTCTCCACTATTGGTGGGGAACCCCCTTTCTCCACTGTTGGTGAAACCCCTTTTCTCCACTGTTTGGTGAAACCTCCTTTCTCCAATGTTGGTGGGACCCCCTTTCTCCACTGTTGGGTGGAACCCCCTTTCTCCAACATTGGTGGAACCACCTTTCTCTACTGTTGGGTAGAACACCTTTCGCCACTGTTTCTTTAGTATCCTTTCACCAGCCATGTTTTCAAAACTTAAAACATGTATAACTTTTTAACCATAAGTCAATTTCTTTATTATGACCACTCTATGGAAAGGGAAACCATCATTCGAAAGTAATGGAATAGGTTATATACTCTAATTCTACACCTATAAAAAATTATAGCCCATGAAAACTATGCCTTGAGAAATGTTATTGGCAGCGGCCGATAGGTTCTTAGTGATCCCATGAAAACTATGTCCAGAATAGGTTATTGATAGAGATCAATAGGTTCATGGTCAGCCCTTGAAAACTATGACCTGAGAGATGTTATTGGAGAATCCAGTAGGATCATAGTTAGCCCATGAAAACTATGATTGGATGATGTTATTGGTAGACACCAATAGGTTCTTAGTAATCCTATGAAAACTATGAAACCGGACAGATAGTCTGTAAGCTTGGAACAGGTTATTAGTTAGCCCATGAAAACTAATAGGTTAATAGTGACCCTAGAAATTATAACTTGAGACAGATAGTCAGATGAATGAGGATGGAAAATCACGGATATATTGTATAATTGCATATCATCAAATTATGTTATGTTTTAACCATTGTGGATGCAGGTGCACAGTATATGGTTAATTAGTTTTTGGTTAAGGTACTAGCGAGTAGAAAACCCGTTTTGCTCAGTGGTGCGGTCTAGCTAGATATCTATTTGGTTCGAGATGGTATATTATTATTCACACCAGATTTTATGCCTTACTTGAAGTTTATGTTTTCCCCTTCGACTCTCGGGTACTCAAAATTAATTTGAGCAGGCTGAGGGTAAGGGTTTTTCAGGTTATTAGTTGACGAATAAGCTTTCGGAGACGTGCAGGAGGCAAGCTAGCTATTTAGGAGATTCTATCTATTGTTCTCTGTGTTATTTGGATGTAAGGGCAATTTTTTTTTAATTGCCTATATTTAGACTCTGATCAACCAAAGGGGCATCTTCATATATCGCTCTTGGCGTATTTTGTAATAAATTATAATTTCTCTGAACATGACTTACGTATGGGATTATGTAATAAATCTAAAATGTTATTTGTCATGAAATGAGAATTTTTTTAAATTGAGTTTAGATTTTTCATATTCATGTGTTTCTGGTATATCAATGTATCTAACATTACTACATTTGGTCATCGAGAATTAATAACTATGGATGACTGTAGCATCCGTAGCAGTTAGTTTTGGGCCTCCAAATAGGGGATGTAACAAGTTTGTATCAGAGCATAGGTTTATGTAAATTTAAAAGAAATTTGAACCTAAAAGATTTTCAAAACATAACCCAATGAATCAAAGAATGAGACCGGGGTTTGGGTTAGTGCTATAGTAACGTAGCATTTGTTATATATATATAAGTGTATGTATTCCCCTTTTCTCTTAAACCATTCTTCTATATCTTACTAAGGCTCGTATGCAGATATACGAGAAAGGAAGATATGGAGGCAGGAAATGGAAGAGGAAGTCTAGGTGGAGAAAGCACCATAACTAATGGAAATGCTCGACCCAATACCAGGAGGAATCCGGGTCGACGGGCAAATGATGTTCCAAACGCAAATGCCAACATAGGTGTTGGAAGCCCGCCAATGGATATGGAGATGATGTATCAGTTCTTCGTCAATCTGATGCAAGATGGAGCACCTATAGGAGTAGCTGGGGGAAATGCTGTGAATGTTGGGGAAGCAAATCCTATATCCCCAGTTGGCAATAACTATGCCAAGCTGAGCAGGGATTACACCAGTCTTGGTGGAAAGCCGTTTTTGGGAACAGAGGATGTTGTCGAAGTAGAAAACTAGTTATTGCACTATGAAAGAATTTTCGCTGACTTAGGATTAGATGATGAATAAAAGAGAAGATTTGCTTCCAGACAGTGGCAGGGAGTAGCATTATACTAGTGGAATGAGGTTACTGTTGGAGTACCAGAAGAAGAATTAACTTAGCTCGAGTTTCGAAGGAGATTCGAAGAGAGGTTTCTATCCGAAGTGGCAAAGTCGACATTGATGAGGAAGTTTATGCACATAGAGCAAGGGAGATGTCGGTAATCGAATATGCCATGAATTTGTTAAGTTGTCCGAATACGGATATGCCATGATTGACACCGTCATCAAGAGAAATGAAAAGTTTATTCGAGGACTGAAGCCAGAGATTGCCAAGGCAACCATGCCATACCTCCGTGACCTAAGCAATGTCGTAATGGATATGGCTATCAGGAATAAAGAGACGCTCTTTACGTTTACTAAGGGGAAGTCGGTTGAGGTTCAAGATCCCCAGGGAATGAAGAGAAAGTTCTTTAAATGGAAAGGAGCTCCGAAAGGAGGAGCAGCCAAGAAAGGGAAGGTCGATGTAATTTGCTACAAGTGCAACAAGAAAGGACATTTTGCTCATGAATGTTGAACTGGAAAAGGGAAGAAGGTTGCAGATAAGAAAGGAGTGAAATGCTTCAACCATGACCAGATCGGGCATTATAAGAATCGGTGTCCAGAACCGGTTAGAGCAGACAAGGGAAAAGTTTTTGCCTTGGAACCATCTTCTTCCAGACCAACAACAGCTGAGAAGGGGATATCCGTGATGGAAGGTATGCTTTTGATTCATAGTATACCAGTTAGGGTACTATTTGATAACGGTGCATCGCATTCATTTATATCTCGGTGTTTGGTAGATAAATTATGTTTAGAACCATCATACCTACTTACTTCCTTAAGGGTTGCGAATCTAATAGGAGGGTATGCAACTCTGGGAATAAGATGTTATCAGTTAGAACTTGACTTGTTAGGTCATAAGTTTGCATGCATTTCATATGTTTTCAATTTCTGGGGTTTCGGTATCATATTGGGTATGGATTGGTTAGATAGATACGATGCAAGAATATTTTGCCGAGATGGGGAAATATCATTGAGACATCCCAACAGCCATGACCAAATTATATACTCGGTGGAGAAGTCAAACTCAAGTGCTTGTGCTTTGCTGAATGCAATGGAAGAGAAAGAAGAATTAGATTTGGTGCTGGTAGCAAAAGAGTTTGTAGATGTTTTTGAGCCAATGTCCGGGCTACCGCCAAAGCAAGCATCGAGTTTCGGATAGATCTTGTGCCAGGGGCAGAACCTGTAAGTAGTTCGCCTAGCCAGATGACACCTACTAAGATGAAAGAGCTGAAGGTGCAACTAGTGGACTTGGAAGGGAAGAGCTTTATTAGACCAAGCAGTTCTCTTTGGGGAGTAGTTGCGGTATTCGTGAAGAAGCCCCATGGATCTCTAAGGTTGTGTATTGACTACCGCAAGTTTAATGAAAGGAAAATCAAGAATAAGTATCCTTTGTTGAAAATCGATGATTTGTTCGATCAGTTGAATGGAGCTAGAGTGTTCTCCTAGTTGGATTTGGCAACGAGGTTCCATCAGCTAAGAGTGGCGAAGGATAGTATTCTATTAATGGCGTTCAGGACCAGATACGAGTCATATGAGTGGTTGGTGATGCCCTTCGGGTTAATGAATTCACCAGCTTTCTTCGTGGATATGATGAACCGTGTTTTCCGAGAGCACTTGGATAGGTTCGTATTGGTATTAATTGATGACATCTTAATATACTCTAAGGATGAAACAGAGCATGAAGTTCATCTTAGAGTGGTGCTTGAGATGCTGAGGCAGCATCAACTGAATGCGAAGTTTTCAAAATGTCATTTCTGGAATAAAGAAGTTAAGTTTCTTGGTCATGTGGTTTCGAAGAAGGGTTTGTCACTTGATCTGGATAAGATCGAAGTTGTTAACAACTGGAAGGGACCAGAGATGGTGAGTGAGATCAGAAGTTTCCTTGGGCTTGATGGTTACTACCAGAGGTTTATTAAGGATTTCTCGTGGATAACAGCGCCTTTGACTAAGCTGACCAGGAAGGATGTGAAGTTTACTTGGTATGGAAAATATAAGGAAGCATTCCTTAAGTTAAAGCATTTATTGACCAATACACCTGTGTTAGTAGTTCTAGATGGGAATCAAGGATTAGTAGTGTATACCGATGCATATAGAACTGGATTAGGAGATGTGTTGATGCAAAAGGGTAACATCATTGCCTACGCTTCTCGATAGCTTAGACCCCATCAAGTGAGATACCCTACTCATGATGTAGAGTTGGCTGCGGTAATCTTCGCATTGAAAATATCGGTGTTGAAAATATGGAGACACTATCTCTTGGGATAGAGATTCGAGTTATATACTGATCATAAGTTCTTAAGATACCTATTTTCTCAGAAGGAGTTAAATATGAGACAATAGAGGTGGTTGGAGTTTTTAGCAGCTTATGACTTTGGTATAGAATACATGTCGGAAAGGGTAACAAGGTTACGGATGCACTTAGCAGGAAACATCATAATGTAGTGTTAGCCATGTTGGCCGAATGGAAGGATCTTGAGGCGTTGATTATGTGTAGTGTGCAGTTAAGATCTACTGCTAGTTCTAGTCAGAGTACTGCCATGTTGTTCTGCTTGGAAGTTCGACCATGATTGATCGAAAGGATTGCATCTAAGTAGAAAGATGACCCAGTGTTAGCTGAGAAGATTAGAAGGCTAGAGGCCAGAATCGAGGTTGATGATCTGAAGGATTTTAGTCTTGACAGAGAGGGTGGTTGAGAAAGAAAAGACAATTGTGTGTCCCGAATGTAGGAAACCTAAGGAAGGAGGTCCTTAGAGAATGTCATCGATCAAAATTTACGATTCATCCCGGGGAGGCCAAGATGTATCGGGATATGAAGAGGAGTTTCTACTGGGAAGGTATGAAGAGGGATGTTGGCTTGTAGATAAAGCAGTGTGTGAACTGTCAACAAGTGAAAGCCGAACATTAGAAGCCGAGTGGGTTGCTTCAACCTTTGGAGATACCAGATTGGAAATGGGATTTGATAGACATGAATTTTATAGACGGTTGTCAAAGTCGAACCGGGGAAATGAAAGTATATGGGTCGTAGTGGACAGGTTGACCAAGAGTGCCCATTTCATTATAGTCAAATCAACCAGGACGGCACCTGTCCTGGCTAAAATGTTTATGAAGAACATAGTTAGACTACATGCAATTCCTAGTTGAATAGTCAGTGACAGATATGCCTTGTTCACAAGTGAATTTTGAAGAATCTACCAGGAATGTTGGGAACCGAGCTTAAGATGAGTACCGCTTATCACCCATAGATGGATGGACAGACAGAGAGAGTCAACTAGGTGCTCGAGGATCTATTAAGAGCTTGCGTATTAGATTTTGGTGGGTCGTGGGAAGACCATTTGCACTTGGTTGATTTTTCCTATAATAATAGCTACCAGGCTAGCATAGGGTTGACACCTTTCGAAGCTTTATATAGAAGGCCGTTCAAATCACCAGCGTGTTGGTTAGAGACCGGAGACAGATTGGTCCTCAATCCAGATATGGTGAGAGAAGCAACAGAGAAGATGGAGTTGATCTGAGGTAGGATGAAGGAATCTCGGCCTAGACAAAAGAGTTTTGCAGATAAGAGGCGTAAGGATCTAGAGTTCTCAATTGGAGATAGGATTTTCATAAAAGTATCACCGATGAAGGGTGTGGTACGATTTGGAATGTCAAGGAAATTGGCACCAAGATATGTTGGACCGTTCCCAGTCATAGAGAGGATCGAAAAGCTCGCATACATAGTAGAGTTACCGAGCAGTTTGGCAGATGTCCATAATGTGTTTCATGTGTCTCATCTTTGTAAGTATGTACATGATCCAGAGACTACCATCCCTCTGACTACATTGGAAGGCTTAATATTAGAATCGGATCTGACTTTTGTTAGGCAACCAGTTCAGGTTGTAGCGAGAGATGAGAAGCGGTTAAGAAACAAGACAGTCAAGTTGGTAAAAGTTCAGTGGAGCGACAACGAGAAGGACTGTACTTGGGAAGCAGAAGACAGGATTAGGGATACTTATCCTAGGCTGTTATAAGAGTATGTTCTATATTTGTTTTATATAGACTTTTCACTGGTGGGATATACTAGGTTTGTTGGCATGATTGATATGCTTGTTTTTAGTCCTTTTGAACTTCGAGGACGAAATTCTTTAAGAATGGGAGCCTGTAACACCCCTAATTTTTCTTCAACATTATTCAGGAGATTTAATTAGATTAATTAAATAGAATATTGCGTGGCATGAAAAGGAGATGAGATTTGATAATTAATTGGGTTAGGCCTTAACTAATCAATATATAAGAATGTTTTAACTTAAACATAAGTAGGAGGATTTAGGAGAGGGGCAAAATAGGAATAAACTTCATTTCCTAAACATAAACCCTTTCGCCCTTATATCCACATTCATTTTTACATCCATACAAAACACAAACAAATTAGAGTCCATTGCTAAAGCTTTTAAAAGAAGAAAAGTTAGAGAATCAAGTTAAAGCTAAGGGGAATCAAATCAACAACTCAAATGTCAACTCTTTTTCTCAAAACAAAGTGAATAATAGTATCCATCTCATTCTTATGTGTTAAATATCAGATTTTTGATGTATTCCAAATTGTTTGATGATGATATGGTTGATTTTACCATTGTTTGCATAAATGGTGATTTATTGGATTTTTGTGAAATTATTATGATAAGTTTCAAGGGAAAAACATTAGGGAATGACCTTCAAACGACTTGATTTTTGGAAACGTTGTGTAGTACATAATTTTGGAGCTGGGTTTTTAATTTCATAATTTTCAAAATTAATATGTATATTTTATGAACTTAATAAGGTGAAAAGGGCATTTATTTCAGGTTTTAATTATTAAAAACAATAAAATAATGAATTTTGCCTTGAATTTTTGTATAGTAAAGAAAATGTTGTTTTGGATTTTTGCTGAATTTTTGGATTTTTTTCCCACGTGTTTTCGATTTATTATGAATTTTCTAAGCTGGAAAGGCTTAATAATTATATTAAAATATTAATATAATTTAATAGTTTGAAAATAATTTGGGAATCATGAAATCTGATTATAGCAGTTTTTTGCAAACCAATAGGAATTTGACAAACAATCAGGGTTGGTGAAAATAATATACTTTATTTAGCAAAATAGTAGTTTTTACGTTAATTACAAGGCTGCCACTGAACCCCTTTCTCCACTACTGGGTGGAACCCCTTGTAATGACCTGCCATTTCGAACCATTCAAATCGACAATCATCCACACATGTCAGACTTGAATTGTTCAAAACAACGAATTGTTAATTTATAATTGGCAACACTTAGCATATACAGTAAATAAATCAATCATAGAATCACAGACACAGAGTAATACAACAATAAGCAGCGGAATAGACAAATAGTAGTTCATGAAGCTACTACAGAACATCAGAGTCTAAACAAAATACAACAGAAATCCCAAATACAAGAATTCTCTAATACAAAGCAGATGACAAGTATGAACATAAACAACTGGGAATAACTAAAATAACTGGAAAGCTGAATAGATAGAAGATAGATCTCTAAGCAAAGCTCCAAGCTCCGAAGGTGAGTCTTACATGTTGTGACACTCAGGCTGACCCGAACATAAAGCAAAACACAAAACACTCGAGTCAGGATTAACATTCTTATGCATGTAAATCAACTCAAGTGAAATGTCAGGTGAAATGCTATATAACTTAAAGGATGTTGGGATTCCATCCTTTAAGGATCCGTTAAACTATCTACATACATAGTACAATACGCTACATAGATAATGTCTACAGTAAAGTAAATATTAAAATAGCGTTAAGGTGTTACCCATATCCCCCTTAACATATTTTATATAAATTTCGTAGTCTATACAGTACCGTAATTCCTCCGTAAACTGGAGGGCTATCAAAGGGCACTCCATAGTGCACGACACAAACAAACTCTTAGTGGGCACGATAAGGTATATGACAAGGCACGCGAGGCAATGCCAGGGTAGGATTCTACCGTTTGCACTCCCGGACTGGTGGTAACAGATAGCAGCTACTACCGCCCACCTCGGAACACACTCCCATAATCAAATTGAGGGGTGGCCACCAAATCAATCACAAAGTAATAAAAATGGTATCAAAGAAATGTGCCCGATCGGAGGAGCGACCTCACTTGGCCCGGTATAGCTCATGTTTTAGTCATATCAAGCTGACCCGAGGGGTTCAGGGCTGCGTTCGTACCTCATACAGACGTTCGCCAAACCATCCTACTTTGTTCTGGATTCTCCACCACGTGCACAGTTGTTAAAGCGGTTTTTGGTATTTGCAGAGAGTATGCCAATATCCGATCCCGGTCTCTTTAAACCAAACGCTTATTTCACACCGTGGTCATTTTCATTTCAAATAGTTCATACTTCATATCAATATATCATATTCGTTTCAAAATCACTTTCGAAATCATATTCACTTTTGAAATCATATCACTTTCGAAATCATTATTCACTTTAAATCATAACAGCTCCAACTTAAACAGTTTGAATATTGAAAGTAGTTTATATATCGGAATAGTTATACATTAAAAATAGTTTATATTTAAAAATAGGTTATAGATAAAATAGTTCATATATTAAAAATAGTTTATATATTTAAAAGAGTTTATATCAAAAATAGTTTCAAATTAGAATTGTTTCTTCCAATTTCACAAATCAATTCAAATCAACTTTAGTTCCAAAATTCAATTTAAATCAATCTCAGTTCAACAATTTCAATTAAAAGGTTAAAGGTTCAATTCAAATTCTCATTAAAACCATTTTTAATTTATATCGATTTCAAATCCAGGTTTAAACTACAAAT
Source organism: Allium fistulosum (assembly GCA_030737815.1). Classification (NCBI taxonomy): domain Eukaryota; kingdom Viridiplantae; phylum Streptophyta; class Magnoliopsida; order Asparagales; family Amaryllidaceae; genus Allium; species Allium fistulosum. The sequence continues at coordinate 1,011,277,153 of CM060908.1, forward strand.
TTAAACCACTTCAAATTCAATAGGTTTCAGCGTTTAAATATTCAAACAATTTTACAATAACTCAATTTGATAAATTTCATTTATATTTCAAAATTCAACTTTAATTTTATTTAAATTTGAAATATTTGCTTAATCATTTTTATTAACATTTAAATAAAATCTCAAATTACAAATTTAAATCAGTATTAAATATTCAATTTCAATTTTATTTAAATTTGAATATTCATTTAATCACCTTTAATCAAAAATTCAATTATCAAATTATAAAAATCATATCTTTAAAATCTCAAAAATAATATTTTTCAAACCAACTTTTATTTAAATACAATTCTTAAATAAATAAAATTTCAAATCAATTTCAATTCATCTTTCCAACCTTAATTTATTTAAAGTTATTACAAAAATCTATTTCTATAATACTAACATAAATTAAAATAAATAGTTTAAAACATATTATATATATATAAGTTAAATTAACTTTTTATTAAATTTTATTAAATTAAATCTTATTATTATATTCATTTTATACTAAATCTTATTTTATATATTTAAAAATAATAAAATTATAAGTAAAATCTTAAAATTTATATTTTTCAAAACTTAACTTATAAACTTAAAATTTCCAAACGTATAATTTTAAAAATCTAAAATTTTCACATATATTAAAATAAAATCTATATATTATAATTTAATACCTAAAATTTTATTAAAACACATATTTCTTTCTTTTCAAAATTTTTTAAATCATTCAAAAATAGACAAACAGTGTCCGTATATAGTTTTCTATCCTCTGGTCAAGTGGTACGGATATTTATCAATTCAATCCGCAATAATTAAATTTTTCAGGTATATATCATTTCAACCCATAATCCCAAAATTTCAAATTCAATAAAAATCGCTTGAGTATATCATTTCAACCCATAACGATTTTCCCTAATCTATAATATCGTTCGGGTATGTATCAGTTCAACCTATAGTGATTTTCCTAACTAACAGGGAACTTGCAGAGTGAGAATAATAATATAAAATGATGTAGCATATCAAATGGCAAATATGATCATAATTAACAATTTAAATATATATATATACACACACGCTAACAGGTTATTAGTGTCAATAAGTCAATTAACATGGGTAAACAATTTCAAATATTAACATATCATATTTAACAACTAAATTTCCAACCAATTCAAATTTAACAACATATTTAAATCGTCGTTTCATGTGAAATCAATTTACTAAACATAAGAATGCTAATCGTGAGTGATCGCTCACCTTTCGAGGCTAGAGAAAATAGACAACACAACAAGCTACGATTTGAATCACAAACTCGACAATCGATCAATCCTAACGACAATTTCCAAAGCAAAGCAAGGCTAGCACGATCTTGAACTCGATGAAAAAAACAAATATATATAAATATGTGTATAATATATATATCCTTTTCTCTTTTTATTATATAAGAGGAGGAACGGTTTCGGTCTGCTGTGCATGGGTTAGGTGGTAGCTGCTGTGGGTAGGTGGGCCGAGGTGTAGCTTTGCGTGGAGGAGAAGCTTGGCACTAGCTGGAGTCGGGTTCGGGTGGAGATGGAGGTTGCGGAATGTGGTGTTGGGTGTAAGTGGTTGGAGCATCTGGAAAGGGTAAGGTTGCATGATGGTTTGCTGGGAAGGGAAGGAGGCTGCTCGATAGTGCACTGGAGGGGCTTGGATCTGCTCGGCTGTGGCGAGGCTTGGTTGAAGATAGGCTGACTGCTAGGGGTTTTGGTGGCTGTGACTGGATGTGGAATAGGCGAGGCTGAGGTGTGAGGCTGTTCTTCGGTGATGGGTTGTGATGGAAACAGTGGCTGGCGTATTGGGTGGTTGTGGAGCGGCTGTTGATGTGGGTAAGGCTGCGGATCTGATGGGTAGCGGGAAAGGGAAGGTGAAGGGTGGGTGCGAGGTTGTGGGCGCGGCTACACGTACGGTGGAAGGTGGCAGTTTGGTGTGGGGTTCGGTGAAAAGTCAGGTGGCGAGTTCGGCAAGAAGTAAGCGAGGAGGCTGTTGCAGAGTGGGAGAGATGCAGTCGGCACACGGTGGAGGGGAAAAATGATGGATCAACAATAGAAGAAAGGAGAAGAAAGCAGGTCGAGGCAAAAGAAGAAGAACTAGCTCGAAACTCAATATATATGAAAGCTTGTAATATTATTATATTTTTCAATTGAAGAAGATAGAACAGAGAAAGGAAGCCTCAAAGAAATGAATGAATCAACATATAATCAACCAAACAAAAAACAAAAGTCACGCCTTAAATTCTGAAAATAATAAAGGCTAGTGGCCATTAACTTTACCAGAGACAAACGAAAGGACACAGAAAGCCCAGAAGGCCCAAAATGGATACCGATACGGCTAATCGTTTCGCAGATTTCGCCGCGTACTGGACGTCGAAATACACAAATGAATATACTATGGAGATCAACGTGACGAGATGAACAAAATGATACACAGATATGAGTGATATGACCCACCTATCAAAACTCGATATTCACGGTCAAAATTGCTGCTAAATCACCGAAAATAAGATAAACGGAGCTAGAGCAGTCCAAATTTGGCGAAACGAAATATGAAGTTTCACTAGGAAATTGTTCAACATTTTCATTATGTAAAAATATCCAGATTTCAAAAATATTTCATTTCCATCAAATTAATTGATTTTAAATTTTAAATTGAAATTTCACAGACAAACAAACTTACATATTTTCTGATGAAAATCTGACACTTGCTACGTTTCAATAGACGCGTAACTAATATAAATTTTTCATTTCAAAAATTTTATTGTTTATTTTCATGAAAAATTAAATTAATTACATTATTTAAATCGTTAAATTTTTTGGGTCGTTACACTTTTCTCCACTGTCGGTGGAAACCCCTTTCTCAGCTGTCAGTGGATCCCCTTTCTTTAATGTCGATGGAACCCCCTTTCTCCGCTGTCGGTGGATCCCCTTTCTCCAATGTCGGTGGAACCCCCGTTCTCCACTGTTGGGTGGAACCCCCATTCTCCACTATTGGTGGATCCCCCTTTCTCCAACGTTGGTGGAACCCCTTTCTCCATTGTTGGATGGAACCCCTTTCGGCACTGTTACTTTAGTACCCTTTCACCAGCTATGTTTTCAAAACTTAAAACATGTATAACTTGTTAAGTGTAAGTCCATTTCTCTATTATGACCACTCTACGGAAAGGGAAACCATCATTCAAAAGCAAGGAAATAGGTTAGATACCCTAATTCTACACATATATAAAGTTATAGCCCATTAAAACTATGCCTTGAGAAATATTATTGGCTGGGGCCAATAGGTTCTTAGTGATTCCATGAAAACTATGTATGGAATAGGTTATTAATAGACATCAATAAGTTCATAGTCAGCCCATGAAAACTATGACTTGAGAGATGTTATTGGAGAATCCAGTAGGTTCATAGTCATCCCATGAAAACTATGATTGGATAATGTTATTGGTAGACACCAATAGGTTCTTAGTAATCCCATAAAAACTATGAAACCGGATAGATAGTCTATAAGCTTGGAACATGTTATTAGTTAGCCCATGAAAACTAATAGGTTAATAGTGACCCTAGAAACTATAACTTGGGACAGATAGTTAGATGAATGGGATGGGAAATCCAGGATATATTGTACAATTACATATCATCATATTGTTTTATGCTTTAACCATTGTGGATGCAAGTGCACAGTATATGGTTAATTAGTTTTTGGTTAAGGTACTAGAGAGGGGAAAACCCGTTCCGCTCAGCGGCGTGGTCTCGCTATATATCTATTTGGTTCGAGATGGTATATTATTATTCACACCATACTTTTTGTCCGACTCGAAGTTTATGTTTTTCCCCTTATACTCTCGGGTGCTCAAAATTAATTTGAGAAGGCTGAGGGTAAGGGTTTTTAAGGTTATTAGTTGACGAATAAGCTTCCAGAGATGTGCAGTAGGCAAGCTAGCTATTTAGGTGATTTTGTCTATTGTCCGCTGTGTTATTTTGATGTAATGGCAAATTTGTTTAATTGCTTATATTTGGACTCTGATCAACCAAGAGGGCATCTTCATATGTCGCTCTTGGCGTATTTTGTAATAAATTGTAATTTCTTTGAACATGGCTTACTTATTGAATTATGTAATGAATTTAAATTTCCATTTGTAATGAAATGAGAAAAAAATTTAAACTGAGTTTAATTTTTTTTATATTCATGTGTTTCTGGTATATCAATGTATCGGACATTACCGCATTTGGTCACGAGAATTAATAACTATGGATGACTACAACATCCGTAGTAGTTAGTTTTGGGCCTCCAAATGGGGGATGTTATATGCAGGTTGTACGGACAAAAACTCATAAGTTCCTTTGATTTTGTGTTTTACTCATAGCGTAAATCGAGGGGTGTGATACCTACAGTTACTATGGATTCATTGGGATAGCGACGTAACTATTACGTAACTACGATCTATGAGGGGTTTTTGTGGAATAAATCGAGGGGCAGAAATTGCCTACAGTTACTATGGATTTGCTGGGATAGTGACGTAACCATTGTGTAACTGCGGTCTACAGCGTTTCATGGTGTAAATCGAGGGGCAGAGATTGCCTACAGTTACTATAGATTCACTAGGATAGCGACGTAACCATTGTGTAACTACAATCCATGATTGGTTATTGAGTGGTACTTTTCATATTTGATTTGAAAGGTTTCAAGTATTTTCAATGGATGTTGAAATAGGTCTACTAAGTACTTAGAGATTTTTAGTCCTATGCCTGATCAACGTGTGGCTAAATTATGTAAGAACGAGAATAAACTTGTTAAGACATCGATTTATAAAAGTATTTTGATATTAAACCCATTAGTCTTTTCTAAATTTTTTAGAAATGTATAAAAGTTGTTTATTTATAATTAGTACTGTTTAAAAGTTATTTATCAATATTTTAATGTTATGAAGTTATTTATTTGAAGAAATTTTTTTATATTATTTGATGTTAATAACTATTATTTATCAATAATGTTTGGAGATAATTATTATTAATCACTAAAAATGTTTGGAAATGAATTATTATTTAGTATAATATTGTTTAAATATTAATGATTATTGTTTTTTAAATAATGTTTGAAAATGTATTTTATATAAAATTAGCCAAATTTTAAGTAATGGATTTAAGAATTTAAATAGCTTCTTTCTAAATATAAGAAATGATGCTAATAATTATTTTCAAATATTTTACACATATTTATAACCATGTCTATTGTAAACTTTTAAAAGTTATTTATAAATGAATTTAACTTACGTAAAGTATGGAATTTTACAAATGAATTTTGTGAAGTATTGATATACTGAAGATTATTGATTTTGCCAATGGATTTTCAAATGAATTTTTCAAATGAGATTTATATAAGTTTCTTTAAAAATAAAATTTAGAGATATTATATAAATAGAATATATATAAATTTTTATGTTTTAAAATTTTATTGGATAAATGATTTGGAAAGTATTATCTATAGTATAATATGTTTGAAAAATAAATTTGAATATTTATTTTGAAAGAAAGGTTTGAAATATTTACTTTGTTTTCGAAGTAGTAATATGAAATTTAAAGGTTTATTTACTACTTGAATTTGTATCAACTGAAAGTAAACGTTTTCCTTAATTTGAATAATTATTTTAAGAATAATTATTTTAAAAATAAGTATTTTATAAATTGATTATGAAAGATTTAAAATTTAATACCCTTAATTTGAAATAGAAATTTAGTGTAAGATGAGTATATTATTAGTTTTAGTTTAATGATCTTTGAGATTAGACTTATTTAAAATGATGAATTTAATAAATTAACGGATTTTAAAGTAATGTTATTTTAAAGCTTGTTTAAAAATGCTTTTGATATCAATTTCTAATATTATTTTAAATTGTTTGGGGAAAATCTTTGCATAATACTATGAGAATATTTTGTATATATCTAATATTAAACTAAGTGAGCAAGTTTAAGTGTTTTATAAGCCAAATTTATAAGATATATCAAAATACGACATTCTTTACTTCGTTCCTCTTCAAAGGCGAATACCAAAAACTTAAATTTTTGTTTTTATAATCGAAATATGTTATAAACTTAAGTAAATGTTTTATGGAATATTTCATAAATAAATTTAGTGTTAAATGAGAACACTATATGCGAAAATAAAGATGAGTTAAAATGTAGGGAAACTTAATTAATGTTTTAAGAAATGTTTCATTAATGATTTTAACATTGAATGGAAAAAACTTTGTGTAGGTAAATAAATATCAATTCATAAAGGATGGTTTCTTTGTTGCATATAGTTATTATAATGATTTGGTTACATGTAGTTTTACATCACACTAGAATTTCATATAGAACTGCATCAATATGGTTAGTTGCATCACACTGCCTTGTGCATGTAGTTGTTTTGTCGTTATGTCATTTCTGAATACCAGTATAATGTTGCATAATTCTGTTTTATAATCCTTACCTAATTTGGTAGTTTGAACTTTAAACTTCGTTAAGAAACGATTTGAATTAAGAATACATGTTGTATGGCTCTATTGAACTCATGCATTGCTCTTTATATCTTTCTATAAGAAACTAATATTCGAAGTTGAGTTGAGATAGGTACATATGAAGCCTATTTGTACATGTATGTGATTTTGATTTGCTTTTGCTTGTTTAATATGAGCAAACTTGCTTATAATGCTAATAAAATGTACGTTTTCGGATTACGGTTTTATTTATTGGTAGTTTATTATTTTCTCCATGTTTTGGCATGCCTCATTATTGAAATGAGATGTATACCATGTAATTATTGATATTGTGAATTTTTTTGGACCTGGCCGCGCAAAGGAGGTGCTCCCGAAATTTTTCGAAATTTTAGGAGTTAGAAAGTTTTTGTTAAATAATAAAACTAGGAAATTTTGAATGTTATATAAGTTGATTATTTTGAGTAAAAATATATTAGAACGATAGTTTCCTTACTTTGTTCCTTTTCGAGGAGGAAAAGTTTTCACTAGGAGAGATTCTAACGACCCATATTTTTCTAACCATTTAAAAATATTAAATTTAATATAATTGTTGAATAAAAATGGTTAGAAATAAAAATTTATGATTTTTATAAATGAAAAATATATTAAAATGTGAGTTATGAACTTAAATTGAATTCTTAAATGACAACAAATTGCAATAAGATAGAAGTTGTAACTTATATTAAAAAAATTGAATTAATGATATTGGTTTGTATGAAATTAATACTAGAAATTTATATAAAAATTGTTGATTTTAATAAAATAATTGAATGAATGTTTTTAATGAAAGTAAAACGTAAGTTTGTTGATTGAAATGTATTTTGGAGAAGTTGGTTTCAAAAAAGGATGAACATTTAATTAGTAAGTTTAATGGAAGAAATATATGGTTTGCGTTAAATTAGAATGAGCATCTTACAAAAATTAAAAGAATGTTTTGAATGAATTAAAAAGGGTGTTTCATTTTGAATATAAGTATAATTTTATAGAAAAGGTAAATTGAATTTTAAACAAAAAAAATTCAACCATTAAATAATCATCGTAGGCGAAAGGAAGTGATTTGAACCTTAAACTTGAAATTTCAATAAATTTAAGTAGTAGGATAAATGTGTTTTAATATGGTTAATATGAGAAGAAAGGAATCATTTTGTTTATTTCGGAAAACTCTATTTAGTTTCAAATTCAATTAGAAATCAGTTAATATTTTAATGAAAGATATTATTCCTCGAAATGTAAATATTTTTGCACAAAAATGATCTAGAAAATATTCTGTTTAAGACGGGTTCGTTTCGTCAAAATTTGATCTTTCTAGTTCCGTTTTCAGCGATTCGAAGATTTTTGTACATTTTGAATCGGTGTAATTGACGATAACAATGGATTTTGACGCAAAGCCCGTTGGTTGCTTTCGACTAAGTACCGGATGATCGAGAGGATGATTTGCCATGTAATTTTCTCATCACTTTGCCTAAAGTGAAGACGACGTTTTCTAAAGTTTTTTCCATCTTAGTCATTTGTGTTGAAAAAGATCGTTCCAAGCCAGTCATTTTATTGTTTAAAGCCCACTGGTTGACCGTGATTAACTTTTGATTTTTAAGTGTTAAATCACATATCCATTCGTTTTGCATTGGTTCAATGCAAGCTTCTTGAATCTTCGAATCGGAATAGTATTCGGTAGTATGATAAGAGGAGGCGGGTTGTTGTGAAGGACACGGTGAAAGAATTTATTAAGAAGCAGGAGGATGTTGAGGACCCGAATACATTTGTTGTTGCTGTTGCATGGTCCATTGTGCCAGCGAGATGATTAGAGGTTGTTGTTAGGGAAGGTGCATTAGAGATAAAAATCTTATATCGCTCTCCTTGACAGGGATTTCTTCAAAATGAGAAATATAAGAGGGTATCCTGAGACCATGTAAGAGACGCATAATGTATGGTGCATATGTAATTGAGCGTCGGTGATGAGACCAAAGCTTTTTATTTCATCATGAATAAACTTAGCCTAATTTACTTTTTTCCTACCAAATATAGCATAGAGGGCTTTGTGGTCGTTTTCATATATTTGTTCATAACTTCCTAAGCGGGGAATTATCGTATTGATTATCATATGATTTAATAACCGAGCCTTTGGACGTAAGTAAAAGATTTCCACTGTGGCATTCTATCTTCCTAAATTTGATGTGTTATTTCATTACGTGGCAAATTTCTTCTAAGTCGAGTCCGAAAGAGGAACAATCTAATACGACCAATTGTGTTTATGCTTATTTTCAAAACGTGACCGTAAACACTTGTCCATAACCAACCGTCGTCATTTCCAGGCGTCCAGATATCATTACTACATAAATTGGTGTAAAAAGGAAAAATTGCTAATTGATCGATTTGTGCCTCATTTTCGTCCAAAATTGATTAAATCTTGACAGCCGGAGGCGGTAGTGGGTTCTTGAATTCCATATTCGCCAAACTTACACAATCTATAAAATAGGCCTGAATGAGGCTTTTTTGGTTTTAGCTCTTTATATCTCTATTTAGCAATTGTGCTATTTCGAAGCCACTCTTGAATGTGGGCATCAATGACTAGGGGGGTTTGAGAAGATGAAGATTGGCCTTTCTTCGATCTTTTGTTAACGAGAATCTTTGCGTTGGGAGCCATTTTTGAACAATTTGAGCTTTAGAAACTAGGGTTTTAGTGTAGATTGGAAAATAGGTTGGTAAATAGTTAAAAGGGGATAAAAATGAATATATAAGGTTGCAGCAAATTGAACCCAAGGCCGATGACAGACGTTTGTGGAGGTATCACAGATGTCGGTGGTTTCAGGAAATTTTTTCTCAAAACCAGTCACAAACGTTTGTGGGGTTTTCATAGACGTCTGTGGTTTCAGGAAAAAATTTCCTAAAACCAGTGATAGACGTCTGTGATTTTGTCCACAGACGTCTGTGCTTGTCTATGCAAAATATATTTGCTTCAAAATTAAAAATGTTTAACTTGTATTAAAAAATTTCATACAACAATATATAAATAAAATTACAGTATCGAGTAAATATTTTAGATGAAATGCTATCATAAGCTTAGTTTTTGTTAGAGGGGTCGGATTTTCTAATTTGTTGTGAATCCCATGAATTTGGCTCAACCTTTGTTTCTTCAACTAACGGCTTTAGTGGAGACCAAATTGGATGAGCTGGAGTATCAATACAGTCTTCGTTTGATGGTTCTGGCTTGCATAAATTTCTTGGAGTAATGCTATAAGCCTTGACAGGAGTTTCTTTTAAACAATGAGATTTTTTATGTATGCAATTTTTGGTTGTGAATGTCCACAAATTGCTAGAATGCATTTTTCGAGAAAGTTAAGATGAGATCCTTGACGTAGTTGTTCATAATACATTTCTAGTTGAACTTCAATCATTTCTTATTGATAGTGATATATTTCATCAACTTTGTTGTTGAGAGATGTTGATTTTAGATCAATTGACCGTTTGGCTTTCTTTTCCTCAGGGGAAAAGCCAATGTGATATGTAGGTGTGCAATAATGTTTAGAGAGGCTGATCGAATTGATGGAGGTGTGGATTTAGTTGGTGATACGTAGGTGTTATTCGATAAAGGTGAGCTAAAGTCGATAGTCGAATAAGTGGAGTTGTGATCGGAAGACATTTTGAGTAGAAATGGTTTGCAAACGAAGCCTGGTAAAATATGTATTTAGTTTGCAGAAAAATTGGTTTATATAAAAGTTATTTTACTATATATAGAAGTTTATATGTTAGGAAAAAAATTTAACCATAGAATTTTAAAAGAAGTTAGTTAGTTTTTACGAGGGTAAAATTATTTTGTGATATTTATATGAGTTAAATAAAAAAAATTATCTTAGTTTACCAATTCATTATGAGAACATATTCCTAGATCTCGTCTTAATTTTATAAAAGTTAGTTCACCTAGTGGTTTGGTAAAAATATTCGCAATTTGATTTTCGTTATTTACAAATTCAAGTGATATAATTCCCTTTTCAACATTATCTCTTAAGAAATGGCGACGAACATCAATGTGTTTTGTTCGAGAATGATTAATATGATTTTTTGATAAATTTATAGCACTAGTATTATTACAATATATAGGAGAATTTGTTATATTTTTACAAAATCTTGAAAAGTTTGTTGGATATATATAATTACTTGTGCATAGGATAAGGCTGTTGATATATACTCGGCTTCACATGTTGAGAGAGAGACACAATTTTGCTTTTTACTAAACAATGAAACCAGAGATTGACCAATGAAGTGACATGTGCCGCTCGTACTTTTTCTATTTGTCTTGCAACTACCAAAATCTGCATCACTATATAATACAAGTTCGAAAGAGCTGCCTTTAGGATAGAAAAGTCTGTATTCTTTTGTGTGGGTTAAGTATCGTAGAATTCTTTTAACTACTCGATGATGTCACTCCTTAGGTTGTGCTTGAAATCTTGCACATAATCATATGCTCATCATAATATATGGTCTACTAGCCGTTAAATATAACAGAGATCCTATCATACTTCAATATTTTTGATCGAATTCTTTTCCATTTTCATATTTATCTAAATGTAGAGTAGTTGTAACACCCCATATTTTTGGTAACATTATTTAGGATATTTAATTAGCTAAATTAAATAAAATAATTTGTTGATTAGGGAATTAAGATTTGGTTTAATTAAGGGGTAGTTGTGCCATTTAAACAATGAATTAAAATAAGAGTTAAAATGTGATAGAGGAGGGGTAAATCGGAAATGGGTCATTTCTATATCCCTAAACCTTGGCCGTGTATCTCCATACATGTTCATTTCATTTTGAAAATTTTATTTTGAGGTCGGCCACCATTAACAAGAGCAAGGGGAAAAGGATAAAGAAAAGTTAAGGAAGAAGCTTAATCAAATCAAATCAAATCCATTCACATATCAATCTCTTTAATCTCAAAAGCTAAAGTGAATAACGTTACATCTCATATTTCTTTTGTTTTTGGTGTTAAGATGAAATCCAAAATATTTTGCATTGATTTGCCATGTTTTTGAATGATGGAATGATTATATATACTTGTTGATGATTTATGGTTGTTCATATAGATTTTATGACATGTTTTGATATGAAAACCCTATTAAATGACATTCAAATGCCTTGCGAATTTTTATATAGACCAAAAATATTATTTTGGAGATGGGTTTCAATTTTCATAATTTTCTGAATTTATGTGGAATTTATATAAATTTTCTAGTGAAGAAAATGTTATTTGGGTTAAAAATTATTTACGGTCAAATAATTAATGGTTTGGGTCTAAAATTTATATATGTTAGAAAACATGTAAAAAGTGATTTTTTGGAATTTTTGTAGAATTTTCCTAAGTGTTTAATGGGTATATAAAATTATCTAAGGTATGGGACTTAAATGTTTTATATATATAAAAGGAGAAAGGGCTTTTCGTAAATAAATTCAAATTATTAATTCTGGAAAGGCGTCTGTACTTTTAGAAAAGAGAAACTTGCAACCAATCACAATCTGACAAACAAGGCAGGTTAGATACAAAGAAATAGTTTAAAAGGACTAATCTACATGTTTTTCACTATTTCTATGCTTTCGGCATTAGGTTCCACCTCCTTACCTTTGCCTCTGACACTGTCGAAACCAATGCACAAGGTATTAGGGAATTAGTACGTGGTGAATTGGATGTAGACGGAAGGTATAGAGTCGAAACTATGGATTCCGAAGGGGTTGAGGCATTACTTTGCTTTTAAAAGAAAATGCGCCTGCTTGCTTTCGACTAAGTAGCTTTCGACTTAGTTGGCTTTCGACCAGGTCAATTGGTTTTAAAAGAAGGTTCTGATTGGGTTGCGCTTTTGTTTTAAATGACTGCTTTCGACTAAGTCGAAACCTATTAACTGCCACTTTCTACCTTTCGACTCAAATAGGTTTCGAAAGGGTTGTTTTTCTTTTTAAACTTGACCGCTTCTCCAATGCTTTCGAAGGGATGGTTTCTACAGCATCACTTCTTTACTTAGGAATGATTATGAAAGGAAAGCTTTCGACTTTAATGAGTTTCTGATCCTTTTGCTCTACTTGAAGGCATAATCCAAATGGTTTCGCCCGAAACGATTTTCAAAGGTTTCCACATGTATTAAATTGAACCCAAAGGCTTTCGAAAGTTTTAGTGTTTTAATGCTTTCGAAAGGGTTTTAAATGAAGGTTTCGAAGGGGTGGTTCCCCAATGACTTCGAAAGGTTTTGAAGAAAGGTTTTCCAATGGTTTCGAAGGAGTCGAAAGGGAAGGATTTTCTGGTTATTTTGAAAGGATTAAAAGGAAAGGTTTTCCTAAGGTTTCAAAAGGCAATGTTTAAAGGTTTGAAAAGAAAGATGTCTAAGGTTTTAAAAAAGCTTTCGAAAGAAAAGATTTCCAAAGGTTTCGAAAGGGTTTTAAGAATGGTTTCGAAAGGAAGGTTTTGGCCTTTCGGCCTAGATTAAATAAAGGGTTTTACTTGATTTGGAAAGCGGTACTTTCAATGGTTCGAAAGGGGTACTTTCAATAGGTTTGAAAAAGGTACTTTCAAAGGTTTAAATGTTTTCATCAACTAAGATTTAAGTAAAGTATGTATATATATAACATGGCAACGTGATTTTGAGTAAAACATAGAATATATATATATTCCTTGTTTGAGTTTGATTTAAAGGTTTTAAATCATTTTGAAAAGGTTTTCAAGGAAAATTATGGGAAGGGATCCCTAAGTAAAATGACTCAGATATTAGATTACCAGATAGGACTGGTATAGGGTCGCACCCTATACATTAGCTATTAGCCCCAGCTAATTTTGTCCAAAATTCCAGTGTGTAGGGCTTGGTCATAGGTAAGACTAAAATTATGATTACACATAGAAAAGAATATATGTTTGTATACAGATAGGTTATTGGTGAGCCCGCAAAACCATTAGGATCAGGAGACCCTGGAATATGTTAAGTTAGGGATAGATTGTCTAGAAGAGAAGTATTTAACATATAGTTAAGGACAAACCGTCCAGAAGAAGAGTGTGTAACAGATGTTAGATAAATTTTGATATATTGTCTGGTAGGCCCGAGTCAGCCAAAGGTTAATAGTTAGCCAAACAAAACTATAATGTTCGAATTCATTTATAACCTGATATGTATGTTTACAAATTTTAACCAGTTTTGGTTGCAAGAAAAGATTGGCAAAATATATGTTTTGAAAAGGAAGTTAGTGAGGGGAAACCCGTTCCACTAAGTGGCGTGGTCTCACTTAACATAAAATAACCGAGATGTATAGTATTATTCACACCAGGCTTTATGTCTGACTCGAAGTTTTTGTTTTCCCTTTAAACTCTCGGGTGCTCAAAATTGATTTGAGTAGGCTGAGAGTTGTGGTTTTCAGGTTTTGGTAATTTTGGCGAATAAAGCTTCCAGAGACAAGCAGGTGGCTGACGGATAGCTAATTAGGAGTTATAGTTTATTTTGCTTGGATTCCGATGTGTATATTAAGTCGGTTATGACTATATTGACTCTGATCAACCAACGGGGCATCGTCATATGTCGCTCTTGGCATATTTTTGTAATGATTATAATTGATCTTTACTTGGGAAACATTATGGGATTATGTAACTTGGATATGAATTATTGTTTTGAAATGTAATTAGTAAAATGTTGTTTTTGAAATCTATGATTTGTTCATATTCAAGTGCTTTTGATATTATGGATATCATTAGCATTACCGTATTTTGTCACCAGAAGTTAATACTATAGATGACTGCAGCATCTGTAGCGCTTTCCTTTTAGTGTAACAACCCTAGATTTTGTATAATATTTAAATTGGACTTTCTTTTATTTTTAAATTATTTTTAATTTTCTTTATTTCAAACATTTCATTTTTAAATATAAATGATGATTATTAAGTGATTTATAGTTCAAATTAGTATAATTTGAATATTTTTCTGTAAAGTGAATTTCTGGTCAAACCATTCAAACTTTGACTTTTAAACTTCAAATTTAAATTATTTTAAAATCTTAAATTTTATCTTTTATTATGAAAATAGATGTAATAACTTGAACACTGCTTTTCGTTTCGTTGAAAATGGAGTTAAACAGTGAAAGTTATGTATATTTCAATATTGACTGCAATTTGTTTATTCTGCAATTTTGTTATTTTTAAATTGTATAAATTATATTTTTATTGTCATTTTTCATTTTAATATGGTTCAATATGTTATTTTATGAATATTTTGACTTTCAAATATTTTTAAAATGATAATAGGATTTTTCCAAAATTTACTATAATTATTCCTTATTTTTAAAAGGCTGTTTTCTATTCTTCTGCTAATTTCTTCATTTAAATTTTGTTTAAATTAAAATTTATATATTTATTTGTGAATTCATTTTTACTTTTATGTTGTTATCTTTGTTATAAATATTTTTACAAGTCCATATAAATTTTCCAAAGTTCAATCTGTTTATTTTCCATTTTTGTAGAATAGGTTTGCAATTTTGTGCTATTTTCTTATTTTAACCTTATATAATTAATAAATATTTATATATATTTTATATTTTGTTATATTTTCGAATTTGTGACTGAAATTATTATTATTCTCAGTAAGGTAAACTTATAGGAATAAATTTAGGAAATTTGGAAAGCTTTTAAAAGCTTTTGAAACGTAAGTCGTTTCTTTTACCGTTTCCTCATTTACTCTTTGACCGTTTTTATTTTATTTTATTTTTTTTCTTTATTTAGCCGTGACTTCCTCCTTCATTTTTCACGTGGATCTCAGATCCATTTCTCATCTAAAAAAAATATGGCCATGGCTTGAAGGAGTTGAGGTAAAAATTATCTTCTTCTTCCTTTGTTTTTCTACTTTTCTATTTTGAAATTTTGTACTTGTTCTCACCTTCATAGCTTGGCTCCTCCTCAACCAGATCTGACCTGACATCTACCACCCCTTTTCTCTGACCATCACCCACCCTATTTCACCTCCTCCCTAGGCTGAACCAACCCAAGGCCAAGATCTATACAAAATCCACCAAAAACAATCACAACCTATCACCTATTGCACTAGCCTAGCCTAGTTTATTATCTCCTCCTTCTACCACCATTAGCCGCCACTACCTCCACCACCACCACCTATGACCTGACCTCCACCCTCTTCCACATCACCCACCACCACCTGCACCACTGGTTGGGCCCACCTATCCTCTGGCCGAGCACAATAGGAGCATAGAGATGAAGTTATTGCCTTGTAGTTGCCTTGAAATTGTATAGTTTTGCACCTATATCATCCCATCACTTTTACACCATGATGGCCGACTTCTTTGGACCCCAAACCTGACCCAATCCTCTGCCTTAGCTGAGCTTATTCCATGTCTAACTAAAGCATATGAGGTTGAGAACAAGTGCAATTCGTTTAGTGCTGTTTTGGGCTTTTGTTTCTAATGCTATTTGGTGATAACTTGCGTTGAAACTCACATATATTTGCATTGTTTTGTGTAAATATTTGAGCAAGTCTAATTGCTTTGGCTCTCCACTCTCAGGTCATATCCATGTCATCGTGCCTTCGTAATGTCAGTATTGTTGCTTTGGTGGATATCTCCAGCTTTGAACATGTGAGTAAATCTCACAAGACTAATATGTACATATAATTGATAAACTAACATCACTTGAATCTGTAAATTTATATCATCCTGTTATAACTGTTATATTATGATTATGTGATGTTCATCCCTGTTTATACACATGTTATATCATCTGTTACTGTTATATATTGTATACTGTTTATTTATATCAGTTTATCACACTGCAAGTTCCCTGTAGATTAGAATCACTATGGGTTGAAATGATAAATACCCGAACGGACTTTAGAATAGGGAAAAAATCATTATGGGCTGAAATGATAGGCCTGAACGATTTTTATACATTTCATATTACTTGGGATTGCGGGTTTGAAATGATAGAACCCGGTTTTTCTTTGTAAACTGCGGATTGAAATGATACATATCCGTATCACTTGACCTAGGCTAGAAAATTTTATACAGAACCGTGGTTTATATATTTTTCTGAAAATTTTAAAATATTTTTAGAATGTAAATATTATGATATTTTGATTTAAAATTTTGTTAAAATGATTTCTATTAAATATTTGTGATTTTCTACAGATTAAATAAGTAAATGGTGAAGTAAAATTTGAAATATAAGTTAATTTTGGAATTTATGATTTTTTTTATAAATGGAATTTATGTAAGGTAAGGAAATATGAAAAATTTGATTTAAAAGATGAATTTAATGATTTTATTTTAGTAATAATAATTTTAGAAGTGTTAATGATTTTGTATAAATTAAATATGAAATAAATGAGTGTTTAAGTTGAATTGTGTTGCTTAAATTGGGAAATTGTGAATTTTGTTAAAAGTGAAATTTTAATTAAGTAAAATAAATGGAAATAAGTTATATTTTGGAAATTTAAACTTAGTTGTTAAGTTAAGAATTTAATTAAAGAAATGAAATTTAATTGTTATTTAATTTGATCTTTGTATGGAAATTTGACTTTATAAAATCATAGAAATAAAGGTATTTAAATGATTGTTTTTAAAATGCGAAAATATTTAATTTTATAAGTTAAAATGATTTATATTAAAAGTTAATTGTTTGTGAAATCGTAATTAAAAAACTGAATTTGATTTGACAGCATCTTTGAAATATAATGTAAAGATATTACAGCATTGGAAAATGCTGTAGTTGTTTTAAATGAACCAAATAGCAAATTTGAACTAAGTATTATTATAGCACTTTGTTAGTGCTATAGTTGTTAAATTTAACTAAAATTTTAATTGAAACTAAATTAAGATATTACAGCATTTTAAATGTCGTCTTTTGTTAATGAACTGTTTTTAAACATAACATTTCGTAGCATTTTCTAAGTGCTGCGAAAGTTGAATTTTCTTTGTTTAATAAATTCAAATGAATAAATGATCTTTGAAAAAGATTAAATTTTGGAAATTAAATCTTTAACTATTAAATATAATGAATTGACTTTAAATGATTTAAGTGGAATAGTTGATTTGGGAAATACAACTATTTTGAAATATGATTAAATGGTATTTAAATTTAAATTAAATAAATGATGTTTTGAACTGATATTTTGATATTTTGAAATGAATTTGAAATGATATTAAATCTTGGAATAAATAATTGAAGTTTATATTAGTATGAAAAATATTTGGTTTACTTGTAATTTGAATCTATTTAAAGATATTGGACTTATGAAATATAGGGTAATAAAGCTTTGGAATTTATTTTATAAATTTGAATAATTATTTTGTGGATTAAATCTATATTTGAAATTTATAAGATTTGAAATGGTCTATGGAAATTTAATTGAAATAAATGATTGAATTGAATTGAAACTTTGGAAATTTTAATACTTGATTTGAAAGTATAATAATTACACTTTTAAATGGTTTAAATGAATTATTTTGATTTAAATATAAACTATTTAAAAAGGTGACTTGAAATGATAATAAATGAATTATATCTTTAAATTTAAAAGGTATTTAAAGTTGAATATTTAGATTTGAACTCAAATGATATTTTGGTATATTAAAATGATTTGAAATGAAGTTTGAAAGGATATGATATTTTGATATATTAAAATGATTTGAAATGAAGTTTTGGAAAGATATGATATTTTGATATATTAAAATGATTTGAAATGAAGTTTTGGAAAGATATGATATTTTGATATATTGAAATGATTTGAAATGAAGTTTTGAAATGATATGATATTTTAAATATATTGAAATGGTTTAGAATTGATTTAATCTTCATTTTTATAAAGATTTGGATTTTAAATGATATTCTATTTTGAAGTATAAACTGTTTTTAAATTATAACCACGGTGTTATAATAACGTTTGGTTGTTAAAGAGACCGGGATCGGATATGGACATACTCTCTGTCGATACCGAAAACCACTTTGACAACTGTGTATGCGATGGAGTTTCCAGTATGAAGTAGGATGGTGGCGACGATCCTAAGGTATATACGTGGACCCAACTCCCGTGAGTTGGCATAAGGTGGCTAAAACAGGAGCGATCTCGGACCAGTGAGGTAGCACCTCTTATCGGACGCACTTCTTCGATACTATTCTATTACTTTGTGATTTTTGGTGGCCACCCTTGATTTAGGAGTGTTGTTCGAGGTGGAGCGATAGTGGCTGCTATGTGTTCCATCAGTCCGTGTGCGTAATTGGTATATCTACCCTGGCATTGCCTTGTGTGCCATGTCACCTACCATATCGAGCTTTACTACGATTTGTGGTTTCTCCCGTAGCCTGTGGAGTATCGAGGGTAGCCCCCATTTTGGGAGTATGCTAATACTGGATAGACTACTGGGACTATTATGTGTTAAGGTGGAAAATGTAATGCCTTAATGCTATTTAAAAGTATGTTTATTTTATACTAGACATTATTATAATAGCGAATATTACTACATAGTAGATAGTTTAACGGATCCTTAAAGAATGGGCGATCCCAAGCATTCTTTAAGTTACTTGTACTTTTATTACAGTTCACTTGAGTTGGTTTACATTATATAAGTATATATTGTCCTGACTCGAGTGTTTTGTATTTTGCTTTACGCTCGGGTCAGCCTGAGTTATTCACAGATTTGGATTTCCACTCTCTTGGAGATTTGAATCGCTGGAGATTATCTGCTTGTCTTATCCTATCTATTTCAGTTCCATTTTTCTACTCAGCTTGTACTTGGTTATTTTATGAGACTTCTGTTGTACTCTATTTCTTCTGTTATATCTTATGTAACTCTGATATATTTATATAGTAGCTTCATGAACTACTATTTCTTTTACTTTCGTTGCATTATTTTACTTTGTGTTTGTGATCTGTGATTATTTATTTACTGTATATTCTGAGATTTGCCAAATTTTATTTACAATGCGGTATTTTGAGCAATTCAAGTCCGACATGTGTGGATGCGAATGGTTGAAAATATCGGGTCGTTACATTTAGCCTGCAGATACGGGATGTTACAACTTGGTATCAAAGCATAGGTTTATGAAAAAATTTAAACTAAAAATGATTTTTGAAAACATAATCCTGAGGAATTAGAGTAGGATTGTGGTATGGGATAATGCTATAGTAACGTACTTGTATTTGCTATATATATAAGTATACGCTTTATCTCTAGTCTCCTATCTTTGTTAAGTTATTTTTCTGTATCTCATGAAGTTTGAATACAGATATGGATGGTTGAAGAGGAAGAGTTAACCTAGGAGGAGAGGCATCGAGGGGAATGCCAGACCTAATGTGAGGAGGACCCAAGGTCAGGCACAAGCAGAGAATGTAGGTGATGGAGTTCCGCAGATGGACATGGGAGCTATGTATCAGTTTTTTGTGAATATAATGCAAGCTGGAATTGCAGCTAGAGTGGTAGGAGGAGATGCTGTAGGAGCAGGAGTTCCGAAAGTTCCGGTAGTTAACAATTATGCTAAGTTGAGCGGAGATTATACTTAGCTTGGAGGGAGGCCATTTATCGGAACCGAGGATGCTATAGAGGTAGAGTATTGGTTGCTGCACTGTGAGAGAATCTTTGTAGACTTGGGGCTCAATGATGAGCATAAGAGGAGGCTTGCTTCTAGACAGCTTCAGGGAGCTGCTTTATTTTGGTGGAATAGTGTGACTGTGGCAATGGATGAGGAGACCATGACATGGGAAGAGTTTAAAAGGATGTTCCAGGAGAGGTTCATGTTAGTGATGGCGCAGTCTGTTTTGGTTCGGAAGTTTGTTGAGCTAGAACAGGGAGAGATGACTGCTCTAAAGTATGCTAGTAGGTTTAAAGAGTTAGCCAGATATGGTTATGTTGTTGTGGACACAGTGATGAAAAGGAATGAGAAGTTTATCAAGGGATTGAAGCCTGAGTTGGCCAAGGCTACCTTACCGCATATTAGAGATCCATGTGATGTGGTTGTGGAGATGGCTTTGAGACATGAAGAGATGCTTGCTTGTCAGGAGAAGAATAAGGTGAAAGAAGTCCAAGTTAGGCAAGGTCGGAAGAGGAAGTTCTTTCACAAGAAGGGTGCTCAGAAGGGTGAAGCAGCCAAGAAGGGTAATTCTGAGGTGGTCTGTTTCAAGTGCGATAAGAAGGGTCATTTCGCTAATGAGTGTCGTGCCGGAAAGACTAAAGAAGTGATTGGGAAGAAGAACGTCAGGTGCTTCAACTGCGATCAAATATGCCATTATAAGAATCAATGCAAGGAGCCCGCTAAGGATGGAAAGGGCAAGGTGTATGCATTGGAGCCTGCAGCTTCGAAGCCGATAGCTCAGGAGAAGGGAAAGGTAGTTTTTGGAGGTACGCTTCAGATTCACGGTATGTCTGTTAGCGTTCTATTTGATACTGGTGCATCGCATTCTTTTATATCTAGATGTTTGATAGACAAGCTTAACCTAGAACCCACATATTTAGTTACTTCCTTACGGGTTGTGAATCCAATAGGAGGGTATGCAACTCTAGGGTTGAGATGTGACCGGTTAGAGTTTGACTTGTTAGGTCATGCCTTTGTTTGCAGTTTGCATGTTCTTGATTTTATGGGGTTCGGGATTATTCTTAGGATGGATTGGTTAAGCGAGTACGATGTTAGGATATTCTGCCATGATAGGAAAATATCGCTTAGACACCCTGATTGTAGCAATAGGATTGTTTATATCGTAGAAGGTTCTAGCGGTGGGGTGAATGCTTTGTTGGGTGTTATGGAGTTGGATGATGAGCTGAATCGAATTTTTTGGTTAGAGAATTCACGAATGTTTTTGACCCTGTAGTAGGATTTCCACCGAAACGAGCCATTGAGTTTCGGATAGATTTTGTTCCAGGACCAGAACCAGTGAGTAGATCGCCAAGCAGGATGACTCCTATAGAGATGAGGGAGTTGAAAGTGCAGTTGGTGGATCTGGAAGGTAAGAGCTATATCAGGCCGAGTAGTTCACCTTGGGGAGTAGCCGCAGTGTAGCCAGATGGATTGTTAAGGCTATATATCGATTATCGTATGTTGAATGAGAAGATGATAAAGAATCGATATCCTTTGCCGAGGATTGACGATTTGTTCCATCAGTTGAGTGGGGCCAAAATATTTTCCCAATTAGATTTGGCGATAGGTTTTCATCAGCTCAGAGTAGCAGAGGATAGTATAACTTTGACGACGTTTGGACCAGATATGGATCGTATGAATGGTTAGTTATGCAATTCGGACTGACTAATGCGCCGGCTTTCTTTTTGGATTTGATGAACCGAGTTTTCCGGGAGCACTTGGATAGGTTCGTATTGGTTTTCATAGATGATATCTTGATTTACTCTAAGGATGAAAGAGAGGTACATCGTAGAGTGGTGCTTGAGACACTTAGGCAGCATCAGCTAAAGGCAAAGTTTTCGAAATGTCATATCTGGAAAAAAGAAGTGAAGTTCCTTGGTTATGTAGTCTCGGAGAAAGGGTTGTCAGTAGATCCGACTAAGATTGAAGCAGTGAATAGTTGGAAGAGACCCAAGACAGTGACTGAGATAAAGAGTTTTCTTGGATTAGATGGTTATTACTGGAGGTTCATTAAGGATTTTTCATGGACAGCGGCACTGATGACCAAGCTAATAAGAAAGGATGTGAAGTTTGTGTGGACCGATAAGTGTGAGGAAGCATTCCAGAGTTTGAAACACTTATTGACTCATGCACCTGTGTTGGTTGTTCTAGAAGGAAATCAGGATTCGGTGGTTTATAAAAATGCGTGTGGAACAGGGTTAGGAGTTGTGCTGATGCAGAGAGGTAAAGTGATTGCCTATGCTTCTAGACAGCTTAGACCGCATGAGGTCAGATATCCGACACATGATTTGGAATTAGCTGCAGTTATTTTTACTTTGAAGATGTGGAGACATTACCTTTTGGGAGAGAGGTTTGAGTTATATACAGACCATAAGTCGTTGAAGTATTTGTTCTCTCAGAAGGAGCTGAACATGAGACAACAAAGGTGGTTAGAGTTTATTGCTGCTTATGATTTTGGGATTGAGTACACACCGGGGAAAGGGAACAAAGTTGCAGACGCGCTTAGCAGAAAGCATCAGAATGCAGTGTTGGCAATGATTGCTGAGTGGAAAGATTTGGAAGCATTGGCAGATTGCAGAGTGCAGTGGAGATCCGAGGCTGGGTCTAGCGGAGAAACTGTAGTGTTATCTTGTTTGGAAGTTCGACCAGTGATGATCGAAAAGGTTGCTTTTAAATAGAAGGAGGATCTTGTATTAGCTAAATGGACTAGGAAGTTAACATATGGAACCAAGAGCGATGACTTGAAAGATTTTAGTCTTGACTAGAATGGGTGGTTGAGAAAGAAAGGGAGATTATGTGTTCCGAGTGTAGCAAACATAAGGAAAGAAGTCTTGGAGGAATGTCATCGTTCGAAGTTCTCTATTCATCCAGGAGGAACTAAGATGTATCGGGATATGAAGTGGAGTTTCTTTTGGGAAGGTATGAAGCGGGATATTGGCTTATGGGTAAAGCTGCCTGAATTGCCAGCAAGTAAAGTCTGAACAGCAGAAGCCAAGTGGATCGCTTCAGCCATTAGATATTCCGGTTTAGAAATGGGATTCTATTTCCATGGATTTTATTGACGGGTTCCCAAGATCGAACAGAGGAAATGAAAGTATATGGGTTATAGTGGACAGATTGACCAAGAGTGCCCATTTCATTCTAGTTAAGTCAACTCGGACGACACATGTTTCAGCGAAGTTTTTTGTGAAGAATGTAGTTAGACTGCACGGAATTCCTCATAGTATAGGTTGTGATAGAGATTCCCTATTCACTAGCGAGTTCTGGAAGATTCTACAGCAAGTTTTGGGAACCAAGCTCAAGATGAGTATCGCTTACCATCCGTAGATAGATGGGCAAACGGAAAGAGTTAACAAAATCTTGAAAGATTTGTAAATAGCTTGTGTACTAGATTTCCGGGGATCATGGGAAGACCATCTGCATTTAGTCGAGTTTTCATATAACAACAGTTATAAGACTAGTATTGGGATGGCACCATTTGAAGCTTTATATGGAAGGCCATGCAAATCTACCGTATGTTGGTTGGAGACCGGGGATAGGTTGGTTCTGGGTCTCGATTTGGTCAGAGAAGCTGCATAAAAGATTAAGGTCATTCGGGCTAGAATGAAGAAGGCTCGGTCTAGGCAGAAGAGTTATGCAGATAAAAAGACGGAAAGATTTAGAGTTCTCAGTTGGAGATCAGGTTTTTGTTAAAGTATCACCGATGAAGGGTGTGATTAGATTTGGAAAATCAGGAAAGTTGGCACCGAGATTTGTTGGACCTTTTCCTATTATTGAGAGGATCGGGAAACTCGCATATAGAGTCGAGTTACTAAGTAGTTTGGCAGAGTCCATGATGTTTTCCATGTTTCTCATCTCAGAAAGTGTGTTAAAGACTCAGAGACTACTATTGCACCAACTGTGCTAGATGACTTAGTGGTAGAACCGGACTTGACTATAATTAGAAAGTCGATTCGCATTGTTGTGAAAGATGAGAAGAGGCTTAGAAACAAGACAGTCAAATTAGTGAAAGTCCGGTGGAGTGACGATGAGAGAGACTGTACTTGGGAGACTGAGAGTATGATTAGAGATGCTTATCCTGACTTGTTTGATGGTATGTTTTACCTCTTTGATTGATGCATTATGTACCTTATCGTAATTTCAAGGACGAAATTCTTTAAGGAGGGGAGTTTGTAACACCTCATATTTTTGGTAACATTATTTAGGATATTTAATTAGCCAAATAAAATAAAATAATGTGTTGATTAGGGGATTGCGAATTGGTTTAATTAAGGGGTGACTGTGCCATTTAAACAATGAATTAAAATAAGAGTTAAAATGTGATAGAGGAGGGGTAAAATAGGAAAGAGGTCATTCCTATATCCCTAGATCTTGGCCGTGTATCTCCATACGCGTTCATTTCATTTTGAAAATTTTATTTTGAAGCTGGCCACCATTAACAAGAGCAAGGGGAAAAGGATAAAGAAAAGCTAAGGAAGAAGCTTAATCAAATCAAATCCATTCACATATCAAGCTCTTTAATCTCAAAAGCTAAGGTGAATAATGTTTGCATCTCATATTTCTTTTGTTTTTGGTTTTAAGATTAAATCTGAAATATTTTGCATTGATTTGCCATGTTTCTGAATGATGGAATGATTATATATACTTGTTGATGATTTATGGCTGTTCGTATAGATTTTATGACATGTTTTGATATGAAAACCCTATTAAATGACATCCAAACGCCTTGCGAATTTTTATATAGACCAGAAATATTATTTTGGAGATGGGTTTCAATTTTCATAATTTTCTAAATTTATGTTGAATTTATATAAATTTTCTAGTGAAGAAAATGTTATTTGGGTTAAAAATTATTTACGGTTAAATAATTAATGGTTTGGGTCTGAAATTTATATATGTTAGAAAACATGTAAAAAGTGATTTTCTGGAATTTTTTTTGAATTTTCCTAAGTGTTTTAATGGGTATATAATATTATTTAAGGTATAGGACTTAAATGTTTTATAAATATATAAAAGGAGAAGGGGCTTTTCGTAAATAAATTCAAATTATTAATTATGGAAAGATGGCAGTACATTTAGAAAAGAGAAACTTGCAACCAATCACAATTTGACAAACAAGGCAGGTTAGGTACAAAGAAATAGTTTAAAAGGACTAATCTACATGTTTTTCACTGTCTCGATGCTTTTGGCACTAGGTTCCACCTCCTTACCTTCGCCTCTGACACCGTCGAAACCAATGCACATGGTTTCAGGGAACTGGTACGTAGTGAATTGGATGCAGGCGGAAGGTATAGAGTCGAAACCAGGGGTTCCGAAGGGGTTGAGGCATTACTTTGCTTTTAAAAGAAAATGCGCCTGCTTGCTTTCGACTAAGTAGCTTTCGACTTGGTTGGCTTTCGACCAGGTCAATTGGTTTTAAAAGAATGGTTCCGATTGGGTTGCGCTTTTGTTTTAAATGACTGCTTTCGACTAAGTCGAAACCTATTAACTGCCACTTTCTACCTTTCGACTCAAATGGGTTTCGAAAGGGTTGTTTTGCTTTTTAAACTTGACCGCTTCTCCAATGCTTTTGAAGGGATGGTTTCGACACCATCACTTCTTTACTTAGGAATGATTATGAAAGGAAAGCTTTCGACTTTAATGGGTTTCTGATCCTTTTGCTATACTTGAAGGCATAATCCAAATGGTTTCAACCGAAACGATTTTCAAAGGTTTCCACATGTATTATATTGAACCCAAAGGGTTTTGAAAGGTTTAGTTTTTTAATGCTTTCGAAAGGGTATTAAATGAAGGTTTCGAAGGGGTGGTTCCCTAATGACTTCGAAAGGTTTTGAAGAAAGGTTTTCCACTGGTTTCAAAGGAGTCGAAAGGGAAGGTTTTTCTGGTTGTTTCGAAAGGATTAAAAGGAAAGGTTTTCCTAAGGTTTCAAAAGGCAATATTCAAAGGTTTTAATAGAAAGATGTCTAAGGTTTTTTAAAAGCTTTCGAAAGGGTTTTGAGAATGGTTTCGAAAGGAAGGTTTTGGCCTTTCGGCCTAGATTAAATAAAGGGTTTTACTTGATTTGGAAAGAGGTACTTTCAGTGGTTTCGAATGGAGTACTTTCAATAGATTCCAAAGGGGGACTTTCAAAGGTTTAAATGTTTTCATCAACTAAGATTTGAGTAAAGTATGTATATATATAACATGGCAATGTGATTTTGAGTAAAGCATAGAATATATATATATATAGGTTTTCCTTGTTTGAGTTTGATTTAAAGGTTTTAAATCATTTCAAAAAGGTTTTTCAAGGAAAATTATGGGAAGGGATCCCTAAGTAAAATGACTAAGATATTAGATTACCAGATGGGACTGGTATAGGGTCACGCCCTATACATTAGCTATTAGCCCCGGCTAATTTTGTCCAAAATTTCAATGTGTAGGGCTTGGTCACAGGTAAGACTAAAATTATGATTACACACAGAAAGGGATATATGTTTATATACATATAGGTTATTGGTGAGCCCGCAAAACCATTAGGATCAGGAGACCCTGGGAGATGTTATGTTAAGGACAGATTATCCAGAAGAGAAGTATTTAACAGATAGTTAAGGACAAACCGTCCAAAAGAAGAGTGTCTAACAGATGTTAGATAAATTATGATATATTGTCTGGTAGGCCTGAGTCAGCCATAGGTTAATAGTTAGCCAAACAAAACTATAATGTTCGAATAGATAGTTCATTTATTACCTGATATGTATGTTTACATAATGATGCTTTATAGATTTTAACCAGTTTTGGTTGCAGGAAAAGATTTGCAAAAGATATATTTTGAAAAGGAAGTTAGTGAGGGGAAACCCATTCCGCTAAGCGGCGTGGTCTCACTTAACATAAAATAACCGAGATGTATAGTATTATTCACACCAGGCTTTATATCCGACTCGAAGTTTTTGTTTTCCCCTTAAACTCTCGGGTGCTCAAAATTGATTTGAGTAGGCTGAGGGTTGAGGTTTTCAGGTTTTGATAATTTTGGCGAATAAAACTTCCGGAGACGAGTAGATGGCTGATGGATAGCTAATTAGGAGTTATAGTTTATTTTGCTTGGATTCCACTGTGTATATTAAGTCAGTTATGACTATATTGACTCTGATCAACTATGAGGGCATCGTCATATGTCGCTCTTAGCATATTTTTGTAATGATTATAATTGAGATGTACTTAGGAAACGTTATGGGATTATGTAACTTGGATATGAATTATTGTTTTGAAATGTAATCAGTAAAATGTTGTTTTTGAAATCTGTGATTTGTTCATATTCAAGTGCTTCTGATATTATGGATACCATTAGCATTACCATATTTTGTCACCAGAAGTTAATACTATAGATGAATGCAACATCTGTGGCGCTTAGCTTTTGGCCTCCAGATACGGGATGTTACAGTAGTGTAGAATACAATAGCCTATGATTTTGTTTGATGACAATAAACATATATGTATTCGTTTAAATGTATTTGTTATTGTCCTATTTTATTTTTCACATAATTAAAAAAATATTTGTTGAATAAAATAAATAACACAGAATTCATATTGAAACAAATATTTTATTCAAACAAATATTTAATTACAAATTCAAATAGTACAAATTTGAGCTCTCACTACATATATACATTTTCAATTACATTACAATTTCAATTACATCATAAATTTCAATTTACAATTTTACACCTCATTACATATTCACTCAACACTCGTATTTGATCTTTAACTCTATTCCAGCTTGTATCCCACATCTGAATTATCTGCAAAACAAACACTGACGCAGTAAAATTGAAAAAGAAGTGTATCAATGAAGTGTGTGTGTGTTTGAAAATATTGTTTGCCTCAGTTATTTGGGTTGTTCGTCATCATATTCTTTTAAATCATCATACACGAACAGCTTATAACATGCACAGTGTATTACTGTACATGTCACAAGGCCATGCACACCGATATACACTTGCGTGTTAAAACTACAGCGACAGGTGAGCACAAGGTCAAACCCAAGCCAAAGCTGGATTCAACTCAGGTGCAATACAAAAACAAAAATAGAATGGTCAAGTACAAGTTTCTATGGTCGGTCAACATGAACATGAAGATACACATGCATAACTCAAGACATGAGCAATACAAAGACTTCAATGGAGATCATGTACAACTGGCTCAATCATACGTACAAAGGCATGTTAGCTTCAAAATGACCCAGACCGAAAATTAGACTCAATGCAACATACAAATAGACCATCAACACAGAATACATATATACATGCATGTTCAAACATACATGTATATATATATAGTGGCAAAACAATCAACAGTGGTGACTACAAGAACATAAAACTATTCAGACATGCTCTGGTTCAAATGAGACAAGACTTCAAGTACAAATTCACATCAACACTACACCAGACTTCAAAAACAAGTCAATATATAAATGAATGCAACATTTCAACCCAACATAACATTGCAGACTCCAGAATAGGACACAACCACACATGCAACTGCAACACTCAAAGGCTTGAACTTCACAAAGACCAGAGCATGTAGAACCAACATCAGTTCAGACATAAATGAACATGTATCAAGACTACATATGAAACCAAACTACAAGAAGATGTACACATGAAGTCTTGATGAAAACTCAGACTAGACCAACCTGATAAGAACACACAAACCAGACTCAATGCGTTCAGACATAAGTATCAACCAGACTAGGTACAAGACAATGTCAAAGCAACCAGACATGTTCATATGAAGACCACACTCCAACATATGGAACTTGACTCAACAATGAAATGGTCAAGTGCACTCAAATGAACAGAGCAAGTATGCAAGAACAAATCAAGACCAACTGAACACAAGGTGGACAGCAGTATGTACATGTACAAGTTAAAGGCAAGCTACATATAGAGGAGATTTCAGCCATGAACATACTCAAATGACTAGACTCAAGCAAACCACCAAACAACTCAAAGCAATATATAGAACCAGTCTACAACACAATAGCAAGATCAAACCACACAAGCATTCAAACAGAGACCAGAGAATGCAAGTTACAACGCAACAGTAAACATACAAGAAGATACACATGTATGCATATATATACATATATACATACACATGTTAGCATCAAATTCACAATGCAAACCAGACTCGAATGAACACAAATGGCATGAACCCAAAAAGAACCACCAGACCTAATGGAACAAGGAACCAAGACTGACTCCAAAATGCAAAAGCTCCACACAGAAATGAAAACAGTGCATCAAATCAGTACAAACTCAAAAAGCTAGCAATATTTGTTTTATGGAACTCGCAGGTAATAAACAAGAAGTATAAAAATTCAAAACCATGGGTCATGAATAAAGTCAAGGGGAGTTCAAAATGAAAAGTCAAGTTTATCACAAAAATTCAAAATGCCAAAGTCAAAGCCGAAAACGTGAATTGAAGAAGTCATAGTGCCAGCGAAGATTGGAACAGAGGTAATAACACATATTAACAAGTTACTCTCTGAAGTCATAGAGGAAAAGAACGAGAAACAAATTCAAATGCCAAAAATAATGTAACTGATTCAAGTAAAATTAAAATTTACCAGAGATGAACAAATCAAACTATCCACAAGCATTCAAGCAAAAATCAAATGGCCGAGCATAATTTTCGAAGAATTCAAAAAGAAATATACGATCGTATACTTAGGGATTTTATCCCTATTTAATCCCATATCATCATCGGCATTCAAAGTGTCGAGTTCAAGCATCATCAAACAGAGAAATCAAAGTAAAAATCACATACCAGTATAATTCGAACTCGATCCAATTGAAGCCACCAAGAGCAAATCAAAGCCAGGAGCGATTGACAAAGCAATTCAACTAAGAATCATCATCTCAATCGATCGATATCACAAGAGGCGGCTTAAATTTCAAAACCCTAGATTTTGAGAAGAAGCAAGGTGATCACGAATACAAAAGGGGACGGCCAGCATATACGAATAAAGGAGAAATGTCTTCTATCATTTACTATTTTAGGCCGGCTCTATTTTTTTGGGCTTAAATTAAAAATAGGGTTTTATTAGATATTGTTTTTTTTGTTTATTTTATTTTGTAATTTTTTCTATTTTAAATTGTGTAAATTCTAGTCGTTTGACTAGGGACAAACTACGGACGTAGTTTTAGAATTCGCAACTCAGTGGCTGAGTTGTGGTAGGGTTTTGAGTGTAGAGTTAGGTTAGTCATTAGCGGGTGTCGCAAGTTTACATGTGTAAGCATCTGACTACTTAATTTCTAGTAAAAACCTTGGGGGCAGCACGTAGGTAGGGTTTTTCCAAAGTTGGGTAAATTTGTGTGTGATCTCTTCTGCATTATTATCTGTGATTGTTTTTTACTTCCGCATTAATTTTTATTATTATTAGTATCACCCTATTCACCCCCCCCCCCTCTAGGGTGAAAACGATCCTACAAGTGGTATCAGAGCTAGGAACAAAAACCATTTTTTATTAAAAAATTGATTTTTAAAATGGCTTCTTTTAATAATCCTTTTCCTGAGGGTCAGTCCATAGTTAGACCACTCATGTTAAATGGTGAATACACTTATTGGAAAACTAGGATGAATTTTTTTTTGAAAACGATAGATGGGTGGAATATTGTTGAGATGGGATATAGGACACCAAAATAATGGTAGATAATAAAGAAGTTGAAAAAGCGATGGATCAATGTAAAGATCTTGAAAATAAACTGCAATTTGCTAAGGCTATGAATTCTATTATCTACTCATTAGATCAAATTGAATTTAATTGTGTCTCACATTGTCTAACTGCGTAGGAAATCTGTCACACGCTTGAAGTGACTCACGAAGGAACCTCCCAGGTTAAAGAATGTTGCCTTGCCATGCTCAGTAGCGAATACGAAAACTTCACAATGGCAAAGGATGAAAGTGCCAAGGAAATGTATGGATGACTTTCTAATCTCGTATACAAATCAAAAGCTCTCGGAAACCATACACAGAATTGGAAATAGTCCAAAAAATCCTCATGATTCTACCATGAAATTTTGAAGCAAAAGTCACTGCCATTCAAGAATCAAAAGATCTAAAACAAATTAAAGTTGAAGAACTCGTCGGAAATCTTACCACTTATGAGCTAGAAATCAAATTCAAGGAAGAATGCGAAGGAGGTGATACGCGAAAGAAATCAATAGCTCTAAAAGGAACAATGGAAAGTGAAGATGATGATGGAACAGCTGAACTGGCGCTGATAATAAAGAGATTCAAAAGATGGAACTGCAAGTATGGAAATCCAGCTCTAAATCAACAACTGAAAAGCAGAATAGTCAAAGTTCTAGACAACTCAGAAGAGCAGGAGATCATATGTCACAACTGCAATAAACCCGGTCATATCAAGCCAAATTGTCCTTAGAATCGACTCAGCTAAGGAAAGAAACCGAAAAGGAGAAGTTTTGCAGCTACTTGGGATGAAACTGATGAAGCTGATAAAAGCACTGGCAGTGAGAGTGAAAAAGGAAATCTGTGTCTTTAAGAAGAAACAACTGATAGTGATGATGACGAACCAAGCGAGGTATCAAAACTTACTCATTCAGAATTACTTATATTTTTTCACGAAGTAAATGGCTGTTTTGAACGACTTAGGGAGAAGTACACTAAAATTGAATCATAAAGAGATAGTTTGATAGAACTAAATAAACAGCTTGATCAATTGGTTAAAAACTACCGAAATAAAAGCCCTAAGTGTGATAAGTGTCCATCATTCGAAGAAGAAATTAAAAAATCAGAAATTAAAATTAAATCACTTGAAAATGAAATTATGATTTTGAAAGAAAGTGAAAACACTAGGAGAGAAAATTCTATTAAAAAGTGCACCTTGTTATTGAATGAAAATGAATCACTCAAAACACAAGTCCAACAATTGTCTACAACTTTAGGAAAATTCGCCAGAGGAGAAAAATCACTAAATATGCTATTAGGGAAACAAACTGTTAATACTGTTAGACATGGACTTGGGTATATTCAATCAAAAGAGCTAGAAGTGAAACTAATCATGTTAACTCCAAGTGCACGATTTGTAGAAAAATTGGACACAATCAAAACAATTGTTGGTTTAGACCCAAACACGTGAAAACCATACCAATTTGGGTTCCAAAAGGCACGTATGTAAAATCTCATAAAATCAAACAAATCTAGGTGCCAAAAGGAACATATATAGACTGCTTTGGTTCTACACAAACTTGTTTTTCAAAATCTTTTGTCACTAACAATCATGGACCTATAAAAAATATAGGTCACAAAAATCTTCTCTCGTGTAGGTGTGGTGGCAGGCTAAGGAACAATAAGAGTAATACCTAGATTCTGGCTGTTCTAGGCACATGACGGGCGACAAATCAAAGTTTCCTTAGCCTAGATAAGTACAAAGGTGGCAGAGTCAAAATGGGCAACAAACGATGTATTATATGTTGAAAATCTGCACCATAATCAGATTAAATCAGCCAGTGATCAACTGAGAAAATTTGAGCACCACAATTAATTTTTGACAAGGATTAAAAAGGTAAGATAGTTGATCAAAAGAAACATTGAGGTATGATTGATCACTTCTTCATCTTACTGCTTCTAGACATTGGGTTCTCTGCTTGCTTGTATACACGGTTTTAATCAAA
Organism: Allium fistulosum; assembly: GCA_030737815.1. NCBI lineage: Eukaryota > Viridiplantae > Streptophyta > Magnoliopsida > Asparagales > Amaryllidaceae > Allium > Allium fistulosum. The sequence continues at coordinate 1,011,309,979 of CM060908.1, forward strand.
TCTAAACGAATCTCATTTTAAAAGCTGTAAAAGGATTATTAGGTATTTCTTACACACCTCACTGTTTGGTCTATGATATCTATCAAATGATAACTTTGAGTCAAAGGGGAATTCAGATGCAGATTACACTGGTAGCCTAGTTGATAGAAAAAGTACTAGTGGAACGTGTTTTATGTTGAGACATTTGTTAGTTGCATCACATTTTTAAAAGAAAATATCTGCATAATTTTCATTTCAACTGATTTTAAATTGACAGACATTTTTACAAAACCCCTTCCAGAAAATAGTTTTTGTTGACTTCATCTCATTTTAGGCATTTTAGAAATTTGATTTTATATTTATTTTTTGGTTTGATCGTAAATGAATACATTAACTAATCTGACTCCCTACTGATTATCGAAAAAGATAAATAGTGACTGAAAAAGTGATGAGTGTTGATATTAATCATATATTATGACTTGAGATAGTATAATTAGTAAATTTCTTTAAAAATTTAAACAAAATTTGTAATAACTTTGATTGGTAAAACTTTCATGACCATCTCTACTTCTATCATATTTCTAATGACCATCACTCATCAAAATCCAATATAGTATGTCAAATTGTGGTATTTTAAACGGGAAATTATTCATTTTTTTAAAATTTAATTAGCAATAAAAACATCCAAAATATTCACTCTCATTTAAAATTCTGCATGGTTATGCATGGGTGAATTACTTGGAATCTTTGATTATGTGCTTTCATGCTCATTTGAAAGTCCTCACGGTTATGCATGTATGGAACACATATCAAAATTGATTATTAAATAGACGAGTTGATTCTAATCTCATTTAAAAGTCATCATGGTTATGCGTGGTTAGAAGATACTTGAAATTCATTTGTTTTAAAAAAAAATGGGAATACTACTTATCTCATTTAAAAGTCCTAATGGTTATGCATGGTTAGTAAGTATTCAAATTCCTGTCATAAATATACCACAAATAGATACAACTATATGGTTTTATATACCGACATCACCCATATCACTCTAAAGTGGAATATGCGCCTAACAGAGTAATTATGATTTTTGTTTGATTTTTATTGAAATTTAGTGTTTATACTCGATTGGGTATTAATGTTGTATTAATGTCTATCACTTTATCTCTATTTTTCTAACACTATCACTCTTTTGCTGATAACAAAAGGAGGAGAGAGTAGTTAAGATTTTGGCAAATAAGTTCAAATATTTTATTTTTTATTTGCATATTCCCATCAAGGTTCATTTGCATATATTTTTATTTATTTTCATGCATGAGTGAAGGGGGAGCTTTGTTATAGGAGGAGCATTCAAATATGGGGAGCTAATGGAATTTATCATGACTAAATACATTTAATAGAACCAAAATCTTAATATATGTTTTTATCATCAAAAGGGGGAGATTGTAAAATATAATAGCCTATGATTTTTGTTTGATGATAATAAACATATATATATATATATATTCGTTTAAATGTATTTGTTATTGTACTATTTTTTTCACATAATTAAATAAATATTTGTCGAATAAAATAAATAACACAGAATTCATATTGAAACAAATATTTTATTCAAACAAATATTTTATTACAAATTCAAATAGTACAAATTTGAGCTCTCACTACATATATACATTTTCAATTGCATTACAATTTCGATTACATCACAAATTTCAATTTACAATTTTACACCTCACTACATATTCACTCAACACTCGTATTTAATCTTCAACTCTATTCCAACTTGTATCCCACATCTAAATTATCTGCAAAATAAACACTGACGCGGTAAAATTGAAAAAGAAGTGTATCAATGAAGTGTGTGTGTTTGAAAATATTGTTTGCCTCAATTATTTGGGTTTTTCGTCATCATATTCTTTTAAATCATCATACACGAACAGCTTGTAACATGCACGGTGTATCACTGTACATGTCACAAGGCCGTGCACACCGATATACACTTGCATGTTAAAACTACCGGGACACGTGAGCACAAGGTCAAACCCGAGCCAAAGCTGGATTCAACTCGGGTGCAATACAAAAACAAAAATAGAATGGTCAAGTAAAAGTTTCAATGGTCGGTCAACATCAACATGAAGATACACATGCACAACTCAAGACATGAAGCAATACAAAGACTTTAATGGAGATCATATACAACTGGCTCAATCATATGTACAAATGCATGTCAGCTTCAAAACAACCCAGGCTGAAAATTGGACTCAATGCAACATACAAAAAGTCCATCAGCACAGAATACATATATACATGCATGTTCACACATACATGTATATATATATAGTGGCAAAACAATCAATAGTGGTGACTACAAGAACATAAAACCATTCAAACATGCTCTGGTTCAAATCAGACAAGACTTCAAGTACAAATGCACATCAACACTACACCAGGTTTAAAAAACAAGTCAATATTTAAATGAATGCAACATTTCAACCCAACATAAAATTGCAGACTCCAGAATAGGACACAACCACACATGCAACTGCAACACTCAAAGGCTTGAACTTCATAAAGACCAGAGCATATAGAACCAACATCAGTTCAGACTTAAATGAACATGTATCAAGACCACATATGAAACCAAACTACAAGAAGATGTACACATGAAGTCTTGACGAAAACTCAGACCAGACCAACCTGATAAGAACACACAAATCAGACTCAATGCATTCAGACACAAGTATCAACCAAACCAGATACAAGGCAATGTCAAAGCAACCATACATGTTCATATGAAGAACACACTCCAACATATGGAACCTGACTCAACAATGAAATGGTCAAGTGCACTCAAGTGAACAGAGCAAGTATGCAAGAACAAATCAAGACCAACTGAACACAAGGTGGACAGCAGTATGTACATGTACAAGTTAAAAGGAAAGCTACATACAGAGGAGATTTCAGCCATGAACACACTCAAATGACTAGACTCTAGCAGACTGCCAAACAACTCAAAGCAATATATAAAACCGGTCTATAGCACAGTAGCAAAATCAAACCACACAAGCATTCAAACAGAGACCAGAGAATGCAAGTTACAATGCAATAGTAAACATACATGAAGATACACACGTATGCATATATATACATATATACATACACATGTTAGCATCAAATTCACAATGCAAACCAGACTCGAATGAACACAAATGGCATGAACCCAAAAAGAACCACCAGACCAAATGGAACAAGGAACCAAGACCGACTCCAAAATGCAAAAGCTCCACACAGAAATGACAACAGTGCTTCAAATTTGTACAGACTCAACAAGCCAGCAATATTTGTTTTATGGAACTCGCAGGTGATAAACAGGAAATATAAAAATTCAAAACCGCGGGTCATGAATAAAGTCAAGGGGAGTTCAAAATGAAAAGTCAAGTTTATCACAAAAATTCAAAATGCCAAAGTCAAAGCCGATAACGTGAATTGAAGAAGTCATAGTGCCAGCGAAGATTGGAACAGAGGTAATAACACGTATTAACAAGTTATCTTCGAAGTCATAGAGGAAGAGAACGAGAAACAAATTCAAATGCCAAAAATAATGGAACCGATTCAAGTAAAATTAAAATTTATTAGAGATGAACAAGTCGGACTATCCACAAGCATTCAAGCAAAAATCAAATGACCGAGCATAATTTTCGAAGAATTCAAAATGAAATATACGACCGCATATTTAGGGATTTTATCCCTATTTAATCCCATATCATCATCGGCATTCAAAGTGTCGAGTTCAAGCATCATCAAACAGAGAAATCAAAGTAAAAATCACATACCAATATAATTCGAACTCGATCCAATTGAAGCCACCGAGAGAAAATCAAAGCTAGGAGCGATTGACAAAGCAATTCAACTAAGAATCATCATCTCAATCGATTGATATCACAAGAGGCAGCTTAAATTTCAAAACCCTAGATTTTGAGAAGAAGCGAGGCGACCACGAATACAAAAGGGGACGACCAGCATATACGAATAAAGGAGAAATGTCTTCTATCATTTACTATATTGGGCCGACTCTATTTTATTTAGGCTTGAATTAAAAATAGGGTTTTGTTTAGATATTGTTTTGTTTATTTTATTTTGTAATTTTTTCTATTTTAAATTATGCAAATTCTAGCCGTGTGACTAGGGACAAACTACGGGGCGTAGTTTGAGAATTCGCAACTCGGTGGCTGAGTTGTGGCAGGGTTTTGAGCATCGAGTTAGGTTAGTCATTAGCGGGTGTCACAAGTTTACGTGTGTAAGCGTCTGACTACTTAATTTCTAGTAGAAACCTTGGGGGCAACACATAGGCAGGGTTCTACCGAAGCTGGGTAACTTTGTGTGTGATCTCTTCTGCATTATTATCTGTGATTGTTTTTTATCCGTATTAATTTTTATTATTATTAGTATCACCCTATTCACCCCCCCTCTATGGTGAAAACGATCCTACAAGTAGTACTCATCGGAGTCGGTTTACTTGAGATATTTTCCATTCCAAAGCGTTTTAACAAATCTCGACAGTGTTTTTCTTGATTTATAAAAATATCATTTTCTAGTTGCCTTATTTGCAAACCCAAAAAATAGTTCAATTCACCGATATGTGACATTTCAAATTCATTTTTCATAATGTCATAAAATTCATTGCATAATTTTTCATTTGTTGATCCAGAAATAATGTCATCAACATATATTTGTACAGCTAATATATTATTTTTTATAAATAAAGTAGAGTCTATTTTACCAATTTTGTGACGCCCCACCTCTATACCCACGCTAACCAAGAACACTACGATGTAGTGCTGTCAATTAGCACGGAGAATAAGGCTGTAGAGGAGCGACCATCCATGTAACTTCTTTGTGCGAGCACCGATACGTCAGATAGAGTAGAATGCATATCCTTTAAGGAGGAAATCCGACATACCGATACAAACACAAAGCTATCACACGGTGGCTATATATAATCTTCGGAAACAAACATAGAAATAATCATAACATAAATCAGTCACAGACATCCATATCACAAAGGCGGAAGAAGATATGAATAAACATATAACACATGAAAGTGTACATCAGAGTAGTGGTCGGAAAGATCCACTATAATACAAAAGAATAGCATCACGTGCTATACAAAAGAATAGATACACAACATAGAGTCTATATCTCAAATGTGTACAACCAAAAACTACTAATCTAAGTAGTTAGCCAAAAGTCAGAGTAATCCAGAAGAGAAGTCAAGCAGAAGCACCTGTAACATCTCGGTCTGACCCGAGTATTATTTATAAGAAAATAATAAACGGATCAGTCTAACTATAAATATCAGATGACATGATATAGGATAAGGGGTATGGCATAAACATATAATAACCATGATGGCATACTACTATAAGTATGTAAATGATAATCAACAAGGGATTAATCAATGTCACAAGAATCTTCTCAAAGATCCAAACACATAAAAAGGTAATGACACACAAATTCACCAATACACAAAAACTGATATCATATCAGCGAAAACCACAAAAGTTGGTGAAGCACTAAATCCAGAAATCAACACACGAAATCCAGAACAAATCCCAGAAATCAACACACGAAATCCAGAAATCACTAAAAGGGGGAAGTCCGAACACACGGACGAGAAGCTATCTCATGGAAGCTATCCATTTTATTTTCCGAACACACGGATGGCCCGAAGGCAAGTCCGAACACACGGACGAAGAGACATCGCTCAATCGCTAGTCTAAATCACAAGAATGATCGTCATGATCATAAGGAAGTGTCAATCACACTAAGCTAGTAAATATATGAGTTTAGCTTCATGTCCCATAACCACTTGCTTAACTTAAATATTTACGAACAAACTGTAGATCTTCACTAGGAAATTGTCACAAAAGTGTTCAATCGAACAAGTCCAAGAGCTAACCGACGAAGTGAACGCAAGCGTTTCATACCACTCGTTTTACTAAGTCGTTTAAGTCGATTTCTCGTTCGAGTGAATTAAAGGTATATATATTAGTAGATTGGAAATCGGTTTGAGAAAACGAACTTTTGATATTAAAAATAGTGTTGAAATCGATTTGATGAAAGAGTTTTGATATTTACTACTAGTATTAAAACCTTCATATCTTTAAAGTGACAAGTCATAAAACGATTGTTGGAACAATCTATCACAAAAATTCACATTCGGAGACGTGAATAAAATCCAAGGAAATCAGCTCAAAATGCATCAAAGTGGAAGTTCTGATGAATGCTTTTCAGATAAGATTGCCTACGCAGAGTAATACGGGGTTCGACCTAGCAGAAGAACAGGTCTCGGGAAGCCAAACGACCTAAGGGAAGATTGCCACGCGACCTAGCAGAAGAACAGGTCGAACGACCTAGGGGAAAACAGGTCAAACGACCTAAGTGCTAACTCGCGAACGACTTACGACTTAAGAGGGTTCTGCGACCTAAGTGGGATGCGCGACCTAAGAAGGTACGCGACTTAACAGTTTAAGGGTCTACGACCTAACGAGTTAAAAAGGTCCAACGACCTAAGAAAATTAGGGTCATACGACCTAAAGAGGTTCGCGACATAAGGTTGTTCGCGACCTAAAAGTGCACGACCTAAGGTCTTACGACCTAAGGAAAAGAAAAGTCTTACGACCTAAGGAGTTAACTCGCGAACGACCTAACTCTTTAACTCACGAACGACCTAAGCCTTTAACTCGTGAACGACCTAAGAAGGCGGTGACTCTTCAATGCAGCGACCTAAAGCCCTAACTCGCGTACGACCTAGCGACTTAAGTTCGATACGACCTAGGATTTAAGAGCTAACGACCTAGGACTTAAGCTCAAATACGAGCTACGAGCTAAAGTCTGTACGACCTAACAGTTAAAAGGTCCTACGACCTAACTGGGGAACAAGGCCATGCGACCTAAAGTGCCACGCGACCTACGACTTAAGGCCTGGAACGACCTAGTGGAGTTAGGTCGAGGACGACCCAAAACACTAACTCGTGGACGACCTATGACTTAACTCGTGAACGACTTAGCGCAGGCGAACAGAAATACGAAGGCAGTGACTTTTCAACACGCGCGACCTAAAGCCCTAACTCGCGTACGACCTAGCGAAGGCCAGAACGACCTAGTGCCAGAAAAATCACCAAAACACTGAAAATTGAAGTTTTTCGCCAATCCAATCCAAACCAAATGCAAATGTTGATGCTAGAGTGATAGGGAATCATTCCCAACAGTCCAATGACAATCATAGGCAAGATGTGAGATCAAAAATCTCACCTTTTCCACGAAATTGATGAAGATGAAGATTGAAAGCAAGGAGAAGCAATCCAAAGCTTGAATCCACAATCTTCTACTTGAATTTGATGTTGAATCTCAGATTTGCAATAGAATTTGAGTTGGGAGTTTTAATTTCTCTTTCCCACCACCATTTTTGACAAAGCTTGAAGTGTTTGAACAAATGAGAAAGAGGGTTGGGCTGAGCTAAAGGGGTGCAGTCCAAACCAAAGTCAAAGGCGGGAAAAAGTGCCGAAAAGTTTACTATCTCCAAACATATCGAAGTTTACACTTAAAAAGATCGCAAACGTCATTTTGAACTCAATGGAAGTGGTTTCGAGTCCTAATTTGACCGTATGCAAAAAGTAGCTTTTCGGACTAACATCCGACTAACGATAAAATATTTAAATAAAATATTTAAATATAAAATCGATAGATATACGGGTTGTTACAAATTTGAAAACCGGAATTTTATAAATGAGTTTTTAATCTTTCATACCAAGCACGAGGTGCTTGTTTTAATCCATATAGAGCCTTTTTGAGTTTAAATACATGATCGGGATATTTCTCATGAACAAATAGCGGAGGTTGTTCAACATACACATTTTCTTTTATAAAGTTGTTTAGAAAAGCACTTTTTACATCCATTTGAAAAGGTTTAAAATTATGATGACATGCGAAAGCAAGTAATGTTCATATTGCTTCGAGACGTGTTACCGGAGCAAATGTCGCTTCATAATCAATTCCTTCTTCTTGATTGTATCCTTGAGCTACTAACCTTGCTTTATTTCGAACAATGTTTCCATTTTCACCCTCTTTATTTTTGAAAACCCATTTTATTCCAATTATAGATTGACCGTTTGGTCTTGGTACAAGTTCCCATACGTCATTTTTTTCAAATTGATTAAGTTCTTCTTGCATTGCAATAATCCAAAAATCATTTTTTGATGCTTCTTTATAATTTTTAGGTTCAAAATTTGATATAAATGCAACTTGACTCATTTGATTCAACTATTTTCTGGCTAATACTTTTGTATTTAAATCACCGATAATATTATTAATTGTATGATCCTTTAATATCCTAGGTGGTGAAGTTATCACATTATCATTATTATTATTGATATTATTATTATTTTCATGTATATGTATATTATTTTTATTTATAACTTCTTTATCATCATCATTTTAATTATTTGTAAAGTTTTCATCAAATGATACAAGAAGACTTTCTTCTATAATGTCTGTTCATTTATTAAAAATTCTATATGCTTTACTTCGAACCGAATAGCCAACGGAAATTCCTTCATCAGCTTTAGAATCGAATTTTGTTAGATAGTCTTTTGTGTTTAAAATAAAACATATAAAACATTTTGATCCAAATACACGAAAATACGATACTTTAGGTTTCTTTTGAAAAATATTTCATGACATGTGTTTTTAGTCATTGGTCTAAGTGTTACACGATTCAATACATAACATGCGGTAGCAACAGCTTCAGCCCAAAAACTTTTTGGTAGGTTACTACTATTTAGTAAGGTTCGTGCACACTCTTGTGAAGTTCAATTTTTCCTTTTTACAACACCATTTTGTTGAGGTATACATGGAAATGAAAAATTATGACTAATTCTTTTTTTGTTGCAAAAATTTGTAAATAGTTCATTTTCAAATTCGCCTCCATGATCGTTTTGTATACTTCTAATTTTTAAGTTCATCAAATTTGTAATTCGTTTAGCAAAATTTTTGAACATTTCAAAGTGTCACCTTTATGTTTTAAAAATAATGTCCAAGTATATCTTGAAAAATCATCAACAATTACAAAAACATATTTGTTATGATTTATTAAGCGTACTTGAGTCTGTCTGAATAAATCCAGATGAAGTAGTCAAGAGATTATTTTATGGAGATTTCCTTTTTAGATTTAAAAGAACTTTTCTTTAATTTACCAAATTGACAAGCTCACACAGGTTTTTAACCTTGTAGTTGATCTTAGGTAATCCTCTAACTAATTCATTTTTAGCTAGTTTGTTAATATTCTTAAAATTATGTGACAAAAACATTTATGTCATAACCATGGATCATCATGATTTGCGGCTAAGCATAAATTTGTGTTGTTTTTGACATTCATGTTTAAAACATATATGTTTCGATTTCTAAATCCTTCAAAAACTAGATTTTTATTTTTTTCAAATAATTGCATTTATTTTTCTCGAAATCAATTTAAAATCCTTTATCACATAATTGACTTATACCTAATAAGTTATGTTTTAAATTTTCTACCAATAAAACATTAGTAATAATAGGAGAGTTAGAAATACCGATATTGATGACTTCTCCAATGCCGATGACAAATCCTTTTGAATTATCTCTGAATGTCATAGTGCCACCATCGATATATGTTATATTGGAAAACATATGAGCATTTCCAGTCATGTTCTTGGAATAACCACTATCAATTATCCATTTCTCTTAACTTTTTATTTTAATTTTGGGTACCTGCAAAATAAGAAGAATATAATTGGTACCCACATTCTTTGTTTAGGGTCCTATGTGTTAGTGGAAGAAGGTAGCCATATCCATGAGGATTTGGTTCCTTTAGAAATGTAATTATTGTTATATACGACTTTCTTTAAATATTCATCAATATACTTTTGTCTAATTAGTTTATTATTTGTTCTAGGAATCCATATTTTAATCATACTTGTATATGAATTCTTAATCTTTGCTTCTAACTTTGGCTTTTTGAATTTTAGGTATAATATGCTATAATTCTTTGTCTTTTGTTTGCTTTTAAAACCCAATCCATTTCAGTTTCTAGATGGTTTAGATATTTTTATCAAATTTTCTAAATTTCTTTTTCCTTTATTGAATTTTGTGACATTATTTGTTATTTTATCTAACTTACTTTTAAGATCATAAATGTCAATATTACTAGAATCTAAATTTGCTTGTAATTCTAGTTTTTCTTTTTCATGATTAACTTTTTCTAACTTACAATTTTCTAAATCATGTAATAAGATGTCATTTTGAGATAATAACGTTGCAAATTTTTTTTGAATAAGTTCTAACTCTTCTTCCTAGATTATTTTTTCATCTTTTAATAATCCAATTTCTAATTCTACTTTAGTTAACTTTCCAACATATTCTTTCTTTAATTTTTTTGGTTCTCTATATTTATCATCTAATTCAATGCTAATTTCCATTATCTCCTCATAAGTAAGTTCCAACGTATCTCATCAGTGTTAGCCATAAAACACACATTTGCTTGTTCTGAGTCAATTTCACAATCACTGTCAGATGAAGAAGATGAATCTGAATCGTCTCATGTTACTTGAAAATCTCTTTTTTTCCTTGAAATTTTCAAACTTGCTTTTCGTTTTATCATTATTGAGTTGTGGACAGTCCTTCATGTGATCAAAATTTTCACACTAATTGCATTTAATCGATGGTTGATTTGAGGAGTTTGGCTTACCACCATTTTGAAATATGGTCATCTTCTTGAAATTCTTGAATTTGTTGTAGTTCTTGGCAATAAAAACAATCTCATTTCATCTAAGTCCGAATCTTCGTTACTTGCATGGAATGATATGTTTTTCTTTTCATGATTTTGATCCTTTCTAGCTTCATACGACATCAGATTTCCTATTATCTCTTCGACTTTGAGTTGAGAAACATCATTAGCTTCTTCGATGGCTAAAACTTTTCTTTCCCATTCATTTATCAAAGAGTTTAAAATTCATGTGACTAAATCAAAATCTGTGAATTTGACTACAAGTGCTATGAGATCGTGTTGAATGGTCTGAAATCTAGCATACATATCAATAATTAATTCATTCGCTTTCATTTCGAAAGATGAAAATTGGTTTTTTAAAATCGAGATTTTAGTTTGCTTGACTTTATTTGTTCCTTCATGTGTGACTTGTAAAGTGCGCCATATATCATATGCAGGGGTGCAAAGCATGATACATGAAAACTCATTTTTGTCAAGCGAGCAAAACAATACATTCATAGCTTTGGCATAGTTAGATGCTACTATTTTTTGTACATCAGTCCAAGTGCTAATGTCGGAGTTAGGTGCTTCATATTTGTTTTGAGTTGCTAGCCATATTTCTAACCCATTTGTTTCATAAAAATTCTCATACGAGTTGACCAGTAAGCATAGTTAGAACCGGTAAATAGTGGAGGTCGTGCAGTTGATTGACCTTCTTGAAAAGTACTTGCCATATTAATGATTTTTTAACTACGTGTTACTGTAGATTGAAATGACCATGCTCTAATACCAAATGAAAATGTATAGGATCTTATATAATGCAACTTATGTACTAATGTAAGAGTATGTACTGATAATTATACTAAGTAGTGTAAATTAACAGGGTATAAATAAGAAAGATAATAAAAGCGAGCACACCAGATATTTTAGACTGTTAGAACCTCTATTTCGATGACAACAACTATACAAGCACTTGCATTCAATATACATAGGTATATATATCATCCATATGCAGGTAGACTTTCGCGACCAAGACTAGAAGACCGACACAAGGATTATTATAGTGAGAAATATTAGTACATTCTGTTAATGCCTTAAATAGATGATATGTACAATCTCCTTGAGTAATCTTTACAAGCATCTGCACATACAAATTATTTAAAAAACGGAAGATAACATAATATACATGTGTCAAACGTCTGGCGTATGTGCTCAAACGTCTGGCAACATGTTCTGTTTTTTAAATTTTAAACAGACCAGAAGTCTAGCACAAATGGCCAGACGTCTGACCTGGGTAACAGCCATTTTTCTCCAAAAGTCATCTTCTTCAATCGAAGAGTTGCATCCTCTTGTTTTGGTCATAACTCTTTCTCCTCAAACATTGTAACTCTTGGACTGAAATAGAGTGAACCAAAAGTCGTTACTTCTCAAACAAACTCTTCACCGTCTATAAATAAACAAGAAATTGAAAGTTACAATCAACTTGTGATTCTGAACTTTCTCTCTTTATTTTCTAATATTTCTGTGATTTCCAAAAGTACTCAAAAACACACTTTTTTCTCTTCCTTATATCAAAGCTTAAAGTACATACTACTCAAAGGAGATTATAGGAAGAAGCTGTACTTGTAGTCAAAATCAGTGTTGCATAGAACACACATTTGTCAAAGAAATACTCTTGTATAAAAGCCTATTCCTCTGGGCGAAGCGAGGGCAATTGGTTAGTGTGTTTCCAAAAGGGGGCTTTGGGACTGGACGTAGGACGGGAGGTCCGAACCAGTATAAAAACTCTGGTGTGATTACTTTTAATTTTACCTGCATTATTACTCTGTGCAATTCATACTATCATACACATACTTGTCATATACTATATACATATACAATCCACATAGACTTTCATAGACCTCCCGTCCTACGCCCAGTCCTGAAGCTCCCCTTCGGTATTTCCCAAATAACCCTCACTTTGCCCGGAGGAATAGGCTAATACAAAAGTAAATCTCTGACAATCGTGTGTTCCAAATAACACAGGTTTTAACTGATAGTACAAATCTTCCTATGATCTCCTTTGAGTATGTGAATGTAAATACTTTGAGTTGTAGGAAGTAGTTTAATCAAAATGGTATTTTGGTTATGATAGATTGAGATTATATAAGCAAGAGATGCAAGAATTTTTAAATTGAAAGTAAATAAGAAATCAAAAGAATAGAATAATAATTATAATCAATTCTTAATCTTTGAAGTGTATATGTAGGTTTGAATAGATGTATATGAGAAATTGTTACTGTTAAACAAACTCTATTTGTTTTAATGGCTGCAACCTTGAAGAAGAGATGTTATTATTCAATATGAACTGAAGCATCCTTTCATATTAGAGGTTGTTATATGACAGACGTCTGTGGATTTTTCACAGACGTCTGTGGCTTTCCCACAGACGTCTGTAGATGGCCTTATTTGATTATCATAGTTTTTAATGCCAAAGTTGAATATATGAATTCGTGTGTGCATATATCTACTCAAGGAGACCTTATAATGTTTTTATAAGACTCTTAATATACTAGTATAGCCTTACTAATCATGGCATGGTCCATAAGTCTTTGTTTGTCTTCGAGTATTAATATCTTTGAGCATGACAATCTCTTGTAGTATATACCTATAACCTTGATAAGATATAGTATGTGGTTGTATAGTTGTTGTCATTAAAACCATAGAATGGAGGTTCTATCAGTGACTGCTTAAACCCACTCGCATAATACTAAAATTATTATGCAAGTTAAACCAAAATCACGAAGTGATAAATTTCATTAATTTCTGTTTGGAAATTTAATATGGAAATCATGGCTAGTTGATACTGTGATATGTGATAACGATTGATTTTGTGACATATGTTTAATTAAATTAATTAGGATCCTGATTGCATGTATAGAACCTTAAAGTGTTAATATTGGGATTATATGTATGTTTAGTCACTGATTTTGAAATAAACCCTATCACCACCCGGTATAACATTGACATTTAAATTGACAATAAAGTTGAATATCACTGCCAGTTAAACACCACGACATTTGATAATTAATTATTGTTGTAATATATGGTTGAATGGGTTGATTTTAATGTTGATTACATGGATGCTTTTGGATAATGTTGTGATGGATGATATTGTGATTGGATGTATGTTTGTTCATTGATTGATACATCCCTGTTATCACTCTATTATCATCATCATTTTATTAATTGTCATATTGACTATTTGGGCATTGGATTACGATATGAACCCTTGGACACCTGATATTGACTTAAGGACATATTTGGATGTGTTGCTTTGGCCATAAAAGTAATTTTTGAAAATCAACTATTGTTTTGCTTTTAAAGTGAAAATTGATTTTTAGATTGAATTTTAAATTAGATTTTCCTAAATTAGAATTTTTAAACTTAAGTAAAATTATATGTTATAAAGAATGTAAATTTGGAAATGTTGGTCAAATTAGATTTTTGAAAAGTTGTTGTGAAATTTTTTTATAAAATTTGAATTCAAATGTAGAAAATATATTTGTAAAAGTGTTAAGTAACTTGAAACTTTTCTGTAACTCCAGTAAGTTATTTGAAGAATATTTGACAGAAGAACCTGTATTTATTTCAGTGATTTAATAGTTTTAAACATTTAAACCTTGAAGTTAGCCGTTTGAAATTTGTGAAAATTATTAAATCGATTGAGGAAATATGAAACTTTACTGAAAATTCTAAAAGGGTGTTTAAGAACTCTGAAACTTTTTCTGTGAATTCTTTAAGCAAATTGAAATTATGTGCACCATATTTCACCTGATTTTGATTTAACTTACATGAGAATTTTTAGTTTTGACTCGAGTGTATTGTTTTCCATTCCGCTCGGGTTAGCCTGAGTATTTCAGTGTTTCGAAGATGTTTGTTCTCTGAGATGAAGATGGAGTATGAAGACCGTATTTACTAATATATTTTCGCTACATTGTTTTGTGATGTCTGATATGTATAACTCTGATGTTTTTGTATAATGAAATCAAATGTATATTGTAAAACAGCTTCATGAACTGTTTATATATTTATTATATTTTGTCATTCCACTATGAGATTCTATATTTTTGTTCTTGTATATCTTATTTCTTTAGAATAAAACACATCGATAACCCATCTTTTGAACAGTTTGAGTTGGATATGTGTGGCTTATTGTCAACTTGAATCTTCTAAAAAGGTGGGTCATCATAGACAACATTGTATTTTTAAGAGAACTAACATCTATAGAATATGGTAAATGATAGTTGAACATAGCATTGTATTTTTAAATTACTCTAGCATATGTTAAATATGATAGTTAAATGTAACATTTTTATTTTAAAAGTAAACTAGCATGTGTTGAATATGAATAATGATAGTTAAACATAGCATTTGCTTAATTTTTGTTGTTGTGCATAATTTTCGCTCTCTTATTTGTACAAAATTCAAAAGAAAGAAAAACGAAGAAAGAAAAGGAAATTATCAAAAAAAGGAGCAGAACTATAATGACCCTAATTTTGACTAACATTATTTAGGACATTTAATTAGATAAATTAAATGAAATAATGTAAATGGTTAAGAGATTAAGATTTGTATAGTTAGAAGGTAGCCGTGCCTAATTAACCAATGAACAAAGGAAAATTAAAATGAAATAGGTAAGGGTAATAAGTTAGGGGAAAACTGGGAATAGGTTATATCCTTATACCCTAAACCCTTAATTCCATTTTCATTTACAAACATTCACCAACAAAACTAAATTCAAGCTTGGCCGACCACCGTTAGGAGAAAACAAGGGGAAGATAAGCAAGAATTAAGGAAGGAGCTTAATCAAATCAACTCAAGAGCAAATCTCAAATTCCTTAACAAGAAGCTAAGGTGAATAATAGATTACATCTTATTTTTATGATTTTCGGTTTCTAGCTGAGGTTCGAATTTATTTTGCAAATGATAGCCATGTTTTGATTGTTTAAATGAATATATATGCTTGTTGATGATTTATGCTATTTCATATAGATTTTATGATAAGGATTAACATGGAAAACCTATTAAATGACATCCAAATGGCTTGCATTTTTGATATAAGGTTAGAAATGTTATTTTAGAGATGGGTTTCAAATTTCATAATTTTCTGAGTTGTTGTGGATTTATTATGAATTTTCTAGTAAAGAAAATTGTTAAATTGGGTTTAAAATTAATTTCGGCTATTATATATTAGCTTTGGGTCAGAAATTTAAATATGTTAGAAAACATATTAAAAGTGTTTTATAGGATTTTTTGGAGAATTTTCCTAAGTGTTTTATTAAGTATATAAAATTATTTAAGGTGTAACATCCCAGATTTTGGCTGCTAGATTTTTGGACATTTAATTCATTTTAAATGTTAATGTGGATTCTTAATTGATTTTGAAATGAATGGATTTGGGTTCAATCAATGAAAATGAGCTATAATTTTAATTTATAGCAATTCTGGTTGAATTTGATTAATGGAAAAATAATAATTAAACATTCGAATTTGGGATAAAAAGTAAATCCGGATGTAAATAGTGATAAAATGGTCTTAGGAAGTTATTTTGAGTTATTTGTGTGGAAATAGCATGGTGGGAATTTTAGATGAATTTTAAAGTTGATAAATTTAATATTGGGATTTTATATCAATTTACAAATGAATTTAATATTTTTAAATTTCAATTTAATTAGATTTTGGTCCGGAATGAGCCAGAATGATTTTTGACGTGTTTATAAATTTTATATGATTTATTGTTAAGTTAATAAAATTTTAAAAGTGAAATTTAAAGCGTTTTCGTAAATATTGAAAATCGTCTGATTTAATAGACGAGTTAAAATAGCCTTCCGGGGCACAGTCTCGGAATTCGACGAAACCAGTTCCATTGGATCCGAAATAGTTAGTTATTATCGGATTTCAATTTTCGTAGCTATCGGAGTTGTCGTTTGACCGTGGCAGCTCGAAACGCATCGGAATCGATTTAACCGATTTAATTTTAAATTGATCGTTTTATTCCGTATCTCGCGCATATGATCGAGTCAGCTTACGAAACCTCTTCCATTGTGTCCGGAACGCTGAAAAACCCTAGAATTGCCTGTCGGAACGCGTAGTTTGGAGTTCGTTAGCGAAACGGTTAAATTGAGAATCTATATTAATAAAATAATATTTAAGAATATATATATATATATTAACGTTTATTCTCGTAAACCCTAGCAAGGAATCGGCCGCCACTAATAGGATGAATGGCCGAAAACACTTCTTATTTCTTTCTCCATTTTCATTCAATCCAAACAACGATTTCAGAAAATTCTAACTGGAAAATCGAAGAGGACTTCGAGCTCTTCGAAGCGAACGGCTATGATGGAGAATAGGGTTCTGGATTGAGGCCAAATCGCGTGGGAAGGTCGCACGTTCGTGCGCGAATTTCAAGGAGGGGGCGGCGTCGAGCTTGACCGGACTGAGGCCGGTGACGCGTGGCGCGGAGGGCTTCGCTGTGGTGACTTCCGATCAATTCTCGAACGCTGAGGTGATCGCGACTTTTAAACCCTAGATTGTTTAGATGGGTGCGGCTTCAACTGGTAGTGACGCGCGTGTGGAAGAAGAAGAAAAGAAGCGGCCTTGATCTCGTTTCAAATACGAACGGCTGAGATTTGGTATTATTTTAAATAAAAGAAAAAAAGAAATTTTGGTTTTAAATCGTTATTCAAAAACTATGTAATATCATAACGAATTCATACGTTATCAGATTCGAACGATTTTAGATGCGTTGGAATCGCAGGAACGCGTACTACGCAGTGGAACAATTCTGGAATCATTCCGGGCAAGTAGGAATTTTGGTTAAATCGGACATCGTTCGGTTTAATTTGAAATTCGAACGCTCGCCGAAACTCAATGTGAGTTATTCTCACTCACATCTGGATGCTAGGCATTTTAAATAGTTAATATTTAAATATCTGTGTGGATGGCTGAATATAATTGTTATTATCAGTCTGGATTGATATTTATATTGTGATGTGCTAATATTTGTGGATGCAGAGAGAAACAGGTTGGAGGGATCCAACTGGATTCCTCACAATTGTAGCAATTATTTTATAATTGATAGTGATACCTGTTTATATGATGTGATTGATAAATCTAGGAATTTAGTTGTTTTGTGACATTGTTGTATAAAGTATAATCACAGAATTTAATTATGAATGGATAAATTGTGTTTTTACAAAATAAAATGAATTGTTAAATTTAGAATTTCAAAGAATAAAATTTGAAATCGGATTTGAAAGGAAAATGTAAATTGGGCCAAATTGGGATTTTGAATATAATGGGAAGTTTATGAAATGGGTAAATGGAAAGTATAGTTTTCTGGAAATTAAATTTATGAAATTATAAATTGTTTAAAATAACGATGTTTATTTTAATAATGACTGATGTTATCCGGAAATTAAAAATATGTTTAAATGGAGTTGTCAACTATAAATTAACAAGTTTCAAAAGAAAATAGAATAATTTGAAATGCCGTATTTCATTGGGAATTTATTTAAGTAAAGGGTAGATATGGTTTTCAGTAAGAAATTTTCCGATATTGTTTATTTAAGAAAAATGATTTAAATGGTATATTTAAAAGTGAAATTCCGGATATGGGAAATTGGGTATGAACTTCGGATGAAGTCATAGTTAAATATGGGATTTGGGATTTATGTTGTAAAACATAATTGACTTGAAATAAATCAGTGGATTTATATGAAAGAGTACTTTGGAATGTTTAGAAACGGGAAAGTGTTTCCCTGGGAAAACCAAGTAAATGTTTAAAAAAATATTTTTATTTAACTAAGGTTAAGTTTTAAATTGTTTTAAAAGTATTTTTAAGAAATCGTTATTTTTAAAGGAATAAATTTATAATTTTAATACCGTAATAATTTGGGAGTATATTAGCAATTATTTTTACAAATGGATTTATTTAAAAGTTGGTTTTAGCTTAAGCTGTTAAAATTAGCATTTTTCTTCTTATAACGCTATTTGAATTTAGTTAAACTAAAACCCTTATTTTTAAATCAAAGTTTATGTGTTAATAACTAGTTTTCTTCACATATTTTAAATTTATATTTTGATTAAATAAATAGAAGTAAATTTCATATTTTAAAGTATATTTCAGTATAAAGTATTTTTAACTGTTTTAAATGCAAATTGTTTTATACTTGGTTTTTCCCGATGGGAATAAAGGGTAAAGGATTTACCTTGTAAAGGAAGAGTTTTGGAAAATTGTTTTCAAACGAGTTTTGAAAATGTGAAAATATATCTTTGAAAGATATTAGAAGAAAATAAATAATATGGAGATTATTTATTGTGTGATGGATGTGTATGGATGTTTGTGAACATTAATTGATAGTTAAATCACCGACTATCAATATTGGCCAAATGCGCTGATCGTTTCGAAGAGACCGGGATCGAGTTTCCGTATACCGGGATTCTAGGTCTGGAGACTCGAAAACCACTTCGATCCGGTTTGTACGTTTCGCGAAAACGATTTCGGAGTCGAAGATGGAGCAGGGAAGTGCAAGGGCTAGTCGCTACTAATCCTGAGGATATTTCCAAAATGGATGTAGTAGGGGTAGTGCCTTCGGTTCCGTTCGGACCCGGGACGGACTTATATGGACGAATGCTTTCGTGACATCGTCAGGTGGACGATGGGCATTCTAAGTGAAATGTGCTATAAAGGTATCGTTTAGCCTCGAACCTCATCAACCGGGAATGACTGAAAATCAGGGGTTATGCAGCAAGGCTTCGTGGGTAGCCCCCACTTGAGAGTATGGTCATCCCTGTCTAGATGTCCCTTTTATTTCGGCTTAGTGGTGCGGTTGCTGATCCCAACCGTGGGGTGATTTTACTTGGAATTATCCAGTAAGGGATGATTCCGGTCTTGTGTTGCAGGGGAGCGGGCGTACTCCTCGGTACTGTGATCTAGGCCACGTACTGTGACAGGTGGTACCCCAGTGCCTAGTCATTCGTTGGAAATCCATTTTCCCTACGTGCCTTGTACGGTATTTGTTTGTATACCTAGTATGCTGGAATTTAATCATGTAACAATTTCAGCTATTTTAATAAGTATTTGTAAATAGACACTATTATAATATCAGAGGATTTTTATAAAAAGTGTTTTAGCTATCGTAAGGTAAAAACCCGACATGTTTATTTGTGGCGTGGTCTTACGAGATGTTTTTGTTTCAAAGGATTTTCGAACTTTAATAATCAGTTTGGATGTATTTATGATGCGCTGGTATTCCAGACTGACTCGGGTGTTATTTTATTATAATGCTCGGGTCAGACCGAGTATATTACAGGATAGGTTGCTATGGAGCAGAAGAGGAGCTGGAGTCGAGGCGTATTATTCGTACTTGTTTATATTCCGCTGCTATGATTGTTGTTAGTCATGTATCTCATTATGGTTGGTTGTATTGATATACTCTGATGATGATGTATTGTATATAAACAGATATAGTTTTGATTTGTGTAAAGTTATGTTCTATATATTATATTTTATTCCGCTGCGACTGTGAGGTTTTGATGTTGTTTAGTTCATTCTTCTTCTTCTTCTACCTTCTTTCTCTTCTACAATCTGTCTTTCCGGCATTCGATCGTCGGCATATTATACTGTTGAGTATTTGGTGTCGATTTTCGAGGGTCGAGGACGGCGGGTCGTCACACTTGGTATCAGAACTTAGATTGGCGACAACCTAGGCTTTGGTGGGAAAATTACTCGTTTTAAATAGAGTCGGAAGTACTCTATAATGAGCTGAGAGTAATAATAGCTATGAGAGCGTACTTGTTAGTGAATATAAAATTTGTTTTGTACTGTGTTGACTTATCGATTGAGTGTTTATGAATTCTGGTCGGTGCGGGAAGTACAACCGTATCGATAGGGGTTTCTAAACTCTTAAACAAGATAAACCGACATAGTATTATTTTTAAAGTGGGTAAATGAAATAATTTTACCCAAAATTATATTTTGATATAAAGAAATAGTTTTCTAAATTTTATATATTGGATGTTTGTTTGGTTGTTTCTTCTATAATCAAATAAAAAATTAAAACATGATCTAAAATTTGAAATGATATATATAAGAAAATAAGAAGTTAAAATATTAAAATGGTTTATAACCAAATGGAATTGACTGGATATGTTTTAAATAAGAAAAGTAAAAAATTAAAATTTGATTTAAACTAGAATTTTGACCCCGGAAATTTTGAAAGGGATTTCAAATGGAATTAAACAAAGTTTTGGGAATTAAACTTTGTGGAAATGTTGGAAATGTTTTCAAAAGCATTTGGAAGTTTGGGGTATTCATTTGGAAAATATTTTGAGATGGGAATTGCTTTGAGAAGAATTTCAGAAGTAAAGAGCATTGAACTCACTTCAGTCGCTGGAAAATAATCCTGATGATGCTGGCCACATCATTAGAATTCATTTTCGAGTTTCTAAAGTGATGGATTGCTACCAAAATAGTTGGTTATGACATTGTTTGGACTTGTTTGGGAAACAAGTGATTTTGGAATTTTCAAAAGAAAATTGTTTGGTAAAAGCAGTTGTTTTGGAATTTGGTATTTGATTTGAATATCAAAAGAGAAATGTGTTGATTTTTATTTCGAATTGGTTTTGAAATAAATCCGGGTAAATTGAATTCTGGAAATCCTGTTTAAATAAAAATGTGAAAGTTGAAATGATTCAACTATATAACTTATAAAGGAAAGTTGATTTAAAGAAAAAAAAAAATTGAGTATATATGGAATGTAAATTTACTTTGAATAAATGAAGGTGAATGGAATATATCTGGATTTAACTTATGATAGGTTAAATAAAATTAAGAATTTGAAATTGAATTAAATCTAAATGAATTGGAATTAAAGGGAAGTTGATATAAAGGTGAAATGTAAATGCTTATGATTGTGCAAATGAATTCATATTCTTAAGCTATTAAGTGTTAAAATTTGACATTGTGATTATAAAAATGTGGATTGGTTTGAAATGAGCAATATAAACTTATAAGTAAATAAGTTGGAGAACTTGAGAATGGAAGATTTGATTTTAACTCAAGTAAAATGGAATTATAATCACAAATGAAAATGGTTGAATGGTAAGGTGAATTCGAACTTAATTTTAAATGGAATGTAAAGTAAGGTGAAACAATTATAAAATATAAAAGAGGTAAGTGAATTGAAGTTAGTAAATAAGTTTGAACTTGTATATAGAGAATTTGAATGTAAATCATTCAAGTAAAATAAATTGGGTTTAACTTCGACTAAAATAGAGTTAAGCTGAATATTAAAATTTCTGTTGTGTTATGAATAAAAATGAATGTAATTAAATTCTTATTTAAAGTAGTAAAGGAAATGGTTTAAATTCAGGTGGGCTAAATAAAATTTAGATGAGCTTGAATAAATTCTGGAAAGGAATTAAATTGAAAATGCATATATAATCTAGTTAACCTTGAATTAAATTTGGATAAGAATTTAATTAAATGGAAATTTAATTTAGTTGAAGTGATGTCGAATGAAGTAAATGCTTATTCAGTTAAATCTAAAATGATTGTTTGGAAAAGAATTTGGTACGAGCTAAATTAAATGGAATATGTGTGGTAATGAATAAAATTTTGATAGTTGGTCAAAATTTGAAAAGGGTAAGTAAAAAATCCTGATTTGGTTTAGGATTTAATTTTGGTAATAAATATTGGAAGTGTGAATGAATAATGGAATGAGCTTGTAATAGTGATAGTTTGAATTGTAAAGAAACTTCAAATGAGTGAAATAATTTTAAGTGGATTCTTTGTTGACAGAATGAATCCAGAATGGATTGGATAAATAAACAAAGAGCATTAAAGTTGTAAAGGAATTGAAATTTGATTTGAATGAGAATCAAATGAAAATAAAATTGATATAAGAAGATGATGGAAATTTTGTGAAAGAACTTAAGTAACATGGAAGAAAAACAAGTGAAATGAGTTTTAATTAATTATTGAGATGAAATAAGGATGTATGGGTTGTAAACAATCCAGAATGGAATGATATTAATATAAACTTGAGTTGGTTAATGAAATAAAAATGTAAAGGAAATATTGAATTTAACAATTGCATTCGGAAAAGAAAATACTTGGATTGTGAACAATACAAAAATTGAATAAGATTAATACACATCCAAGTTGAAATTAATTTTGAATGGTAATAAGCTTAAGTGACAATAATTTTTGCTTGAATGGCGTGAAAATTTGCATGTATTTGCAATTGAGTGTTTAAAAGCAATTGGAATTGAATTGTGAATAAATTGATATGAATGGGAACCCAATTCAAAGAGTTTTGTATATGAATGCAAGTGAATTGGTTAAGAATAGCAAATGAAATTGATTTTGAATCAATAGGAATGAATTGACCTCTTAATAAGTAATGTTTGCATATGAATGGAAATGGATCATAATTGAAATGCAAATGTTTCAAGTTTAAAATGAAATTTGATTGTAAATCAAATTTGGAATGTAAGTAAAATTAAAAGGTAAGAAAGGCATATGTAATCATATTAAAGTAGAAATGAATTGGTTGAGATAAATATGAATTGTATGTAGTGAACTTGAATTTAAAGCATTCAAGTGAAATAAAAATGAAGTTTGGACTTGTATACGGAATTTAAAAAGATGATTGAAATCTTTGAATTGTTGAAATAATTATGGTCAACATTGTTAATGATGAAGTTTGTTTGGATTGGTTATGCAATGAATATGTTTGGTTTGCATTTGTATTGGAAATGTTGTTAAAATGCTCATATTGGGAAACTGATGAGTTTGTTGAGTTTAGTACAGGTACGGGAGGCGTTCGAGAGAGTTGGAGCGCGTATATGCGTTATATTAGCCGCTCGCTATTAAAATTTGCTTAAAAGGTACGCCTACGCAAATATAATTGGGAAAATGATATATATATTGTGATATATTTTGGTTTTCGGCCATGTGAGCCGATGTATATATATTTGTGTATCCTGCGATATCGCAGAAGCTCCTCCGTGCAAAGGAAACTCCGCCAAAATTTTCCAGAAATTTTGGGAGTTAGAAAATTTTTGGGGTTTTGGGAAAAATTTTAAAAACTAGTAAAGTTATTTTGAAGGCAAGTGTTAAAATCAAGGCTTTAGAGTAAATAAAGCAAATGGTTTTGAAATGGAGCTGAAACTTTTTGGAAAGTGAATATAGCCTTTAACTAAGCTAATTGAATAAGTAAATGAGTTGGAAAGTATATTTCTACCTTAGCAAATTTCGGGGACGAAATTTTTATAAGGGGGGAGGAATGTAACATCCCAGATTTTGGCTGCTAGATTTTTGGACATTTAATTCATTTTAAATGTTAATGTGGATTCTTAATTGATTTTGAAATGAATGGATTTGGGTTCAATCAATGAAAATGAGCTATAATTTTAATTTATAGCAATTCTGGTTGAATTTGATTAATGGAAAAATAATAATTAAACATTCGAATTTGGGATAAAAAGTAAATCCGGATGTAAATAGTGATAAAATGGTCTTAGGAAGTTATTTTGAGTTATTTGTGTGGAAATAGCATGGTGGGAATTTTAGATGAATTTTAAAGTTGATAAATTTAATATTGGGATTTTATATCAATTTACAAATGAATTTAATATTTTTAAATTTCAATTTAATTAGATTTTGGTCCGGAATGAGCCAGAATGATTTTTGACGTGTTTATAAATTTTATATGATTTATTGTTAAGTTAATAAAATTTTAAAAGTGAAATTTAAAGCGTTTTCGTAAATATTGAAAATCGTCTGATTTAATAGACGAGTTAAAATAGCCTTCCGGGGCACAGTCTCGGAATTCGACGAAACCAGTTCCATTGGATCCGAAATAGTTAGTTATTATCGGATTTCAATTTTCGTAGCTATCGGAGTTGTCGTTTGACCGTGGCAGCTCGAAACGCATCGGAATCGATTTAACCGATTTAATTTTAAATTGATCGTTTTATTCCGTATCTCGCGCATATGATCGAGTCAGCTTACGAAACCTCTTCCATTGTGTCCGGAACGCTGCAAAACCCTAGAATTGCCTGTCGGAACGCGTAGTTTGGAGTTCGTTAGCGAAACGGTTAAATTGAGAATCTATATTAATAAAATAATATTTAAGAATATATATATATATATATTAACGTTTATTCTCGTAAACCCTAGCAAGGAATCGGCCGCCACTAATAGGATGAATGGCCGAAAACACTTCTTATTTCTTTCTCCATTTTCATTCAATCCAAACAACGATTTCAGAAAATTCTAACTGGAAAATCGAAGAGGACTTCGAGCTCTTCGAAGCGAACGGCTATGATGGAGAATAGGGTTCTGGATTGAGGCCAAATCGCGTGGGAAGGTCGCACGTTCGTGCGCGAATTTCAAGGAGGGGGCGGCGTCGAGCTTGACCGGACTGAGGCCGGTGACGCGTGGCGCGGAGGGCTTCGCTGTGGTGACTTCCGATCAATTCTCGAACGCTGAGGTGATCGCGACTTTTAAACCCTAGATTGTTTAGATGGGTGCGGCTTCAACTGGTAGTGACGCGCGTGTGGAAGAAGAAGAAAAGAAGCAGCCTTGATCTCGTTTCAAATACGAACGGCTGAGATTTGGTATTATTTTAAATAAAAGAAAAAAAGAAATTTTGGTTTTAAATCGTTATTCAAAAACTATGTAATATCATAACGAATTCATACGTTATCAGATTCGAACGATTTTAGATGCGTTGGAATCGCAGGAACGCGTACTACGCAGTGGAACAATTCTGGAATCATTCCGGGCAAGTAGGAATTTTGGTTAAATCGGACACCGTTCGGTTTAATTTGAAATTCGAACGCTCGCCGAAACTCAATGTGAGTTATTCTCACTCACATCTGGATGCTAGGCATTTTAAATAGTTAATATTTAAATATCTGTGTGGATGGCTGAATATAATTGTTATTATCAGTCTGGATTGATATTTATATTGTGATGTGCTAATATTTGTGGATGCAGAGAGAAACAGGTTGGAGGGATCCAACTGGATTCCTCACAATTGTAGCAATTATTTTATAATTGATAGTGATACCTGTTTATATGATGTGATTGATAAATCTAGGAATTTAGTTGTTTTGTGACATTGTTGTATAAAGTATAATCACAGAATTTAATTATGAATGGATAAATTGTGTTTTTACAAAATAAAATGAATTGTTAAATTTAGAATTTCAAAGAATAAAATTTGAAATCGGATTTGAAAGGAAAATGTAAATTGGGCCAAATTGGGATTTTGAATATAATGGGAAGTTTATGAAATGGGTAAATGGAAAGTATAGTTTTCTGGAAATTAAATTTATGAAATTATAAATTGTTTAAAATAACGATGTTTATTTTAATAATGACTGATGTTATCCGGAAATTAAAAATATGTTTAAATGGAGTTGTCAACTATAAATTAACAAGTTTCAAAAGAAAATAGAATAATTTGAAATGCCGTATTTCATTGGGAATTTATTTAAGTAAAGGGTAGATATGGTTTTCAGTAAGAAATTTTCCGATATTGTTTATTTAAGAAAAATGATTTAAATGGTATATTTAAAAGTGAAATTCCGGATATGGGAAATTGGGTATGAACTTCGGATGAAGTCATAGTTAAATATGGGATTTGGGATTTATGTTGTAAAACATAATTGACTTGAAATAAATCAGTGGATTTATATGAAAGAGTACTTTGGAATGTTTAGAAACGGGAAAGTGTTTCCCTGGGAAAACCAAGTAAATGTTTAAAAAAATATTTTTATTTAACTAAGGTTAAGTTTTAAATCGTTTTAAAAGTATTTTTAAGAAATCGTTATTTTTAAAGGAATAAATTTATAATTTTAATACCGTAATAATTTGGGAGTATATTAGCAATTATTTTTACAAATGGATTTATTTAAAAGTTGGTTTTAGCTTAAGCTGTTAAAATTAGCATTTTTCTTCTTATAACGCTATTTGAATTTAGTTAAACTAAAACCCTTATTTTTAAATCAAAGTTTATGTGTTAATAACTAGTTTTCTTCACATATTTTAAATTTATATTTTGATTAAATAAATAGAAGTAAATTTCATATTTTAAAGTATATTTCAGTATAAAGTATTTTTAACTGTTTTAAATGCAAATTGTTTTATACTTGGTTTTTCCCGATGGGAATAAAGGGTAAAGGATTTACCTTGTAAAGGAAGAGTTTTGGAAAATTGTTTTCAAACGAGTTTTGAAAATGTGAAAATATATCTTTGAAAGATATTAGAAGAAAATAAATAATATGGAGATTATTTATTGTGTGATGGATGTGTATGGATGTTTGTGAACATTAATTGATAGTTAAATCACCGACTATCAATATTGGCCAAATGCGCTGATCGTTTCGAAGAGACCGGGATCGAGTTTCCGTATACCGGGATTCTAGGTCTGGAGACTCGAAAACCACTTCGATCCGGTTTGTACGTTTCGCGAAAACGATTTCGGAGTCGAAGATGGAGCAGGGAAGTGCAAGGGCTAGTCGCTACTAATCCTGAGGATATTTCCAAAATGGATGTAGTAGGGGTAGTGCCTTCGGTTCCGTTCGGACCCGGGACGGACTTATATGGACGAATGCTTTCGTGACATCGTCAGGTGGACGATGGGCATTCTAAGTGAAATGTGCTATAAAGGTATCGTTTAGCCTCGAACCTCATCAACCGGGAATGACTGAAAATCAGGGGTTATGCAGCAAGGCTTCGTGGGTAGCCCCCACTTGAGAGTATGGTCATCCCTGTCTAGATGTCCCTTTTATTTCGGCTTAGTGGTGCGGTTGCTGATCCCAACCGTGGGGTGATTTTACTTGGAATTATCCAGTAAGGGATGATTCCGGTCTTGTGTTGCAGGGGAGCGGGCGTACTCCTCGGTACTGTGATCTAGGCCACGTACTGTGACAGGTGGTACCCCAGTGCCTAGTCATTCGTTGGAAATCCATTTTCCCTACGTGCCTTGTACGGTATTTGTTTGTATACCTAGTATGCTGGAATTTAATCATGTAACAATTTCAGCTATTTTAATAAGTATTTGTAAATAGACACTATTATAATATCAGAGGATTTTTATAAAAAGTGTTTTAGCTATCGTAAGGTAAAAACCCGACATGTTTATTTGTGGCGTGGTCTTACGAGATGTTTTTGTTTCAAAGGATTTTCGAACTTTAATAATCAGTTTGGATGTATTTATGATGCGCTGGTATTCCAGACTGACTCGGGTGTTATTTTATTATAATGCTCGGGTCAGACCGAGTATATTACAGGATAGGTTGCTATGGAGCAGAAGAGGAGCTGGAGTCGAGGCGTATTATTCGTACTTGTTTATATTCCGCTGCTATGATTGTTGTTAGTCATGTATCTCATTATGGTTGGTTGTATTGATATACTCTGATGATGATGTATTGTATATAAACAGATATAGTTTTGATTTGTGTAAAGTTATGTTCTATATATTATATTTTATTCCGCTGCGACTGTGAGGTTTTGATGTTGTTTAGTTCATTCTTCTTCTTCTTCTACCTTCTTTCTCTTCTACAATCTGTCTTTCCGGCATTCGATCGTCGGCATATTATACTGTTGAGTATTTGGTGTCGATTTTCGAGGGTCGAGGACGGCGGGTCGTCACATAAGGTATGAGACTTAAATGTTTTATATGTTAATAAAAGGAGAATGGGCAATTTGCTAAATGTTTTAAATTAACAATTACTGAATTTGGTAGCACTTTTAGAAAAGATTTTGGAAAAGAAATTGGAAACCAATTATATGATGACAAATAAGCAAGTTAGTTGGAAAGATATTACTTTAAAAGGTTAAAAATCAGTTTTGTAGAAGATTGTTGTTTCGCCACTTTCGGTAGCCACCTTTCGACCCCATACTACCGCCTCCATCCTAGTCGAAACCAATACACATGGTATCAATGTCTTGGTACATAGTGGATTGGAGATAGGCGAAAGGTATAGAGTCAAAACGTGCTTTCGAAGAGGTCGAAGCCTTGTTTTGCTTTCAAAAGAGATGTCACTTGCTTTATTTTCAAAAGAATGCTTTCGAAAGGGTTTACTATAGCTTTCGATGGTGGTTGTCGCCTTTTTGTTTCGAACAAGCCTTCGACAGGGTCAAAACACTTGCTGCCACACTCTACCTTTCGACCCAGTTGAGACCACTTATGCCTTTAAACATTAGTTTTGAAAGGGTGTTTTCGCTTTTAAATAAGAAGCCACTTCTTCATGCTTTCGAAGGGGATGGTTTCGAAGCCATCTACTTTCTTTTACTTAGGAAATTGTTTCCGAAAGAGTTGCTTTCGCCCTAGTCGTTTTAAGACCTTTTGTTCTATTGAAAGATAAACCCAAAGGTTTCGAAAAGAATGGTTTTAAATGGTTTCGAAACTATGTTCCACAAACTTTTAGTTAAACCCAATGCTTTCGAAAGGTTTGTTTTAAGCAAAGGACTTTAATGCTTTCGAAAGTTATATTATGAAGGTATCAAAGGGGAGATTTCCCAATGTTTTCGAAAGGTTTACTTTGAGTATTTAAGTGGAATATTTCCATTGCTTTCGAAAGGCAAGTTCGAAGTGTTTTAAAAAGAGGATGTCTAAGGTTTTATAAAGCTTTCGAAAGGACACTTTCAATGGTTTCGAAAGGTGTGTTTTGGCCTTTTGGCCTAGAGTTCAAGGTAAAGTAGTTAACTTGTTTCGAAAGGGGTACTTTCAAAGGTTTCGAAAGAGATTGTTTAAAGCTTTCAAACAAGGGTTTCGATGGTTTTCATCAATAATGTTTTGTGTAAAGCATATATCATGGCAAAGAGATTTGAGTAAAGAAAATAGTATATTTTCCTTATTTAAGTATGATTTAAAGTGTTAAATCAATTTGAAAGATGTTTTCAAGGAAAATTTGATGGGTAGTTAACCCTAAGTAAATGACTCAGATATTTGAATACCAGATAAGACTGGTATAGGGTCGCGCCCTATACATTAGCTATAGCCCCTAGCTAATTTAGTCCAAAATTCTAGTGTGTAGGGTTTAGTCACAGGTAAGACTTAAATGATGTTACACACAAAAAGGAATATACAGAGAAGGAGGATAGGTTATTGGTGAGCCCGCAAAACCATTAGGATCAGTTGACCCTGGGAGAAGTAAGCTAAGGACAAACCATCCAGAAGTGTGTCTAACAGATGTTAGATTATATTTTGTCTGGTAGGCCCGAGTCAGCCAATGGTTAGTAGTTAGCCAAACAAAACTATATTGTTCGGGAAGATAGTCCATTTATTACCTGATTTATGAGCATTTATGATATTGCTATTATTGTTTTAATCAGTTTGATTGCAGGATTCTGATTTGCAAAAAGATATGTTTTAAAGGGATATTAGTATGGGAAAGCCCGTTCTGCTAAGCGGCGTGGTCTCAGTTAATATCAGTAATCCGAGATGGAATAGTATTATTCACACCAGGATTTATGTCTGACTCGAATTTTATGTTTTTCCCCTTAAACTCTCGGGTGCTCAAAATTAATTTGAGTAGATTAAGAGTTAAGGATTTATAGGTTTAGTAGGTGGACGAATAAAGCTTCCAAAGACGTGCAGGAGGCAAAGTTAGCTATTTAGGAGTTGTTATTTTTATTTCCGCTGTTATGTATTAAGACTACTTTGTCTATTGAGTACTCTGATCATCCAAGGGGGCATCTTCACATGCCGCTCTTGGTGTAATTTGTAATAATTATATTTGATCAAAACCTGGGAAACATTTGGGATTATGTAATGGAATATGAAACATGATTTTGAAATGTAATCAGTAAAGTTGATTTTCGAATCTATGATTTTATTTCATATTCATGTGCTTTTGATATTATAGTTACCATTAACAATACCGTATTTTGTCACCGGAAGTTAATACTATAGATGACTACAACATCTGTAGCGCTTAGCTTCGGGCCTCAAGATAGGGGATGTTACAAGGACATGGTAGAATATCGATACAGCTTAATGGTCACGATAAAAATGCTTCAAAAAATAAGAAAAGAAAAGGGATTCGGTAAAACTCATCTTGATTCCTTAAGCAAACACAATTTGAAATTTTTGTTTATATTTTATACGAAGGATATTTGACTTTGAAAGAAGTGACAAAATCGTCAAATACTTTGGATGATATAATTGAAACTTTTCTCTTGAAAATGAAACTTCTAAAATTGACCAATTTTTTTTAAAATTATCAACACATGATATTACTTTTTTTTTTGCTTATCTTTATCTAGAAAAAAAAATTCACTACCAAAAAGGTTTTTACAAACAACTCTAGATAATTATAAATAATTTGTGACAAGATACTTTGGAAAAGTGGAGCATATAACGAGAGAAAGTACAATAGCAAAAATAAAACATCAATAAACAAATGAAAATCAGAATGAAACCGATTTGTCGAACCTATTTTTAACCCTTGCTATGATAACATTTTTTCTTCAGATAATAAAAAAAATGTTACCTTGTGGATATTTATGGTACAAGTAGACAAACAAAATTAAACCAAATATCATGATCATTATATGTACAACACTCTTTGGTCTAATCATTGAAAGCCTTTAAAACCAAGTTAAGAAATATGTTTGGATGCTCTATGTTACCATTGGTAAGCACAAAACATAAATTTTCATTTTTTTGAAATCTTCTAAAGATGTGTTACTAACATGTCTTTAAGTTGAAGTTATATGTGCTTAAAATTAAGAAATTTGTTTTTTGAAAATCTATGTTTCTGCAAACATTTGCCTGATGATTTTAGTTTTCCAATTTCTATTACTAGCATGTATAACTAGCATATGCTTAAGTACAAATTATACATGCTTAAGATTAAAGTAAGCTCCTTATGTAGGTATTGGCAATTTTAAATTTACGGTTGCTACTGAATGTATGATGTTTCAACTTCAGCTATATATAGGTAGTGAAAAAAAATATGTTTTAACAAAAATTTTTTACTGTCCGGTTCTTTTTCTATGAGCATGTGATACTAAAATTCTTATAATAATTTTCCCAAAAATTTACCAAGGATTGGAAAGTGGAACATTAGCAGCCTCAAAATATTGTCTCAAAAAAAGTCTTAAAGAATATGGACATCAAAAAGGTTACATGTTCATTGGCAAGCTTTATAATGCTAACTGATTATGCCATTGATTTGTGTTGTTATACTAGAATAAACACCTTGACTAAAATGCTTGCTTGTTTTAGCATTATCATATTAAATTTTGATTTCGTACACAAAAATATAGAATGCTAAATAATTATAACATTGTGATGTCTAATAATTTTAGCACAAACAATTTAAATAAATATTAAATTACTTTAGCATTGTAATGTAAAAATCTAGCACTATACATAATGAACATATAATGCTAACTAGTTATAGCACAGTAATGTCCTACTATGCTAAAATAAACACTTTGACTGAAATGCTAATTTCACTTTTAGCATTATCATATTAAATAGTGATATTATATACAATAATTATAGAATGCTAAATAATTATAGCACAAATGCCTTAGAGATTCGACATAAACATCTTGAATAAAATGCTAAATTATTTTAGTATTATAATGTAAAAATCTAGCACCATACATAAGGAACATAGAATACTAACTAGTTATAGCACTGTAATGTCCTAGTAAGCTAGAATAAACACTTTGACTAAAATGCTAATTTGTTTTGGCATTATCATATTAAATCATATTATCATACATAATATAGCATTATCATATTAAATTTTGCGATTATACAGATTTTTATCAATATCAAAAATATAACTCGGTAAGAGAGGGCTCTCTTTGAAGAGTCAAATATCAAAACAACAAATGTACAAATAGAAGGACAAATGGAGAGAAATCAAGATATCACAAATCGAAGACTTCATGAATGTTGACAATTGAGTAGACTCTCTCCAAATTTCAAAGAGGTAGAAGACAAATTTGAGAAAACACAAAAAGAACTGGAAAATGAAAGAGAATTAAGAAAACTGAGATAAGATATGATAGAAGATTGAATACAAACATAAATGCCATGAAATCAGATGTACAAACAACTAAAAAAGAAGAATAACAAATTACAAAAGAAGGACAAAGAGAAAAAGAACAAATTCAAGTTCCTTCTTTTGATTTGTCTATCAATCAACAATTCCAAGTGGTGGTAGAACATAGAAGAAGAAAAGCTAGAGGAAAAAAAATCAAAACATGAAGAAAAATTAGAAGGATTCAAAAACAAACCATGCTCATTGGTATAAATGTTGAAAACAAGAAAAAGAAAGAAAAACTGATTTAGATAATCAATATTATATTGTATATCTTAAATCAGACCAAAATATTAAGTAGGGAAAGAATGATAACACTGAAAAGGAGAGTGGAAAAGAGAGTGAAATGAAGACATAAAAGGAAAGTGAAAAGAATAGTGAGAATAAGGAGAAAAATGAAGAACTTGAAAATCAAAGTATGCAAATAGAAAATGAAGAAGAAAACAAGGAAACTAAAAGTGTGCAGGACAATGAGGAGACTGAAACGGATACTAGCATTGAAGAATATATCTCAAAAAATGAAAAGCAAACTAACAACGATGAAAAAGGAGAAGTAGAAAATGAAAAAAACCGAAGAAACAGACCAAGATAAGAACAGTAGATCTAAATAAATACTCACCGATAGGAAAATAATATGCATAAAAATACCTCACAAAAACTAGAATTCTACATCTACTTGAAAATTTAAAAAAAACATAGTTCTTACTTTTTCCATATGCAACGAAAATGAAAAGTAAATATGGTATCCTCTATTCTATAACTAGATTAGAAATTGCATAAATTTGAGTATACTTACATGTTAATTTTAAACTTGTAAAAGCAACACCATAGCTTGGATGATAGATAATGGAAAAAAATGAAGGAATAACAATAGTTAAATCAATGTTTGAAGCTATGTTTTCACTAATTCCTAGGAATGTAATGGCTTTAAATGAAAAGCATGCATAATTTTTTTACAGTTGCATTAAACTCATATGGTTTTTTCCGCTCAGATTATAGAATGTTTTGTCGAGAAACAAGAGATTTATGAGCATAACTACACATTCTATACAATGATGATGATAACTCTAAGCTTTTCAATAAATATATTGAATACTAATACAATAGATTCTAACAGTTATTTATATACAGAGTGCTATAGTGAATGATTTGGAAAATGTGATATAGACGTTACTCGGTCAACAATACATACATTGTAAGAAATAAGTTCATGGAGACAGTATTCTTTCCATTACATCATATAAATCACTGATCTTTAATGATATTAGACTATGTTATTATTTCCACCAAAAGTTGGCACAAACACTAAATAGATTGAAAGTAGAGAAATAAAGTAAAGAATTAAACTTAAAATAGAAAATAAACAAGCAGAAACAAGAACAAACAAACTTATAGTGGTTCGTAGTTGATTTCCTACGTCCACTTAAAGGAATTGCTTTATTCAAATACTTGCTTTTCTGGTTATAGAGGGATCAGATCATAATAGATCCTTGATTGCAATAGAGTTGAAGTAGAAAAACAGCGTAAAGATCCCTTAAATGAACAATGAACTCTATATTTATAGGTGTAGACGACTGAATATTTTTCTGAAATTTCGCCGATGGACTCTCACGATGTAGACGAGGTCACCCAAAAGTTTTGTGGCCCAGCTCCTAAGGATGGGTGATCAGGGTCGATCAATCAAGATGGCCACGTGGGCCCATGCGATCCCTAATGTGGGTCCCTCTCTATGTTAGGTTCGAGTTTCCAAAGTTGTTTTGCATAGTCACCTACATATTTTGTAGAGATATTGATTGATTTCCATTGAGTTGAACTACTTGTTTAAGTTGTTCATAGCCAAATTGATCTGATCCGATCCCCTACCTAAGGAAAGATAGGTACCGATCCCCTACCTATGGGAGGCACTAATCCATACTTAGAACATTCCAGAGAGTCTATCTCTTGGTCTCGCTTTGTCGTTGCTTCATACCATTGTCCATGCATGATCTTCGGACTCCCTAATCATTCCTCTGAGCTACTTTCCTTGTCTACTGCTGAGTCTAACTTATCCAATCAGTCTGGATATAGCCGGGTCAAAATGCCGGATAACACTTGCCCTCCAAGTACGTCTTGTTTTAGACATGACGTGCTTTGAGTCGAAGCAAGTTAGAATCACCGGAAAGGATTCCATTCGATTTCCTAAACAGTCAGTTATCTTTCCATCGAGTTGTCTCTTCAAAGAGTTGTATCTCTCTGTTCACTATGATGCTTGGTCGTTATTAGTCAGTATAAATCTAGGATGTAATCCTCAATCTTTGTCTATGCTCAGTTCCATTGAGCTTGTCGATCAAGTTAGAAGGCCTCGGTTATTTGAACCGGTCTTCTCTCTCAGGAGTTCTCAGGTAATAATTCAATTTCTATCAAGTCAAGAAATCAAATGTACTATAATGAACCGTCTTTCTTGCATTCGAAAGACAAATCATTATGGGTCGAAGAAATAAGAAAGATAAGAGAGACTAATCAAACATAGAATCTTACCATGAATATAATAAATAATGTAGTATATTACATAGTCAAGCCAAAATATTCATCAGAGTTCAATGATACAAGTTCTAGACTAGGACAATTACAACTTCTTGTCCACAAAAGACATAGGTCATACATACATACATACATACATACATACACAGCGGAATATTCAATAATATTAATAACTATCCATGAAGCCACCTGCTCCAGCTCCTCCATCATGCTATCGTGAGAAACCTGGATCACTTGGCTACTCATAAAAATTTGAGTACTCAAGAGTTTTAGGAAAAGAAAAATAAAACTCCGGGTCAGACATGGGTATGGTGTGAGTAAACTCAAACAACTTAATTCTTACTTTTATAAAACAATTTGAAAATTAAAGGTATCTTGTAAGACCACGCCGCACATAAACACGGACGGTTTTTTACCTTACGATAACCAGAACACTTTGTATTGAAATTCAATAATATTATAATAATATATAGGGTTTTCAAGTAAGATAGAACATAACTAACATGCTTGCATCTCACATTTCAACATATTTAGGCACAACTAATTTCGTACGGCACTTATTGGACAATGGATTCCATACATGAACATGTAAGGAACTACCTTCCGAAGATGCACCTCTAGATAAAATACACCTGGGGTCTGACAAGAACATCTTGTACCCCTACTACACAGAACCGGCCTACCACTTGACTAGTAGTACGAAATACATCACCACCACGGTTGGGATCAGCAACTGTACCGGAGGATACAAAAAAGGGGTCAAATATCGATTCTAGATACGGTGGTGACATATCCTTGTGGAAGTGACCCACATAGCCCTACTGCATACCCTGTTTTGGTCATTTTCAGTTGATGAGGCTTGAGGCTACGTTTACCTTTTCTAGAGCACTGCCACTTAGAATGCTACATCACCTTCCAGATGTTGACACGATGTCAACATTCATCCATACAAGTCGTTCAAGAGATGAACGAGCCGAAGGTACTATTTCCACTACACCCATTTTGGAATCACCCTCAGGGTTAGTAGCAAATAGCCCTTGCACTTCAAAGCCTTTATGTTGGACCTTGCCTTTACTATTTCCAACTCGAACGTTTATGTTGGTTCGAAGTGGTTTTCGGATAACAACTAAGATCTGATCCCAGTCTCTCCAAACCAACCTTCGATAATTTTAAAGGGTCAAGTTATTTATAATGGACTATCCCACTATCAGGGTGTGAAGATTTACATATGAACATATGTTCCATATTCTTAGATTATCATGGCCCGCTTATCAAAATTAACCCCCTTGTATTTATCACGTTCCCGAAGTGCGGTATTTGTGATGAGTACAAGTCGACTTACTTTTAATAAAACGCATCATCGTTTTATTACAACTACTTTAATTTATTTAGCTACTTAATAGCATGGATAGGAGATCCTTGGTTTTAAAACAATTCACTTAAACAAGAAAATTGGTTAAAGATAAATAACCGATAGGATTTTTAAAGAAACCTTAAAAACAAATAAATTTTAACTAAATCATAAGTTTAAACTCAATCAAACCTTAATTAATCTTAATTAAATCAAAATTAAATCATTAATAATCCAAATTTTATTTATAATTAAACCCTAATTACACTATATTTAATTAACATTTATTTAAGAAATTAAACCCTCATTAAGTGGATAATTAACCTTTAATTAAATAACAATTAATCAAATAATTAACTCTAATTAAAAATTAAAATAAATAACTTGATTAAATAAAAATTAGTTTTATTTTTATCTTAATTAATCATTATTTAAAACTTACTTAATTAAAAATAATTTACTTTGTTAATAATTTCTTAAACTCTAATTATTTAACCTAATTACTTAATTAATTAATTAATAATTACCCAAATTAATTTAAATTAAATCAATAAATTATTAAATTATTAAAACTAAACTTTTGACTTACTAAATTAATTCAAAATGAGTTTCCAAAAATAATCCAAAAGAAAACACTTAAAACTTGAAATCGTGAAATTTTCCGAACTGCATCCATATCGACTATCGTTATAAGCGCAGTTCGCCAAACGACGCCATGCTTTTTTTTAAAATACTTACGTTAAAGGTTTGAAACTTTCAACAAGTTGTAACTTGGAAAACATTTCCAAAATCAAACCAAAGAAAACCTATTTCATTCCATCGGATCTCAAATCGCTTTGCAACCATTTCAACACTAGTTCACAACCATCTCATTGCTAACTTGGGTTTTGTTTTACAACCAATACTACAACATATCATAACCAATATAACATGTCTGCAACCATATCCATATAAAACATATACATATCCAAATATATCACATATTTAACCAAATCACATATCCAATTCAAACAACCAACTTGCAATCACATATTATCCAATTCACATGGTAATTCAACATATCAACCTAGCATATTTAACAACATATATAGCATCAAAACAAGTTGAATTTTCTTTTCCAAAAATTAGAAGTTTACTCACCGAAAGCTTTACAAATCTCAAAGCAACTTCCACTGGAACTTTGATATATGCTAGCACTTGGTCCTAACTTGCAAACATGAAGCTTTTGGATGCCTAAACACCTACATTAGGCTCGACCATGGTCATATTTGGGCTCGGCCTGATGTGTTTTTGGTGTAAGGGAACTTAATTTTGGAAGAGGAAGTGTAGAGATGGATGTAGAATTGTTTTAGTGAGCTAAAGAGAAGAGTTTGAGTGGAAACGAGTGATTTTTTCTAAATTTTACAAACCATGGAAGCCATGGATATTTTGGAGAGGAAGTTTTAGAAAGTGAAGAGGAGAAAGAAAATGAGAATTTGTGTGTGTGGATGTATATTTATAGGCAAAAAGATTTGGCGAAATTTGTTAAATTACCCTTTAATGATTTAATATAATATGTCATGATTTTTGAAAAATCACATCACCTTCTTACCCATCTCTCTTGTCACATCCCTCCTCCTTCTCTGGTCAAATCCTTAAGCTCATGATGAGTAATGGTGTCTAATTATGAAAATATTAAGATATGGCAACACTTAATAATAGATATTTATATATAATGTTTATTTTATTTTTAATTTATGAATTGTCACATCACCTGTTAATTATAATTAACATAATATAATCTATTCCTAAGTGTATTATTATTAAGTTAATTATCTATTATATATGTGTATATATGGTGCACAAAGACGAACAACATTCCCGACAACTTTTCGGCGTCGAAAGGTCGAAATTTCGGAAAACGTTCTTCGGTCACATTTTCTATTTTTCTATGAACTATTTAATTTGGTAACCAAATTTTGAAAATGATTTTTCCCTCATTATTAATTAATTAAAATGATTTTATTTATTAATAAGAATCTATTTATTGACTATATAAAATATATATAATTGCCTAGTTAAAGCGACCAAATTCAGGGTCGTTACATGTTGAATATGTACACATGTACGTTCATTCATGTACGCATTTTTGTCATTGGCTCCCAGGCATGATCACATGTTTATGGGTCGTTGCCAGTTTCCATTAGATTTCAAATGCGAGTGTTCAATCATTTGCATATTTTTTTTCTTTGAATAAGGGTTCAATACCAATCCCTTAGGCTGGGGGATTGGTACCGATCCCTTTGCTTGCAAACACTTAACCGCTTTAGGCTTTTAGGAAGTAGGCTGCATCCATATATAAGCTAATAACTTAGCTTTTCTTTTTTCCACTTCTTCATTTGTCTTGCAACTGACTTGATCCCTCTTTCCTTCTCGCATCTACCATTAATGAGCTCAAGCTCGAGCGATCCAACAATATCCTCAACAAACCATCACTACATCGGTCATCATCTCATCCTCCACCTCGCGCCATCCCTTCTCCCACCAAACTCTAACCCAATCCCACTAATTTTGTTTGGATCAAACTCAAGTTCAAGCCTTGGGCTGCAACTAAGATCGAACCCCAATTCATTCTTGATTCATTTGCGTTAAAGGTGGGTTCTTAATCCGTATTAGCTTGTGAGTGAGAGTAAAGTTTGAATCATGACTTGGAGAGGACGAGTTAGGTTATAGCGGTGGAGACGAGGTTAATTTGCTTTTGTGGTTGTGTAGGAGTGGATCGGTATGGATATGGGAGAGATGGAATGGAGTAGGGATCAGTGAAGGGTTCGGTGCTAAGTTGGAGAAGACGAAGTGGAGTGGTGAAGTCTAGGGGATCATTTTGGTAGGGATCAGTGTGGTTGACATAATAAAGCATATGGAGGGATCGGTGCTGGGATCGGTATAGGCATGCTGAAGGTGATTGAATTGAGTTTGAATATGCTTAAACGAGTTCACCTAGGCCATGGGATTGGTTTTGATCCCTTCCCTAGGCAGGACTTAGGAAAATTTGGCTTGATTTGAGTACACTTAAACTTGAACACTAGGACTAGTGAACTTGCATATGATCTTATCGAACATGAGAATGACTTAAAACTTGAACACATTTGACTTAAACGCAAGGATTTTGGGTTGGAAGTTGAACTTGTAAGAGAACGCATATGCCTGTATTAACTTGGATATAAAAGGAGTACATCGATAACTGATCCCAGAGTTTACGTGAAATTAACAACCATTAAAATAAAAGTCGGTTGGGACAGTCAGTGATGATGGTAATTTCGGTCGAATTCTACAGTCTTGTCACAACTGTCGTTTAATCCTGAATTGTTTATCACTGCATTGCACAGCACTACACTGCACAACACTGCACCACACTGCACTAGTTTATGCTCTACACAAAGGGACCAGATTTCTTTCCCTAACTGCATCCATTTGTTGAGTGTGATAGTTTATGGGTTCCAAATGCTCAGGGCGTTTGGCTGCTATGGTTGCTGAGCAAGTTGCTACACACGATGGATCTAATGCTGAATCAAGCTCTATAACAGTCTCTGCTCGCTATCTTTGGGTCAACAATCAAAATAACCTGAAAGCTCGCATTAAGTTCTAAAATCCCTCTAAGTCCTGAAGTAGAAAATGAGCCAGCCCCTTAC
This sequence comes from Allium fistulosum, assembly GCA_030737815.1. Lineage (NCBI taxonomy): Eukaryota > Viridiplantae > Streptophyta > Magnoliopsida > Asparagales > Amaryllidaceae > Allium > Allium fistulosum. Next base: position 1,011,350,423 of record CM060908.1, read on the forward strand.
ACTCTGGAAGATGCCATCTTTTTGGAGGATCCGAAAGACTCTATGGCTTCGAGAGTCAACGAGGCTTTTCTTTACAAAATTTGTATTAAGTACAGAATCCTATATGAGGATGTGTGAGCCCCATCTCATAATGATAGAGCTCACTTGCCTCTAGAAGAGTACACTGCCTGTAACAAGTATATATGCTGGGCAGGTTGTATTCCACATTTTAATCCATTCATATGGAAGATGCTGCATTATTTGAGATTGGCTTTGGTCCAGTTGCATCCAAATGGCTACTCATTTCTGCATTGCACATATATGATATTTCTCGAGTTCTTATATTGTGAACCGACCCTAGAGGACATTAGAGTAGTTTACAATTTCAAGCGACGAAAGGGGAGCCTCTCGTGCACTTTTGTTGAGTCAATCAGTAACTGTCAGGTCGTAACTGGTGCTTAGTACAAGCTGAGTGCTTTTAAGAATGAACAGTTCTATGTGTGTTGCCCACCTGGTTTTGTAGGACGATGGTTGGAAGGATGTAAGTGTCATTTCGAACTAAATCTTGTGTTCTTTCATTCAAGTCGTACCTTGAACGAAGCAGTTCTTTGAATCTTGTAGGTATCTATCCACGACCCAGCGGTAATAGGTATTTAAAGGCAGATTTAGAGCTTAGGAATATACCAGTGAAAGATAGAGATGTTAAGTCCTTTATAATTGATGAATGCCTTTTACTTTCGGCTTGGTAGAAGAGGGTCGTAGCATCAGGTTATCAGGGAATGCTGGGGATGAAGTGGTAAGAGGATGAGGCGCTGCTCGACAGGGAGGTGGTGATGTTAATCCTGTCGTGCCGCCCGTCGAGGAGGCTCAGGATGATGCCGAAGAAGGCGAAATAAGGGGCAGTGCGAATGAGCCTGGTTGCGATGACGCAGGTTCAAGTCACGAGCCTGTAGTCGGATTAAGACACATAGCTTCTCGCTTCAAAGGAGAGAAAAGGGAAGAAGCTCGTATAAAAGCTTTGCCAAGGGCAAATTGCCAAGCAGCCCAAGCTAAACACTACTACTGTTGATCAATTCACTTCCTTGCCTTCAGAAGATATATTTGAGGGACTAGCAAACATCTTGATACCTGGGGATGTCGGAGTTATGATTTCTCCAATATGAGCCTTGAGAGGTTTGATTCTCCTATCCAAATTGGTGCTGACATTCCTTCCACTAGCATGGGAGAGGTCACTCCGGCTAGCGAAGCTCCAGCACCCGGTCTGTCGGGGGGACACTAGGACATTCACATCCATGCCGAGAATCACAGCGGTACTTTAGCTCCAGCATAAAGACACCATCAAACACCTGGATGAGGAAGTTAAGGAGTTGAACACAAAGTTGGTCGACGCCGAGAAGAGAGCCATTAAATCTTCTGAATTAGCTAAGCGTATAAAGAAAGGGAACCAAATTGAACTAGACGCTGTCATTCGTCGCAATGGTACTTTAGCTCTCGAGAAGGATGCTTTGTAGAAAGATAAGGATGCTCTGAAAAAAGATATCGATGATTTGGCTCTCCGTATTCAATAGCTTAAGGAGGAGCTTGAAAGGGAAAATAAGGATAAGATTGAAGCTCAACAAGAGTCTCAAGAATATTGTGAGGAAATCATTGAGGCTCGCATGACTAAGGAGGAGGCTGAGTAATAACTTAAGCAAATAGAGACCCTCAAAGAAGAAGCTAAGTAGGCCGGTAGGACAGAGATAAAGGATGATTTTGATCCCCCGTTGATATATTACAATGCAAGTGTCCTCCTTAACCGTAATCTTTGATTCCTCGGTGAGGGATACCCTGAGTCGTTAGTCAAGGCTTGGGACTATATCATGGAGTTGAAGAAGAAATCTCTTGGTGGCATTGAGTTTGATAAGGAGCAGCTTATATGCGAAATCTTGCATGATAAAGAACCTAACGAACTCAAGGTTGCTCGGCTTAGTCTATTTTGTGACCCAGCGACCACTGAGCAAGAGAAAGAAGGTGGTAAAGCCTCTGGGTCCAGCTCTCAAGGCCCTCTTACAAGTCTGGCAACTGGTACCTCAGCTTCTCATGCCTCTGAAAAGAATATAGGCTACAATCCAGATTAGCCTGATATGCATAGGTCGTGTAAGCTTTCTTCGATTCTTGAAGGTGACGCTCTGATTCAAATCGAAGGCTAATCCAACAAAGGTATATCTCTCATCTTCCCGACGTTCAAGAAGGTTTACATCTCTGTACGAAAGTCATAGGATTACCTATTGAATCTTATGAAATTGCAAGTCTGTACGCATCCGTCCTTGCTCCTGGTTGTGATGTCATCTTGGGACGGTAGTTGTTTGCACCAAAATTGGTCACAAACACCCAATAGAGTTCTAGTAGAGATTAAATGAAGAATAAAATTAAAACATAGTAGAAAAAGCAAATCAAACACAGATTTTTATAGTGGTTCGGCAATCTGGGCCTATATCCACTTTATATTTTATTGATCTTGCACTTGATTATGATTACAAGAATGTTTGGATCAACTGGGATCCAGTATTACAAGAATAAAGAATAGTAATGGCCGAGCCTCGGCAGTAGAAAAGAAGATCCCTTATATGGAAAATGATCGCTATATTTATTGGGGAAGACGACTATTACTCTAAAAATCAGCCTTTCGACTTTGTCGAAACCGTTATGAGCAAAAGTCAAAGAAGGAAAAGTAAAGAAGGTTCCAACTAAACCTTTCGAAAGAGTCGAAGGGATGCTACCGTTAAAGTCTGGAAGCTTTAAAACCTTTCGAAGGCGTCGGAAGGTCTCTACAACAAAGGTCCAGTGAGTTCATACCTTTCGAAGGAGACAAAGGAGTCGAAAGCACCCTTCTGTCTTTAATAGCCACCTTTCGACTGGGTCATTTCATATGCATAATGACCTTTCGATTGAGTCAAAGCAGCACCTTTCGAAGACAATGAGAACAGCTACTTGCATATGCGCCAAACCTTTCGACACCAAAGGTTTCTCTTTTGTTTAAACTGTGCGAAAGCAAGCATTGTCCAGGATAACCCCTTCGAAAGCTATGGTAAGCCTTTCGAACCAGTCGAAACCAGTGTGATCCAGGAGAGTTCCGCATCAGATTAGAAACAAGTGCTCAGGTGTAACCAACATTTTCGAAACCATTGAACAATACCTATCGATAGAGTCAAAAGCACTTACAAGGCAATACAAAGTAGAGAGGCGTAGCCCATCCTTTCGACAAAGACGAAGCATATTTAAGTCATTCGGCAGCCACCTTTCGACCAAGTCGGAAGCATCAAGGTTGAAAGGTGCTGACCCGCATCTATAAATAAGACCCAAAGGGTCATGTTTTGGGGATCCGATTCCTCCCATTCCAAACTTGTATTTCTTTAATCAGTAGTGTTGTAACACTAATTACAAGATTAAATTGGCGATTTGATGTAATAAAGCCATCCTTTGCTTATGAAAGGGAAGTTTTGAGTATTTTAGATTACTTATCGCTTTATCAAAGTTCTTGTCAGTTTCACTCTTGTGTTTCATGTTTCGCCTTCATCGATAGGCCACCGTCGACACAGTCGAAACCTAGCAAGATTTAAACCACTTCAAGTTCATACTTCAAGTAACCTTCCTCTGAGTTTTAGCTTTCGACAAGGTCGAAACCAAGTCACAACTTACTTAAACCTTTAACTAGAACAAGGAGTTCGAGGATCCGGCTTTCGATAAGGCATAAACCCTTCACCAAAACACTGTAGCTCAATATTACTAGTTCAAACCGAGAAGGTTAAGCTCACTGCTTCCGACAAGGTCGGGACCCTAACCCAGATTCCTGGTTCAAGCTTTATCACCAAAATCGCCTCGCCACTGACAGGGTCGGACCTTAGTATCGGATTCTTGGAATAAGTCCTAGTTACACAACCATTAAGGCCTTCTATAAGGTCGTAACCATCAAAGGAAAAACTTTCTAAGATACCTCCATTGAATCGAAAGGAAGGCTTTCGAAGGAAAGACCAATCCATCTCAACAAAGTCGAAAGGTCATTAAACACGGAATCCAATCCTTTCGACACAGTCGGAAGGTCTGTCTGAGCAATTCTTGCCTACAAAAGCCTATTCGAAAGGAAATTCAAGAAGGATACATTCCTTCCTTTCTACTCTATTTACCTAAAGAATAATCTTCATTCCTTAGCACTACCTTGGGATGTTGACAAGAAATTTTGTTAGCAACGACAGAATATCTTCTTGAAATTTCGCAGTTAGAATCTCATGATGTAGACGAGGTCACCCAAAAAGTTTCGTGGCCCAACTCCCAAGTATGAGCGATCGGGGCTTATCGGTCAAGATGGCCATGTAGGGTCATGTGATCACTCTAGTAGGCCCGTCTTGATATTGGCTTCGTGTTTCTCAAGTTTGTTTGCATAGTTGCCTACATGCTTTTTGGAGATATCGATGAATCTTTGATGAGTTGAACTGTTGAGTTGATATGATTCGATCCCCTACATAGGGGAAGTTATACAATCTGATCCCCTGCATAGGTAAGTAATACGATCTGCCCCTGCCTAGGGAAGTAATATGATTTGATCCCCTAGTGGAAGGGAAAGGTATCGATCCTCTGCCTAGGGGAGGCACTAATCCATACTTAGAATATTCTGGAGAGTCTATCCCTTAGTCTCATTTGATCGTGGCTTCATACCATTGTCTGTGCCTAATCTCTGGACTCTATGATCACCTCTCTGGGTTGCTTGCCTTATCTATCATCGAGTTTAACTTGTCCAATCAGTCTAGATATAGTCGGGTCAAAAGGTCGGATAACACTTTCCCCCCAAAGTACATCTTGTTTCGAATATGACGTGCTTTGAATCGAAGCAAGTTAGAGTCGCCAGGAAGGATTCCATTCAGTTTCCTAAACAGTCGTTACCCTTCCGTTGAATTGTCTTTCCAAGAGTCGTATCCCTTTCTGTTTGTTGCGACGCTCAGTCGATATTTGATGATACTAGTTTTGGAGTAGAATCTGTTGGTAATTGTCTACGATCGGTTCCCTCGAGCTGATTAGTTGAGTTAGTAGGTCTCAATTATTTGAAATGATTCCTATTCTAAAACTTCCAGGTAGAAATTTATTTTTCTTCGATTCAGGAAATCGAATGTCGAGTGCACACATGTGCTCGTTCAAGTATTCACCGTTCTCATTGGCTCCCAAGCACATTCATGTGCCTAAAGGTCGTTGCCAAGTTCCATCAAATTGTGTTTGCAATTTCATCATTTCATTTTCATTATTTTTTATATTTTTTAATACGGTTAGTATTTGGTATCGACCTCCTGTAGGGGAATCGGTATTGATTCTGTATTAAAATGTGTAGCATTATTTGCTTACATTCGTCATTTGGACCCGCAAGCTCTGGATCACGTGGTATATGACCCGCTTATTCGACCCTCTCTCTTCACTTTCATTATTTCTTCCAAATGAACCAACCCCTTCTTACTTCATTTTCTCTTCTCTTTTTTTTTACTTCCTTATTGAACCCTTTATTTTAATCCCCAAAATTTGATTTTATTAGATCCAATTTTACCTTTACCTCGTCGCCGTTTACCATTATTTCAAATCCACCATCATTGCTCCTATTCATCGAACTCCAAGGCCCTAATTTCTTGCGAACCCTTTGATTCGATTCATTCCAGACTCGCCTTCATCTTGATCTGGTCATTGGTGGATATATGTTTTGGGGATCGATGTTGAATTGAAAAGAATTGATTAAGGGATCGGCTGTTGAGAAAGTGAATATAGGGATTATTGATGAAGGCATGATGATATGTGGATGGAGGGATCGGCTAGAAGATGTGATCACCATACCTCAAGGCTAACGCTATGGAGCGATCGGTTATGAAGGCATGGAGAAGAAATGAAGCGATAAGAAAGAGGGATTGGTTCATGGGATCGGTTGTAAGCATGTCAAGGATAGTGTTGAACTGGAAACTGTTCAAGTGGATATCTCCAGGCAATGGGATCGGTTGTTGTTGAGTAGGGGTCGATTGTTGTTGTAGTGAAGGGATTGGTGATGATGGAGGCATCAGTATTTGTTGTGGGATCAGAGAAGATGACATATAGGGGATCGGATTATGGCACATGATCAAGTGTTATAACCATTTCATCCAATCAATTCCCGAACCTTCATATCTGTGGTGGATTGAAGATGGTAGTTGGCAAACTTTCACCCGTAGTTTGAGCACTATCTCCAAACTTGCCTATAGCTAAACCATCGTTGAAGTCTTCTTCTCCAATCTCGGTAAAAAAGGATATCAAATGTTAAATGTTGGTTACTAGCCATTATATGACATATGAAGTAAAGTAACATTAATAATGTAGATGCCTTGAATCTTTATACAACTGCTCTTTGTTTTCAGAAGTTCTGATTTAATTATATTAGACGATACTTGTAAGACATTAAATATTTGATTGGCCATAAATCCAAACTTTATTCCATAACTGCATATTTGTGCCTGTATGGACATACATACCGATATGAACTTGAACCTAAACCTTGAATTTGGATTTGAACGCATAAATTTGGATGCACATACTTGTTTGTTTGGACATGAATTTAAGTTATGCATACGCCCTGAATGCTCCTATGTGCCGACAACTGACCCCTGAATTTGAACGTAACTGTTACGCGTTACCATCGATGTGAAATCTGGATGGGACAGTCAGCGATGACGGTTACTCCAGTCGAACTCCCGAGTTTCGCTATAACTGTCGTATAATATTGAGCAACATTACACTGCACATCACCGCACTAAACTGTACTTAGCATAGGGGATGTTTGAATTGAGTTTGCAAAGTCACCTAGGCGATGGGATCGATGTCGGGCCCTTGCCTAGGAAGGTCTTGTAATTTTAACACTTTGATGGTGTATGTAGGCATGGAGATCGGCAGCTGGATTTGACTTTGATCCCCATATTTGAGCATTTCTCTAATGCACAATCAACAACATGAAAGCCGGTCAGGACGACGTGTGATGACGGTCGCTCCGATCGAATTTCCAAATATCGCCATGAGTTATTGAGTCCGACAGTGATGGGTTCTAGACGCTTTGAACAATTATCTATAATGGTTGGAGATCAGGCTTATAAGCACGTTGAATCAAATGCCGAGTAGAGTTTAGCCATGCGTTGCATACAGTTGCATAGCTGCCTTTTGCTTTAAGTTTGAATCTGCTAGTGTATTCGGGTAACGCGCTTTCCATTCAATGTACTCATGATATGTTGCTCGTCGCTCAGGTTGGAATGCTAGTTATCCGCTCATAAGCCTGGGCATTGATATGATGATTCTATCTCTAGGCATCCTTTCGGTCGTAGCCTCGAGTCGTTGTAAACACTAAGCATGAGCCATAGTATTGAGCTATCGTAGTCGGCTTTTGGATGATCACACTTCTACCCTCGGTCTTGGGTTAGTAGATGTACTGCATGGATGGTCGAGTCTCGTCCTAATTGTTTTTATACTCCCGCCTAAGCTCCGAAGTCTTATAGTTGATTAATGAATGGTCGGGTCACTTTCATCTTGATTCTCGCCCGTGCCCCCCAACTCAGGGGAAAATGTTAATAAATGGACGGGCAAGTCACGTCCTCTTTAGTTTTATACTCTTTCTGTCGAATTTGAGATCAGAGTTAGTTAATGGAAGGCTGGGTTACACCTATTTTGGATTGTATTCTAGTTTTTCCTTCCCGAAGGAAGTTTTTGATGCTCTATCGGATTTCGGCATGAGCTGAGTACTGGACGGTCAATCATGTCCACTTTTGGTGCAGATGTCGCCATACTCTAGGCAAGAACTAAAGAATGGTTGGTCAGGTCACATCCATTCCATGATTTATGCTTCCCCTATCGAATCGAGGAAAAGAACTAAGCAATGGATGGTATGATCATATCCATTTGTGGTTGGTGTTGATCGACATTGACCGTCGATCCGACGACATGATACAGAAGGTTTGGATCGATATTTCCCATCGATCTGGTAGTACGATATAGTCGGTCATCTATAGCATCAGATGTCATTCCGATTGGTTTTGTAGCAAGGCCTCCTTGCAGTCGTTGCCTTAAGTCATAAAGGATACCAAGCCAACGCTGTAGTGAGCCGTCGTATTCATCTTTTAGTAGTTTGTACTCATGCCCCCAGTCTTGGGTTGGCGGAGTTAGTTTTTAGATGGTCGAGTGAAGTCTTTTTGAGTTTATACTCCTCCTGTCGGGTTTAGGTCAGAGTTGATGAACGAAAGGTCGAGTCACATCCATTCGCTGTTTATATTCTTGTCCATGCTCTGGGGACCAGAGTTTGTCAATAAGCGGTCAGTCGCACCCATTGGTGTTTATACTCCATCTCGCGCTCTTGGAACTAGAGTTATTGATGGACAATTGAACCACGTCCATTTTTTGATATAAGCTCCCTCTATCAAACCAAGAGCAAGAGTCGGTGATTGGACGATCGAACCATGTCCACTTAGTGAGTTTATACTCTACCTGTCAAGGCAAAGATTGGAGTGCTGAATGAGCAGTCAAGTCATGTTCATTCGCGGTTGGACGGGTAGTCATATTCATTCAGAATCGAATGGTCAATCGCATCCGTTTTGTGAATCTGGCTCTTCCTGTTGAGTCAAGGAAGAAACTTAGTATTGTATGGTCGAAGTGCATCCGCACAAATTTATGCTATAAGCCGCGTATCGAGGATAAGAGTTGATACACGAACGGTCGTGTCGCGTCCACTTTGTATCGGATGGTCGAGTCGCATCCTATTTTGTTGCTTATACTCTGGTCCATACTTGGGAAACATATTTTGTTGATGGGCAGTCAAACCGCACCCATTTGAAGTTTATGCTTCAATCTGCATTGGGGGACCAGATTTAATCGATGGCCGGTTGAACCCCATCCATATTTTGGCGTTTATACTCCTCTTATCGGATTCAGATCATAGTTAATGAATGAATGGTCAAATCACACTTATTCATTTGTGTTTATACTCCAGCTCGCACTCTGGGAACTAGAGTTATGCAATGGGTGGTCAGTCACCCCCGTTTATATGATTTTATACTCCACCTGTCGAATCAAGGTAGGAGTTGTTGAATGAACGGTCGAGTCATGTTCATTCATGGAATGGAATTCTGCTCCCCAATTCCAAGGACAGAAGTTGGCGAGTAGACGGTCGATTCACATCCACTTCGTGATTGTAGCTCCTCATATCAAGTCAAGGAAAGGAGCAAGCGGTGGATGGTTGGAAAACATCCATGTTTGGGTTGGACGGTCGGGTCACGTCCAATTTGCTTCGTACTCCTCTCGGCAAGTTGAGGGAGAGAATTGCTGGGTGGATGGTCAGGTCACCTCCACCTCAAGCTGTAGTCGTACCTCCGTGTGGAGGGCAGTGGTTGATGAGTAGATGGTCAGTCATGCCTACGTGAAGTCGAGCTCCTAAACTACCCCCTGTGTCCAGGGCAGGAGTCGATGTGTGGACGGCCAAGTCATGTCCACTTTTAGTTGAATCTTGATCTCGCTGAGCTTCAGGAGAAGCATAAGTATCTTGGCGAACTTAAAGTACGAGTTGGGGAGTGGATGGTTGGGTCACATCCACTTTAAGTCTTTTTTTGTTCTCCAAGTCAAGTGCAGAGGTTGATGAGTAGACGGTCAGTCGTGTCCACTTTGTATTAGAGTTTGACCTTACCGAGCTCTGAGCAAGGCATAAATGTTATGTCAGAATTGAAGCATAGAATAAGAGCGGATGGTCGAGTCACACCCACTTTCCATTTCGAGTTCTTGCCCCCAAGTTAGGGGCATATGGTAGCTGATGAGCGGTCGACTCGCGCTCATCTTAATGAAACTCCCAAGGTCCGATCATGGTCCGTGGAGGTTGTTTGGCGCCTAACTCTGGGTGCTTGGTCACCTGCATCATTTGCATGTAATTTAATTCAAGTTGGTCGTAGTTTACAACATAATTACATAAAGATAGAAGTACATGACGGAAGGGCCATTTTATTCGAAAATAGAAATAACAAAGTCTATTTAATGAACTAATTTAATGCAAATCAAAATAAATCTTATTCATAAGTGAAGCAATGTCGTGCGCTCGCGATTCCACTTTGCTCCAGCTCTTCTTAGTTGGAAGTCAACTGTTGGTGGTACAGTTGATAACCAAAGGTCTTTATTGGTAAAGGTCGAATGTTCCCTGCCCGCCATCCTGTAAGGCTTGCACATATTGTTTAAGCTTTCCTTTTCGGATCAACTCTTCAATCGCATCTTGGAGGTATCTGCAATCGCCAGTGTTACGGCCGTATGTCTCATGAAATATGCAATATTTCTCGGTCTTCTTCTGGGTTTTGGTGGACTCTCTCAGCGTTGACATCCTGTATTTCTATGAGTCATGAGTCTCTAGGTGGATGTTTTCGCTCAAATCATTCAATGGAGTGTATGAGTCGAATTTCAGGATCCTAAGTCTTCTCCAAAAATCCGAGTCCTCATCTAGGGCATCATCATTGCTCTTGTTTAGAACCCCTATGGCCAATGGCCTGTACTATTCTTTTTTCCAATCAGCTTTGTCCCCTCCTTGTGTAAATACTGATTCGCCTCGTAGTAAAAACGATCTAAGCTGGTAGGAGGCTTTCCATCTAACCAGCCACAAAAATCTATCTCGGAGTCGATTCCCTTTATCAATGCTGTCGAGATAGTATTCTCGTTAGGATTACTCACTTCGGTTATGGTGGCATCGAACCTTTGAAAGAAGTCTTTGAGTTGCTCCTCCAGCACCTAGAAAAGGTTTGATAGTGACATCACATGTTTGGGGCGAGTCGCTTGTATTCGACGTGAACTTTTGTGCTAGTTGGTCGAACGAGGAGACGGACCTGGGTGGTAGTCGTGTAAATCACATGGTTGTTGCTCCTTCAAGAAAGATGGGAAAGCATCTGCATTTGACTATGTTCATCGCTTTGGCAGAATCCATATGCCATTCATATTTCACGAGATGTAGTCCAGAGTCGGTTTTCCCTTAGCATGCCAATATGGTTGGCATGTTGAATTTGCGAGGATACTCTGCATACTAAATGGCTTCAGTAAAAGGATCATGGCTCCGAGACTCTCCCCAGTCATCATCGATTTGGCTTTGGCTTTCTCACGAGCTGTAGTGCCATGGTCGCTAAATCAGGTGTCTGGAAGCTGGTTAGTTAGGAGTAGTCGTCATCTACCTTGGAAGCTTGGCCCGGTAATTCATTCTAGTTTGTTCCATATCACCTTGGTTCTGCAGCTTTTGGGAGTACCATTTGAGTAACAATTCCTTGTTTGTTCCTTGGCGGTAGTCCAGTAGTTGCTGCTTGGTTCCCGACACCCCAGTCAGTCATGGGGAGTAGAGAGAATGCACCGTCTTCAGGTTGAGTTCTGAATCCAGAACGCAGGAGTTACATATTATCACAAAAAGGCGGGAATGATCCCCAAGTGGAGGGAACGACACCTATCCCCAATTTTTTTTGTCCCAAACTGGGTGAGATCGATATGGAGTGACCATGAAGGCCCTATAAGGCTATATTTCAAATTTCAAGTCGTTTGGAATTCGTATGCTCGAGTTATGGGAAAAATAAGATGGATCGGTGTTAACGGATGGGTGGTAATTTACTTGGACTCTGACCCAAGAAAATTTGCTATTTGCTTGGAGTCGGCACATGGTTCGCTTGGAGTTGCAGAACTTTGAAGTGCTAGGTCGGTGACGAATGGTGCTTGGAGTCATTTGCATGTTTGCTTGGGGTTCGGTACCGAACCCTGGGTATCGTTCGTTGACAAATGATACTTGTAGTCAAATAAGGGTTTGCTTGGAAAAAATATTGGTTTTATCTAAGTCTGACTTCGAGCCTAAATTTCTAGAGTTTGCTTCGAGTTCGACTTCAGGTCATTTGGCCAAAAACCTTGGTCTGACAATTTCAGGGGAATAAAAATAGACTAAGTAAGGGATCGGTTTGCTTGGAGAAAATCTCGGTTTTAACCGGGTCTGAATTTGGGCTAGAATTTCCACAGTTTGCTTCGAGTCACATGGGTGATTACTTCAGGTCTGACTTCGGGTCAACCTTGAAGTGAGTTTTTCGACGATCGTTTCGACGATTTTCGACTAGGACCACTCGTGACTTGACGATGGGAGTTCCATGTTGGGAAGTACGGCTTTGATGATGGATAACTATACTTCGAGAGGGAGAGTAGGTGATGATGAGTCAGATCGAGGGGACTGTTAGAGGCGGGTATGAGGACCTTGTTCTCTTGGATTTATTTCTGTGATTCTGCACGAGTCTCATGGAGCTCTCTCTGCATTCTTTCTATACTAGCATTAATGATCACATCAGAAGGGGCCTGCATTCCAGGGACTTCCTGTTGTGCTCCATCATCCAGATGATCGATCTTCGTGTTCTCTACTACTTCATCGGCAGATCGTGAGGAGGTAGCGATGGCCTTTTCCTTCGTAGGAGGCATTGTAGATAGCTTCCTTGTATATTTTCTCTTTAAATGTAAGTTGAAATGGAAACTTGTCGGTAGAAAGCTGGATTTATGTCGTGAATATGGGAATCCACAAGTAGATGATGAGATCCAATCAAGCTGAGAATTCGTTTCTTGGTGAAAGCACCAAAGTTTTTGCAGCAAAATTGATCACAAACACCCAATAGAGTTCCAGTAGAGATTAAATAAAGAATAAATTAAAACAGAGCGGAAAAAGTAAATCGGACACAGATTTTTATAGCGGTTCGGCAATTTGGGTCTACATCTACTTTATATTATTATTGATCTTGCACTTGATTATGATTACAAGAATGTTTGGATCGGGTGTGATCCGGTATTACAAGAATAAAGAATAATAATGGCCGAGCCTCGACAGTAGAAAAGAAGACCCATCTTATGGAGAATTATCACTATATTTATAGGGGGAAATGACTGAATGTCTTCCTGAAATTTTGCAAGTAGAATCTTTTGATCTAGACAAGGTTACCCAAAAAGTTTTATGGCTTAACTCTCAAGTATGAGCGATCAGGGCCGATCGTTCAAGATGGTCATGTGGGGCCATGCGATCGCTCCAGTAGGCTCGTCTTGATGTTGGCTTCGTGTTTCTGAAGTTTGTTTGCATAGTTGCCTACATGTTTTTTGGAGAAAACTATGAATCTTTGATGAGTTGAATTATTGGGATGACACGACCTGATCCCCTACCTAGGGAAAGTAATACGATCTGATCCCTTTCCTAGAGAAGTAATATGATCTGATCCACTGCCTAGGGAAGTAATACGATCTGATCCCCTAGGGGAAGGGATATGTACCGATCCCCTGCCCAAGGGAGACACTAATCTATATTTAGAATATTCTAGAGAGTTTATACTTGGTCTCGCTTGATCGTGGCTTTCATACCATTGTCTGTGCCTGATCTCTAGACTCCATGATCACCTCTATGGGCTGCTTTCCTTGTCTATCATCGAGTCTAATTTATCCAATCAGTCTAGATATAGCCATGTCAAAAAGTCAGATAACAGCAGGCACTGACCATGGAGTCCATAGTAGTCATTACTACACAGACGGTCTCGACCGTCCAATCCACCGAGACTTCCGACCCGGATGCTGAAGTCATAGAGGCTTTAAATGAAGAAAAAACTGACAATCAGCAGGCCTAAGATGAGACAGAAGATGTCGTGGTTACTCATGCCTCTAAGCACACGGATGAGCTCATCTTGAAATAGTGCATCGCGAAGGAGATGGATAAGAAAGTCAAGTTAGAGCATGCTGAGGTGGATATTACTCCACTCCAAACCATACTGCCTGGCGATGTCATCCCTGAGGAGGTCGACCTTTCCATTTCCTAGAGTATGTCTGCTTCCATTTCTATCTCTAAAAATAATTCGCCCAAGGATCACAAAAGCGGAGGAAAATCGAAGAGGAGGGGTAAGGGCGATAGCTCTAGTGAATCTACCCCGAAGAATCCTAAGAAGGACAAGAAATAGTCGTTGAATTGGCTTGGGTTATGGATAGCTAGGCAGCTAGTTTTTGTTGGCCATGATTGTGCGGGTATGGTCCCCGCTTTTGGTTTCTAGTTTCTGGAATAAACTTGTACTTAAATTTTCAAGTTTCAGCATGTGAATAAAAACTTCTTCATTTTAGTTTAACTTTTGTATGAATTCATTTAAGTGTTCAAGTTGTTACGTTTTCCATTCAATATACTTGTAATTTGTCGCTTTTCATTTAAGTTGCAATGTCATTTGGTCGCTTGTTACTTTGGGTGTCGATCCGATAAGTCTATATCAAGGCCTCCTTTCGGTCGTGGCCTTAAGTCGCATTAAGCACTGGGAACGAGCCATGATGTTACGCTGTCATATTCAGCGGTTAAGTGATTATATTCCTACCCCCAGTCTCGGGTTGGCAGAGCTAGTTCATGGACGGTCGGGGTCCTATCCATTACGAGTTTATACTCCTTCTGTCGGGTTTAAGTCAAAGCCGACGAATAAATGGTCAAGTCGCACTCATTTGTTTGTTTATGCTTTCATCTATACTTTGGAAGTCAGAGTTAGTCGATGGGTGATTAATCACAGCTGTTTGACATTTGCACTTCGGTCCACGCTCTAGGTACTGGAGTTATTCTGGTAAATGGTCGAATCACATTTCCCTCAGTTAATTCTTTTGCCCCCAAGTCAGGGGCAAAAGTCGAAGAGTGGTCAGTCGTATCACGTCCACTTTTACTTATATTCCTCCGATCGAATCGTAGGACGGAGTCAGTTAACGGATGGTCAAGTCGCATCCATTCTATGTTTTATACTCAGCCCGCCGGATCGTAAGCGAGAATTATCGGATGAATGGTCAAGCCACATTCATTTTAATCGATTCGATCATGGACTTGAGATCTTGGTTGGCACCAAACTGCGAGTACTCGTTCATCTATATTAGGCTTGGTAGATGTAAGTCAGTCACATGTCACAACTATTGTATACGCATAAACAATCCGCAGATATAGAAAAACTTTAAATTTCATTGCAAGTTGAAAGAGAAAACAATAGAGTTTGTCTTATTACATGGCTTTGAGCCAAAATGCAAAAGCAAATTCTAAATGAAATACAACTGAATGAAACAAAATTAAGTAAAGTAGCACCGTAGATGCTCGTTGTTACATGCCCTAGGGAAGGCAATACCATCGACATCGTTAATTTGAAAGTTCTGTCTCCAAGCTTGGATCGATGACATATGGTCCTTCCCATCTCGGACACATGTTAGCGGAGCTAGGAAAGATCCATTTCAGAATAAGATACCCAATCTCAAAGGTCCTAGCTTGGACTTCAATGTTGTAGTACCGGGCGGCTCGGAGTCGGTGTGCAGCTGCCCTCAAGTCAGTCTCTTCATGTTTCTCACCTATCAAATCTAGAGATTCCAAAAGAAGATCTCTATTTGTTCTGGGGTTCGTAGTAAGTCACTCGATGAGAGGGGACTTCAAGTTTTATGGGAATCATGGCTTCAGAGCCATAAGCAAGGGCGAATGGAGTGTGACCAGTCGCGGACTTGTGAGTGGTTCTGTATGCCCATAGTGCTAATAGGAGTTCATCTACCTGCTTGCCTCTGGCCTTTTCCACTACAACAAAATATGATATTAATAACGCTATTTAATAACGTGTTATTCTGAAGCGTTATTATTGACCCTTAATTATCTAGTTATCGATTGATTTTTGTTCTCCCTACAGGTGTAACGCGCGCATCCCCCTTCCCCTTCACGTGTAACGCTGCCCCAAAACATCTCCCTCCAACTTCCCAAATTATTTTCCCTCTCCCTCCAAAACCATTCCGCCTCCCTCCAAAACGCACGCATCTCCCTCCTCCAAATTACGTTGACGATTCGAAGACTCCAAAACGCGCACAGCTCCCTCCTCCAAATTACGTTAGCGATTCGAAGAAAGCGGAAACCCTCTCAAGTTTTGTCGAAGAAAGCAAACTCCTTCGATTTCGAAGCTAGGGCTTTGCGTGTAGCTCCGATCTGTCGAAGCTAGGGCTTCGCGTTTTGGATATAATCTTCGATTTTGATTCTGGTAAGCGATATAATCTTCGATTCTGGTAATCTCGCTATAAATTTTCTTGCTCCTTTTTATAATTTATATTTGTTGTATTTGTAGCTTGTTTTTTCTAGACAGTAACTTTGATTTGGCTTGTAATGCTTCAAGAACAAGTTGTTGTGATGTAATTTGATAGTATATTAGTGCAATAATCATAAATCATTAAACAATTTCATGGCCATTTTGGTGTGCATCATTAAACCATGTGGGTGTAGTGTCAGTGAAAACGGTGTTGAAGGTGAGATTGTTTAGTGATGGATGGTGTTATATAAGAAATTTTGGTTGCAGAGTTACGGGCATATTGTATATAAAGACACGTTCGGTAATTGTAATGGTTTAGCATGGCAATATCAGAAAATGAGATATATTCATTTATTATGTAACATATTTGGGCATTAGTGTTGATTAATTGATAACTCCATAAAACCCAATGTAGTGTAAAATGCAAGACTAAAATTTAAGACTTCAGGAAAAGGATACTGGGAATGGGAAGCTATTTTTAATCAATCATGGAGCTATAATTTTCTTATGCCCAAATAGTAATTAGTTTATTTTATGTATTTGATTCTTTAGATGTTTCATGAATTGTTAAAAGTTAAAATTCATATCTTTTGGTTGTATTTGGTGTATTGGAGTAAGTTTAATGGTGGAAATATTGTTTGCAAAGCTAAGAATTAACAAAAAAAATAGGAAGAAAATATAATATCTATAAGCGACATACTAATATCCATGTTGGTGAAGGGATGGATATAACGAAAATATCTATCACAATATTCCTCTTACCAAAATCCATGTAAGGATTGGCATAAAATTAGTTCTTCTTTGGAAAAGTTGGAACACAACATTCCAATATACATATCAAAGAGAAAATTAAGATTAACAGACTTTTGTTTCACCCATTCGGATATGCAAGACTGAATTATTATGGTATGATAAACTAGATCACTTAGTTTTATATATCAAATTGTTAGGAATAAAGGCAGTATTAATCAATGACTAGGTAATCTCATATATATAGTGCACACATACAGACATATGTATGTGTAATGCTATTTTGCATATCATACTGAATCTCATAAATCTGTTCTACTACGGAGATAATTCTCTTATGTTTCTCTCAGTCTTTTCAGATTCTATTGAAAGGGAAGGCCCTATTCTAAAAGATAAAAAGGAAAGAAGGTAAAAAGATGGCAACTGTTGATGCTCAAGCTCACCATCAAAGTATTTTTAAAACAAAAAATAACACCTTAGTTAGCAGCCAAAAGTATAATCGTTTTTTATTTTATTGTACACTTCCACTTTAACTAAATCGGAAAAACAAAAAGGACAACTTTGCAAAAAACAAACTCATACGTCAGAAAAGAAAAAAAACGACATAAATTAAGATAACCAAGAATTTCAAAATATTGTTTGTTTTTTCAATATTTATCAACTTTCCAATTTTTTTGTAGCCTCTTAAAGAAAATAGCTTTTTCTTCCATTATATTGTCAAGTTTTCACTTTCCTTCACTTGGCCCATGCTATGGAGATAGTTTAGTCTGGTTTAATATATGCGTTGTTTGATTAGTCTAATGCTACATTAATTAAGACAAATGTTTCTGATGCAGCAGCGGATAACAAAATGATGAAACTGTGAAAGTAACGATCGATGGAATAGAAGATACCGAATGGCCCAAATCCGTTGATCCAAAGATACCGGATTTTAGCTATCTCAAACACGTTGATCGCGCACGATACCGTGTTTAAAGATCTACGATTCTTCATACGTTGATCTAGCGCACTAGATACCGTGAATCGGCTTCAGCGATCGTTGATTCAAGCGCACTTGAATACCCAAAAGTGGAGATAGGAGATTACACTCAACTACCAATTTAATGAAAGCACAAAGCTAACAAACAAAAGTTTTATTCAAAATCAACCAACCTTACAAATGACCAACACTCCGCTATTTATAGAAGTTACAACTCAACACGACTCAATTCTGGACAACACTTAGGTCGGCAACGACCTAACAACTGGCGACCTAAAATAGACGGCCTACGACTTATGTATAGAACGGCATACGAAAACACTTTACAACATATTACAATACATAGGTCGGTAACGACCTAACAATACAACACTAAGGTCGTGAACGACCTAACACTAATCAGAAATACAACATAGCGACTTAACAGAAATACAACATAGCGACTTAGTACATAATGACTTAACAAAGTCACGACTCAAGGCAGCAACCACTTATCACATGAGCGACCTAAAGAAAGCGGCCCGTGGGAGTTAGGTCGTAGCTCGTTTCATGTTTCCACTGCTAGGTCGTAGCTCGTTTGAGCGACCCATGTTACCTTGCGCGTGCTCCTAGGTAGGTCGCGAATCCTCCTTAGGTCGCAACCGACCTAAAGAATGTTGCTTGTTACCTCGCGAATCTTCACTAGGTCGTTTGCGAGCTTCACTAAGTCGCTGGAGCGGCTTAGAGGACTCGTTAGGTCGTTCGCGACCTAACACTTCACCAAGTTGGACTGCATCATCTTAGAACGACTTAAAAGAATCGTTAGGTCATTCGCGACCTAACACTTCACCATTCTGGGTATCATTTTGGACTGCATCATCCTCCCCTGGTTGGGAAAAATTCGTCCTCGAATTTACGCCATCCTCTTCCTCAACAAGCTCATCCCCATGATATGGTATAAGATGTTTAACATTAAACACGTCAGAAGTGTATATATCCTCCGGCAGCTTCAACCTATAAGCGTTTTCATTGATCCGTTTCACGATCGTTACAGGACCAATCTTTCGAGCTTTAAGTTTATTATATGCTCCCACTGGAAAACGATCTTTCGTTAGTATAGCATATACTAAATCTCCTTCATTAAATTCAACGCTTCTTCATTTCAAATCCGCAGATCGTTTATACTTTTCATTTGCTTTCTCCAATCGTTCCTGAACGATTTTATGACATTCTGCCAATCCATCAACAAAATCAACAGCCCGTTTAACGGTTCCCTTTGGTTGTGGTACTATTGTCAAATCCAACGGCCCCTTTGGTAAGCTTGAATACACTATCTGAAATGGACTGAAACCCGTACTACGATTTATAGCATGATTATGAGCAAACTCTGCTTGACATAACTTCATATCCCAACTCTTCAGATTATCCTTCACCAGGCACCGCAACAAATTTCCCAAAGATCTGTTAACAACTTCAGTCTGACCATCGGACTGCGGATGGTAAGAACTACTGAAATTTAGCTTTGTTCCCACCATCTTCCACAAACTCAGCCAAAAATGACTTAGAAATCTAGTATCCCGATCAAAAACAATGGACTCTGGTAAACCATGTAAGCGATACACTTCTTTAAAGAATAACTCGGCAACACGGACGGCATCAGCTGTCTTCTTACAAGCGATGAAATGTGCCATCTTTGAGAACCTGTCCACTACAACATATATCGAGTCATTTCCCCTCTGAGTTCTCGGTAATCCCAAAACAAAATCCATACTGATATCAACCCATGGTCTAACCGGCACGGGTAACGGCATATACAATCCCGCATTCGTCGCTCTCCCCTTGGAAATTTGGCAAATATGACATCTCTCCACAAACTTTCCAACTTCCCGCTTCATCGAAGGCCAATAATAAGATTGAGAAATCAATTTCAAAGTACGATCTCGGCCCACATGTCCTTCCTCATGTAATTCCTTCACAATCTTCAATCGTAAGCTACTCTCCGGTATACATAATCGATTCCCTTTAAAAAGAAAACCATCCACCATTACAAACTCATCTGTCTTCCCTTCCTTGACTTTATCTACATACTTTGCAAAGTAAGGATCATCAACAAACAGTTCTGGTAACACATCAAACCCCGTTACTTCAACCTTCATTGTAGTCAGCAAATGATTCCTTCGACTCAATGCATCTGCCACCCTATTCGTAATTCCCGATTTATGCTTCGCCACAAATGTAAATTGTTGTAAGTACGCAATCCACGAAGCATGCCTTGCTGCAATCTTGTCCTGTCCCTGCATATGCTTCAACGCCTCATGATCAGTATATAAAACAAATTCTTTATGAAACAAGTAATGCCTCCAATGTTTCACAGCTTGCACAATAGCATAAAATTCCACATCGTAAGTATTATATCTCATCTTTGCTCCTGATAACTTCTCACTGAAATATGCAATAGGACATCCCTTCTGACTTAACACCCCTCCAATTCCAACCTTCGATGCATCAGTATGTAATTCAAACAACAACAGAAAATCCGGCAACACTAGAATCGGTGCTGTCGTTAATAGTTCCTTGATTCTCTCAAAGGCAAATCCTGCTTCCTCCGACCATGAAAATTGCTTCCCTTTCATACAATCAGTAACTGGTGCCATCACGCTACTGAAGTGTGGAATGAACCTTTGGTAGAATGACGCCAAACCATGAAAGCTTCTAACTTCTGTAATCGTCCTGGGTTGTGGCCAATTTTTGATTACTTCAACTTTATTCTGATCCACCTGTATACCTCCATCCGAAATAACATATCCCAAAAATAAAACACTATGCATCATGAATACGCATTTCTTCGTTGCAGCATAAAATTGTTCCTGTCGCAGTATCATCAATACTTCTCTCAGATGTTGCAAGTGTTCTTCTGAGCTTCTACTATATATCAATATATCATCAAAATACACCACCACGAACTTCCCAATGAATGGTCTAAATATTTGATTCATCACCCGCATAAATGTACTCGGTGCATTCGAAAGACCAAACGGCATGACCAGCCATTCATATAATCCTTCTCTCGTCTTGAACGTTGTCTTCCACTCATCCCCTGGTCTTATACGAATTTGATGATAACCACTTTTCA
This sequence comes from Allium fistulosum, assembly GCA_030737815.1. Taxonomy (NCBI): domain Eukaryota; kingdom Viridiplantae; phylum Streptophyta; class Magnoliopsida; order Asparagales; family Amaryllidaceae; genus Allium; species Allium fistulosum. The sequence continues at coordinate 1,011,371,337 of CM060908.1, forward strand.
AATCAATCTTCGAAAAGATAATAGCCTCGCTCAACTGATCCAACAAATCATCAAGTCTCGGCATAGGAAATCTGTATCTCACAGTAATCTTATTCAGTGCTCGACTATCAGTGCACATCCTCCACGTTCCATCCTTCTTCGGTACTAACAAAGCTGGCACCGCACAAGGACTTAAACTTTCCTGTACACGCCCCTGTTCAAGCAACTCTTCCACTTGCCTTCTAAACTCCTCATGTTCTTTTGGACTCATTCTGTAGTGTGGTCTATGAGGTAACACAGTTCCTGGAACAAGATCACTTTGATGTTGAATGTCCCTCAACGGCGGTAACTCCGTTGGTAGCTCCTCAGGAAATACAACGTCAAACTCTCCCAGCACTGGTTTCACTTCTTCAGGGATCTCAACCACTTCATGACTCTCACGTCCAATCAACAAAAACACTTTGGGCTCCTCTTCTACTTCCTTAACAAACTCCTTCAAAGATAGCAAAGTTTTAAGTTCTTCAATCTCCTCCAACTTGCTTTCTTCTTGTTGTCGCTTCTTAGGAACTAAAGTGATTTTTGTACCTTTAAACATGAAACTATAACTGTTAGTACGACCATCATGTTGCACTGCTCTATCGTATTGCCATGGTCTTCCCAACAACAGATGGCATACATCCATGTCTACAACATCATACCAAATTTCATCCTTGTATTTCTTCCCAATTGAAAAATTAACACAGGCCCTTCGTCCAACTTTCACCTCCCCACCTTTTCTCAACCAAGCTAACTTGTAAGGTTTCGGATGCTTCTCTGTTTTCAATGCTAACTTCTTCACAGCCTCTGTAGAGATAATATTGTCACAACTTTCGGCATCAATAACAAACTTACAAACCCTTCCCAAGATAGTGCATGTTGACTGAAAGATGTTACTTCTCAACCAGCTAGTTTCCTCCTCCTGTTTTGCTGTCAAACACGACCTCTTCATCATCAATGAATACCCTTCATCTCCCGACACATTTTCTTCCTCCTCATCATGTAGTGAATTAGAACAGTCAGCTTCTACTTCATCTTTGCCTCAGCAATCATAGTTCTCTTCTTCGGTTTTGGACATTCGCTGCTCTTGTGACCCACTTCTTGACAATTATAGCATTTGAAATTGGTGTTGACTTTTGGTTTAGCCACTTCATGAACAACCGGCTTATTCGATGCTTTAGGAACATTAGAACTACTACCCGCTCCTTTATTCTGCCCTGTAAAACTTGGAAACACACCTCCCCCACGTCTTCCTTATTTCTCCCAAGCCAACGCCTTTTGATGTGCTTCTACCACAGATCTAGGGTCGAACATGTTCACCATATCTTGGATCTGTGCTCTAAGTCCACCAACAAACCTAGCGGTCAATTGTTCTTCTGTTTCCATAATGTCATTTCGAGCAATCAACTAGTAGAACTCATCTGCATAATCAGTAACTGCTTTCGTTCCTTGACTCAGGTTCTGTAATCTCTGATACATTAGTGATTGATAATTGTAGGGTAAGAAAGTAGCCTTCATCAATTTCTTCATCTTTTCCCAAGCTACAATCCTTGACTTCCCCATCCGCTCTCTAGTAAGTTTGGTTTGCTACCACCATGCCATAGCTCTCCCCCTCAACCTAGTAGCAACCAACTTCACCTTACGATCCTTCGAAACCTCCTTGAAGTCAAATATTTCCTCAACATAAGCTAACCAATCAAGAAATTCCTCGGCTTGCATACCTCCCTTGAATTCCGGTATTTCAGTTTTCATCCCAGACTCCCACTTGTGATCATACTCCGACTGATTCCTTCCTTGTCCTCGTCCTCGTCCATGAACACTACCACCATCAAACTCCTCTTCAAAATCTGATGTATATCGATGTCGATCCTGACCACCAACATCTCTACTACCATTGTTTCTTCCACCAACATCCCTTCTATCTACATTCCTTCGATCTCGATCATTCACATTCCTATCACGACTTCGATCATCAACATTCCTATAACAATCTCGACTGACACTTCTATGATCATTATCAACACTTCTCTCTCAATTGGAATGTGGTGAAACTCTACTTCCTCCATGGTTAGATTCAGGTGAAACCCTTCTCTGATTTTGATTCATCTCCAACATCATCTTCTCTAATCGACCAATCCCTTCATTAAGCTTCTCACTAAAGTTTTCGTTTATTCTTTGCTCCATCTCATCAGCTTCTTCTCTTCTATACAAAGCTTCAATATTTTGATGACGATTGGCTCTCCTCAGTGGCATTGTCGAAACTTTACAAATTCAACACACAAACTTCAAAAAAATTCACTTCTGGCTCGGTTTGGCCTAGGAACGACCTAACTCAAGCTCGGCATGACCCTTCAATAGCTCGCACCCACAACTCAAAATACCCTTTGGCGTGCAAACAACTTCCCGCGCAAAATTCAAACACCTTTCCTCCTTAGATCCAAAATGATACGGATCGAAAACTCCAAACTTGTTGCAACTTTGTGATGAACGCGATGAACAACCAACTTCTCTAAATGATGTACGGCTTCAATTAACTCCTCAAACTCTTCGAATAAATTGGCTCCAAGACTCGGCTTAGCTATGATTGGCTAAGTCTATCTCTGATACCAAATGATGCAGCAGCGGATAACAAAATGATGAAACTGTGAAAGTAACGATCGATGGAATAGAAGATACCGAATGGCCCAAATCCGTTGATCCAAAGATACCGGATTTTAGCTATCTCAAACACGTTGATCGCGCACGATACCGTGTTTAAAGATCTACGATTCTTCGTACGTTGATCTAGCGCACTAGATACCATGAATCGGCTTCAGCGATCGTTGATTCAAGCGCACTTGAATACCCAAAAGTGGAGATAGGAGATTACACTCAACTACCAATTTAATGAAAGCACAAAGCTAACAAACAAAAGTTTTATTCAAAATCAACCAACCTTACAAATGACCAACACTCCGCTATTTATAGAAGTTACAACGCAACACGACTCAATTCTGGACAACACTTAGGTCGGCAACGACCTAACAACTGGCGACCTAAAACAGACGACCTACGACTTATGTATAGAGCGGCATACGAAAACACTTTACAACATATTACAATACATAGGTTGGTAACGACCTAACAATACAACACTAAGGTCATGAACGACCTAACACTAATCAGAAATACAACATAGCGACTTAACAGAAATACAACATAGCGACTTAGTACATAACGACTTAACAAAGTCACGACTCAAGGCAGCAACGACTTATCACATGAGCGACCTAAAGAAAGCGGCATGTGGGAGTTAGGTCGTAGCTCGTTTCCTGTTTCCACTGCTAGGTCGTAGCTCATTTGAGCGACCCATGTTACCTTGCACGTGCTCCTGGTTAGGTCGCTAATCCTCCTTAGGTCGCAATCGACCTAAAGAATGTTGCTTGTTACCTCGCGAATCTTCACTAGGTTGTTTGCGAGCTTCACTAAGTCGCTGGAGCGGCTTAGAGGACTCGTTAGGTCGTTCGCGACCTAACACTTCACCAAGTTGGACTGCATCATCTTGGAACTACTTAAAAGAATCGTTAGGTCATTCGCGACCTAACACTTCACCATTCTGGGTATCATTTTGGGCTGCATCAGTTTCTGTATAGGCCAAAGTCAGATGCTCAGAGCTCTGCCGTTGTGTGGGCTGCAAAAATGGAATTAAGAAAGAAGATGGTTAGTGATGATCATTTCTTAGATTTTTCAATCATACGAGGGTTTGTTAATGTGTGCAATTTTAGTTTGTGTGTTAAATCATGACTTTACCTTTGTACAAACCAGTATTTAGTATGTGTATAACACAAATAAATAAAATATGAGCAACCGTTTGAAAAGGCTTCAAAGGAACATTCTTCAATCTTTTATATTGTGCAAAGGATAGTTGGTTTCTAGAAAGAATTATATTACGTAGCTATTTATAATATTTTATGGATTTATGCTAATAAAAGATACATAATGTTGCTAATAAAGGTAGAAAATACTACATACCATTATATTTGCTAATTATTTAGTTTTAATATATATCTTCATTTCATAACTCTGTTGTAATGATTCGAGCACATTCTTTTCACTCATCTTCCTTTCTTTTATTCCTAACCAATATAGTTTATTGTTTAAGGAAAGTCTTTAAGGTACCTTATTATTCCATATAATCATGTATTGGTTCTAGTTCATACGCTTCTACAAGTTTAGCATGGAATTTGTTGGTATATGATTCATTGCATTGGTGGATTTCTACCTTAAAAAAGTAGCTTGACGTATATTAAACAACATTAATGATGATCTTCCATATACATTTGACAATGTAATATGTATTATTGTATTTGGGTTATCTGATAATTTGTTAAATTAACAAAAAAACTGCATGAGAAATTAGGCTTTTTTTATTTTGTTAAATTTATAAATAAAGCTCGCTATTATTGTGCTCAAGGAATACTGACTTTGCTTTATCCCTTTGTTCAAGCACCCGTGAGTTTCCTTTTTCCTAATTTCGTGCAAGTCCTTCCAAACTTAACCATGTTACCAATTAAAATTTACTTTTTTTAGCAGTTACTTAAACAATCGTACTTAACTAGAGAAATACCTTCTTATATAAGTAATTAAGTCAGTCTACTTAGGTTGGATTGTCAATAGCAATATAAAACCTGGTAATTAAGATATTTAGTAAGTGCAAAAGTAGTAAAATTGCAATGATAAATACAATTGTCGGCACTTAGATCTCAACAAGGACCATTTTATAAAGTGTTATTCACCCATTATCACATTCCAATTCTCTTGATGGTGCCCTTCTCAAAAAATCTAGGTTCCTTTTTTATGTGGAATTGACGTACTTACATAATTCCAGTTAACCAATTACTGAAGCAATGGCCCCATTTAGGTAGCCTACAAGTTTCATGGTTGTTTTCCTCTGTTATGCATCGTCCCTATCATCTTTCTAGACAAATTGGTACATATGATAAGAATGGAAAACCAACCAAGCCAAGAAACCAACATCCAATGCATAATAGATGTTTTAGTATGTTTCATGTTAAGTTGTTAACTCTCATAACAATGCAAAGTGACAATTCTGAGCAAAATATATATTGAATCAAATTTGAGCAAAATCTCATCTCTTCTTGGTGTAATAGTTACCCTAATTAAAAGATCTTTTACATGAAACAAATTTGAGTAAAATATATATTGAATCGTTATGATTAGTAATATATCCATTTATAGGTGAACAAATGATAAATTGATAAAAATTCAAAATAAATACTGAATATAATAATTGAAGCAAGCTATAAAACATTGATTATGTTACCTGTTATGTAACCATGAATATTTTTTCATTTTACATACTTGACAAATAACCATTTTACAGAAATAACTTTATGCAGTTTATATTAAAATAACTGAAGAAATACCTATTTAGCTTAGGAGAAGCTGAGAGATAAAGTGCGCGTAGGTGTCGCAATGAAGAAAAATCAAATTCACACCTCCTCAACATATTAATTACCTTGTTAAAAAGTTCGAGTTCTTCCTTCTTTGTTTGCTTAATCCTCTTTGATTCATGTACCTATAATAAATCATTTAAATATTCTGTATCTTTACAGTTAATTTATTATGTATGTCCAAAAACATTGTAAGAAATTTCCTACATCAACTGCACCTCCACATGTTCGAAGAACTCAGAGTTCTTCGACCATCCCATAATGTGTTGTGAATCAAACGGGAGATGAATGTTGCTGACAAGCATTCATTCTCCCTGGAAACCCACACTTTCTTTGTGGTTTTGTTTGGGAACCATTGTAGATAACACTATATGTATGTATGTGTATGTGTGTGTGTATAGTGTTTCGTGGCTTGCTTCTTTCAGGATGTTGGTCTGAAACTGACTTGAAAGTGGATGGCAACAAGTCTTTATTTATCTCTTTATTTGGTGATGTGGATAGTTTGTACAAGTTAACATGGTATACACAATACCTGCTGCTTATATGAATGTGTATTACCACATACAACATACTTTGGGGTATATGCAAGAAAGTACACTACATGTCTGAAGCATTTTCTTGCATTAGCAGTTGTTGAGTTTGAAGCTCCTTCCTAATCTTATTTGAAAGAAGATTGCCTTTGCCGAATTTATCTTGAGACCAGTCTCTTAATTTCCTCCTAAAACATCAGATTTGTTAGTATTCCACAAGACAGTGTAGGGGTATGGTGGTGGTAGACAGTGTAGGGGTTTGTGGAATAGGGAACAGTTGAATGAGTTTGTGGCAGTTGAATGAGTTGTAGTCACTGGTGGCTTTTGGAGCGGTTGCTGCAGCAGATGGTTAGAGAAATGTATGGCAAAATGTTGGAGTGTTAGAAATGCTTCAACAGATGGTTGCTACAACTGAGAAAAGTGAGGTTAACATTGCTTTAATCTATTTTCCATATTGGGAAAATAGATCAGTAGAAATAATCAATTGTAGTTTCTAGTTCATGCAGTTCATGCACTTGCTTTAATGTTTGTACACTGTAATGAAAAATATATATCACATTTCTATCTGAGCAATTGTTTTAACATTTTTTGTTTCTTTGTGTTAACTTCGCAGGCTTATTTGGAAGGAAGCAAGGTCCTTAGTACGCAACTAGATCAGATCTTGCATGTTGGAACTCTGTAATGTTTGTACTCTGTAATATTTGGAAGGATTGCTTTAATGTTTGTACTCTGTAATGTTTGTACACTTATTAAATTGACATTATTTTCTGTTTCTCTGTGTTAACTTGGCTGCAGGCTTATGTTTTATTCAATGGTTATGCACTTGCTTTAATGTTTGTACACTGTAATGAAAAATATATCACATTTCTTTCTGAGCATGCTCTTGTGTTATATTTGTTGATTATAATCTTTATTCGTTTATGAAAAGTGTATCTACGATTTTTATAGCGGCATATATGAGCTGTAAAAGAATTTATCAATACTCTAACATGTTGATTTAATAGCGTGAAATGACCGCTATTGAATAAATATTTTATAGCAGCAAAATGGTGTTATAAATATTTCCAATTCCGTTGAGATTTAGCTGTATTATAACGACTATAATGAGCTATTGAATAAATATTTTATAGTGGCAAAATGGTGTTATAAAGATTTCCAGTTCCTTTGAGATTTAGTTGTATTATAGCGGCTATAATGAGCTATTGAATTAACGTACCATAGCGGCGAATTTGCGTTATAAAACCAAGCTCAACCATAGCGGCATATTTTGTGTTATAAATATTCAACAGTTTTTTATAACATGTCGATATACAGCGCTTATCAAACCGCTATGGTTGTGATTAATAGCAGCTATATGCCGCTATAAAAGACACTTTTTGTTGTAGTGTTCCAAACGCTTATTCAGAATGAACTTTATGATTTTATTAACAACTTCGACCTATCCATTAGCTTGAGGGTAAGCAACTGCCACAAACCTTTTCTTAATACGATGTCGGTTGCAGAAGTCTTTTAATTTAGCACTGTCGAATTGGGTCCCGTTGTCAGTTAAGATTGTTTGGGGGAGACCAAAACGATAGATGATATTTCGTATAACAAAATTGATTGCTTTCTTCGTAGTGATTATGGCCAAAGGTTCAGGTTCAACCCATTTGGTAAAGTAATCGAGTGCTACGATGGCGTACTTCGCGCCAACTTTGGAAATCGACAAGGTGCCGATGATTTCAATACCCCATGTAGCAAAGGGCCATGGACTGACCATCTGAGTAATCTCCATCGGCGAGAATCTCGGAATCTTTACGTATCTGTGGCATTTGTCGCATCGTCTAGCATAATCAGTTGTGTCTCGATTGACAGTTGGCCAGTAATATCTATAGCGAAGTATCTTATTTGCTAAGGTTTGCCCCCCAGTATGATCGCCACATTCTCCTTCATGCACTTCTCTTAATACCCGTTTTACTTTATCGTTCGTGATACACCGAAGCAGGGGGGTGGAAAAACCCTTCCTGTACATGACCCCTTCTTGAAGGATGTATCGTGAAGCTTTACGAAGGACTTGTCATTTTTCATTCCTCCATTCAGGAAGGATTCCCTTTGCAAATAATCTTTTATCGGAGTCATCCACGACTCCTTCTCGATCTTCGTCTCTAAGACCCAATCAATCTCCATTTGGTTAATGCTCAAAGCATTAAGTATTTCAACTACGACTAACCCCATAAGCTATGCATCCCCGAAAATGGCCAGTTTGTCCAGGGAGTCGGCTTTCTCATTATGTTCTCTGGGGTATGTGTAATGGCGTAATGCTCAAAATCGACTAGCAGCTCTTGGACCCGGTTAAGATAAGGAATAAGTCGTGCTCCCTTGGCCTGATATTCTTCCCTGACTTGGCACACTACTAACTGGGAATCACAAAAAAATTGTAGAGCTTTTACTCCCGACTCTTTAGCAAGTTTGAGCCCGGCGATCAAGGCTTCATATTCAGCTTCGTTATACGTTGCAGGGAAGTCGAGTTTTAGGACGTAGCAGATCGAGCGTTCCTTAGGCGTTACTAGTAAAACTCCGGCGCTAGAATATCGATCGTTAGATGCTCCATCCGTGTACATCTTCTGTTGGATGGTAGGTTCTCCACTGCTCTCAAGAGAGTCATCTTGTATGGTGAATTCAGCTATGAAGTCCACCAATGCTTGTTCCTGGATAGCTCTCCGAGGGAGATAAGTGATATTGAACTGGTTCTGTTCGATTTTTTCATTTCAATAACCTTCCAGATGTCTCACATCGCTGTAGGACCTATTGTAACAGCTGGTTAGTTAATACATTGATGGGGTGAGCCTGAAAATAAGGGCCGAGCTTCCTTGATGCAATCAACAGGCAGTATGCGAGCTTTTCCAACTTCGGATAGTTTCTTTCAGCATCTATCAACCGCTTGCCAACATAATATACTGGCCTTTAGATCTGATTCTCTTCGTACAGCAGTGCGACACTTATGCATGTATCGACACCACTAAATAGATATACTAGTCTTTATGATCCAGTGGCTTAGACAAGATGGGGGTCTCTCTAAGTGATGTACCAGAGCTTGGAACGCATCAATACAATCCTACATCCATGCAAAGTTCCTCTTCCCTCTTCTGATCCAGTCGATGAAAGGAAGGCGCTTATCAGCAGCCCTAAAGATGAATCGACTCAGGGCGGTGACCTTCCCATTTAGGCTTTGCACCTACTTAATTGTCTTCGGTGCTTGGATATCTCTTATCGCCTGAATCTTCTCAGAATTGGCTTCAATCCCACGAGTTAATAATGAAACCCAAGAATTTCCCTAACGTAGCGCTGAAAGAGCATTTCAAGGGGTTGAGTTTCATTCTGTATTTCCAAACAACACTTAATATCTCTGCCAAATCACAAATGTGGTCATTTGATCATCATGACTTCATGAGCATATCGTCCATATACACTTCCATTGATCATTCAATCTGATCTCTGAACATCTGATTGACTAGTCTTTGGTAAATAGCTCCAGCGTTTTTCAGTCAAAAAGGTATCACAATGTAGCAGTATAACCCCAGGCCGGTAATAAAGCTGGTGTGTTCCTGGTCTAGGACGTGCATCAGGATTTTATTGTACCTAGAGTACGCGTCCACTAATGAAAGCAACTCATGTCCAACAGTCGAGTCTACCAACTAGTCAACCCTTTGAAGTGGAAAGCTATCCTTCGAGCATGCTTTATTTAGGTTTGAGTTATCGACGCATGTCCTCCACTTTCCATTAGCCTTTATTATGAGTACAGGATTAGAACCCATTTCGGATAGAGGGCGTCACAGATAAATCCATTATTTTTTAGTTTATCCACCTCCTCCTTAAGCGCACCAGATTTTTCCAGATCCATGCTGCGTCGTTTCTGTTTCACCGAGACATGCCTCGGGTCGATATTCAATGCATGGCTCATGATGGTTGGCGAGATCCCACACATGTCAGAATGGGTCCAAGCGAACACATCAAGATTTGCCCAGGGAAAGCGAGCTAATTCCTTTATTATCGTTGCGTTGAGCTGTGATCCGATCTTCAGGACCCACGATGGGTCGTTGTGGCCGATCGTGATGTTGATTGTCAGCTCAGCAGGTGCATCCTTGGGTTCTTTAGGATCTTCATCCTCATCTCTCGGATCTATATCCTTATAGAACCGACTGTGGTGCTCGAGCCAAAGCTCGAACGTTGATTGCTAGGGTTCGTCAGTTTTGATGTAGAGAGGTTCTCCACATCCTTTCCTTTTTCTTTTCGCCGAGCATCCCTCAACTCAGCAACATAGCAAGCATGACCAGTCGCTTGATTTCCATGAATAATTCCCATGCCATTCTCTGTCGTGAATTTGAGTGTTAAGCACCAAGAGGCAATAACTGCCTTGAACTCGGCAAGGGTCGAACGGCCTAGGAAAGCATTGTATGGAAAGTTCACATCCATCACGACAAACGGTAGCACCCACACTCTCCTACGGTTACCGTCTTCCAACTCCACCGGTAACTCGACGCAGCCTTCCGCTCCAGTAGCAATACCGTTAAAACCATGAATACGGGCTTTACACTGTTTCAAAATTTTGGCCTCCAGTAACGTCTGGTCGTAGACCTTCTTAAAAAGGATATTGACCGAACTTCCGCAGTCGATCAGAATCTTTCTTACCAGGCGGAGACGATCATGGCCAAGATCACCATTATGTCTATTGTAGGGGCCTTCACCCTATTCGCGTCTCTACTATGAAATATGATATCGTCAGTTATAGTTCTTTGCTGCTTTGTCGAAGCACCGTCCTCTACGTTCGAGTAGGACTCCATATCAACATGTCTTATAGCGTTCATGTAATGCTCCATCTCGTTCTAGCTTTTGTCGGCCGAATGTGGTTCTCCAACAATACTGTTAATGACTAACCTTCCTCCTATACATCTAGGCTCCTCAGCACTAGGCATGGCTTGTCCTTTATTGGGGTCGGATGTCCCCTGCCCTCCATCCTACGGGGCTTTAACGATTTTTCAACTTTCTTTCACGAATCAACTTTTCAATAACATCATGAAGGTGGCGGCACTCGTCTATGGTATGATCATAACTTTCATGGAATCTACAGCACTTCCCCGTCCGTCTCTGCTTCTCCATCGGTTCTTTCGGAGGTGGTTTTCCGTACTTCATGTATTACAAGTCGATAGATAGATGTTCTCTAATGACGTGTTCAACGATGTATAGTTGTCAAATGTTGGGATCCTTGGCTTCCCTCTCCTAGAATCTCGTGTTCGATCGCGATTTCTTTTACCGCCCCTCTTCTGCTCATTTGCTTTGTTTTGAACATCAACTTCAACTTTCTCGGAACTCTCTCCGGATTGTTTCACCGCCACATTACTTTATTCTCTCTCGACACTCGAGTTTGCAACATCCCTCTTCTCGGTTCGCTTCGCCTCCTCCTTTCTCAAGTACTGAGCCGCCTTTGCATAAAAACAGCCCAATGAAGAAGGAGGCTTTCCCGCCAACCAATCGCCAAAGTCAGAATCAAGGTCGACTCCCTTAGTCAGTTCCATCAGTATTGCATCATCTTTTGGATTACTGGCTTTTATCAACCGTATTAAACCTTTCCAGATAATCTTTCAGTGAATCCCCTAGAGCATGGATCAAGTTGGAAAAGGACATGACATCTTTGAGGCGAGCCAAGTGCATGGGGATCTACTCCACGAACTTTCTTGCTAACTCATCAAATGAAGAAATTGACCGTGGTAGCTTGGTGAACCACATGGTCACCGCCCCTTCCAAAAAAATGGAAAAACATTTGTACTTGACTACATCAGTGGCTCATACAGAGTCCATGTGCCACTCGTACTTCATGTGATGCTGCCTGGGATCGGTCTTTCCCATATAAGTAGGCATCATAGGCATATTAAACCTTCGTGGACACTCTTGCATGTAGGATGTTGTCGGTGAATGGAGTATGACTTCTGGAGGGTCCCCAATCATCGTTGGTTAGGCCTTGACTTTCTTTCACAAGCTGTCTATCCATAGCCGTTAGGTCCGGCGTTTGGAGAGCTTATGCCTGGTGGTGGTCATATTCCACCTCATGCGAATGACCCGATCCATGCCTTCGAGCAACACCACGGTGCCTTGGATCAGCGTGCTCCTCTTGTACCTCCTGTGTAGTAATCCTATCATCGTCTCTCGACTGTGGTTCAATCACATTCGCTTGGGTTCCAGCGCCTTGGTCAATCATGGCACGTCCGGAGTTGGCTACTCCACTAACATAAAGGTTCCCCCTAGGTTGGAGGGTTTGGTGTCGATTCCCCTGGAGGGTTCGATGTCGATCCTGGCAATTTGGCGTTAGTCGATCGCATAGCTCCCCCTTGATGTTCCAACATTATATGCATTTGTCTTGCGCCGTTTGCTCCTGTGATAGTCATCGGATGAAGATGGTTTCTCTAATCCTGAGTACGGAGTAGGCTCCCTCCTCGTCTTCCCACGTTGGCCTTTCAACTGGTTCATCATGTCGATATTGGCCTGGATTTACTGATTGAGCTGCTGATGGCTATCTAACAGTTCCTTCATCAGGACTTCAAAGTCGGCTTTGGTGATATAATCAGCTGGGTTTGGGGCATCTGTAGCCATCGGTTGCACATTCTGGTCAACCTGTTGAATGTTGGTATCTTCATTACCTTTAGCAGCACGAGAAATAGTGGACTTGTTTCCTCTGGCCATAGCCAATAGCTTCCTTATAGATCTTCTTCAAATCCGAGTAGAACAGAAACTTGTCGGTAGAAATCTGGATCTATCTCATGGATACGGGAATCCACAAGTTGACGATAAGATCCAATCAAGTTGAGAATTCTCTCTCAATGAAAGCACCAAAATGTTTACATCAAAAGTTGGCACAAACACCTAATAGATTGAAAGCAGAGAAATAAAGTGAAGAATTAAACTTAAAATAGAGAGTAAACAAGCAGAAACAAGAAGAAACAAATTTATAGTGGTTCGGAGTTGATTGCCTACGTCCACTTAAAGGAATTGCTTTATTCAAATACTTGCTTTTCTTGTTACAGAGGGATCGAATTGTAATAGATCCTTGATTACAATAGAGTTGAAGTAAAACAACAGCGTAAAGATCCCTCAAATGAACAATGAACTCTATTTTTATAGGTATAGACGATTGAATATCTTCCTGCAAAACAGACTCTCACGGCGTAGACAAGGTCACCCAAAAGTTGTGTGGCCCAACTCCTAAGGATGGACGATCGGAGCCGATCGGTTAAGATGGCCACGTAGGCCCATGCGATCCCTCATGTAGGTCCCCCTCCATGCTAGCTTCGTGTTTTGAAAGTTGTTTTGCATAGTCGCCTACATGTTTTGTGGAGATATCGATTGATTTCCATTGAGTTGAACTACTGGTTTAAGTTATTCATAGCCAAAGTGATTTGATCCCCTACCTAGGGGAAGGGATAGGTACTGATCTCCTGCCTAGGAGAGGCGCTAATCTGTACTTAGAACATTCCAAAGAGTTTATCTCTTGATCTCGCTTGGTCGTTGCTTCATACCATTGTTTGTGCATGATCTCTGGACTGCATAATCATTCCTCTGTGCTGCTTGCCTTGTCTAGCATCAAGTCTAACTAATCCAATCAGTTTGGATATAGTCGGGTCAAAAGGTCGGATAACAATTATAATGCAATGGAACTATATCGACTCATCGTGACCATAAACTAGATCAGCAATAAGGTCGAACCCAAGCTGCCAAAAAGCTCAAGAAATGGTAGGAAAAATTTATATAAAAAAACATTTTAATATCAAATAATAGAACTAAAACCATTTGTGTTTTGCAAACAAACAAGGTCGAAAAACTTTTCAAAAATAAGTTGGCAGAAAACAACATTATGAACAAAGAATTTGGTAAAAAGACAATGAATAAACCAAAATGCCCACAGAAAAAACCTGATTTGTAGGTACCTTTCAATTTCATTATACATTGAATATACATAAGTAAACTTTAATATTTTCAATGCAATGTATGTTATGCTAAAAAGGCTAGTAGAATATATCATTAAAAATAGAAACAACGCTATTCGGTTACATAATTGCAAACATATAAAATGCTAATAAAAAATACCTTCGCAGATATATAACATTACAGAGTCTTAATATATAAACATAAATAACCCAAATAAAATGCTATATTATTTCAGTACTACCATGTAATGTTCTATTAGCATTCACAAAAAACATGGAAATATTTTTTTTATAGGATTATAACTTTTTATTATGGAAATTGAAAGGTAGTCTCCAAGTTCAATATTTCAATACTATGTTTTACTTTAAATTTGCTAAAAAGGAAGATAAACTTAGAGCTCTTGAGACAAGCCCAATTATCATTAAAGGGAAACCTTTTATTGTCGCTCCTTGTAGTCTTGGGGTGGACAAAGCAAGAGAGCATGTTCTCTCTGTTTCAGTTTGGGTCACTTTTACACATATTCCATCTGTCCTGCTGCCCTTGATTGGTTTGAACTGGCTTGCCGGTCTTATTGGTGATCTCAAGTGTTTTGATACCGGTACCGAGGCCCGTAAGAGTTTACTATATGTTAGGGATTTGATTGAGATCTCCCCTTCACTAAACCATTATCGTCGAAGCTGAAAGTCAGATTAGCAGAATGTTATGATGTGGAAGTTGACGTTTAGTACAAATGAAAACCTGATATTTGCATTACTTGTCAGTCATTTGGTCATACATCAGGTACATGTTTAGTTAGGTCTGCCTCAACTACCCATCTTCTTCATGTCAAGATTCCTCTTCCTAGGCCGGTGTTGAAATGGATTCCTAAGTCTAAGTTTCCCTCTTCCTTTATCCCTGATATATCTATTGCTACTACTTCGGCTGAAGGTACCGATTCTCCTGTCGATAAAATTCCTAGCCGAAATCCTGACCTACTGGTACTTTTGGTTGTTCATTCTGTGATTACTTCCTCTGTGTGCCCCTATATTTCTTGGATCCTCACCGAGCAATCTTGGAAACACCGTGTTTTTGACATGCGCCACAATCCTGCTAATCGATGTTTTTTCAGATTCGTCTCCGATCGATCTGGTGAAGACCGATGCTTATATTATCAAGTTTCAGATGATGAGCTTATTCTGGCTACAGATGGTGAAATGGGTGAATGGAACAGGCTGTTATTTAAGGATAGTTCTTGGGATAGAAGTTTTATATACTCTAGTGTTTCTTCATACCACGTCCTTGGCCTTCGTAGCCTTTTCTTTGGGTATGTAGATGTCATTGGACCCAATTTTGATGTGGGTAGTGACTCTTCCTCTGTTGAGGAGTGACATATTTTTTATTAGCTGCCAAGGCATTATTTCCTCTTACTATATTGTATTTGTTAAGTGGTATGGCCATTATTAAACCAGTTATAGCTGTTCTATGCATGTGCATAACACATGTTTCATCTTTTCTTAATATATGTGGCACGACCCACTTTAAAGCCAGTTGGATTTGCCAAAAAAACTTGAAAAAAAGTTAAATTATTGTAGCATTGTCATGTAGAATTTTAATAGCATAAATTATAGGTATAGTATGCTAAATAAGTATAACATCATAATTTTTTATTGTATTATGCATGACCATTTAGAATAAAAATATATAAACATTTTAGCATTATCATGTTAGATAATGATAGCATATATAACAACACGATATTAACTTAGCATAAATACATTGAGTAAAAATGCTAAATTATTGATGCATTATAATATGATATTACATTTCCCAATGCTTACATGAAAATAACATATTGTGCACTTTTCGTAATGAAAAACATTAAAAAGATGGATAAAGAAAAGCTTCTAGAAAAGTACGAAAAGGAGGGAATTGACATGTTTAATTCAAAGTAGAAACAGTTTTTCAAATTCTCAATGATCCTAAAGGAAGTTAGTTGGTCGGGAAATACTTTTCAAACTCATTACAATATTAGGATGAAGCAGCTACAAAAAATCAATTAAAAAAAACAGAATCAGCTGCAAAAAATCAAGCAGACTAGTAGCTAATATGTTATGATATTGATTTGATTTGTACTTAATATAAACTAGTTATTTTCTAGTACTAACTATTGTGTTGTCAAAAACATGATTGACTTTAATTAATTTTTCTAGCTTCGGATTTTTTTTAATCGTAAGACTTTTGTTAGTTGTTCGATGTTATATGTGAAGTTGTTACTAGTTAATGTACTGAAATGCTAGATACAACCAGCATTATTCTATAACTAAATTTTCAATTTCTATACTGTCATATTGCTAGAATGATGTACTGTTGGGTACTTGCAAAGGTTTGAAAAGTATGTAATACAAATGTAAATTACACAACAATATATCCAGTCCTATTACTTTATATTATACTAAAATTCTATATACAACTAGCATTATGTAAAAACTTGTTGTTCAATGTTTGTAATGTGAAAATTTTAAACAACATGTACCACCGAGTACTTAAAAATGTCCAAAAACATTTAATACCCCTGTAAACTCCACAACGTGTATGAATGAATAAAAATAGTTAATTATTAGAATGAAATGCTATATACAATTAGCATTACACTTTAAAAGATTCAATAACAACCTAAAGCTTACCAGAACAATAATAAACATCAAATATACCATCTAAAACTAACAAGAGCTACATTTGACATCAAATACAAAATAATAAAATCACCGACAAACTAAATTACATAGTATGCACAGAAATGCTAGTTTCATGTATCATCGTAATACAAAAAATGCAACAAACAAATAAAGAAATAAAAAAATGATCAAACAACATCACCAATCAAAAGTAATTCCATTACGTGCCAGACCTACCAAACAAAGCTTGAACTACAAATTAACAAAAACCAAAGCATAACAACAAAAATACACTGAAATGCTATATTCAACTAGCGTTTTATGGTAACAAAATAATTACAGCCATAACCTACCTAGAACAACATTCAGCATCATATACAAAATAATAAATCAATGATAAACTGAAATAGATAGTAGACACACAAATGTTAGTTCAATATATCATCGATTAAGAGTATCATTAAAAAGTAATTCCAATACATGCAAAACTAACAAAATGTCATCCCAAGTACAACTAAAAAACAAGTTCATAACAATGATAATGCAATAGAAAAACCTTCCAACTCTTTAAAGAAGCTGGATAGTTTCTTTTATTGTGACTGACTTCAATACATTGGCTATATTTGTTTCTTTTGCTGTGAGAATAACTAAATCCACCATGCCTCTTAGTAAATGGTCTTCCCGCACCACGAACCTCTTTAAGATGCCTAATCAAAACATCATCTTCAGTCACAACTGACTTATCAATGTTTGAAATAGGATTAATAGCTCCAGCATAGGAAGATCAAAAAACATTAATATTGAAATAATGCTCTTAAAATCATAAACCGATAACATAGACCTATTAATAAACTTAAACACACGAGCAACCAGTAACTCTCCACCGATTACAACTACATGAACATTGTCGAAGATCAACAACATATGACTTTGGTGATACAACTTTAAAAACAAACTCCACGGACTTAGAAACATCCTAACCAAAGCTATAATCAACTAATTTGGATAAACGTTCCTCCATATCATGATAAAAAATTGTTGCCCACAAATGACATTCCTTTCTCCTGTAGCCATTTGCTTTACTTTCACTTGAATGCTATCTAAACAAGTAGTAATTGACATAACTCTATCTTCCAAAATCCATGAATTAAAATTTTCTCCGACATTAGAAGAATATTCACCATAACATTTACCTTTAAAAAATAAATCGGTCTACTGATCGAAAGGTTTATCTCTTAAAAATTGTCTGTAGCAATATTCAGTTTCCTTAATTTAGAAATATAACATCAACGTCATATAAATTAGAAGCTCTAGCATAAAACTTGAACAATTAACCAATAAAGGAATCATCTTTACCCGCCTTAACAACAGTACCAATATTTTGCTCCACATGAAGTAAACAATAACTATGAAAAGAAAAATATATTTCAGGAACACTTGAAATTATATCCAATCGACGATTTGACATAAAAATGAAAGAACGATCTTCATTAGGCATTTTTTTTGAATGAGACAAAAACCAAGATCAGTTAGCTTCATTTTATGTGAAACGAACTCATAGCAAGTAGAAAGAAACCTACAAAAAAATAAAAAGAATTAATAACCAAATTACTTGTAATAATTAGTTCTGTTAAATGTTCAAAACCATGTTCAATGTTATAATTTACTATTGTAAAGAAATGCTAAAAACAACTAGCATTCTGCTATAATTAACTATTCAATCATTATATTGTCAGATAATTAAAAACAGGTACTCCTTTATCTTTCATTGCTAAAACATCGTATGGTTTCAAATATATTAAAACACCAAACTACACATAAAAGAAAAGAAAATATGAACTAGCATATTACAATAAACAATAATTCAATATTATAATGATGTTTTGTAATACTACTAATTACTTCCAAATGATAAAAACAGCATGACTATAATTGTTTATTATTATGTATGATACAAATATTTAACTATCACGCCGAATGGCTATATATAACTAGCATTACGCTGTAACAAATACATCAACAACTTGAAACTAACCAGAACTACATTCAACATCAAATACATCATATTCAAACCACCGTCAAACTGAATTATATGGTAAACACAAAAATGCTAATTACGTATATCATTATAAAATAAAAAACTGCAATAAATAAAAAATAAAATATAATTAAAATGATATTCATGCTTTGATTATCATTTTTAGCTTAGCAGCTAACAAAACAGCCGGTATTCCCTTTAAAGCTGCCAATCTGTAACGTTCCGGAATTTTCGACTTTCGAAAATTCGACATCGATACTCACTTTATCGACTGCCGAGCAATCGAGTGCCGGAAACTCCAGTAGTGAGGGTTTTAGAAAGAAGAAAAAGTAAGACGAAGAAGAAAAGATAGAAAAAGAAAGAAGAACAACAACTGAACAAGAGCAGAAACAGAAACAGAAAACAATATCAGAATCTTACACATCGCAGCGGAACAATATATAATAGATAAATGAATATCATTTAAAAACAAAAGAATTATATCTGTTATTACATTACATCACATCATATCATCAGAGTCAATAAACAACAATGGACAGTTATATAAACTTGTCCTCATACAGAATACACAACGGAATAAATACTATCAGATACAAATACTACGTCTCGTCATCCAGCTTGCTTCCAAAGCTCCAGAATATCCAGAATATCCTGATAATATAACTCTAGGCTGCCCGTGTGGAAATTTTGTGGGCACCCAGAGTTTAGAAGGGAACAATAAACTCCGAGTCAGTCATGGTGACTGGTGTGAGATCGTAAAACAGTTATCTTTAAAACAACAAGGAAACTTTAATGTCAATTCGCAATGCTTTTGGAAAATGAAACTACCATAAGACCTCCCACCACACACACAATGCAAACGCAGAATTGGAGGAGATTTCTTCTTATGATAGTCAAAGATGCTTACTACGCAAAATCAAATCATTTTTGATATTATTATTAGTGCATAGTGTAGAAAACATTTCGAAAGTATAATATAAATCTTAGCCAGCATAGACATTCCGAACTATGCCTACTATAGCTACCATCCAAACAGTGGTGACCACCATAAGTGAATGGCAGGTTCTACAACTAAAACCGTACACGTCACGTATTGTTTCTTTGGATTTCCAACAAATGGTCAGGCTAAGGAACTTCCTATCCACGATGGGTACGTCCCTGGAATAGACGACCCGAGAACCTAACCGGATCTCTGCCAACACAAGGCCGGGTTACCTCTGCAAAAATAGGTAACTACTGACACGCGTATGCCATCCCCCGATCGTAACCGATCTTCCCGAGGATCCCCGATTTCCAACAAACCACATAGTAAAAATGCAGCAACCACATAGGTTAAGTATCTGGGCTCCATACCATGATACCACCTCTATCCAGAAGGAATGACATACACTAAGGGGCGCTACTCCCTAGAACCTTGCCGCATCCTTCCTGTTTCGACCATTTCCGGGGTGTGAGGCTCGATGAAGTCTCGTCCACAAAGCTACGCTTTCTTAAAAAGCCCTGCTTCGGGTCAATCAAAATGATCAACCTATGATCACAAAGATATAAGATCAAACAAATGATCATATCACAAATGATCAAACACTGACCATTTCACAGCAACACTCAGTATGCCACGTTACCAAATTGGGATATATCGCTGATAAATTTCAACTACATAACCTCTGAGCTCGTACGTCTCAGAGAAGGGTGTTAAGCTAAGAGAATAAATTCTCCGCCACCAACAGAAATGTATTTGAAAGAAATCAGCTTTATATCTCAAATTGTAACGTCAGACACACAATCCATACAAGTCTGTTCCGGGATCGAACAGAACCGAAGGCACTTCTCACGAAGCCCTTGCACATCCGGATAATTTTCTAATCACGTCCGGACTTCCCGTCACTAAGGGTGATAAAACCTCTAAATCGGAGATCAGCCGATGTAGAGTAACTCGACGGTAATCCTTCCGTTTTCAAAAATATCCGGTCTTCAACACCGGTCTTCGAATGCAATTCATAACGACGTATCACATATTCGGAATGGGTTATACGACCCCATGGTCCTTTCCCGGCTAACCCGAATAGTGAGCGATTATTCAAAAATAAGTGTGGCATTCAAATTCATCCAATTCACAACAAATACCTATCTAAAGGTAATTATTGATAGTCGGTTATTTAACTATCAATAAAGATGCGCAACATCATCAGATTCCAAATAATTTTCCAAATTATTTATCTTCAAAAATATCTTTACTAGATATATTATTTCCACACTTCACCATTTGAAACAAATTTCAAATATTCACTTTTCAATTTATCTTTAAAAGATAAAATCTCTAAACAGTTCACTTCATATTGGAAAAGCATTTCCATACTTATTTAAAATAAGTAATTCACAAAACTATTTATTTTCAACACTTAGAAAATATTCGATATACTTAAATCAAAATTAAGTATATATCTCATTCTTTAAGGAAATCATTCTTTAAACACATTTTATTTGAGTCAAAACGAATGTTACGTAAAACATCGTTACGACGACCCAAAATCACTAGTATAGGGATTCGAAATTAAGATAGATAGGTAAATCCCAATACTATATAAAAACATTTCCTTTCGGAAATCATTTACTATAACAACAGTGTTATAGTCCACCATTTCCTTATTTCTCGAAAACGTCTATTTCAATAATAAATGTTGAAATCTATGATTTCTATATTCAACTCATTTTAAAACATCGTTAAAACAATTAATCTCATCTTTAATATCACTTTCCAAAAATAGTACCCATTTTACTTAAAAATATATTCACTGTCCAAAATCGTGAATATACTTCCCTAACCACATTTCAATCTTTTCTACACATTTATTTCAAAGACAATTCGCTATCCAAAATCGCGAATATATTTCCTTTAATAACCTCCTATATTTGATTTACCAAATTTAATTGATTTCGAATTTATAAAACAACGTTTATAAATTCTCTTTCTATTTTATAACAACTTTGACTTATAAAATCTTCTCTTTTTTTTTATTAACTTCGATCAATATCCCATTTAAAGGCAAAAGCCCAATTTATAAGTAAATTCCTTATAATCTTTTATTTTACAATTCCATTCATTTTATAACTTCATACTTTATAAATCTAAAAACTTCAACTTTATAAATCTATAAACTTCAAATCTTCACAATTTATAATTCTATAAATTTCCTATCTTTACAACTTATAAAAACTCGTTTTAAATTCCAATAATCTTAATTGATAAATATCAATTTTGTGCATCTTGTACATACATCGTTTTTTAAATAATTCAAAAATCCAATTTAAACTATTTTATAGATTAGTTAACTATTTATTTCAAAAATCATCTTTTGGTTATATTTCACAAACATTATAATTTCCATAACTTTAAATCTATAACATTTATTTATTTAAGATAAATAATTCCAAAAATTTAATAAATCGTATACTTACAAATAATCACTTTAAAAATCTCTTTTAAAGTAAAAATTGTTATTTTTAAACTTCAAAATTTTTGAATCCAATGATGCAACGCATCAATTAGTCCATCACAACAGTCAATATCATATATCAATATGATAACAGATCTATATCAATATATCTGTAAATAAATAAATACTGGTGAGGAATCCAGTTGGATCCCTCCAACCTGTTTTCCTGCATCCAAAGATGTTAGCACAATACCAATTCCGCTCCAGTACGGAATTATCGCGGTATATGGGTTTTATAAAAATAATCCGCTTACTAACGGCGCAATAGGGTCTCATCCGCTATACGAGGCGGGAAATCAATCAATCCAATATATACATATGCCAATATGTATATATTGCTATATATAGATATATATCCTACTATATCTAATATCACATCCAATAGCAATCAAATAAATAACTGAAAATTCCACTTTTCAATTCTTGAGTGAGAAGATCTCACCTTGATTTTCAACGAGCGTTCAAAATTTAAATTAAATCGAACGGCGTTCGATTTAACCAAATTTTTTTCTCTCTCAGAATGATTCCAGAACTGCACCACTGCGTTGTATTCCCCGCTGTGGTTTTAATGCCGCAAATTTCGTTGAATTCTGATAATGTATGCAACAGTTATGAATTTTACAAGTTTCAATTAAATTTTTTATACAAATTCTTTTCAATTTAAAACCCAAGCCAAATCATCACCGTTTATTTTGAACGAAGCCATCCAGACCGCGTGAAGCATCTCTCCCCCTTACGTTCTTCTTCTCCCTAGTGAATATCGCGTACGCTATAAACCCATCCACACGCGGAAAAAAATTCGAAGCCCCACCACCATTTCATCGACGAGAACGCGATCAGCTTGTGCCGCTTCAACCGCCTACCCCCCTTGCACCTTCGCCAGCCGACCGGTCACGTGCGGTGGTGCTAGGTCGTTCGAAAATCGTGCCAAACTGAAGACGAACGCACCCCAAATCCACTTCGTACGATACTCGAAACCCTATCATATCCGTATGGATTTGAAGGCCACACTACGCTCTATCATTTTGTAGTTGATGATTTCTAATGAAGGTGAGCGGATTAGAAGAGATTAAAGGAGAAAGGTGCGAAATTCCTGGCCTTCGATTTTAAAAATGGCGGCTGGTGATAGAGAATTAGGGTTTGGGTTGAATGAAGGGCAAGGGTTCCTTTTATAGAATTTCACCGGAAAAACACTATTCATCCGGAATTTCCAAACTCCGTTTTACGCGCGGTCACTATCGTTTCTAGGGTTTACCCCACGTTCCGAATGCAATGGAACAGGTTTCGGAAGCTAATTCGATCGTATGCGTGAGATATGACGATAAACGATCAATTTAAATTAAACCAATTTAAATCGATTTCGAGACGTTTTGGCTTGCCCCGGACAAACGGTACATCCAAAAATTACGAAATTTGAAATCCTACAATAATATCACATTACGGATCCGATGAAACTGGTTTCGTCGAAATCCGACACTGTTTGAAAAATGACTATTTTTAACTCGACGATTTAAAATTAAAACGATATCGATGCGTTTCGAGTTGCCAGGGTCAATCGACAACTTCGATTGCTACGAAAATTGAAATCCGATAATAACTAACTATTACGGATCCAATGGAACTGGTTTCGTTCAATTCTGAGACTGTTCGAAAATTGGTTATTTTTACAGTCGGTAATTAAATATTAAAATATTCGATTTTCACAATTTAACTCCAAATTCAATTTTAAGAGTTCTAAAATATTTCTACAACTCCAGTATGATTAAATAAAATTTTACAAATCATTTTCAATCATTTTTAATCCAGATTTAAATTATTTTTGGAATTTCACTATTAAATTATTGATTTAACTATCCAATTAAACTCAATATTCGAATTTTAAATTATCCGACTTATTAATTCTACTTATAAATATTTAAAATCAATTAAATATTCGAATTTTAATTATCAAAATTTCTGGGTCGTTACAGACTTCCCCCCTTAAAAGAATTTCGTCCTCGAAATTACAAGTTAGGAAAAAAGGTCCTTAACTCGTCTACTATTTTTCACAATCTAATAGTTTTATCAATTTATCAAAATAAATCTTTCTATTAAAGATTCGTTATCATTCAACTCGTTTTCCAACTTCAATTATAAGTTTCAAACAACATTGTTTAACTTCTCAATTCAAATTCGAGTTTAAATTCAAATTTTAAACTTTCAAAATTTTCTCAAAAAATTTTCTAACGCTCTAAATTTTTGAAAAATTTCGCCAGCGTCTCCTTTGCGCGGCTAATACGGCACGACTACAAAACGTCCCTACGGACTCTCAGATTTCAAAAAGAAAAAGAAAAAGCCAAGCGGCTAGAGAGAAATCATCAAATCTCATATTCAAATTTAAATACATACCTTTTTCGAGCAATTCAAATTTATCTTTGCAATTCAATTTTCCAATTCATAACACCTGTATATCATACTAGCCATAATATCTAGTTACATATATTCAAACCATTTTGCAAATTCCATTACAAAATTTTCAATATCGACTGCTTATATATCTTTAGCTTACTTCACTGTTGAAGTTACATATATTCAATTTCGTTCAATCTTTACATTTCAATTTCATTTGAATTCAATTTACCATTTCAACTAAATTTGGATTCAATTTACTTTCAATTCTGAAATATTGAATTTTATCAATTATCTATCATTTACAACTGCACTATCTTAAATTAGTTCCAATTACTAATTCAAATTGATATCAATTCAATTTATTTTAATTCTACTTATCTTTAAACTGGATTTCCAATTTCCATACGAATTTTAATTCATCTTTCATTTACAATTATTCAATTCAATTCATTTGCTTACAAATTCGAAATGAGTTTCAACATTTAATTTCACTTTCATTAAATTGATTCGCTTGTATTTACATTCATTTAACCCCATCCTTTAAGTTAAATTTATTCTATCAATTCAAATTGTATAAGTTATCAACTTAATAATATTTCATAAATATTTCTACATAGTATTCCAGAGTTTACCAACATTTCAAAAACCATTTTTGAAAGCAGTTCAAATTATCTTTTGAATTCGCAAAACAAAATCCAAATTTTCCAATCAACTTTTATTTAAAATATTCTGGCAGCAATTCCTCTTTTGGAAACCCGAAAATGAATTCTAATGATGTGGCCATCATCATCAGGATTATTTTCCAGCGACCTGAAAAGAGTTTAGAGCTTTCATCACTCTAAAACATTTTTCCAAAATATCAAATCCTTTCAAAACACTTCTCTGGAATTTTATTTCAGATTATAAATCACAATTACAAATCTTTTACTTATATAACTTCACTTTATATATATAAGATTATTCCACAATTGTAAATCATATTAATTATAACTTCATCTTTATAATTCATTGGTTTATACAATTTACTCTTTCACAATTGTTGTTTTATTTAACTTATTCAAACAACTTTAATTAACTTGTATATATTTACATTTTTAACAACCAAACAATCAATTCATATATACTTTAATAATTTCCGAAAAATTATTCCTTTATATACAAAATATAATTGAGGTAAAATTATTTCATTTACCCAATTTAAAACAATATCGTGCCGAATTGTTCTATATAAGTGTTTAGAGATCCCTATCGATAGAGTTGTACGGACAATACCGACCAGAATCCATATACCACTCAACAAACCAATCATCACAATATAAAACAATTTTATATTCACTAACAAATACGCACTCGTATCTATTATTACACTCAACTCATTCTAGAGTACTACTGACTCTATCTCTAATGAGTAACACCCAACAGAGCAGGGTTGTCGCTTAACCATATGCTCTGATACCACTTTGTAACGTTCCGGAATTTTCGACTTTCGAAAATTCGACATCGATACTCACTTTATCGACTGCCGAGCAATCGAGTGCCGGAAACTCCAGTAGTGAGGGTTTTAGAAAGAAGAAAAAGTAAGACGAAGAAGAAAAGATAGAAAAAGAAAGAAGAACAACAACAGAACAAGAGCAGAAACAGAAACAGAAAACAATATCAGAATCTTACACATCGCAGCGGAACAATATATAATAGATAAATGAATATCATTTAAAAACAAAAGAATTATATCTGTTATTACATTACATCACATCATATCATCAGAGTCAATAAACAACAATGGACAGTTATATAAACTTGTCCTCATACAGAATACACAACGGAATAAATACTATCAGATACAAATACTATGTCTCGTCATCCAGCTTGCTTCCAAAGCTCCAGAATATCCAGAATATCCTGATAATATAACTCTAGGCTGCCCGTGTGGAAATTTTATGGGCACCCAGAGTTTAGAAGGGAACAATAAACTCCGAGTCAGTCATGGTGACTGGTGTGAGATCGTAAAACAGTTATCTTTAAAACAACAAGGAAACTTTAATGTCAATTCGCAATGCTTTTGGAAAATGAAACTACCATAAGACCTCCCACCACACACACAATGCAAACGCAGAATTGGAGGAGATTTCTTCTTATGATAGTCAAAGATGCTTACTACGCAAAATCAAATCATTTTTGATATTATTATTAGTGCATAGTGTAGAAAACATTTCGAAAGTATAATATAAATCTTAGCCAGCATAGACATTCCGAACTATGCCTACTATAGCTACCATCCAAACAGTGGTGACCACCATAAGTGAATGGCAGGTTCTACAACTAAAACCGTACACGTCACGTATTGTTTCTTTGGATTTCCAACAAATGGTCAGGCTAAGGAACTTCCTATCCACGATGGGTACGTCCCTGGAATAGACGACCCGAGAACCTAACCGGATCTCTGCCAACACAAGGCCGGGTTACCTCTGCAAAAATAGGTAACTACTGACACGCGTATGCCATCCCCCGATCGTAACCGATCTTCCCGAGGATCCCCGATTTCCAACAAACCACATAGTAAAAATGCAGCAACCACATAGGTTAAGTATCTGGGCTCCATACCATGATACCACCTCTATCCAGAAGGAATGACATACACTAAGGGGCGCTACTCCCTAGAACCTTGCCGCATCCTTCCTGTTTCGACCATTTCCGGGGTGTGAGGCTCGATGAAGTCTCGTCCACAAAGCTACGCTTTCTTAAAAAGCCCTGCTTCGGGTCAATCAAAATGATCAACCTATGATCACAAAGATATAAGATCAAACAAATGATCATATCACAAATGATCAAACACTGACCATTTCACAGCAACACTCAGTATGCCACGTTACCAAATTGGGATATATCGCTGATAAATTTCAACTACATAACCTCTGAGCTCGTACGTCTCAGAGAAGGGTGTTAAGCTAAGAGAATAAATTCTCCGCCACCAACAGAAATGTATTTGAAAGAAATCAGCTTTATATCTCAAATTGTAACGTCAGACACACAATCCATACAAGTCTGTTCCGGGATCAAACAGAACCGAAGGCACTTCTCACGAAGCCCTTGCACATCCGGATAATTTTCTAATCACGTCCGGACTTCCCGTCACTAAGGGTGATAAAACCTCTAAATCGGAGATCAGCCGATGTAGAGTAACTCGACGGTAATCCTTCCGTTTTCAAAAATATCCGGTCTTCAACACCGGTCTTCGAATGCAATTCATAACGACGTATCACATATTCGGAATGGGTTATACGACCCCATGGTCCTTTCCCGGCTAACCCGAATAGTGAGCGATTATTCAAAAATAAGTGTGGCATTCAAATTCATCCAATTCACAACAAATACCTATCTAAAGGTAATTATTGATAGTCGGTTATTTAACTATCAATAAAGATGCGCAACATCATCAGATTCCAAATAATTTTCCAAATTATTTATCTTCAAAAATATCTTTACTAGATATATTATTTCCACACTTCACCATTTGAAACAAATTTCAAATATTCACTTTTCAATTTATCTTTAAAAGATAAAATCTCTAAACAGTTCACTTCATATTGGAAAAGCATTTCCATACTTATTTAAAATAAGTAATTCACAAAACTATTTATTTTCAACACTTAGAAAATATTCGATATACTTAAATCAAAATTAAGTATATATCTCATTCTTTAAGGAAATCATTCTTTAAACACATTTTATTTGAGTCAAAACGAATGTTACGTAAAACATCGTTACGACGACCCAAAATCACTAGTATAGGGATTCGAAATTAAGATAGATAGGTAAATCCCAATACTATATAAAAACATTTCCTTTCGGAAATCATTTACTATAACAACAGTGTTATAGTCCACCATTTCCTTATTTCTCGAAAACGTCTATTTCAATAATAAATGTTGAAATCTATGATTTCTATATTCAACTCATTTTAAAACATCGTTAAAACAATTAATCTCATCTTTAATATCACTTTCCAAAAATAGTACCCATTTTACTTAAAAATATATTCACTGTCCAAAATCGTGAATATACTTCCCTAACCACATTTCAATCTTTTCTACACATTTATTTCAAAGACAATTCGCTATCCAAAATCGCGAATATATTTCCTTTAATAACCTCCTATATTTGATTTACCAAATTTAATTGATTTCGAATTTATAAAACAACGTTTATAAATTCTCTTTCTATTTTATAACAACTTTGACTTATAAAATCTTCTCTTTTTTTTATTAACTTCGATCAATATCCCATTTAAAGGCAAAAGCCCAATTTATAAGTAAATTCCTTATAATCTTTTATTTTACAATTCCATTCATTTTATAACTTCATACTTTATAAATCTAAAAACTTCAACTTTATAAATCTATAAACTTCAAATCTTCACAATTTATAATTCTATAAATTTCCTATCTTTACAACTTATAAAAACTCGTTTTAAATTCCAATAATCTTAATTGATAAATATCAATTTTGTGCATCTTGTACATACATCGTTTTTTAAATAATTCAAAAATCCAATTTAAACTATTTTATAGATTAGTTAACTATTTATTTCAAAAATCATCTTTTGGTTATATTTCACAAACATTATAATTTCCATAACTTTAAATCTATAACATTTATTTATTTAAGATAAATAATTCCAAAAATTTAATAAATCGTATACTTACAAATAATCACTTTAAAAATCTCTTTTAAAGTAAAAATTGTTATTTTTAAACTTCAAAATTTTTGAATCCAATGATGCAACGCATCAATTAGTCCATCACAACAGTCAATAT
Organism: Allium fistulosum; assembly: GCA_030737815.1. Classification (NCBI taxonomy): domain Eukaryota; kingdom Viridiplantae; phylum Streptophyta; class Magnoliopsida; order Asparagales; family Amaryllidaceae; genus Allium; species Allium fistulosum. The sequence goes on from CM060908.1 coordinate 1,011,400,682, forward strand.
CATATATCAATATGATAACAGATCTATATCAATATATCTGTAAATAAATAAATACTGGTGAGGAATCCAGTTGGATCCCTCCAACCTGTTTTCCTGCATCCAAAGATGTTAGCACAATACCAATTCCGCTCCAGTACGGAATTATCGCGGTATATGGGTTTTATAAAAATAATCCGCTTACTAACGGCGCAATAGGGTCTCATCCGCTATACGAGGCGGGAAATCAATCAATCCAATATATACATATGCCAATATGTATATATTGCTATATATAGATATATATCCTACTATATCTAATATCACATCCAATAGCAATCAAATAAATAACTGAAAATTCCACTTTTCAATTCTTGAGTGAGAAGATCTCACCTTGATTTTCAACGAGCGTTCAAAATTTAAATTAAATCGAACGGCGTTCGATTTAACCAAATTTTTTTCTCTCTCAGAATGATTCCAGAACTGCACCACTGCGTTGTATTCCCCGCTGTGGTTTTAATGCCGCAAATTTCGTTGAATTCTGATAATGTATGCAACAGTTATGAATTTTACAAGTTTCAATTAAATTTTTTATACAAATTCTTTTCAATTTAAAACCCAAGCCAAATCATCACCGTTTATTTTGAACGAAGCCATCCAGACCGCGTGAAGCATCTCTCCCCCTTACGTTCTTCTTCTCCCTAGTGAATATCGCGTACGCTATAAACCCATCCACACGCGGAAAAAAATTCGAAGCCCCACCACCATTTCATCGACGAGAACGCGATCAGCTTGTGCCGCTTCAACCGCCTACCCCCCTTGCACCTTCGCCAGCCGACCGGTCACGCGCGGTGGTGCTAGGTCGTTCGAAAATCGTGCCAAACTGAAGACGAACGCACCCCAAATCCACTTCGTACGATACTCGAAACCCTATCATATCCGTATGGATTTGAAGGCCACACTACGCTCTATCATTTTGTAGTTGATGATTTCTAATGAAGGTGAGCGGATTAGAAGAGATTAAAGGAGAAAGGTGCGAAATTCCTGGCCTTCGATTTTAAAAATGGCGGCTGGTGATAGAGAATTAGGGTTTGGGTTGAATGAAGGGCAAGGGTTCCTTTTATAGAATTTCACCGGAAAAACACTATTCATCCGGAATTTCCAAACTCCGTTTTACGCGCGGTCACTATCGTTTCTAGGGTTTACCCCACGTTCCGAATGCAATGGAACAGGTTTCGGAAGCTAATTCGATCGTATGCGTGAGATATGACGATAAACGATCAATTTAAATTAAACCAATTTAAATCGATTTCGAGACGTTTTGGCTTGCCCCGGACAAACGGTACATCCAAAAATTACGAAATTTGAAATCCTACAATAATATCACATTACGGATCCGATGAAACTGGTTTCGTCGAAATCCGACACTGTTTGAAAAATGACTATTTTTAACTCGACGATTTAAAATTAAAACGATATCGATGCGTTTCGAGTTGCCAGGGTCAATCGACAACTTCGATTGCTACGAAAATTGAAATCCGATAATAACTAACTATTACGGATCCAATGGAACTGGTTTCGTTCAATTCTGAGACTGTTCGAAAATTGGTTATTTTTACAGTCGGTAATTAAATATTAAAATATTCGATTTTCACAATTTAACTCCAAATTCAATTTTAAGAGTTCTAAAATATTTCTACAACTCCAGTATGATTAAATAAAATTTTACAAATCATTTTCAATCATTTTCAATCCAGATTTAAATTATTTTTGGAATTTCACTATTAAATTATTGATTTAACTATCCAATTAAACTCAATATTCGAATTTTAAATTATCCGACTTATTAATTCTACTTATAAATATTTAAAATCAATTAAATATTCGAATTTTAATTATCAAAATTTCTGGGTCGTTACACAATCTAAAAAAACCAATGGCCGGTAGTACTTGAATCCAGGTAAACAAGCACTAAAACTAATACAAACTCTTTCAAATTGATTGCTAAAATGATCATAGCTACATAACTATCAGGATTATATTTTTGCAAAGCCTTCAAATACCAATTTAAATCATTATATGACATAACATCATCTTCATATATTTGTTTCAAAGCCATCTGCTTTCCACTATATGCATAATAATATGACATGGTAAAGTTATACTCTCTTCTAAACTCTTTTATAATATCTTTTGGCCGGAGCATCTTGAACTTGATCGGTAATCAATGATTTCACAAACCTATTTGAAATATGAACTCCATTAGCATCCCTAAGTCAAGCACCACATTAATGAGCAAAATAGTTGGTTCTAATAATATAAAAAAAAGATCCAAGGAAGCATTAAGATAAAACTGACAATTATTTTTAGACCAAGAGCAAATAATTGAAATTCTTTCAAGTGAATTTCTAACAAAAATCAAATCATATCCATTTTTAATTTGATAGGCCATTAAAAACTCCTTAAAATCGTCAGCTCCATTAAAAGAAGAACCAAGAAAATCCAGAAGAGTTTTTTGAGAACCTTTTTTCAATCTCTTTTCAACATATCCTTCAAATAACAAGAAAAATCAACATGTGAATCACTATTTATAACAGAAATACTACTAATCAAAGTGATTTGAACACTAGAATTACCTAAAACACTACCACAGATATCAAGTTCCAAAACATAAACATTTGCCTTAACAATAAACTTAAAATATTAACTCTTCTTATACAGCAGAAAGGACGCAATGCTGAGCAAATCAGAATCGGTATTGACGATAAGAACCTTATTTTCATGAACATAAGATAACGCAACAGAAAAAGAACTAAGATGTGATCAAAATTCACAAATTTTATTCTTGACACATAACAAAGGAGAATCCATGGTAAGACGAGTAGAATAACAATCGTCATTATGTTCAAAAAAAAACTAGCAAGCTATTTGGGTCATCTCATTATCATCACAAAAAAGGGAAAAACAAAAAAACAAACTAGTAAACTAACATAAAAATAAATAACTACAAAAAATTAAACAAATGTATAGAATAAAAAAACAAATGTTAAATATGCATAGCGTAACACACTAAACTAACATACAAAACTTAACAGAACTTAAATGTAACTTGAAAATATGTAAAAGAAACAAATGTTAAACAAACATAGCATTACACATGAAAACATACTTTGGCATGGAAATCAATAAACTATCAAAACCCAAATCAGCCACGAATAAATAAAAACTACATATATATATATATATATATATATATATATATATATATATATAAACTGCGTAATACACATGAATAAAAAAACATAAATTAAAAGTCGAAATTAGTAAGCCCATCAAAAAATCAGCTCAATGAAGCTAAACTCAAACAATCAAAAATTGAGAATACAACCAAAACGAGGTTGAGAATAAGAAAAGTTATAGGAGAATCGACGTTAAGAAGAAATAAAGATCGATACCAGTATTTGAAATAGAGATTGAAGAAGACGATATGATTTAATTTCTTTTAACGTTTTTCTTCAATCCAAATCATAAAATCTGCCTCCTTCATACATAAAAAATAAAAGTTGCGTTCTTCACTAACCTATACATATTTTGTCTTGAGTCTATTTTCCTGCTGCAAATAAATAAAATTTTGAAAAAATTGTAGGTATTTGATTATAAAATAGTTCAACAAGATTAATAAAATAAGTATCATAAGAATCGTAAAGGAGGGAGGAAAAAACTTGTTCAATTAATGAGGATGCGATCGTTCTTTCATGTTACTTTATCCAAGAAGTTATAAAACATCAAAAAAAAAAAAAAAAATTACTTTTGGAAGTTACAAGTGACGAGAAACTATAAAATATGTTGTTTTTAGATGCCCTTCATCCAAAACCCAAAAAAATTACATTTGCTGCAGATATAGCCCTCGCCCTATCAAAACCCTAAAACTCGACGCCGCCATTAAACCCAATTATCTGCCTCCTCAAAACTCAAATCCCTCATCTAATGGCGCCTGGAAAATTGTTGCTTGATTTCCCGTCAGTTGCTACTACAAATACGAGCTTGACTGCGAAGATTCATCCTTTAGTTCTTTTCAACATCTGTGACAGTTACGTGAGACGTCCAGATCAGGCTGAGCGAGTCATCGGAACTCTTCTCGGATCCGTTTCTCCTGATGGCACAGTCGATATCAAGAATTCTTATGCTGTTCCTCACAACGAATCTTCCGATCAAGTATTCTTTTATTTATTATTATGATTGTTTTTTTCCCAGTTTTTTGTTTACTTTTCCAGTTAAGTCGTAAATTTTCAAAGATTGGACCTGAATTATAGTTTAATTATGAGGAATTTGATAAAATGTATATCGGCAATGTCACTGATGAACTATAATTTTTCTTCAGTTTCAACGTTAATGGATACAATGATGTTGTATGGGAACGTTTTGGAATGATGCCTATTATCTTTTCCAGAAGTATGCATTATTTCATTTATTTTTTAGTGACAGAAGTTTGCAGTACTCTGTTAATTATCACACACATACACACGCATATTTAGCACCATTTTGTGGCTTCCGTTATCAGCCAAAGTTTCTATTTAAATATTTGTTCGTTCTCTCTCCTGTCGTATCAATATTTAAATATAAACTGGTGGTTGATATCGGGAGCTACAAATTGTGCTAAACAAGGGTGCTATTCAACCTAGCTCTCACACACACAAAACAACCATCTTCAATTATAGTAATCTAAAACATTGTGTTCATTATTACATAAACTTGTCAGCAAACCACAGATATTTTCCACCACAGTTACACTATAGATATTAGTAGATATATTAGAGCATCTGCACTCCCTAGTATCAAAAATGGTATGCTATGCATTCCTTGACATCAAATAATTGTGTCTTTTGCAATTATATCAATATATTGTGGTTTTATGTAATAATATCTAGAATATGTATGGTATTCTGAATATAACCAAGTTATTTGTGGTGTTAATTGTAGACCACTGTACACCGGACAAGTATTATACTTAATCTACTAATTTTGAATATGCATATCATATGTTTGATGTTTTGATCCTTGGGTACCATGATTGTAAATTTTAATTTTGAGCATCAATTACAACTTTAATACCATGAAGTAAAGCATGTAAAAAAAAAATATTTTTTAAAAGTTTACTGCTTTATAGTGTGGATGCTCTTAGGTTCATTATATATCATCCTCCCATGTCTTCTGAATTGCATTCTACAAAGCACAACAATTTGATCTGAAAACTCTAATGCTAGCTTTGCTACATTTTAACGAGATTGCTAACCAATAGTTAAATTTTAGAGCATAGCCTACATTTTAACCAGGTTACTAACCAATAGTTAAATTTTGGAGCATAGCTTTATGTGGGCTCTGCTTACTAGCTATTGTAAAATGATCTTCATAGTATTTATTATGATGTGTTAACTAACACTTGCCCCGCTGGCTTCCATTTTTGCTTTAATTCCCTTGGATCTTTAGACCTTTTAACTTGCATAGTTTGAACCTTTACAGTTAGCATACACTACTAGTGTTTGTAACTTTGTGATTTTTGACGCCAATATATCGTCACCACATATATTACATATCACATGCAGTAAGTTAGTTGGGAAATTTAATTTATTGATGTTATCGTGCGATAATATATTGATTATATTAGGGACTTTCTTCCTACATGTATATGTTAAAAGAATATACAATGGATTTTTATGACACATGCTTGACATTCAAAATTGACCTACATGTCTTTTTGGTTATAAAGTTGCAATTTTCCTGAATGAAAGTTTGTGTGTTGTTCATACTATCTTTGGTTCTCTTCGTATCAGTTTTATTGCTTTAAATTTTTAACTTTTTGATAGCTTATACTATATGAATATGGTCAAAATACTTGATTTATTCATTGAATATTGACCACATCACACTTCCTTGAATGTTGATAGGTAGCACTGGATATCGAATATCATCATAATATGTACGCATCCCATCAGAAGGTCAATCCAAAAGAAGTCATCATTGGATGGTAACTTTCATTAATTTTATATTATATTTATTTGCAATGAATCAACAATTAGGTCCTAGAAGAAAATAATATTATTTCTAACCTTTGTTTGCTAACACTATAAAACCTAACACGTGTGATTACTTAATAACCTAATATTTCTTTAACAATTAACAATTTAGTGCATGTAATTTTTTCAAATCTTCATTCATTATTTTTCAAATTTCAATTGTTCATGTAGGTTATATTTCTTCAATGGGTTAATAATTTGACAATTGGAAAATATATAAGTTTTTGCTCCATTTTCGCGACAATCTTATCTTTCTGAGTTCCTTTATTCTACTTCTGTTTCATCTTTCAAATCAAATTTAAATCAAAAACCCAAAACTGTAACTGATTATTATTTTTGCTGAAATTTATTATCCTTTTTACGCAAATTCATGACAGCACATGGGCATGTAAACATGCCAGCGTTCTTGCATTCTCGCACACACTTATACACATATGTGTATATATAAACATGTGTATATGTATATAGATAAATATGTGCATCTGTATATGTCTTTGTGTAGGTATGAGGTTTGGGCTTGAACGTTGGGGTTCCGGTCAGAACCGAAATGGAACTGGGAAAAAACCCGTTCCAGTTCCTGAACTAGAGAAAAACATTAGTATCCAGTTTTTTCATTGAAAAAAACAAGAAAATAAAAGGGGCAAAACAACAAATTCTGAAATATATGAAATAAAAAAAAAGGAACAAAAAAATTCACGTAATAAAGCAAACCCGTGGTGTAGTTACTCTTCTAGTAGATCCGCAGAAACTCCTCTTGGAGATCTCATCTAAATCTTAGCAACTAGTGTGCTGCATAACCCTAGTTTTTTCTTCTTTTTTGAGCGTTGGGAAAATATGTTTATTAGCTACCACAATATATTTATAGTTGAGGAAATGGATTGATTTATCTAGGGGTCGATGGTATAGTGGGAAATACGGGAATGGGCTGCATAAATATTTGCTTGGGCAGGGAAAATATTTGTGTTTGGGCTAGGAACAACATGCTAGGTTGCATAAACATTTGAATGGGTTTCTTATTTATGTTTTGGGCCGAAAATGAATGTTTGTTTTGCAGGTCATAAATTGTTTAAGTATATATATGGTGCAATTTGTATACAATATTTATTCATGCGTTATTATTATTTAAAAAGGTACTAAATTTGAAATCAAATCTAAAACCGAAACTTTCAAAATTAATCAAAAATTTTACAATTTCAAATGACCGAAACCAAAATCTCAAACCTTTGCGTATATAACGTGTGTGGTTGTGTGAGCGTCTAATTTTGATATACATAAACACCTTAACATACTTAAATTTGGCTAATTCTTTACATTTTTGTTAGTAGCTTTGGCCAATCACAACGTAAACTTGTAGTCTTGTATGTGCAACAAGGTTTTCAAAATGGGATTCATTATCTGAAGTTTAAATCTTAAATTGAAACTGAATTTAAATCGTTAACCATAGATTTGAAAGATTCATATTTCAGTGAATACATGTACAAGCATGCTAGAAAATTTGCCCTTTATATGATTAAATGACATTTAGGCATTTGAAAATATGTCTAAAGCATAGTTTTCGCGCTTATTCATTCCTCCGTTTGTTTATCTATATGTATATAAAATAATAAGATTTGGATTGCCGATGCACATCTTGATAATTTTTTATGTTAAAATCAATTGAATGATTTTATTCAATTGTGATTTTAGTTATGTTTTAAATCGGAGTTTGAGAATAACGGGAGAGATTCATTTGAAGTGAGGTTGAAATCATAGGGTTTTAAGATTTATGTAAACAATGTCATGCAACATATTTCCCAAGGGCAATGTTAATCCAAAAAATAGATCAACACCCTGAAATCAGATAAAAGCACCAGTTCTATTCAAAATAAAAGAAAAAGCAGAAAAGTAGTAGGAGACACGGGAATTTTTATAGTGGTTCGACGTAATCTTGGCGTATCACTTTAATCTCTATTATTAGTCGTTCTCTTTCTGGATTACAATTAGTTATGTCAGTTTGACCAATATCCAGTGGATCTCATATTTACAATGGAGTTTCCATGGTATTTTAGAGTTACTAATACCAGGCATTTGATGCTCTAAGTCCTAGAATAACAAATAGTAGCTTCCTAGGTAATTCTAATGGAGGAGTGGTAAGATATGAAGAAGGAGTCTTTAATGTCAGAGAGATCAGATTCCGTTTTGGTTGCAGCTTGGCTTGTATTTATATAGAAACATGTGTATAGGTCCAGAAGTCCGCTTGCACTGAAGTCTAGGAGATAGCCTGCTACTGCACAAGAGAGCTCGGGGGCACACGAGTTAAAATGATAACTTGGTACCGACTCAAGCAAATTAACTCGGTACCGAGTTAAGGATATTGATGTGGGTTGGAGTTTTTCACTTGCTTTGATCTTTTATCTCCTATCCGATGTGTTTCAACCCATTTTTCATTTACTTTGAGTTGATTTTAAAGATCTTGTTGTTAGCTTCATTCTTTGCTTCCTTCTTGTCAATTCTTGGAATTGCTCATTCAAATCATGGGAAAACCACTTGACTATGAGTTGCTGGATTTGTATGTGAGGTATATGAAGCTTTGAGAGGCAAAATGAGGGCAAAATAACTTGTCACCGAGTTAGATAACTCGGTACCGAGTTAAGCCCTTTGCCCCATTTGCCTTGAAAATTTCCCAAGTTGTTTTTCTTCTTCCTCTGATTGTGTTCCGAAGTCTATGAATCATTTCGTCCTTGTTTTGATCTTCTAAGTCCGGTTGAAATATGTTTTGACTCAAAAGCGGGTTAACATGCAAAAAATGTGGTCTGGGATAAATAAGTATGTTAACTGCTTTTTCCCTCCTTAAGACTCTTATTCTCTAACTTGTTCAAAAAACATGGTCATGCATTGCTTTTAGTAACTCGTGTACTAATGTGTATAATGAGGTTGGGTATGTCAAGCTGTCAGTTGTGTGTAATCTTATACACTTTAATAAAAGAAAGTTCAGCTAGTTATAATTAATGTCTAGGGAACTGCTATCCAGTAGTGCATTAACTAATTTAAATGAAACAGAAACACCCGTCTACAAATTTAATTGACTTTTTAATGCTAATGACAGTTGACAACTTGACACACACACGATCTCACTGTACACCTCCATTATGCAACATCATTGTTAAATTTGTTAAATTAATTATTTAGTCAGGTTTTAGACATTTAATAAAGCAAACACTTTTTTTTTGCCTCTTGCGCTAAACATTTAGGTATTCTACTGGTCTTGGCGTCTCAGGAGGTAGTGCATTAATACATGATTTCTATTCAAGGGAAGTAGCAAATGCTATTCATCTAACTGTAGACACTGGATTTACAAACGGAGAGGCTTCAATCAAAGCTTATATATCTTCAACATTATCACTTGGAGATCGGCAAATTGCAGCAAATTTTCATGAAATTCCTGTAGATCTGAGGATGACTGAAGCTGAGAAAGTTGGATGTAAGACTATCTTTGATTTATAATTACTAATCTGTCTAGAATGCTATTATTTCATCTGTTCCTCTTTCCCTATTCTAACTGTTCTTGTTAGTATAATCGAACCAAGATTAAACCTATCAGAATACAATCCAACCAATTTATCCAAATCCATTAACCCTTATTGTAAATGGGTTGGGGTTACCTATTTGGTAAAAATGATCATAGATGGGTAACCAAATTTACTCTTTTAAAATGAGTTATAAATGGGTAACACTGTTACCTATTTATTAACATTTTGAAAATTTGTACTTGGATGTGTAGACATAAGTTGTTATTTTCTTCGTTCAAACTGCAGTAATTTCTTCATACCGACCCATACATCGACCAATTTACAAACAATATGGAACACTTTGATACTTCATATTTCGAATGTACGTCGTACTTCTCTATGGTAACAATTGTATTGCAAACAACATGCTAAATTCTCCACATCTAAACTCTACTTGAGCAATACTTCCATGATTTATTCATCTTTAAACTACTGTATAGTTGTGCAAAAATTTACCAAAACAATTCAAATTCTGAATTTTAATTCCGAAAAATTGAATTTTGAAAGTTTGAATACGCAAAATTTGAAGTTCAAAATTTTGAATTTTGAATTTTGAATTTGAATATATGAACATTTGAATCCTGAACATGAATTTGAAAATTTAAGTTTTGAAATTGTGCATTTTGAGTTTAAATTGAAAACCTAAAAATTTCAAATTGAAAATATGGAACCTTGAATTTTGATGAAAATTGAAATTTGAATTTGAAATGCTGAATTTGAAATTTTGAATATTTTAGAAATTCAAAAGGCGAAAAGCAATTTTTTTTAAAATTCTTTCATCAGTCAAACCTAATTTGAATAGTTAAATCTAATTTAATTAGTTAAATGGGATGATCCATATATCTAGTTGGTCGTGTTTGATTGACTCATACTAAATGGCAAATGAGATGGGTTTGGGAAGCTATGGTAGAAGGTTCGCGAACCGGGTTCCAATGAGTTCAGTCGAACAACGTAACTAGTAAACAAGCAAGGGATTGGGCTTAGAAAGCTTTTATTAGTATATATATTAGTAAAGGTTGTTCTACTATAGACTAAATGATGCAGTCATCAGCGTGAAAAGCATTAATTGTCTAAACTAATACAATAAATAGGTTGGGTCAGTTTTTACCCAACCTTTTATGACCTTACTCTACAAATTTGACAGGTCCAAGTTCATATCAAAATCATAATGCATTTGCATTGCTATCCAACCTTTTGGATAATGAAATTGAATTCAAGGATGTGAACAGTCAAGAGTTCTGAAGAGCAAAATCTAGCCTAAATCATCATTTATAGTATAAAAGCTGAAAATTATGATATAAAGACCTTCATAAAACAAACAGAAATGAAAGAAAGTCATTTTGATCTTGAAAAAAGAGATAATTGTATTGAAAAACTTCGATAATTCTTGAAGTCGGCTAGTGGAAATTTTTTGCATGATCAATAATTCAAATGTGTTCTTGTAAAGGATCACACATGATTGCACGGTAGCACGGTAGCTTCTTACCCTTTTATACATTTGGCGTTGAAAATACTTACTAGCTTAGCAGCACCATATTCTAAATGCCACGGCATGCATGTTTGAACATTAGCATATGTTTGAATTCAAGCATGAATCTGGGAGCAATAAAGACACCCATCCTCTTTGGATCAGTTTTCTGCCATTAGTGTGCATGCGTGTGTGTGAAATGTCTGGTTCATGTTAATTATTGATTTTTTGTGTACTATCTCACCTTCTGTGGAAGTAGAAAGCATGGAGGTGAATTTTGTGGGACCCCACACTCAAATTCTGCCACTAGAGAGTAGACATGTCCAAGTATAGAGAGAAGTTACGATATAAATGTTTTTTAAATACCTTGTATTATTGTTTTTTTTCCCATTATATGTCAGCCCTGGTTATTTGGTTGTGAAGTGCTTATGCTATATCAACATAGACTCATGCAATAAGGCAGTAAAATATTTCATTTTTGGCTAGGAATTCACTGTGTCTAATCAAAGATATTTTAAAAGGGGTAATACAGTGTATGATAGGTTATACTTGACGTTCATGCACAAATTTGTTATAAGATTTAACCCTGTTTAAATTTTTTGCATTTCAACTATTTTGCCTATTTAAATGTCTTTAAAAATATTATATACATACATACATATAGCTTGTAACATTTGCTTATTTCTTTCATTGGTATCTCTACAAAACCTTTCTGCTTTTAATATATACATGCATGCATGCATGTATATGACTTGTAAAATTTGCTTATTTCTTTCATTAGTATCTCTACAAAACGTTTCTGCTTTCAATATTTCCTTTATCATTTGTTATTCGTTTTCGGAGACATATCGGCCCTTTAAAAATCCTTGTCAAGTATATTCTTTCACACCATGTCAGACCTTTAAAATTCCTTAATTATTCACAATGCTGGGATAAATGTTTTATCTGGGAAACATCCACCATATTCACACGTCCTTATTTACGAATTATGAAACTTATATGTACTTTACAATTATCTCAACAGTTGACATTTTAAAGAAGACCACAGTTGATAAGCTTCCCAATGATTTGGAAGGAATGGAATCTACAATGCAGCATCTATTGGCACTCATCGAGGATGTCTACAAATATGTTAATGATGTTGTAGTAAGTTCCCATTTTTTCCTTTTTTTATATTACTTATCATTTCCAGACTCTCAGATATTATATAGGTCTATTAATTTTTCAGGAAGGTAATGTTGCACCAGATAATAACATTGGGCGATTTATTGCCGATACGTTAGCTTCAGTTCCTAAATTGTCTCCTGCTGCTTTCGACAAGGTTTTCAACGATAAGATTCAGGTATCGTTTTTTTTAATATCCTATGCTAGCAACGCTCCTCGCTATAGTAGAATATGGCTGCTTTTGGTAATATTATTTTTTATTGAAGAGAACATTTTAATGGTTGGTACATAATCTATTTTTGAAATATTTGACGTTATTACAGGATACGTATGCATTAGTTTACTTGTCGAGCCTGACCAGAACACAACTCAGCATTGCTGAGAAACTGAACACAGCTGCTCAGATTCTGTAGTTTACCCTTTCATTTCTGTGTCTCTCTCAGCTGCGTTGGAGTTATATTCTTTATCTAGTCGTTTTTCTTTATTTATAATTATTATTATTGTACTACCCTTGATGTTTTTGATTTGAAGTTTCCAAGGTTGAATTAACTTATAATTATATCTGTTTTTTTAGTGGGCATTTAATACAATGTTATATCCCTTGTTGCCTTGTAAGCTTGTATTGTTTTTCCCCTGTTTGATTTGATTATGGTGCTTCATGCTTTGATGTTGGTACATTATTTGAGTACCGGTTCAAGCTGTATGTCTGAGAATGCCCTTATAAAAATGCTTCTTTTTAAAGTATATTTTGTGCTGCACGGAATTGTGTTGATATTGTAATTTTTGTGTCGCTACAAATTAAATTGTTAATGATTTGTTTTTGGACATTTGCTTAGCGGAAGGCGTGAAACGAATGACTATAAAGTGGTCAGCTGGTGAGAATCGTGTACTAACCATTGTCACATAAATGATAAAACAACGTATTTCAATATAAGAAAAAAGATATCTGAATATTTTAAGCAAAAAATATAAAACTGTATTATTTTAAGTTAAATGCATTTGCTGTGAGCTTCATTAATACCAACTAAAATATTGAAAACGTAGTACAATAGATAGACATTTTTTTAAGGGGATAAATTTTCAAAGTGGGTTAATTTTCAAAACTATTTCGCATTCGGGGCTAGTTTGAAAACTTATTACTAAATAGGGCTGCTTTGGGTTCAATCAGTATCCACATCAACAATGTTCTAATTATCAACGTATATGCGCAACTAAGAGTTGCGTTTTATTTGCACAACTCATAGTTGCGCATATTCAATATATTAAAAAAATGATTATGCTCAACAATGAGTTGTGCATAGAAGTCACATGGAGACGCAACTCGACGCCAGCATAGGTTTACCGTTGTCACATAAAGGCAGCAACAACTCTACTTCCCAATTCACTTCTCAAACCCACTTTGCTCCCCTTTGTTTCAGCTCGAGCTCATCTCCTCCAAACTCTAAATTTTACTTTCTTTGATCAATTCCACTCAAAATTAACAAATTTCTTCGTCAATCTTTAAGTAGAACAAATCTATAACAATGGAAGCGGGATTGTCATCATCAGAATTCGATTTTGGTATTGTCTAAACCCTAGGTTTTTTATGTTAATTCTAATTTGCGTAATATTTGTTTGTATTTACAATAAACATTGTTAATTGGCTTCTTCTAGGTGTTAGTAATCCAATTCGTACAATTGAATCAATCATAGCTTATAAACGATGTTAAAAGTTTGCGTTTTTGATACATGAACTTTCAAAACCAGAAAGCGGACACGTTGATGGTACCGTGTTATATTTGCAGGATAATTACCGTTCAAATGTTGAAGATTTAATGAGGGTAATTTTTTTTATTTTCTAAATATAGTAAATAGTTTAAGAATTTTAGTATTTTGAACTAACTATACGTTATAATTTTTTGTTTCGTAGAGACTAAAATCCGTCGACTGTCTGGATCATTCACAGAGTTTTGAAGACCTAATGGAGATGGTTGATGACCATCGAGTTCAACAATTCCTTTATCAAGCGGGCTTCTGATATTTCATGTAGATAAAGTATATCAGATTTGATAGGTCTTTACTGATAGTATTATGCGATAGATGGAGGCCCGAGACTTGCACATTTTATTTCTTTGTTGGACAAATGACAATTATATTGCATAATGTTTCTATTTAGCTCGGCCTTTCTTTAGAAAGCGCTGTTCTGAATTATGGAGGTAATGTGGATGTCGATGATGTTTGTCACCGTTTGCTTGGTGAGATTCCACCTTTCGAAACGGTGGTTAATAGAAGAGAGTTGAATGTCAAATGGATAAATGACCTTACGATTGGCCGGGACATTACTCCCGTTCATTTGTTGACGAGCTAGAACGGTTCACACGGACTGTTATATTGCTTCTTATTGCATCCCGTCCTTTTCCAGACCATTCAAAGGGTCAAGTAAATGTCAAATGGTTATACATGCTACATTATTTTGTCACTATTTCAGATTATTCGTGGGGTAGCGCGGTTTTATGCGCTTTGTTTGAGGAGTTGGATAATGTGACACTAAGGAAGTTGAATGGGTTAGCTGGTTGCCTAACCCTTCTGCAGGTATAACATTTTTCACTTGTAATTGTACTAATATTTTAAAGACCTCGTTTAACACCGATAATGTGCAGGTATGGTCATGGACGCGTATTTCTATTGGTCGTTCAAATGTTCGTGCTCCAATGTCACTGCTGGGTTACCTTACGAGGCCAGATAAAAACAGTTAGTTCAATATTAGTACAATCATTGAAAACTCTATGTTTTAGTGCAATATTCACACATTATTTTGTTCATTAATTGTAGATGGACCGGGGATAGATGTTGGAGAGATAATCCAGTCCGTCATCCCACATTCTATCGCAATGAGCTCAATGTTATAGAGCAACATAATGTTGATTGGACACCATACACAGCTGAGATTGTCATGATTTGCCACCAGTTTGCTTGGATGCACTAGATGCAGTCGAGCAAGTGTTCCCGAACGGTTGGAACAGAGATTTGTATAACACGTATTAGCAAGAAGGGATCACAGGTTGGATCATGTACAAGTTAAACGCGTGCCAAGAGTCACCATCGAACAATACTATAGTTGGTATTGACATATAACGCGATGATTTATTTTTAAACAATTGTCTACTAGCTTGCCTAGATATGCTCCAATAGGACCCGTGGAACGTGACTTGGTACGTGCAAATATGTTTTCATCTCTTATCTCGTTTAACTAGCTTTACTTACTTACAGCAATACTTCTTTTGTTTTAGGTTCAAGGGACGTACCTCATTTCAAACGAAGTTGATGATGTTCTTGCAGATCTTGGAGATGAAAATCGAGTTAAATGTAAGTGTTTCAATATCAAAGAAATTATCAAGTCACTTCTTGGTAGACACAAGCTCGAACGATTACCGTCGTATGTGCCTCGTCCGTCCGAAGCTTTTGCTCGTACATACCAACAAAGATGTTTTAGAGGCGCGTGTAGTTCTTCACAAGGCACTCAACCGGGAAAGGACATAGTTGAAGTCGGACCATCTCAACCGCCTTCAATCCATACACAAAGAAAAACACCATGCGAACTTAGAAACTTAAGAAATTAGGTAGTTTGATAGGTGTACTTAAGTTGTTTAATTTGGTTTGTAGGTTAATTGCTTCCGTTTTTTATAACTTGTTGTTCCTAATATCATATGTAGTAACCTTAGACGATGGATTGCATGTCGGGTTATTGTTTTGGGTTGTTGTTTTGAACTTGTATTGGCATTTGAAGTTGAATTTTGTTGATGTAAGAACAAGATATTTACGTTGTTTAATTGATTTGTGGTTTTGCAATTTCTTGTTGTTGTTTTCATATATATAGTTTGAATGAATGCATATGATGCGCTTAGGTTGAATTAGATTTGTGTGAAATATGTTGGTTTTGAATGAAATGCATATGCTGTTTCTGCATACATGGGCTGCTGTTTTAAGAACAGCAGCAGGTTGCCGGCGCAACTATGAGTTGCGCCCGTAACTTATAGCACATCGCAACTTTGAGTTGCGTTTTGTTATATACACAGCAGCACAACTTTGAGTTGCGCTACCGTGTAAAGCAGCAGACGTAAATATAAGTTGCGCCTATACATGGGCTTGTTGCTAGCCCAACAGCAGCTTATAACACCCTTTACTCCTCCCCACTCCAACAGAATTCTTCTAACCAAACTTATTTTAGAAACCTGAACTCCATTGCTCTTACTACAAGTCAACTAAAAATATAACAAATCCACTCAAATTCGTTTAAATCGACAAAGATCAATACAAGATTTCACTTTCTTTTAGAGTTGAGGTAAAGATTTGAAACCATTCTCTACTTATTTTGTTAGATCTATAATTGAAATTTAGTTTCTTGAAATTTGCTAAATGTATGACTATTGTGCCGATTATTTGTCACCATGACGGTGATTTAATAATCGACGAGAATAGCAGACCAATCTATGTTGGCGGAAAGCATAAAGAATCTAAAGTGAGGAAGGATTGTAATTTTCTTGAGTTGAAACGACAATTTACAAAGCTACAAAGATTAATTTAATCGAATTTGATATCTCGCTGGTAAGTAAATGGGTGAACGATGATGATCTGATTGCTATTGAGGTGAACGATGACGATGACGTCGATTCTATGTTTTGCGTGGAGATGAAAGTAGTCGAGTTATACGTTAAGAAAGAGGAGGTGGTACAAACAACTGAACCGCAAGCTCATATCGTAGATTATGCAAGCCAACCAGGATCGAGTAATACTGCCAAGTAAAGTCAAATGAATTACCCATACTATTCCTACCGGCCACCAAACGTTTATGCATAAACACCTGGTATGGTTTCATGTGATGCATGTATGTTTCATTCTTGGTCTGTATACTTATATAATTAACACTCGTATGTTTGTTTACAGGTTGTATACATAGATATTTAATTACGATTTCATGCCATATCCATCGCAGTCATCTGCGTATGGTTTCATGTCGTATCATCCACAGTCAATTTCAACTCCAAATTCGAACGAATATTTGTAAGAAATTAAAAATGAAGATGTTGAAACTGAAGATATGGACAAATGTAAATGCTGATAATGATGTATTACATTTGGATATCATGGAAATCGCTGTTTCACTTGACGAAGATGATACATGGATAAATGCTATGAATGTTAACAATGATGTTCTATTAGATGATATTTTAGAGGAAGTTGATGACATTGATGAGCATATCGAGATGGAAGAACCGTTATAGGACGACCAATGCAACGGCACAATCAAGGAAAGGTCTATTATGCAAGAAGTTTAATTTATCGATGAAATGTTTGGACTGGAATGTGTGAAAAAAGACCCTCGAGTCGGTATGTTTTTTAAATCAAAGGAACTTTTAATTGAACATATAAGTGAATGGTCGATAACATGTTTAGTTTCATTTATAAACATTAAGTCTCATGCTAGAGAGTTCACTGCTATATGTGATACCGATGATAATTGTCCGCGGCGGCTTCATACTATTGTTTCTAAAAGAGATCATGTTGGATGGTGGGGTGATAAAAAAATACGGTGGTGATTACATGTGCTCAAATCCAATCATCAACTCGAATCACAAATAAGCAACAACGAAGTTCATATGTACCAAAGTCCTTCCACATGTTCGATCGAGCTCAAGTTACACCGCAAAATCTGTCCAAAAGCTTATGGCAAATGTGTAAAAAATTCTAGTAAGCTACATAAGAGCTTGGAAAGGACCAAGCAAAGTGTAATGACCCTAAAAGAAAATAAAATAAAATGAAAGATACATTTATTTTAAGAAATTCTAAAATTATAATATATATATATATATATATTGCATTAAAACAGAAAAGAAAATTTGTTAATAAATAAAAATTTGCATAGGAGCTTCTGTTTGATAAAATACAAGGAGTTAAGGTGATTAAAAATTGGAACTCAAAATAAATATAGTTCTATGTCCAAAGAATTATATAAATACATATATTCAATATATGGGGTGTTTTCTGTTTTATTTAAAGACAGAATAAAATGAAGTTCAATAAAAGGTTTAAATGTCTTATATATATATATATTTAAGCTAGAAATAATTAGCATGACATATGTGATTTTTTTTAACACATGAAGATGTATGAGGAGCTACTGTTTTGACTAAAGGTAGAAAAATAATATATACATACAGGATCAAATAAGAATTTCCATATCTTATATTTATTTCAAGCAAATAACATAGTGTGAATGATTTTTACATTACATGATTATGTATGATAGTATGCATGATTAATGGAAATGGTAGAAAGGTAGAAAACACAAAGGGGATTTTCAGTTTCTTTAAACTTATAAGAAATAAAAATAAACAATGGGTCACATGCATATGGCATGAGTGAAATAGAGTCATGAAAATAGTATGAAGTGTTTAAAATGCTTGATTCCCGAAATAACTAATTGAGGTAACCAAAAGTGTGCATTTCCAATTAAGGACCACACAGGGAAATGATTTGTGCATGAATATCTAAGGGCATCAAGGAAATTACCCATTTTTCTTAAACCCTAGGATGGTTTTATAAATATCTGCACATAACCATATCCATCATTCTCTCAGGATCAAAACAAAAATAAAATAAACTAGGAAAAACACTAGCTTGAAACTTTGGGGATTTGCTGTTCAGAGGATTAAGGCAGTAAAAGGAGAACACTAAGTGAGTATTTATCCCTTTTGTATGCAATGGCATTAAGTCCTCTTGTAGGCAGCCTAAAATATTATAAGTTATTTAAAACCTCTGAAAAGATTTGTTATGGATGAGATGGATGTTTGTTTGTACATTCTTGTTTGGGGTTTTAATCTGTATGTGGGTTTTATTTTTAAAAGTTAAAGTGGTTTGAGCCTTTTTGTTCTATTTTATCATTATTAAGTATGGATATAAATTATTTAGGGAATAGGCACCAAGACAGTGATCTAGCTCATGTTTATTTCTTGGATAATGAAGCATGAAACTAAATGTTCATATCATAAGTTAGAGGAGAATTTCTGGGTTAGTAGGACTATGATGCTTAAACTATTCTCAGGAAAACTATAGGCAAACTGGGGTATTTTCTGTAACAAGGAAAATAAATGAGGTTGAACCAGAAAGTATTAAAGAAGATAAGCCTTTCTGAAACATGAATGAATTGGGAGTTTTTATGATTAAATTCATAAGTAGAAGCTTAATAAAATAAGCAGAAACTGGAGGGGGATTTATCAAAGAAAAATTAAACTGGTCATTTGGGAGTTAGTCAATGATCTGCTTGCTTCAGGTGGGAGTAAGCATATGCATGGTGCAATTGCACCCTGAAGCCTTTGTGTGTTGGAATAAATTAAACAACCTGGGAGTTTCCTTCACAATGCATACATGGTGTTCATTTGACAAGGAGATAAAGACCATAAAATAAATGGGGGATGGGGTTTAAAAATCTGGATTATATATATATTCAGATATGGAGATAAATTAATCAGGTTAAATTTTGTGCTTTGATTCATTACTGGGTGAAATTGGGAGTATAAAAATCTGAGTTTACTTATTCAGAAATGGAGAAAAAAAAATGAATCAAGAATTATATATATTTATTTTGATTGTTTGCTGGGTATTGTTTGAATAAATGAATGTGTCTTTGTATCACTTGGTATTAACCAAAAACATGCTAAGTATGAAATCTGCTAAACTAGGAAGACACTGCAAGATCACCAAAAATTATGAATATGTATACAAATTTGATAAATGCTCATACCAGTGAAAGCTGACCCTTTTGGTTGCCCTTGCAATCATCTGGGTGTCTCATTAAAATTGGGGCAGCTCAGTGAATTGTTTGCAGGAAATTGAAGTTGGCTTGATGGATGAAGATGGCAATTAGTTGCTAGTATAAATAAAAGAAACCAGTTTTAAAATTTGTAGTTGCTTTGTAATGAATTTATTAGTCAGATTTCATGTTGTAACTGAAGTTACTTGTAGGGAGATTTCTGAGTATTTGGATTAAAATTATGTACTTAAGTAAACCTGCTATGAAAGACTATTGATGATGTTTGGTTAACTACTGATTTTATGAATGTCTGATTTGGATAAATAAGGGGATAGACATATCATATAAATACGGTATGTGTATATGATAATCTCTGATTTTTATTGCATGAACTTATATTTTGACTTTATGGAAACTAAAGAGCTAAGGTGGTTGATTTTAAAAATGAACTCTCAAGATTTGAGTAGGGATATTCAAGAGAAATGAATTTGTGCATGGCAGGTAAGTGATACAGGCATGTGCATGAATTCTGGAGATTAACATGTATTTATGTATTTGATTTCAAATAAAATTATGAAAGAAATAAACCTGGAAGTTATTGTATTTTGAATAATGGATTGAATACATATATGGATGCATTTCCAGGAAATTTAAACTAGGCAAAAGATGCTTGTGTTAGGAATAGATCTTTGAGGAAGTTTGTTAACATGAGGAATATGGGTTTGCAAGTGGTAAATGAGGGACTATGGTCGGCCTAGATGGCCATGGGTCAAACTCTTATAGCCTGGAACCATTACATTTCAATTCATGAAGTGTAAGTGTTTCCAGAACAAAAGAAAAGAAAACTCCAAGCAACCCTCAAATAACACCAAGCATTTCCAATAAAACACCAAGTACTTAAGTCTGCACCATGTTAAACTTAAAAATGCAAAATGACTTCAATTGTTCAACCTGAAATGATAAATAGAAATTAGTTCCAATGTTCATGTCTGCAAGTATAATTGTTGGAGTGATTTCATACAAGTACTTGATAACTATCATAAGGTCAAATTAAACACCATTTTAGTGTTAATAAAATTATTTAGGCAGAAAGACTAAAAAGCATAAAAAAAATGCACTGTGCATTGCAATATTAAATGTATAAGTATAATAATTACCAAAATGTATCTCTGGTGGTAGAACAAAAATTTAGGGAAGAAATAAATGGTTATGTTATCAACACATATAGAATTTTGTTGCATGTTGGATTTAAATTCTTTTTGCAATTTTGTTAGCTCTGAAAGGCAAAAAGGGAAACAATTATATATCATCAAATATGTGATTGTCTAAATCCGTTTTGTACACTGATATGTTTATATTGGTAAATCCAGGGTCTTGAGAAAAATATTTGGAAATTATTTAAATATTCAAATATGGAAGAAATGAGGTTTAGTGGTGAATTCCTTTTGTATGCTAAAAAAAAAAATCTATGTGATTTAGAATGAGGGTCACCACACAAAGACGTGTCAAAAATATTTGGCGATTGTGAATCTTCATACAATGATTTGTCACAGTTTCTTCATGCAATACAGAAAAAAAATTTAGGCACTATTTATCATGTTCATACAACCGTTTTTCCCTTAATAGTTACTTCCACAGAAGATTACTGATGAACTGGAGTACACATCTGCACTCACACCAACGTATAATAAAAATGATGAAAAAATATGCAGCAAAAGCACGAAAAATGAGCATTAACAGGTTCAGCTTGACGGAGTGGCAAGTAACATACACAAACGCATGTAACTACACAGTAAATATTACCAATGACAACTGCAACTGTTCATGCAATATTCTTATTATTGACCATTTTCCATGTTCTCATATTTTGGCTGCATGTGCACGATGTAGAGAAGGAGCTAACAGAGCTTACCATGATCTTATTTGGTCGTGGTTTAAATCGGAGATTTATAAACATAGTTATTCTTCGGTTTTCCATTCTGTGCCCGACAGCAGATATTAGAATGTACATGAAGGCCCAACTATATAACCCTCACCTACACGTAAGAATACAGAAATACCAAGGTCCACAAGAATTAGGAGGATCATAGACGAAATGTGGAACATAAAATATGACAGATGTGGACAATGTGCTAACTTGGGTCATAAGAGAAGAACGTGCGAGAATAACAACTAATTTGCTTGCTTTTACTACTTATGTCCTTCGTGTACCGTAGAACTTCTATTTTTATTCTGTATGCAACTTTGGTATTAAAAGTTATCTTTTATCGAACATTGATGTCGGTTGCTATGTTATGTGACTGTGATTTATTTGTATGCAATATCCATTGTACGCAAAGTCGAACAACAACAAAGTAATACATCAAATATTACATAACCATTACAACAACCAAGAAATACAATAACCTAGTAATACAACAACCATTAAAACTACTGCATACATAACTCCATTAAACAAGTCTGATACACAACCATTACATAAAAATTGCACTAACCAATTTACTAGATCCTTTTTCAAATCGGATATAAGAACCGCAAATAGTTTACCTGATGTCGTAGCAAACTATTTTCATTTTCCATTCGCCTCACTTCGGCTTGCATATCTGGGGAATATTCAACTCCCCTGTGAGTCAATGGAGGATCCATCTATTATAAGTATTTACAGCACTCAACACCATTCGAGTTAGTTATATGATCTAGGTACTCCGCGCATCCGTAAAACCGACCCCTTGTATTTATCTAAGTCTTACATACAACTACCTCACAAATAACTGCACAATGACAAATTTGATCTGCTGGTTGTCTCACTTGACCTTCGCAGCTAATTTTTTTCCCCGGTCTTTGATTCAGTTGATCTAAGTGAACCTGATTCTCCAAACCAGATTCAACAACAACACCAATATTTTGAGGAACTGTTTCAAAATGAGTTTCAGGAACAAATTGACATTCAGCTTCCCAATGTTCACAATATTTCACCAATACATCATCTTCGATCTCTCAATTATCCATATCGGTTCGGCTAGCTTAATATGAAAGGTATGAAACTAAAAATCAACATAAAAACATAAAACATTTCAAAATGACACTAGATTCGAAAATAGGGTTTAGTCAATTACTTTGCAAAGATTGTTGTACCTTTGTTCTAATCGATTAACGATGCAGAAATATGACGATTTTGAGTGGACTTGACGAATAAATTAGAACATGGTGATTGAGGGGTTTTGGGTTCAGAATTGGAAAAGTTAAAAGGAGGAATGAATGGTAATGTAAGAGTGTGGTAGAAAGTGTGAGTGTTGCTGTTTTTATGTACAGCAGAACATACAGGCACAACTATGAGTTGCGTTTAAAAAATTATAACATATGCGCAGTTATGAGCTACGCATAGGTTATTAATTGTTAAGCGCAACTCATAGCCGCGTCTTATCAATTTGCAAGCAAAATGGAAAAGCGCAACTCATTGCTACGCATGATCATTTTTTTAATATATTGAATATGCGCAACTATGAGTTGTGGAAATATTATCATATGCGCAACTCATAGTTGCGTATATACGTTGGCAGTTAAAGCATTGCTGATGTGGATGCTAATTGGGCTCAAACCAACCCTATTTGGTAATAAAATTTCAAAGTAGCTTTAAACGCGAAATAGTTTCAAAAATTAGCTCACTTTGAAAGTTTATCCTTGAATACACACATTAGAAGTTAGATGAGAGGAATTTTTTTATTACTTTTCTTGATGAAGCAAAAGGAAAACCGCAAATCGTGGTTCGTTTAACAAAATCATAGCTATAGTCATAAAAACATATAAATACATGAAAATTGATGTGATTTAAAGTTGATGGGACTGTAAATTTATACAAATACAAAAATTAGGTTATACAAATTAAAATAGAAAAAAATGTTTAAAATCACGTCAAATTGTTTGGGCTGTGTGGTAATTTTTAGTTGAAATTGGTTTCACTCCTTATTTTTAGAATTGATATGTGAAAAACCTTTTTAAAAAACATACTTTAAATTACACTTATACTTTTAATTTTGGTTAAAAAAATCATTTCCTGTCAGAATTTGAATTTGAATAATAATCACATGTTTCTATGATTAAAACAAAATCATTTGACATTTTTGAAAAGCTGCAAATATCTACAAAGGAATCTTCATGCAACGCGGAAACTTTAAGTATTTGCAAAGTTTTCTATATTTTTCAACAAATATTTGTAAAGTATTCTATAAATATTCTAAAACTTAAAAATAGTTTTTTTAATAATATGTTTTTAAAAGTGGATGGCTGTGTATTTTAAAACTTAAAAGAAGATGTTTTATAAAAAATTTCAATTTTCCATCAAAGATCTTCAGCTCAAGTGGTTAGAGCTATGAACCTTTATACAAAGGTTCTAGATGTCATGCGTTCGAGCCCCTAAGACATCGTAATAAGTGCTCTACCTAAAATTATACACACACACGTGTGTGTCTATGTATGTACATATATATGTGTGTGTGTGTGTGTATATATATATATATATATATATATATATATATAATACACACACATATGTATATGTATAAAGTCTTATTCAATTCGTGTCCATTAGAATTTATCATAGGGTGAAATAGGGTGAAAATTGAAAACACCCCCGTTTGGTCCAGCTCGACCGATTTACAATATTAGAAACAAATCAGCTACTTAAATTCATTGATATATGCCAAATTTAGATAATATTTCTTGTTTTTTGAAGAAAAAAGTTCGAAATATCGTTTTTCGTTTCCATTCCGTTTATTGGTAGTTCAAAATTTTCGGTTCCGTTTCGAAAGTTCCGCTTTAATTTTGGTTTTCTAATTCTATTGCGTTTCTCCGTTTAAATCGTTAAACACGCCAATAAATATCCAATACAATCGTAGGTTTATTATACATTTTTTACACTACGTACGAAATATGTTTTTATGGAAATAAATCATGGTTTAACATTATGTTTTGTTCATTCGAGATTTTCAAAATTTCGATCAATTTCGAAAGTTTTTAATTTTATTATGATTCTGGTGTAAATCGGTAAGTATAATAACTTTTTTGGAACTATTTGATTTCCGGTCCACTTATTTATTATCTTCTTGAATTTGTTTTCTTTTATAATTTTATATTTTTTCGTATGTTTATTGTATTATTTACTGTTTTGCAGTTTCTTTTCCATTGTCAAAGCGCGAATCCGGAATTTCCGCTGGAATTGTAATTTTGAACCATGGGTTGTGTATAATAGATCTGTTTGCATAATGCACAATCATTTATATTAACATTTGATTTGATTTGCGTAGAATTAGGAATTGCTTCCAAGGGGGTTATATCCAAAATGGAAACTATAATGAAGTAAAATAGTGAGCAATCAACATCAAATGACCAAGTAGAAGAAGTAAAATGCATGTGTAAAACTCAGGGCCTAGAGCGAAAAATAATAATATGAGGATGAGCTGTTATACTCCACTTTTATTCCATGCCCATGATTGGTGATAAGAAGCTTGTGGATGGCTCAT
The DNA here is from genome assembly GCA_030737815.1 of Allium fistulosum. Lineage (NCBI taxonomy): Eukaryota > Viridiplantae > Streptophyta > Magnoliopsida > Asparagales > Amaryllidaceae > Allium > Allium fistulosum. The sequence continues at coordinate 1,011,426,220 of CM060908.1, forward strand.
GCTCTCAACACATCCCTTATTCAATCCATACATATATTTAGACTACACACTTCAAAACTAGAATACAATATTTTGAAGTAAAAAAAGGCAAAAAGGCAAAAAGAAGAAGAAGAAGAATGACATCATTGGGCATGCCAATTGGCTTCACAGTAGTAAAACCTAAAACCAAATCGTTTGTGCCAAAGGCAACGAAGAACAACGTAAGCGTGAAAGAAGAGAAAGGGCCATTCGATTGGATATTAAAAGCAATGGAGAGGGATCACTTTCTGGAAACCGATCCTATTCTGGCTAAGGTGGAAGACAAGAGTGGGACTGTGGGTACCAAAAGTTCTAAAAAGTCTGCTCCTCCTCCGCCCGAACCCAAGAAGAAGTTTGGTGGCTTAGGCGGTCTTTTCGCCAACAAATAGAACTTATTTCTATTGATTATATACCAAAAACACTTTTTTTCTTTCTTTCTTATCTTATGCTCGTTGATGAAGACTGTGTTGTTTATGATTCTTACTGCTACTTCATGATATGTATGCACTATTATTGTTAATTACCTGCTTTGGTATAATTTGTTTGCTTTGAAATATAGTCCATACGTTGGTGTTAATTTGTTGTGCAGTGTGCACTACTATGGTTCAGAGTATATTAACCCAACTTAATCACATTATCCACTTTTCCATTATTATCTTCACAGTCTTCATCAATATAGAATACTCGATCTTACCTTTTCTTTTGGATTGAAAACATTTGCAAATTTTCCTTTTTCATCGATTGGATTGCCAAGTGACACAAAATATGAAAGAGGATGAAGACTCATCTACAACCGTTAAAAAGTAATAATGGCGAGGAAATAATCATTACGAACTACACAATAAGGGCGGGCTATACAGATTACGGTCGACAAAACTGAAATAGATGACCAACGAATTATGCTTTTGTTTCTTTCTTTTTCTTTTGTAGATGTGATGCTTGCATTAATTCTTACATAGAAAGAAAGGATGAAGAACATCGTCTTATTCAATCTCTGAGGGAATGATCTTTAAAAGATAATTTTATTTCGTTTTTTAACAAGTAGTGGTGTTAAAATGCTATATATATAAAATGTCTTAGTCAAAGCAAGTCAAAGAGAAATGTGTGTCACAGCTACCTCTTTTATTTCTTGAAATACTCACTATTTACACTGGATTGCAGTCTGATCTCTCCACTTAGTCTTCTGATATATTTAGGTGGTTGGATCTTACTTATGGCTTTTGCTTTGGTCACGTTAAGTAATGATGGAAGAAGAAGACGATCAAAATACATCTTTAACCGATCAAATCATGGATCACGTTAGACTCTCATTCTAGACGTTTTAGTAAAGGAGACAGTTCGAGTAAGAAGAGAAGGAGCTTACCAAGTTAAACATCTGCTAAATGGTTTGTAAAGGAGAATCAAGAAGATGAAAGTCAAGAAGATGTAAGAAGTTGGTGTTAACTTGAAGGACTGAGTGACCAGAGCTGGTCCTAAGCAGAGTCCAAATTGCACCATCCGACCCTTGTACTTCATACGAGGTTTAAAATTTGTCAGTACATTTAAATTGAAATGTATTGGATGTTGGTAGCAATATATGAATATAAAATAATCCACCTTACAATTTTTTTTACCATATTACCCCTTTTTTTATATTTTTTATCGGATACTTTAATTAAACCATTAATTATAAATGATAAAAACTAAATGAAATTCTGTAGTTACCTGTTACCCTCAGAATCATTTCATCAAACAGGTTGCAGCAGGTAGGCATTAGGGGCATTTCCACAAACACCTTGCTCTCCACAATCTCTGCTGAAGCTTCCACCATGACCATAGAAGTTACAGCGGCAATGGCAGCCATCCATGAGTACCAGACTGACGAGGAAGATGAAGTGGGTCAGTCTGTGCCAAATATTGCTTCCAGAAGGCTCTAGATGTCTTGTGTACATGCACAGGAGTACAAGTGTGCATGTATGACCGTAAATCCATTTGAAGGGCTGAATTCTTTGGGCATTTTCGTACAATCCATTGGCTATTTTCTGCTGATGTTTGTTGCTTTAGCCATCTACATAAATGGTAAATAAGAATCGTAATCAAAGTGTTTGTTCATGGTGCTTGAGAATTGATAAAAAGAATTCTTTTATTTTCATTGAAGTCTGCCATATTCTTGCTACTACCCTCCTCTCCCCCCTGTTCTTTATCCTCTTTTCTGTTCTGCATTCGTCGATCCCCTTATACCCAAAGTGCTTACCTATATTTCAGTCTCTTACCCCCAGAACTCCTCACTTTTCTCCCTTCTTTTCCTCTTCTCTCTTCTGTTTGCACATTGGCATCAGAGCAGACAGATTCTAACAATCAACAACAACACCACCACTCTGAAATGAAGGATTATATAACAACAGAGAAGTTTCACCACTGATTGAAGGAGAATCCAATTGGTCAAGCTAAGAGTTAGAACTGCAGTTTCTATCAGAGGACTTTGAGAATCAAATCAATAATTGCAACACAAAACTCAGAATCTACAAGAAATGAATGCCAAGATGATTGCAGCTCAGAAGTGCTCAACATAGCAGCCAGAAAATTAAAAGAAATCAAGTATCACAAGAATAATCATGACCCTAGCAGTTCAGAGAACACCAAGGCAGATGATCAGTAACCTCAAATTATACGTAACAGCCACAATGCAAGATCAATGCCATATATACCTCATCCCAAAGAAATAATTCAAGATTGCAGCAATAACCTAATTGTAAAGAAATAACCAGTAATCTGTTTGATTAGGTGCATCGGACAGTGGGGAAAAATGTGCAATTTAAAAAAAAAAATAGATCTTTTATATTCATTATGCACTAGATATTTTATAATGTTATCGTGAATAATGTCGATAACATTAAATCATATTTAATATTTTATTTGATGATTATGTTTTATTTAATGATTTTGATTTAAATTTTAAGTTACATCGTAATATTATTATTTTAACAATTTTAATTTGATTTAAAGTGTTATTATTTGTTTAAAATATTTAACGAGATAATTTATTATCAAATTAAACAACATTTACTCAATGATAAATTAAATACACACACGAAGATGTGTGTGTATTACACATAATTTTTTTAACTTTGAATAGTTAATATCAAGGACTACTAGCTCAAAATTTAACATCACTAAATTATAGTCCTAGAGGTCTTGGGTTCGATCCCCAAGGACACTAAAATGATTGCTTTATTGAATTAAGTATCATTTTTGTTATTAGAAAACTTTGAATGGTTGATATCTGAATGAACTAATAAAATAATTTGAATATAAATTCAAACAACAATATTCTAATTTAATATTTCATAAGCTAGTGTTTGTGTTCCGTCTTAATTCAAATATGTGATATTCAAATCAATAAATAATGATTTACTATTACTTTTTAGTATGGCGTTGATATGTAAATATTTGATGATAATATTAATATTATAATGTTTGATTTACCGTATCTGAAATAAGTGTATGATTGACTATCAATTAATGTTAATGTGCTCAGAATTTAATGACAAACTTAACAATGCAAGTTGTGTGAAACAGAGTTCGTCTATGAAAGCCATGACGTTTACAAGTTATAGGGTTCTTTTACAAATAATACATATAATGATTAATATGCAATAGTTAAATTTATAAGAAATCTTTAACAAAATTTCCTTCTCCCTTAATAACCTTAGCAGCCGCCTCTTATTGAATACTTTTGCCGCCTGACACCATCTGCAAAGTCGTGATCGCCACCATAATACCCTCCTTCCGAGACCAGTTGAATGACTGCTTCAGAAACATGTTAGATATTGCCTAGTAAAAACCTTAATTTTTCAGTGCGTCATCCCTAAAATCTTTAATCGTCGGAGAAGACTCCCGCATGCGTGTTCTGATTGTCACTGTTAATTGATCAATCTGCAATTTGTTAGGATGACTCAAGATGGTCAATGAGATGATCGTCAATAGTGGAGCTGCGATGATGATATGTGCTCAAGCTTGTGCACATACGTATAGTGCAATACACACACACACATATACATATTTTAAACAAAATTTAGAAAAATTACGAGTGCTCTACTTAAATTAAGTACCACTCATATTATTAAAAAAATTTGAAAAAGTAAATTAATTTAAAATAATTTTAATAAATCGATTTTAGTCAAAACATAATAAAAAACTCCTCAATACTGCTGCCTGTCGAATACACCTTGAACCATCGGCTTTGCTTTTACTGGATCTCATCTCTAACTCAGTCCACTATTAAGATTTAATTTATTTTGGAAAGAGAATAAAATTCTATGTTTTTTGAATAAGGGATCTTTTATATTTATAACACTATTGGGCTTTATGAAATATCATAACTAGATTCACTATTCAAGGCATGACCCATTTTTAATGAGATCTTATGTAACCTAATTAATTAAATTCATTTAATTAATTCATACTCACATATATTTTGACCCACTTTATTTTAAAATAATTTCAAAAAAATTCAGCTACCAAAATTATTTATAAATATATATTATTTATTATACTTAATTATTATAATGGCCCAAAAAATAATTAAATAAATATATCACAATTATATATTTTATTAATTAATTTTAAGACTATTATTAATTACTAAGAAATAATACTAAGTCAATAAATATAACAATTATATTAATTTCTTTATAATAATAATTTATAACTTTTATAATTATTTTATATTTTTAGTCGAAAACTAAGAGTTGCGGTTGTGCGACTCCCACGTGTAAACTCAACCCTCAGTAATATTTAAGTAATTTAAATACTAAAGTCTATACAAACTTTGCTGAAGTACAGTAGCAGATACTAATAGAGTTAAGGGTGTACCTTAAGGGCAATTATGTAATTCGCATAACTTTACTCTGATAGGAGAATCATGTTTAAGATGAAGTAGAAATTCGATTTTATTTTCTTTTATATGTGTTGTTATATAATGATACAAATAATGTTAATAATAAATTACATATTGTTTGCATCGAAAATTGACAGAAACACCCAATAAAGATGTTGTAGAAGAATATACGAAGAACAATAAATGTAAACAGAGAGAAAATGGAAATAAAGCAATCAGAATTAAACAAATAACAGAGACACAACAATTTATAGTGGTTCGACCTTATTTACCTACATCCACTTTGAATATATAACTTCATTAATCACTTTGTAAACTAAATACAATAGGGATTAGACGAAAACCCTTAGTTACAATAGAGTACAAAGCAACAAGCAACGTAAAGATCCCTAAAATGAACAATCAAGCCTATATTTATAGAGAAAGACAACGAAATATCTCCAGGTGCCCACAAGAGGGATTGCATAGCCCAAATCCCAAAAAATAAGGATCGGGGCCGATCCATATTTTTAAGGAGTTTGAGGGTGCGATCCTTATGATAGCTTCTTCATGTTGTACTACAGTTAGCCTCTAAGTTTCATGCCAATTAGATTTGTAGATGTTGATTTATTGATCGATCATTGCTGCAAAGTATGTTGCTACCTGATTTTGGCCGATCCCTCTAGAGGGAAGAGGGCCTATCCCTTTTGCTTAATCCTTTTAAGGTGCGATCCCTAGAGTAGACTCCCTAGGGTCCCCACACCTTGTTCTCAAAGTTTCATATGTATTGGACTTATGGATCTTGAAATACCAATCGTTTTCCATTGGGTCGCACTTGTTTGGATGAAGTAGGCCGATCCCTTTAGTTGAGAGAGATTATAGCCGATCCCTTTTCTACATCAAATTATATTCCATACTTAGAACGTTCTGTATAACATATCTCTTGATTCTGTTCAATCACGACTTCATATTATCATTTGTACTTGATTTTTGGACCCCACAATCATCGTTTTGAATTTATTGGCCTTGGTGACAGTCGAGTCTAACTTGTTCAATCAATTCGGATATAGCCGGGTCAAAATGCCGGATAACACTTGCCCCCTAAAGTACGTCTTGTGTTGACCATGACATGCTTTGAATCGAAGCAAGTTAGGGTTACTGGAAAGAAATCCATCCATTTTTCTGAATAGTCGCTATCCTTTTGTCGAATTATTTTTCCATAGTGTTGTATCCCTCTTTGATCGTCATGATGCTCTGTCGATTTCCTATAGTATAAATTCAGGATTGTATTCCGTCAGTTGCTATTTATGTCTGGTTCTACGAGACTAGTAAGCTTTGGCTATCTAATTCAGTCTCGACCCTGAAAGCTTCAGGTTTAAATTCGATTTCTGGCGATTTTAAAATTTGAATTTTTTAGAATATACACGTGCACGTTCAGGTACACGTTCTTATCGTAGGCTCCCGGATGCGTTTGCATGTCCACTGGTCGTTGCCAATTTTCGTTGAATTAGATGCAATTTCATTGCATTTTATATTTATTTAATTTAGATATTTTTTATGTACATGTTTGCATGCACATAGAAGTCGTACCCGATCCCTTCTCTCTCTTTTATCTATGTTTATAGGGATTGGGATTCCTGTAGCCTATCCCTTTTTTTTGTTATAACAGGGATCAGATTGGATCCTCGAGTCAAGGGATCATACCCGATCCCTTCATATATTGGGACTTAATATTTTTGGCGTCGTGGAGAATGGAAAGGTGGGCCGATCCCTATTATTATTCATATATAAACCGATACCCCATCCCTCCATCTCTTCACTTTATTTCATTTCACTTTTGCCTTTGTTTCCTCTAAGCTCACCTCCGAACCCTCTCCTTCCAGTTTGAACTTCGAACCCTTCCTTTCCAACCAAATACTGTCTCTATCCTTAGACTCGCCATCCTCTCTTACTCTGGACCAACACTTCGCTTTCGGTTTGAATAGAAATCCAACATCTCCCTTCGAGTAACTCATACTTTATTCATTTAGGTAGTTTTTCTTGCATTTCACTTTGGTTCGTGATGAGATGATGGGTTCGGTCGTGCTATGGGTCTAATTGGGTGAAGAAGAGGAGAGCGGCGGCGACATTGGGTTTGGTGAGGTGGTAGAAGTGAAGAAGGAAGGGATCAGTGGTTTGATTCTACAAATAAAGACCGGAGGAAGGAGTAATGTAGAGAAGAAGGGATCCCACTATAAGGATCAGTGTGAATATGAGAAAGAAAGGATCAGAGCATTGGTGGACGAGGGGTCGGTTGTTTCTAGAGAAGAGGATTGATCTCGTGTATTGAGTGTGAGAATGGCTAAGTAAAGGGAATGGTTATTGGAGTTTGAGGAGGGTTCAGTGACGGAGGGCTCGGCTAAGGGATCAGTTGTATTGTTTTAGGCATAGGGATCAGCCATAGGATTTTTGAGAGGGATCAGTTGTATTAAGATAAAGGGATCGACTATGGGAACTTAGCCGATTCTAAGCCTTTGAATTGAGCTTGAACACTTGAGAAAAATATCTATGTTTACTTGCATGAACAATCAGAACCAATCCCGTCTTAACGAACTTGAACATATGACTATAATGGACAACATGACTTGCTTATCTAACTTTGAATTTGAAATTGAATAACTAAACTGCTGGGACTTGAACATGAATTAAAACTTAACATATGGACTTCAATAATGAATTTCATACTTCAGCAGGTCGATAGTCGAACCCAAAGCTTACACAGCCGATCAATCTAAACGCCAGTTGAGACGGTCAGCGATGACGGTCACTCCGGTTGAAATCCAAAGTCTCGTCGCTTACTTTTGATTTTAATTTGGAACTATTTATCTCTGCATTGCACAACACTGCACCACACTAGTTTACACTTAGCACGAGGGGACAGGTAAAAATTTTCTAATCTTGATTATATATTGAGTTTAGTTGATATGGGCTCCAGACGTTCAGGGAGTTTAGCCGCAATGCCTTCTAGACAACATTCACAGCACATCAATCCATGTGCTGAGTAAAGTTCTACGACCGTATCCGGTAGGTTTTCTCCTGAACATCAAACCGAGCAACCGAAGATTTTCAATCCATTGGTTGACCTTTTCTGCGATGTTCCCATTCTTCCGTTGGAAGAGATAAATCTTGCCCGTGACATTATAGAAGGTGCTATATTTCTGGATAACCCAATGGATTCCCAGGCCTCCAAAATTGGTGTGGCTGCTCTCCATAGGCCGTGCTCTAAACATGGGATCCCGTTTGGAGATGTTCTAGTCCCTTCAATGAATGATAGGGCTCACTTGCCCCCGAAGGGATATACGGCATGCAATAAATTTATGTGCTGGGCCGGACATGTGCCACCTTTTAATTCTTTTATCCGAAAGATGCCAAATTATCTTGGAATAGCTCCTGCTCAGCTGCATCCGAACAACTATGCCTTTTTCATGGCACTTTCTTGCTATTTATGGATTATCTGTTCCGCTCGCCATCTTCTGAAGACATTAGATTCATCTACAATTTCAAGCGATGGATGGGAAGCATTTCTTATACTTTTCTCGAGCCTGCGCCAACTGTCAAGTTATGAATAGAGCTTGAAACAAGCTTAGAATCTTTAAACATGAATGGTTCTACGTTCTATGTCCGCCTGGCTTCACGAGGCGATGGTTGGAAGAACGTAAGTAATGCCTTCACATTTTCAAATTCTTAAGTCCAAGTTGTATCATGAACTAATAAACGCTTCGAAAATTTACTAGTGTCCATCCACGAACCGAAGAAGATGATTATTCAAGGGCAGTTTTTGCGATCCACCCTACTCCAATTGAGAATAGGGACATCAGATCTCTTGTAACCAATGAGTGGTTATCTCTTTTCAGACTGTTCGAAGACTGTCGCAATATCGGTCTTCCAGGAAGCGTTGCACCACCAAGGCATGTTGCGAAACAAGAAGGCGGCATTGATAGCCTTGTCGTGCTCCCGGTCGAGGAGGCCAAGGACGATGCCGAAGAAGGTGAAATTAGAGGTGATGAAGCTAACAAACCCGATGGTGATGATGCAGGTCTGGGCAACGTGCCTGTGGTCGAATCGTTATAAGGCGCACAATTTCATGTGCCAATAAGAAAAGGGAAAAAAACTCGCTTACAAACTCCGTAGGTGAAAAACTGCCAAAAAGCTCGAGTTTATCATCACCTCTGTTGAGGTAGAGTCTTCCTCTCAGCCTTTAGAAAGTTCGATGGAAGGATTCTCGAGTCTTGCGATCCCTGACGATATCACGCCCTTTGAATTTCCCAACATTAGTGTCGGGGGGGGGGGGGCTTTATTCTCCCACCAGGACCGGTGATGACATTTTTTCCACTAGCAAAGGGGAATGAGCAAGGCCATAGTAACTGGCCCATCGGGGAGACACTAGGACACTCACAATCACGCGCACTTCACTACATTACTTTTGTCTATCTTTTATTCGATGGTTACTTATATGCTCTTATTTGATTTGTAGGTGCTATGTCTCATTCCCATGCCTTTGATCGCTTGAGGAGCTTCTCAACATAGTATGGATCCAGTCGTGGTCCAGACTTGGGCAGATGGTGGGAAAAGGATGACGGCTGAGAAAGAAGTCATCGTTCAAGGGAGTCTTCATCTTCTAAACACAAATCCAAATCTCAGTCATCTCATCAGGAAGTTCAACCCAATCTTCCCATACATAGCAATGATCAGACCTCTTCCCATGTTCCCCAAACTCCTGTGCCACTTGAGCATTATTCAGGTTCATCTGGTTCTCGACAGCCTCAAGATCGTAGGTCGAGCAAACGCCCAATTGTTACTTCTGATCCAACTTTGACTACTACAACTCCCGAGGCCTCTACAATAGAAATATTGGCCGAACTGAAGGTCACTTTTCCAATAATATGCTTTGAAGGGCTAAAGTTTCTTCCTTTTATCCATACAATTCCATGGGGTGCTAAAGCGATTTCACTTGCATGTGTCAACGATGTTTTTGTACAGCGTGAAGCATTCTAGCATTTAGCCGAGAAACCTAGCTGAGAATACCACTGTCTCAGTAGCTTCCTCTGGATGTCGAATCACACGCATATATACTAACAATAGCAAATCCGCCCCTGCATACCTAAATGTTTAGTAAGCGGATGCGAAGGCGCCCGAAGGTGACCAAAAAAAGAGAGCAGACCCCATTGAAGACGGGAGTGAGGTACAACAAGGCCATTTCTGTCCACCTTCTCATTTATGAGGTGTCTACTGAAAGTCAACATGCAATCGATCGCCTCAAGTTGGAGGCAATCCATAACAAAGATATAATCAAACACCAAGATGATGAGATCGCGGAGTTAACTACAAAGCTAACTGTGGCAAAGAAGAGTGCTAAAGAAACATCTGAGGGGATTAGTTGTCTGGAAATGGCTCACAAAAAGGAGCTTGATGCTGCCCTCAACTGCAGCGGTGTGCTTGCTCTAGAGAAGGACACATCGCGAAAAGAGAAAAATATTCTAGCCCGCCATGTTGAGGAACTTGAAGAACTCCTTAAGAAAGAGAAGGAAGAAATACTTGAAGCTCGGGAGGAGTCTGAAAGGTATTGTGAAAAGGCCGTCGAAGCTTGGGAGTTGAAAATTAAACTTGACAAGCAACTCGCTCAAATTGAAGTCCTCAAGGAAGAGGCAAGGGAAGATGGCTGTAATGAAGATAGAGAACAGATTGAGGCCCATGTTTGATTTTTTGATTGTTGAATACAATGCTAAGATCCTAATCCATTGTGACTTGAGTTTGCTTAGAGAGGACTATCTGGAATCACTTGCCATGGCCTGGGAATATATCGTTGAAATAAGGAAGAAAGCCCTTGGTGAAGCTGATTTGGACGAGGATAAACTGGTATGGGAGATCCTTCATGGGAATGAACCTTTAGATCTTGTCGTTGGAAGGCTCCGATAATTTGATACTTTAACACCCTCCGGCAAAGGGAAAAACATTGCTGAAGCTTCAAAGTCTGATCCCAAAGGTCCCCCTTCACTTCAAACAGGCGGATCATCAATTTCACTTAGCCTGGGACAGGATCTGAGCTATGACCCGGACATACCCGGTTATCAATCAAAGGTTCCGACTCTTATTCAAGAAGGGAGCACTCTGGCAACAACTGAAAGTCAATTGGACATTGGTACCCCGCTCTACTCTCCATTATTCAAGAGGTTTTGTTCCTCATGCCCAATAATAATAGGCTTATTTTCTTGTTTCCACGAATCTGCAGGTCTTCCGGCTCCCAGTCAAACTCCAGAAAGCGGTTCCGCTGTGGAGCAACAACCGATATTTACCAAAATTCCAGTGGCTACCGGCATCCCAGGGCCCGATGCTCAAGTCATTGGAGCTCTTGCCAGCGAAAAGGCCGATGATCAGCTGCTTCCATATGAATCTAATGATATTGTGATCATGGATGCCTCCGAACACACTGATGAGCTCAAATTGAAGGAACGCATCGAGAGAGAGAGAGGAGTCATTGAAGAAGAAAGCTAAAGCTAAACCCGTTGATGTAGACGCGATGATCCAAATCTCATCACACTGCAAGTTATTCAACTTGGTGGGTCGGTTTCCATAGAACTTCCTCCAACCTTTGGAAGCTCTCCTACTAAGGGTGGTAAAGGATCAAAGAGAGGGACAGGCGAAGGCTTGAGTGGGTCCACTTCTAAGAAATCCAAAAGGGAGAAAAGGAAAAAGAAGTAGCCGTCACTTCGGCTTAGTTTGTGTATAGCTTGTGTAGCTGTTTTTCTTTTTGTTGGTCGTGTTCGTGCGGGTTCGGCCCCCGCTTTTGGATAAACTTGTACTATGATTTTTAAGTTTAATGTGCGAATAAAAATTCTTTATTTTTTGTTGAACTCTTATGTTAATTTGTTTGAGTAGTCGAGCTATTACTTTTCCATTCAATATACTTGTAATTCGTTGCTCATTGATTCCGATAATCATTAGTTAATTTTTACTCGATGCCTCCATTTGGTCGTGGCCTCAAGTTGTACCAAACACTGGGCTCAAGCCCTAGTGTTACGCCATTGGATTCAGTGATTTAAGTAATTATATTCCTACCTCCAGTCTCGGGTTAGAGGAGTTAGATAATGGATGGTCGAACTCCATCCTTAGCGAATTTACACTCCTTCTGTCGGTTTCAGGTCGGAGTTTATGGAATAGCGAGTGGACGAACCACACATCCATTTGTTTATACTCATATCCGCACTATATGGATAAGAGTTTGTTGGCGGGTGATCGGATTGCACCCAATTTGTGTTTATACTCCAGCCACACTATAGGTACTTAAAGTTACTTTGGAAAATAGTCGAACCGTACTTTCCTTAATTGATTGACTTGCCCCCAAGTCTGGGGTTTGACTTAGCGAGCGATCGGTTGTGTCATGATCGCTTTTGATTCATATCTATCCCATCGATCAGTGGGATTAATTTGGTTATCGAATGGTCAAGTCACATCCATTTCTCGTTAGGTACTCCGTCCATCGGTTTGCGAGCGAGAATCATCGAATGAACAGTTGGACCATGTTCATTTTGTTTATTTTAATCATGAACTTATGTAATTGACTAGCTCCAAACTATAGGAACCTTCTCGAAGATGTCAATATTTGTTAGTTGGGTATCGTAACTAATATGTAATACTACAACAATCATAGATATGAAGGAAATTTCAAACTTTATTTGCCAAATGCAAAGAAATGACATAATTTGTCTTATTACATATATGGAAAATCAAATGCTAAAGAAAATTCGGTAATTGAATACAACTGAATGAAAAATAATAAACTAAGTGAAATAGCATCGTAAATGCTCGTTATTCCATGCCCTTGGAAGTGTGATGCCATCAACAATTGCTAGCTTGAAAGTTCCCTCTCCAAGCCTCTATTCAATGACTCACGGTCCTTCCCAAGTAGGATTCATGTATGATGAGACAGGAAAAATTCATTTCAAGATGAGATCGCCGATTTCAAAGGCTCTAGGTCAGACTTTAGCATTGTAGTATCGGACGACACAGTGTCGATGTATAGCTGCTCTCAAATTAGCTTGTTCACACTTCTCATCTACAAAGTCTAGAGATTCCAAGAGGAGATCTCTATTCGTTCTGGGGCATAGTAGGTCACTCGATGAGAAAGGACTTCGAGTTTAACAGGAATTAGGGCTTCAAAGCTGTAAGCAAGAGCAAATGGAGTATGGCCTGTCGCGGACTTATGGGTGGTTCTGTAAGCCCATAATACTGTTGGGAGTTTATCCACCCACCTGCCTCTAGCCTTTTCCAAACATTTCTTCAAAATGGACTTTATACTTTTGTTCAGCTTCAACTTATCCATTTGCTTGAGGGTGAACAACTACCACAAATCTCTTTTCAATATGACGCCGATGGCAGAAGTCTTTGAATTTAGCGCTGTCAAATTGAGTTCCATTATTAGTTATAATGGTTCATGGAATGCCACAACGGCAGATGATGCTCTAGACAATGAAGTTGATTACTTTCTTCGTTGTAATCGTGGATAAAGGTTTTGCTTCGGCCCGTTCAGTGAAGTAATCAACTGCCACGATAGCGTATTTTGCACCACCTTTTAAGATCGATAAGGAATCGATAATATCTATGGCTCATATGGAAAACAACCATGGACTAACCATTTGTGTAATTTCCATCTAGAAGCTCTTGGAACTTTTGCATACATCTGGCACTTGTCACATCACTTAGCGTAATCAGCAGCTTCTCCTTTGAAAATTGGCCAGTAATACCCATAACGGAGTATTTTCATTACTAGGGTTTGCCCCCGAGTGTGGTCATCACATTCCCCTTCATGAACTTCCTTTAGGACTTGTTTTATTTCATCATGTGCGATACACCGGAGCAAGGGAACAGAAAAACCCTTTCTATACATGACTCCTTCTCGAATGATATACCGTAAAGCTTTGCGGAGGACTTGTCATGTGAAGCTTTGCGGAGGACTTGACACCTTTCATTCCTCTATTCAGGAAGGACTCCCTGCAGCAAATAATCTTTAATCAGAGTCAACCACAATTCCTTCTCAGGCTCCATCTCTAGTGCCCAGTTGATTTCCATCTGGTTTATGCTCGTAGCGTCTAGTACTTCGACTACAACCAGGCCCATTTGTTGTGCATCCCCGATGCTAGCAAAATTTGCCAATGAGTCAGCCTCTTTGTTTTGGTCCCAGGGGATGTGCGTGATGTCATAATACTCAAAGTCAGTCAATAGCTCTTGGACTTGGATAAGATATGGAGCGAGTCGTTTTCCTTTAGCCCGGTAATCTCTCCTAATTTGGTACCACCAACTGGGAATCACAAAAGATTTCAAGAGATTTTATCCCCAGTTCTTTGGCAAGTTTGAGTCCAGCAATTAGAGCTTCATACCCAGCTTCATTGTTCATTGTAGGGAAGTCAAGCTTCAAAGTGTAACAAATTGACACGAGTTTGGCTCTAAAACAATGATCATTAAATGCCCCATCCCTATATTTTCCACCGAATGGTAGGGGATCCACCGCTCTTTGGAAGATCATCCCGTGCAGTGAATTTTGCTATAAAGTCTGCCAATGCCTATCACTAGATGTCTCTCCAAGGGAGATAGATGATGTCGAATTAGCTCAGTTCGATGTTCCACTTGAGTAATCTTCCAGACGTCTCAGGTCGCTGTAGGATCTGTCGTAATGGCTAAACATTGTAAACGTTGATAGGATGAGCCTAAAAATAGGGGTGGAGCTTTCATGAAGCAATCAACAAGCAGTACGCCAATTTTTCTATCTTTATATAGTTCCTTTCAGCTCTTGTTAATCACTTTCGAACATAATAGACTAATCTCTGGATTCGATTCCCCTCACGAAGCAGTGCGACGCTTATAGCATGTACCGACATGACCAAGTAGATATACAAGTCTTCATGATTCACTGGCTTTAACAAGATGGGAGGCCCCTCTAAGTGGTTCACCAAAGCTTGGAATGCGCCTTCATAGTCCTATGTCCATTCAAAGTTCCTTTTCCCTCTTATAATCAAGTCAAAGAGTGGAATGTATTTATCGGTGGCTCTAGAAATAAATTGACTTAGGGCGGCAACCTTTCCATTTAGGCTCTGCACTTGTTTGATGGTCTTTGGTGCTTGGATGTTGCGAATTGCTTGAATCTTCTCAGGATTAGCTTTGATTCCACGAGCATTGACGATCAAACCAAGAACTTTCCTAATGCAATGCCAAAAGAACATTTCAAAGGATTGATCTTTATTTTGTAATATCGGAGGATATCAAATATTTCTACTGAGTTTTAATGTGGTCACTTGATCATGTGACTTTACGAGCATATCATCCACGTATACCTCCATCGTCTTTCCAATCTGATCTTTAAACATTCTGTTGACTAGACACTAATACGCTGCTCCAACATTCTTCAATCCAAATGGAATTACCACATAGCAATACAATCCAATGTCGGTAATAAAGCTGGTGTGCTCCTTATCGAGAGTGCGCATCAAGATTTGATTATATCTGGAGTACGCATCCATGAAACATAGCAACCCGTGTCCTGCGGTAGAGTCCACCAGCTAGTCAATTCTCGGAAGGGGGAAACCGTCTTTCGGGCATGCTTTGTTTAAATCCGTATAGTCAACACATGTCCGCCACTTTCCATTTTCCTTTCTCACAAGTACAGGATTATATACCCATTTAAGGTAGAGGGTGTCGCAAATAAAACCATTGCTTTTGAGCCTATCCACCTCCTCTTTAAGGGCAGTGGATCTCTTCGGATCCATACCACATGTTTTCTATTTCACTGGGACATGCCTCGGGTCGATGTTTAGTGCGTGGCTTGCAATGGTAGGCGAGATCTCACACATATCAGAATGAGTCTAAGTGAACCCATCAAGATTCACTCAGAGAAAACCAGCAAGTTCTTTCATCATCGGAGGGCTGAGCTACGATCCGATCTTTAGGACCCGTAATGGGTCATCGTGGCTGACCGTGATGTCAATCGTCAGCTCAGCCGATGCAGCCTTGGTCTCTTTGGGCTCCTCCTCATCGTCCCTTGGATATATGTCTTTATAGAACCGACTGTAGCGCTCGTGCCAAGGCCCAAGCTCTTGTTGTCAATCTTCGGGGGCTTGGACGCGGAGAGACTTTTCCATACCCTTACCTTTCTCCTTCCGTTAAGCGTCTCTCAATTCAGCCACATAGCAGGCACGTCCGATAGCCCAATCACCATGCACTACTCCAACACCATTATCAGTTGGGAACTTCAAATTCAAACACTATGGGGCAAGGGTTGCCCGGAATTTAGCTAGGGCTGGTCGGCCCAAAAATGCATTGTCAGGAGAGTCACATCCAAGACAACAAATGGCAACATCCTTACTCTCCCGCGGTCACCTTCTCCCAACTCTATGGGCAATTTCGACATAACCGACAACTTCGATCATAGCACCGTTAAAGCCATGAACACGAGCTTTAGACGGTCTCAAGTTCTTGGCTTCCATCTTCACTAATGTGGGGCCGTTTATGGCCGAAATGACCATTGGGTCGATCGTTGGTGCCTCCACCTTATCTGCATCTTTGGTTCTGAATACAATATTATCTACCATTGTATGCAGCTGTTTTGCTGGAGCCCCATCTTCTGTACTTGAACAACACTCAAAATTTATATGCTTGATTGTGTTAGTATAGAGCTCCATCTCGTGCTATCTCTCATCAGCCGGATGTAGTCCTCCGACTATTGTATTGATCACTAACCTTCCACCAGTCCCTGTAGTTTCCTCAGCCCTGTGCGACACTTGTCCTCGGTTGGGGTCGGATGTCCCCTGCTCGCCATCTTACGGGGCTTTAACAAACTACTGTACGTTTCTTTTCCAAATCAGTTTCTCGATAACATCCTGGAGATGCCTACACTCATTCATGTTATTACCATAGCATTTATGGAAGTGGCAATATTTTCCAGTCTACTTCTCCATTGATTCTTTTGGAGGTGGCTTCCTATACTGCATGGTATTGCATGTAGACAAATAGACGTTCTCAAGACATGTATTTAGTGGTGTGTAGGTATCATACATTAAAATCCTTAACTTTCCTATTTCAGAATCCTTTTTTGCTCACGGTTCCGAACACCGCCTATCTTTTACTGATTTGGTTTATTTTTGGATATTTACTTGAACTTTTTCGGAACCGTCCTCAGACTGTTTCACTGTAATGTTACTCTGCACTCCTTCTCTACTCGGTCCAAGAACATTCATCTTCCTAAAGCATCTATGTAACACCAATAATTCTAAATAACATTATTCAAGAGATTTAATTAGTTAAACTAAATAGAATAATGAAGAGACTAGAATGATAAGGGGATTGAGGTTTGAAAACTAAATAGAGATCGTGCCTTAATTAAATGAAATCATAAGAATGGATTTATGAAATGGTTTTATAAGCTAACTACTCAAGAGAATAAGGCAACGGTATTTTGAGAAATAGCCGTGTATGATAATCTCATAACCCCTAAACCCTTACCTCATTCTCATTCATGTTCTCACAAAATAAAAACATAAACCAAGGAGCTTCAAGGCCGGCCACAACCCTAGGAGGAAAAAGGATCAAAATAAACTAAAAGCTAAGGATTCAAGCAAGGAAGAATTAAGCAAAATCAAATCTCAAGTTCTTTATCCAAAACAAGGTGAATAATAATCAAAACCATCTCATTTATGTCTTGATGAACATTTTGATTTCGGGTTTAAGAGTTTAAAACCATTTGGATGATTTGAATTATGATATGCTTATATTATATGCCATGTTTAATATAAACAAGTATGTATGAAAAAGGTTTGATTCGATTCTATGGTTAAAATTGTGTAAAATGGGTTTCGAATGCATGAGGATTTAATATGTTATGTAAAACATTATTTAGGAGATGGGTTTAAATTTTCATAATTATCCAAGCTATGGGTAATTTATTATGAGTTTTTAATGGAAGGAATACATAATTTGGGTTTAAAATTTTTGGCAATTATATAAAGTATTTTGGGTCCAGAATTTATATATGTTAGAAGACATATTAAAAGTGAATTAAGATGATTTTTGGGGATTTTTCCTAAGTGATTTACTATGCAAATTAAATTAATCAATTTTAGGGACTTAAATGCCTTAATTGTTTTGTTAAGGGGAAGGGCAACTTTGCTAAAATAATTTTAATTATTAATGGATGAATTCGGCAACCTTTTTAGAGAAGATTTTGGTAAAGGATTTGACAACCAATCGCATTTTAACAAATAAGGCAAGTTAGGTATAAAGGAGTTTCTTTTAAAGGAATAAAATCAGTTTGCTTCGAATTACAAGCTTGCCTCTTCCATTTGCTTACTTTCAAAATCATCCCAGATTGCCTTCCGAACTCATTCGAAACTAATACACATGATATCAAATAACTGGTATGTAGTGTATTGGAGAAAGGCGAAAGGAGATGGTGTCGAAAGCTAGCTTTTGAAGGGGTTGATGCCATTTTAATAGCTTTCTAATCAACCCACATGCTTTTGTTTTGCTTTCGAAAGAGATTCCTCTTACTTTGTTTTTAAAGAAGCTTACGAAAGGGTTGAAGTACTATTATATAGCTTTCGAAGGGATTGCCGCTTACCTTTGTTTTAAGAGTAGCTTTTGATTGAGTTGCCGCATATTAAGATTTAAAAAGGATCTTTTGAAAGGGTAGTTGCTTTTGAACCAAGTCAAAACCTAGCTATTGTCTTCATACCTTTCGAATGGGTTAAAGGCCACTTTCCTTTATAACCTTATAACAATGAGTTCGAAAGGGAAGCTTTTGTTTTATTAATATTGAAGCCACTTCCTGATGCTTTCGAAAGGGGTCCCTGTAGTTACTTATAATAAAGGTTTCGAAGACAATGGTTTCGAAAGGTTGTTTCGAAACTATCCTTTTCCCTAATTATTTTACTTGAAGATTAATGCTTTCGAAAGGGGTTACTTTCGCTTATGTTCACTTTGAACCCATAATTATATTTAAGGTTAAACCTAAAGATTTTGAAAGAGATACTTTCAAATGGTGTCGAAACTATGCATTATAAATCCTACTTGGACTAGAAAGGTTTTGGAAGATAGGCTTTAATACTTTCGAAAGGAACGTTTTAAAGGTTTCGAAAGGAAGGATTTTATGCTTTCGAAAGAGATGTTTTGAGTGTTTAAGAAGGCATATATTTAAGTGTTTTGAAAAGAAGGTTTGAGTACTTTCAAAGGATATATTCTAATGGTTTCGAAGGAGAAGGTCTAAGGTTTCAAAATACTTATTTTTCAAAACAAGGAACCCAATCTCATTTTAAAGAAAAACCCATGGCAATATAAAAGATTTTTGAAATGGCATTTCACTTTGGAGTTTTTGAAGAAGTTTTCCTTGCTAAAGATAATAGGTTAAAGGTATCGACCATGTTTCATTTGAAAATGATTATAAGGGTATTAAATCATGGAGAGTTGTGTTATCATGTTATGATTAGTTATCATGTGTGCTTCTTCTATAAAATATTCACTTTATAATTAACCCATAACTACATTTTGGGGCGTTAAGGGCAGAATAACCAGCTAGGTTGACCCATTAGTGGATATATATATATATATTATGCTAACTCCTGTATGAGTAGAGTTGCATCCAGGAGGTCAGGTAGACCAGAACATAGGATGCCCAAATACTGGTCAAAAAGTTGTTAGTTTAGACAGGTTTATAGTAAACCCATGAAAACTATGCATGGAGAAAGTTATTGGTAGGGGCCAATAGGTTCTTAGTGATTCCATGAAACCTATATCCGGATTAAGTTACTGACAGTGAACAATAGGTTCATAGTTAACCCATGAAAACTATGACATGAGAGAAGTTATTAGAGAACCCAGTAGGTTCACAGTGAGCCCATGAAAACTATGATTGAATGTTATTGATAGATACCAATAGGTTCCTAGTGATCCTATGAAAACCATGAAACCGGATAGATAGTCCGTAAGCTTTGAACAAGTTATTAGTCAGCCCGTGAAAATTAATAGGTTAATAGTGACCATATAAACTATAAAGGAGACAAATAGTCAAATGAATGGGGATGGGAAATCCAGAATATATTGCATGTTTGCATATCATTATGATATATTATGTTATGTTTTAACCTTGGTGGATGTAGGTGCACAGTATATGGTTATTATAAATTTTGGGTTAAGATACTAGTAAGGGGAAAAACCGTTCCGCTAAGCGGCGTGGTCTCACTAGATATCTATATGGTTCAAGATGGTAGGTTATTATTCACACAAAGTTTTATGTCTGACTTGAAGTTTATGTTTTCCCCTTAAACTCTCGGGTGCTCAATTAATTTTGAGTAGTTTGAGAGTTAAGGTTTTCAGGTTCTTCTTTTGACGAATAAGCTTTCAAAGATGTGAAAGAGGCAAGCTAGCTAATAAGAGTTCTTTTCTGTTTGATTTCACTATATTTTGGTGTAATGGTAAAGTTGTTTAATTGCCTATGTTTAGACTCTGATCATCCAAGGGGGGCATCTTCATATGTCACTCTTGGCGTATTTTATAATAATTATACTTCTTTGAACGTGGTTTACGAAATTGGGATTATGTAATGAATTTGAAATATGATTTGAAGTGGAACAAGGAATTTGTTTTATGATTTTAAATTTTTTTCATATCCATGTGCTTCTTTATATCAATGTATCTATCATTACCGTATTTGGTCACCGAGAATTAATAAATATGGATGACTGCAGCATCCGTAGTCATTAGTTTTGGGCATCCAAGTGGGAGATGTTACAAGTTGGTATCAGAGCATAGGTTTATGTAAACTTGAAAAGAGATTTAAACTTAAAAGATTTTCAAAACATAATCCAGTGAGTCAAAATATAGGATCGGGGTTTGGGTTAACGCTATAGTAACGTACTTGTACTTGATATGTGTATATATTTATAAGTACGTATTCCCCTCTCTCTTAGACTGTTCTTCTGTATCTCACTAAGGCTCGTACGCAGATTTATGAGAAAGGAAGATATGGCGGTAGGAAATGGAAGAGGAAATCTAGGTAGAGGAAGCACCGCAGCCAATGGAAATGCTCAACCCAACAGGAGAAACAAGGGTCGATAGGCAAATGCTAATCAGAATGCAAATACCAATGTAGGTGCTGGAAATCAGCCAGTAAATATGGGGATGATGTATCAGTTCTTCATCAATCTGATGCAAGCTGGAGCAGCTGTAGGAGCAGCTGGAGGTAATGCTGGGAATGTTGGAGGAGCTAATCCCGTGGTTCCAATTACCAACAACTATGCTAAGCTAAGTAGGGTTTATACCAGTCTTGGTGGGAAGCCGTCTTTGGGAACAGAGGATGCTATAGAAGTAGAGAATTGGATTTTTCATTTTGAAAGGATCGTCGCTAACTTAGGATTAAACGATGAGCAGAAGAGGAGACTTGCCTCTAGACAGTTGCAAGGAGCAGTGCTTCATTGGTGGAATAGTGTTACCACTAGAATTCCCGAGGAAGAGTTAACTTGGGCAGAATTTCGAAGGAGGTTTGAAGAAAGGTTTTTGTCTGAAATAGTCAAGTCAGTATTACTGAGAAAGTTCATGGATCTAGTGCAGGGTGAGATGTCGGTGATAGAATATGCTACGAAGTTTGATGAGCTGTACAGATACGGATGTGCTATCATTGACACCGTCATTAAAAGGAATGAGAAGTTTATTCGAGGGTTAAGACCCAAGATTGCCAGGGAGACAATGTCACATCATCATGATCCAAGTATTGTTATGGTGGAGACGACAATCGGGAACGAAGAGATACTTTTTACTTATGGGAAGGAGAAGCAGGTTGAAACCCAGGGATTTTAGGGTAAGAAGAGGAAATTCCTTAAGAAGAAAGGAACCCAGAAGGGAGAAGCTGCCAAGAAGGCAAAGGCTAATCTAGTTTGCTTTAAGTTGATAAGAAGGATTATTATGCTCATGAATGTCGAACTGAAAAAGGGAAGAAGGCCGTAGACAAGAAAGAGGTGAAGTGCTTTAACTGTGACCAGATTGGGCATTATAAGAAGCAGTGTCTAGAACCGGTCAGGGCGTACAAGGGAAAGGTCTTTGCTGTTGGGCCATCATCTGCTAGGCTAACTACTGCTGAGAAAAGTAAGACTGTGATGGAAGGTATGCTTTTGATTCAAAGTATACCAATTAGGGTACTATTTGATATTGGTGCATCACATTCATTTATATCTCAGTGTTTGGTTGATAGGTTATGTTTAGAACCCACATACCTTGTTACTTCCTTAAGGGTTGCCAATCTGATAGGAGGGTATGCAACTCTGGAAATGAGATGTGACCAGTTAGAACTTGATTTGTTAGGTGATAAGTTTGCATGCTGTTTGTATGTTTCTGATTTCTTAGGTTTTAGAATCATTTTGGGTATGGATTGGTTAGATAAATATGATGCTAGGATATTTTGCCAAGATAGGAAAATATCACTAAGACACCCTAATAGTCATAACTGAATTATATTTTCAATGGAGAATTCAAATCAGAGTGCTTGTGCTTTGTTGAGTTCTATGAAAGTAGAAGAAGAGTTGAGTCAGGCTCGGGTAGCAAGAGAGTTTGCAGATGTTTTTGAGCCAGTTACAATACCACCAAAACGAGCCATTGAGTTTCGGATAGATCTCGTGCTAGGAGCAGAACCTGTAAGTAGACCACTCAACAGGATGACACTGTCCGAGATGAAGGAATTGAAGGTGCAACTTGTGGATTTAGAAGAGAAGAATTTTATTAGACCAAGCAGTTCCCCTTAGGGAACGACTGTGGTGTTTGTGAAGAAGCCGGATGGGTCGTTAGGGATGTGTATCGACTATCGTAAGTTGAACGAGAAGACAATCAAGAATAAGTATCCTTTTGCCGAGAATCAATGGTTTATTTGATCAGTTGTGTGGAGCCAGAGTATTTTCCCAGTTGAATTTGGCGACAGGTTTCCATCAGTTAAGAGTGGCAGAGGACGATATTCAGTTGATGGTGTTTCGGACTAGGTATGGTTCGTATGAGTGGTTAGTAATGTCATTCGGGTTAACGGATGCGCCACCTTTCTTTGTGGATTTGATAAACCGAATTTTTCAAGAGTGCTTGGATATGTTTGTATTGGTATTCATAGATGACATTTTAATATACTCTAAGGATGAAAGAGAGCATGAAGTTCATCTTAGAATAGTGCTTGAGACGCTGAGGTAGCATCATCTCAGAGCAAAGTTTTCCTAGTGTCATTTTTGGAAGAAAGAGGTTAAGTTTCTTGGTCACATGGTTTCAGAGAAGGGTTTGTCGGTTGGTCCGAATAAGATTGAAGCTGTTAACAACTAGAAGAGACTAGATACAGTGACTGAGATCAGAAGTTTTCTTGGACTCGTGGGCTATTACCAAATATTCATTAAGAATTTCTCATGGATAGTAGCGCCTTTGACCAAGCTAACTAGGAAGGACTTTAAGTTTATTTCTTCTGACAAATGTGTGGAAGCATTCCTTAAGTTAAAGCATTTGTTGACCAACGCGCCTGCATTAGTGTTCCATACAGAAACCAAGGATTAGTAGTTTATACCGATGCATGTGAAACCAGATCAGGGGTTGTGTTAATGCAGAAAGTAAAGTTACTGCCTATGCTTCACGACAGCTTAGGCCGCATGAAGTGAGATATCCTACTCATAATTTAGAGTTGGTAGCTGTGATCTTTGCATTGAAAGTATGGAGACATTATCTCTTAGGGGAGAGATTTGAGTTATATACAGATCATAAGTCTTTAAGATATTTATTCTCTCAGAAGGAGTAGAATATGAGACAACAGAGATGGCTGAAATTTTTAGCGGCTTATAATTTTGGTATAGAGAATACACCTAGAAAAGGAAATAAAGTAGTGGACACTCTTAGCAGAAAACATCATAATGTGGTGTTAGCCATGTTTGCGGAATGGAAATATCTTGAGGCTTTGCCTGCATGTAGTGTGCAGTTAAGATCGACTGCTAGTTCTAGTCAGAGCACTGCCATGATATCTTGCTTGGAAGTTCGATTAGTACCGATCGAAAGGATCGCTTCTAAGCAGAAAGAAGACCCATTGTTAACTGTGAAGATTAGAAGGCTTGAGGTTGGGTCGGAGATTGCTGATCTAAAGGATTTTAATCTTGCCCAGAGAGGATGGTTAAGAAAGAAGGAACAGTTGTGTGTTTTGAATGTTAAGGACTTAAGGAACGAAATTCTTAGGGAATGTCATCGATCAAAATCTACGATTCATCCTGGGGGAACCAAGATGTATCAAGATATGAAGAGGAGTTTCTACTGGGAAGGTATGAAGAAGGATGTTGGCTTGTGGATTAGGCAGTGTGTGAACTGTCAACAAGTGAAAGCCGAACATCAGAAGCCGAGTGAATTGCTTCAACCTATGGAGGTACCAGTTTGGAAATGGGATTCGATATCAATGGATTTTATAGACGGGTTGCCAAGGTCGAATCAAGGAAATGATAGTATATGGGTCATAGTGGACAGGTTGACTAAGAGTGCCTATTTTATTACAGTTAAGTCAACCAGGACGACACCTGTTTTTGCTAGATTGTTTATGAAGAACATAGTTAAACTGCATGGAATTCCTAGTAGTATGGTCAGTGACAGAGATGCTTTGTTTACTAGTGAATTCTGGAAGAGTCTGCAAGACGTGTTAGGTACCAAGCTCAAGATGAGTGCTGCGTATCACCCTTAAATGGTTGGGCAGACAGAAATAATCAATAAGGTGCTCGAGGATTTATTGAGAGCTTGTGTACTAGACTTTGGTGGATCTTGGGAAGATCACCTTCACTTGGTTGATTTTTCCTATAATAACAATTATCAGACTAGTATAGGAATGCCGCCTTTTGAAACTTTGTATGGAAGGCCATGCAAATCACTAACATGTTGGTTGGAAACTGAAGTCAGATTAGTCTTGGGTCTAGATCTGGTTAGAGAGGCAACATAGAGATTGAGTTGATCCGAGGTAGGATGAAGGAAGCTCAATCTAGACAGAAGAGTTATGAAGACAAGAGGTGTAAGGGCCTAGAGCTCTCAGTTGGAGATAGAGTTTTCATTAAAGTATCACCAATGAAGGGTGTGGTATGAATCGAAAAGTCAAAGAAACTGGCACCGAGATATGCTGGTCCGTTCCCAGTTATAGGGAGGATCGGAAAGCTCGCATACATAGTAGAGTTGCCGAGCAGTTTGGCAGGTGTCCATAACATGTTTCATGTGTACCATTTTCGTAAGTATGTGCATGATCCAGAGACTACTATTTCTCCGACTGCGTTGGAAGATTTAACAGTATAACCGAATTTGACTTTTGTTAGACAACCAGTTTGAGTTGTAGTAAGAGATCGGATGAGGTTAAGAAACAAGACTGTCAAGTTGGTGAAAGTTTAGTGGAGCAACAACAAGAAGTACTTGGGAGACAAAAGACAGGATTAGAGATACTTATCCCGATCTACTGTAGGGGTATGTTCTATGTTTGCTTTATATAGACTGTTTGCTAGTCAGGTAGGCTAGTATGATAGTTAGTAGATGTTACAAATGATTGCTATATTAGTATTTAGTCCTTACTGAATTTCAAGGATGAAATTCTTTAAGGAGGGGAGCCTATAACACCCCTATTTCTAAATAACATTATTCATGAGATTTAATTAGATAAATTTAATAGTATAATGTAGAGACTAGATAAGGCGATTGAGATTTGAAAACTAAATAGAGGCCGTGCCTTAATTATGAAATCATAAGAATGGATTTTTGAAATGGTTTTATAACCCAACTACTCAAGAGAATAAGGCAAGGGTATTTTGGGAAATAGCCGTGTACCATAATCCCATAACCCCTAAACCTTTACCTTATTCTCATTCACGTTCTCACAAAATAAAAACATAAACCAAGGAGCTTCAAGGCCGGCCACAACCCTAGGAGGAAAAATGATCAAAATCAACTAAAAGCTATGGATTCAAGCAAGGAAGAATTAAGAAAAATCAAATCTCAAGTTTCTTATCGAAAATAAGGTGAATAATAATCAAAACCATCTTATTTATGTCTTGATGAACATTTTGATTTCAGGTTTAAGATTTTGAAACCATTTGGACGATTTGAATAATGATATGCTTAGATTATGTGCCATGTTTGATTTAAACAAGCATGTATGAAAAAGTTTGATTCGATTCTATGGTTAAAATCTTGTAAAAGGGTTTCGAATGCCATTAGGATTTAATATGTTATGTAAAACATTATTTTGGAAATGGGTTTAAATTTTCATAATTATCCAAGCTATGGGTAGTTTAATATGAATTTTGAATGGAAGGAATAGATAATTTGGGTTTAAAATTGGTTTTTGGCAATTATATAAAGTATTTTGAGTCCGGAATTTATATATGTTAGAAGGCATATTAGAAGTGAATTAAGATGATTTTTGGGGATTTTTCCTAAGTGATTTACTATGAAAAAATAATCAATTTTGGGGACTTAAATGTCTTAATTGTTTTGTTAAGGGGAAGGGCAACTTTGCTAAATAATTTTAATTATTAATGGATGAATTCGGTAGTCTTTTTAGAAAAGATTTTGGTAAAGGATTTGGCAACCAATCACATTTTGACAAATAAGGCAAGTTAGGTAGAAAGGAGTTTCTTTTAAAGGAATAAAATCAGTTTTGCTTCGAATTACAAGCTTGCTACTTCCATTTGCTTACTTCCGAAATCATCCTAGATTGCCTTTCAAACTCATTCGAAACCAATACACATGATATCAAATAGCTGGTATATAGTGTATTGGAGAAAGGCGAAAGGGGATGGTGTCAAAAGCTAGATTTCGAAGGGGTTGATGCCATTTTAATAGCTTTTGAATCAACCCACATGCTTTTGTTTTGCTTTCGAAAGGGTAGCCGCTTACTTTGTTTTTAAAGAAGTTTTCGAAAGGGTTGAAGTACTATTATATAGCTCTCGAAGGGATTGCCGCTTATCTTTGTTTTAAGAATAGCTTTCGATTGAGTTGCCACATATTAAGTTTTAAAAAGAAGTTTCGAAAGGGTATTATCTTTTGAACCAAGTCAAAACCTAGCTGTCGTTTTCATACCTTTCAAACGGGTTAAAAGCTGCTTTCCTTTATAGCCTTATAACAATAAGTTCGAAAGGGAAGCTTTTGTTTTATTAATATTGAAGCCACTACCTAATCCTTTTGAAAGGGGTCCTTGTAGTTACTTATAATAAAGGTTTCGAAGACAATGGTTTCGAAAGATTTTTTCGAAGCTATCCTTTTCTCCAATTATTTTACTTGAAGATTAATGCTTTCGAAAGGGGTTACCTTCGCCTATGTTCACTTTGACCGAGAAGTTATATTTAAGGTTAAACCCAAAGATTTTGAAAGATATACTTTCAAATGGTTTCGAAGCTATGCTTTATAAATCCTATTTGGACTAAAAAGGTTTTGAAACATAGGCTTTAATACTTTTGAAAGGAATGTTTTAATGGTTTCGAAAGGAAGACTTTGATGCTTTCGAAAGTGTTGTTTTGGGTGTTTTAAAAGGCATATATTTAAGTGTTTTGAAAAGAAGATTTGAGCACTTTTGAAGGATATATTCTAATGGTTTCGAAGGAGAAGGTCTATGTAACAGCCCGCTAATCCGTACCCCTTGAATCGACACTATTCTCCAACATAGCGACTCAAAGTGAACGGAAATACGAACCATTAAGGTTAAAGAAGAAAGAGGTAGAAGAAGAAAATAGAAAATCAACATCAGAATCTCACAATCGCAGTGGAATAATATATAATAGTTAATAACTGATCTTTACACAAAAGAAACTATATCTGTTTTATACTTTACATCTTTAGAATACAACATCAGAGTTCAACAACATCTAACACACAACTGTACAGTAATCACTACATGTCCTCACAAAACTGGATACACAGTACACACAACACAGTAGAATATACATCAAGTACGAGTGATACGTCTAACCATCCAGCTCGTCTCCTGAGCTCCATAAAACCATATCCTGTATCCTATAATACTCGGTCTGACCCGAGCATTATAATAAAATAACACGCGAGTCAGTCTGGAAAACCAGCGTGAGAAAACACACTCAATTGGATTATTAAAGTTTTCCAAACCCTTTGAAATCAAAAGCATCTCGTAAGACCACGCCACAAATAAACATGTCGGGTTTTACCTTACGATAGTCAAAACACTTTCTTATCGAAATCCTCTGATATTATAGTAGTGTCTATATACAAATACTTATTCAAATAGCTGAAATTGTTACATCTATTAAATTCTAGCTAATAGGTATACAAACAAAACCGTAAAGGCATGTAGGGAGAATGGATTTTCAACTAATGACTAGACACTGGGGTACCACCTGTCACAGTACCTGGTCTAGATCAGCGTACCGAGGACCACGCCCGATCCTCTGCAACACAAGATCGGAACTATCCCTCACTGGATAATTCTAAGTAAGATCACCCCACGGTTGGGATCAGCAACCGCACCACTAAGCCGAAATAAAAAGGGACATCTAGACAGGGATGACCTCACCCTAATGGGTGCGACCCACATAGCCTTGCTGCATAACCCCTGATTTTCAGTCATTCCCGGTTGATGAGGCTTGAGGCTAAGCATTACCTTTTTAGAACGTTTCACTTAGAATGCCCACCGTCCACCTGACGATGTTCCGAAAGCATTATTCCATACAAGTCCGTTCCGGGTTCGAACGGAACCGAAGGCACTATTCCTACTACATCCATTTTGGAATCACCCTCAGGATTAGTAGCGACTAGCCCTTGCACTTCACTGTACCATCTTCGATTCAAACTCGTTTCCCCACGAAAACGTTCAAACCGGATCGAAGTGGTTTTCGGGAAATAAATCCCGATCCCGGTCTCTTCGAAACGATCAGCGCATTGGCCAATATTGATAGTCGGTTATTTAACTATCAATTAACATCCACAAACATCCATCAAACATAAATAATTTTCCAAATTATTTATTTACCTCACAAATATCTTCACAAGATATATTTTCACTTTTCAACTCTTTAAAAACAGTTTCAAAACCCACCTTTTTCTCATGGAATAAATTCCCAAATATTTATTTCCCTTGAAAACACAAAGT
Source organism: Allium fistulosum (assembly GCA_030737815.1). Classification (NCBI taxonomy): domain Eukaryota; kingdom Viridiplantae; phylum Streptophyta; class Magnoliopsida; order Asparagales; family Amaryllidaceae; genus Allium; species Allium fistulosum. The sequence goes on from CM060908.1 coordinate 1,011,455,256, forward strand.
ACAAACACCTTAGATTTTAAATTAATTTAAAACACTTTACTATAAAACATACTTTTAAACATTTAAATTTGAAAACTACTTTAATATTTCATTCAAAGATATATACTTTAAGAATATTAAAATAAAGCTACTTAATAAAATATAAAACTACATTTTTATTCCTTTAAAACACAATACCAAGTTACCTTTAAATAATTACTACTAAATTAAATTTGAGAAATACTTACTTTTAAACTTTAAACATTTAAAAATAACAAATTTTCTAAAACATACCTTTTAAAAAAACAACTTTAAAACCTTTAACTCATACTTAAAAATTTGTTTTGAAACGTACTCGGCTATCCAGAGAAATACAATTCTCTTTCACATCTTTTAAAAATAAATCAATATTTATTTTAAATCAAATTTACCCATTTCTTTAATAAATTCCCACCGTGAATTTATTCTTCCAAATATCCACTGATATATTACTTCACTTTTATAAACCCAGTTTATAAATCTCATGGTCTCAACTTCTTTTTAAAATCCCAGTTTCAAGTACTTAACCAATTCCCAAATTGATTTTCAAAATTTACTCCATTTAAAATAAATCCCTTTACTTATCAAATTTTATTTTAAAATCCGTTACTTTTATTAATTCTAGACTTAACTTCTTAACTTCTTAATTAGGTTTTAAAATCTTATTTAACTTGAAACTACAAATCTCGTATTTACTTCAAGTTCCTTCCTTTACTCCTTCCTTAACAATTTAAAATCTTGAATTTTTAGAAATGATCTAGTATTCCTTTAATTAACATCACTTAGGTTTTAAAATTCATTCATTTCCGTTTATTCAAAAATCTCCTTTCCCATACTTAGAATTTATTCATTGAAATTTTAAAAATCACTTTTCCATTTCATTCTCTAATTTATCCAAATTTCAATAATTATTTACTTAACATTCTCTCTTTTATTTTCTTTTTCAAAATTCCAATTTTATATATTTTGATAACCCAGTATACCAAAAGGTATATTCAATCAGACCATAGCATCTAATATTTCCATTATCAATATAATTCACCCCAGAATATCAAAGATCATAACACAGAATTATTAGAACAATCTAAATAATTTTGAGGAATCCAGTTGGATCCCTCCAACCTGTTTCCCTGCATCCACAGACGTTAGGACAATACCAATTCCACTTCAAGGTGGAATATTGCAGTATATGGGATTATAAAATATCACCCGCTATTGTGCGGCGCATAGGGTCTCATCCGCTATATAATGCGGGAAATCAATCACTCCAATATATACTATATACTGCTATATAATATATCACATCCAGTCAATTCAATCATTCAACTAAATATTAAATTTAACCATTTAAATTTAAATAGCAATCCAGAAGAGTGAGATTATCTCACCTTTGATCTTTATTAGCAATCCGATCCAAACCAGCTTGATTCCCCATGATTTAGACCTTGTATAAATATTTATATAGTTTATTAATATTTGAATTAATCGAACAATTTATTACCATTTAATTATCTTTAATTTAAACTAATAGTTTTATTTAAACTAATCTTCCTAAACAATTTAGAAATTAAAATACTTAAATAGGTTAATTTAACAAGTTAATTACTAATGTACATAAAAATTAAACTAGTAAATTAAGAAGGTGTATATGTATATTATTTTTTTATTTTTTTATAAACCCCTGTATTATTCCAAAATTTTATGTACATAAATATATATACTGTCTTACTGTTTTACTTCCATATTTAAATCAAAATATGCCTGTGTATTGATATATACGTATATATATATTATTATCTTGTACTATACTTGTGAACACATATAAATATAAATCTGTAAATTAAGAAACAGATAGTAAATATTCTTTACTGTAAATTTTTCTTTCTCTGTATAAATATATACACATATATATATAATTAGAAAAAAAATTACCTTCACGATTGACCTTCCCAGAAACCCTAGCTCGACAACGAACCTCCCAACTCCTCGATAACCATGGCAGCCTCCACCACGAGCTAGCAGAGCTGCCCACCCCTACATCAAGTCGAGCGTGACTTCCTTCACCGTGCTCGAGAACCCTAGCCCACGCGAATCCAAATTGCGAACTACTGTCGTGCTTCCCCATGCCACCTCCGCCTCCTCGCGCGAGTGCATGCGCTCCCCTCCAGTCGAATGTCGCGACCATCGATGCTCCCAGGCCAAGACAGAACTCCTTCCCCATCGGTGCGCGCGCCGCGTTCACCCCTCGATTCCAGGTCCCCCTCGCGTGCTCGCCTACATCTCTAATCACGAATCGATCGCAGTTGCCCCTCCTTTTTCTTTTTTTTCTCTGATTTGAGGTTTTCGAACTACGCGTGAATTGAACTGAGAAGGAAAGTTTTTTTTTTGCAACATATATCGATTTGCGAATTTTCGAAGGGGGAAGAGGGTTTGTTTTCGGCCATTAAAGGAAGGCAGGCTTGAGATTTTTCTGAGATTGTTTATCTTTTTTTTTTGATTTTGGAGTGATTTCATAAATCTGTTTAGTGATATTATAATAAGAAAGGTAGCGTATACATGTTGGCTTGCTTGTTTGACCAAGCTAAAGGACTATGATTTGCCCTTTAGAACGGCTGAAGTGACAATTTAGTGTGTATATATAAATATATATAATTATTATATCGTCTCGGTTCCGCAACTCAAAATGTCGAACTCCTATCGAGACGTGCCGTTAGGCGTTCGTAATGTTATACCCCTATTTCGAACATAATGGAAAAGGTTTCGAGTCCTAATTCGATCGTATGGAGAAGATAGCTTTTTGAACCCAGTTCTAATATTGAATTCGATATAAATTTCAACGCGTTTATATATCGAACGCTCACACAACAACTCCAATCACTACGAAAATTGAAATCCGATAATAATACAATATTACGGATTCAATGGAACTAGTTTTGTCGAATTCCAAGACCGTGCCTCGGAAGGCTATTTTTAAATATCGATTTAAACTATACATTTTTAAAACTGAACAAATCACCTTTAAATTCGATTTTAAAAGTTCTATTATCTTCAGCATTGATAATACAAATTTTATAAGCCTTTGAAATATTTTTAACAGACTTAAAACCCAAGATTCAACAATTTTCTCAATTCCCAATTGTTTAAATTCAATAATTAAATCACCCAATAAATAGTGATATTTGAAATCCAAGTCAAAATTACCCTTTTGAATATTTAAAATCAATTAAATATTCCCATTTCAAATATCCAAAATTCCGGGTCGTCACATTCCTCCCCCCTTAAAAGAATTTGGTTAGCACCAAAATTGGTCACTAACCTCGTTGAGAAAGATTGTGTAGAGATGTAAGTGATGAAGTTAAATTAAACAAGGAAGAATATGCTAATTTAAATGCAGAAAGTAAGAACACCGGATTTATAGTGGTTCAGCGTAACTGCCTACATCCACTTTGAGTTTTGATCTTTATTTCTTTCACAAGTAGTTGAATACAGATACAATCCATATATTAATGACTTGAATACAAGTTTGAACTGAAAATAATCAGTCTTCAAAGTGGCAGAGTCTCCCCATTGTTCTCCCAAAAAAGGTCCATTTCACTGTGCCCCTGCCTCTCTATTTATAGATGAAGATGGGTTGGACTTCCCTGGTGGGCCCATTGGCAAGATACCTCGGCCCAAAACAAGTAACATCTGTGTGCCGAACCATGAATGCCAAATGGGAACTTTGTGCCAAGCCTCTCGTTACTGGGTCAAATAACGGGTTAACACTTTGCCCCCCCAAAGTACGTCTTGTTGCATACATGACGTGCTTTGAATCGAAGAAAGTTAGAGTCTCTAGAAAGAAATCCATCATATTTTCTTTAATAGTCATTATTCTTCAATTTTATCCTCCTACAGTGTCGTATCCTTCTTTGGTCGTCCCAACGTTTGGTCGATTTCCAATAGTATAAATTCAGGATTGTAGTTCATCAGTGGCCATCTGTGTCTGGTATTTTAGGGCTAGTAAACTTCGGCTATCTAATCCAGTCTTTTCTTAATAATCCTATGTGAAAATCCAAATTCTGTTGATTTCAAGAAGTCGAATTTTATGACTATAAACGTGCACATTCAGGTACATGTTCTTGCCATTGGCTCTTGGATGCGTTTTAAATTATCGTGAGTTATCACCAATTCCTTCTAGTTTAATTGCAATTCAATTGCAATTCCTTGTTTGTTTATTTTTTTTTAATATTGGTTGTCATCAGCCACTCGATGAGAGGGGACTTCAAGTTCTACATAGATGATGGCCTTGGAGCCATAAGTAAGGGCGAATGGAGTATGGCCAGTTGCGAACTCATGGGTAGTTCTACAAGCCCATAATGCTTTTGAGAATTCATACACCCATTTACCTCTAGCCTTTTCCAAACCTCTCTTCAAAATAGACTTTATGATGATTTTGTTCATAGCTTCAACCAAATATAATGGATCACGGAAGGTCATAAGGACGGATGACATTAAGGACAATGAAGTTGATTATTTTCTTCATCTTGGTCGTGGTTAATAGTTCTTCATCTGCCCATTTGGTAAAGTAATCAACCGCTATGATGGCATATTCCATGCCACCTTTAGGATCAGAAAGAAGACGATGATGTCAATGCCCCCAAGTGGCAAACGGCTACGGACCAGCCATTTGAGTAATTTCCATCGGCGGGGTTCCCAGAGTTTTTTGCAAACATCTTGCACTCATCGCATTGTCTAGCATGATCAACCGCATCTTGATTGATAGTTGGCCAGTAATACCCGTAGCGGAGTATTTTCTTTGTTAGGGTTTGCCCCCTGATGTACTCGTCGCATTCTTCTTCATATACTTTGCTCAAGACTCATTTGATATCATTATGGGTGATATACCAAAGCATGGGAATGGATAAACTTCTTTCTACACATGACTTCTTCTTGGATGATTTGGCATGAAGCTTTTAGGAGGATCTGTCGTTTTCCATTCCTCCATTCAGTAAGAATTTCTCATTGTAGATAGTCTTTGATAGGAGTCAACCATGACCCCTTTTATGGCTCTGTCTCCAAGATCTAGCCGATCTCTATCCGTCAATGCTTGGAATATTAAGTATTTCAATCGAAACAAAGTATGTCCGTTGCGCGTCCCTGAAACTGGCTAACATGGCCAGTGACTTGAATCTTTTCATTTCGATCGCCGAGGATGTGTGTAATGATGTAATACGTGAAGTCGGCTAGTAGCTCTTGGACCTGGTCGAGATAAGGAGCAAGACAATACCCCCTAGCAAGATCAACTTCCTTAACTTTGCATACTACTAATCAGGAATCACAAAAGATATATAAAATTTCCACTCCAAGTCCTCTAGCAAGTTTGAGGCTGGTGGTTGAGGCTTCATACTAAGCATCGTTGTTCGTTACAGGGAAATCGAGTTTTAGGACGTAGCAGATCGATCGTTCCTCAAGAGTCATGAACATGACCTCTACGCCAAAACACTGATCACTGGATGCTCCATCCGCGTACATTTTTCATCTGTTAGTTGGCCCTCTACTACTCATCGAGTAGTCATCTGATGTATTGAATTCGGGTATGAGGTCTGCTAATTTCTGTCCTTGGATAGCCCTTCGAAGGAAACAAGTGATATCGAATTGGCTTAGTTCAATATTCTATTTATATAGTCTTTCAGACGTCTCAGGTTATTGTATGCCCTGTCGTAATGGCTGGTAGGCATAGACGTTGATGGTTATTCTGGTCGAACCCTAGAGTCTTGTCATGAGTTGTTAAGTCTAATAATGAAGGGCTCTGAATGCTCTAATTGATTATCTGCAAATGGCCAAAGATCAGGCTTAAAAGCACGTTGAAGGAAATGTCGAGTAGGGGTCAGCCTCGAGTTGCGTGCAACTGCATAGCTGGATCTTGCTATGAGTTTGAATTTGCCTGTATATTCGAGTAACGCATTTTCTATTCAATGCATTCATGATCCTTCACTCGCCCTTCGGGTTGGAGTGACAGTCAGTTGCCCACAAGCTTTGGCATCGATTTAATGATTCTATCTCTAGGCATCCTTTCGGTCGTTGCCTTGAGTAGCTATAAGCACTATATATAAGTTTTAATACTGAGCTATCGTAGCCAGTTTTTGGATGACCATGCGTCTCCTCCCAGTCTCGGGTTGATAAATGTACTGCATGGACGGTTGAGTCTCGTCCTAGCTATGTTTATGTTTTCACCTAAACTCCAAAGACATAGAGGTGATTGGTGAATAGTCGGTTCACATTCATCTTGCTTCTCGCTCGTGCCCCCAGTTCTGGGGCATATACCGATAAGTAGGAAGGCCAGCCACGCCCAATTTAGCTTTACTCTCTTTACCGTTGAATCATGGGATCATGTCAGTCGATGGGAGACTAGGTCTCGCCTATCTAGGATTTTATCGTGGTTTTTCATTCCAAGAGGAATACTTCGATGCCATGTAAGTTTCAGGGCATAATTTGGACAGTGGATGGTCATCCACGTCCACTTTGGTTCATGCTCTGTAATCAGATCTCGGGGTAAAGTTGGCTATAAATGCAGTCGGGTTATGCTCATCCAGTTTCATACTCCTCCTGACGAATCGAACGAGGGTGCTGGAGAATTTTTGACCAAGTATTCGTGGTTTACCTCCTTTCCATGCTCTGGGGGTCATAGTTTTTCAAAAAACATCCGAGTCACATTTGTATGTGCTTGGTGCGGATCGGCATTGACCCTTGGTCTAAGGTATGATATAGTAGGTTGCTCGTAGCTTTGGATGCCGTTTCGATTGGTTCTGTATTGAGGCCTCCCTGCAGTCGCTGCCTCAAGTTATAAAGAACGCCACGCTAGAGCTATAGTAAGTTGTCGTATTCGGCTTTTTAGTGTTTTGTGCCCCTTCCCCCAACATTGATTTGGCCAGGTCACTAGTTGGATGGTCGAACTCCATCCTCAGTGGGTTAATAATCCTCCTGTCGATTCCAGGCCGAAGTTTACGGAATAGAAAATGGTCGGAATCCACTCGTCTATTTATCGATGTTTATACACCACTCTGCATTCTGGTGACTTAGTGTTATTCTCCCTCCGGTTGACTCGCACCCAATTTGTGTTCATGCTTCGGTCCACGCTCCAAGGACTTAGAGATTTGTCGAACGGTTTATGCTTTAGTCCACAGTTCGAGACGCAGAGATTTTCGTCAACTCGTTTATACTCTAGTTCGCACTCTGGGAACTTAGAGTAATCTGGTCTACTTCTGGGATTTAGGGATTTTTCTGAAGTTGTCTATAATCTAGTCCATGCTTTGGGGACTGAGAGTACTGTAGTCCGCACTCTGGGGACGTAGAGGTTTTTGAGTCATTTATACTCTAGTCCATACTCAGGGACTTAGAGTACTTTAGTCCGCATTCTGTCTCCCGTTCCAGAGGGTGAGACCCCCCGGATGGCTGAGAGTTTGCCTAAACCTGGTAGATAATCCTTCTCTTTAAGATTCTCTTTAAGATTTCGAAAGTCGTTATTCTTTATGTAGGACTATTGCATTCTAATGCTTGTTTTCCACGATTTTGTGCAAGCCGTTCTGACCCCGAGCCCACTCCGAGGAGCGATGTCGCCAAGGAAGTGGGGGAGAAAACAAGTGAAGTGACTCACGTAGGGGAGGCTCCTGGTCCAGACACTCAGGTGATCAGAGCGCTTGATGAAGACAAGTCTGAAACCTCCTCTCCTACCGATGGGGGTTATGAAGTAGAAATTACAGGCGCCTTTGAGCACACATCCGAATTGAGCATGGAGGAACGGCTCGAGAAAGAGAAGGAGGAGACGGTCAAGGTCATAGTAGAGCCCCGAGTTATGGACTTGGACGATCCTTTGAACAAGCCGTTGAAGGTCATAGTAGAGCCCCGAGTTGTGGACTTGGACGATCCTTTGAACAAGCCGTTGAAGGTCATCCTTCCTGGCGGGTCCAAGCCCATGGAAGGCCACCGTACTCCTTCAGTTGCTACCCCTCTATCAAAGAAGAGTACCAAGGGTAAATGCTTTGGAGAGGAGCCATCTGGAAAGAAGTTGAAGAAGCACAAGAAGTGATTACTATCCTCGTTCAACGAGAGTTAGTTTAAGTCATGTAATTATTTTCATCTATTTCCTTAGTCCTTGTAAATAGAATGTCGACTCCGAACTTTGGAGGGGTTGTAATAGAAACTCATTTCTGAATAAGGTTTAGTTCCTTTTTCTTTCTTACAAAAGACTCTTATTGTTCAGTTTTCTTTGTGATTGTGACTTTAATCCAAGCAGTTGTGAGTAACATAGACTTCTCAGTCCATCTTCATATGACTCGGAAACTCTACGGGAGTCGTTGAACTTCCATTCTGTGCTTCGAGCACTTAGAATACTTTCAAGCCCGTATGTCAGGGATTTGACAAATTCAAGTCATCTGTGTCATAGTTCATATTCAGGGAACTTGGAGATCCGATTCGCTTATATTCGAGCCCGCACTCTGGGGAGTTAGAGTACTCCAGTCCGCACTATGGGGACTTGGAGGTCTAAGTCATTTATACTCTAGTCCGCGCTCTGGGGACTTAGAGTACTCCAGTCCGCACTTTGGGGACTTGGAGGTTTTAGTCATTTATACTCTAGTCCGCGCTCTGGGGACTTAGAGTACTCTAGTCCGCACTCTGGGGACTTGGAGGTTTAAGTCATTTATACTCTAGTCCGCGCTCTGGGGACTTAGAGTACTCCAGTCCGCACTCTGGGGACTTGGAGGTTTTAGTCGTTTATACTCTAGTCCGCGCTCTGGGGACTTAGAGTACTCCAGTCCGCACTCTGGGGACTTGGAGGTTTTAGTCGTTTATACTCTAGTCCGCACTCTGGGGACTTAGAGTACTCCAGTCCACACTCTGGGGACTTGGAGGTTTAAGTCGTTTATACTCTAGTCCGCGCTCTGGCACTTAGAGTACTCCAGTCCACACTCTGGGGACTTGGAGGTTTAAGTCGTTTATACTCTAGTCCGCGCTCTGGGGACTTAGAGTACTCCAGTCCGCACTCTGGGGACTTGGAGGTTTAAGTCGTTTATACTCTAGTCCGCGCTCTGGGGACTTAGAGTACTCCAGTCCGCACTCTGGGGACTTGGAGGTTTTAGTCGTTTATACTCTAGTCCGCGCTCTGGGGACTTACAGTACTCTAGTCCGCACTCTGGGGACTTGGAGGTTTAAGTCGTTTATACTCTAGTCCGCGCTCTGGGGACTTAGAGTACTCCAGTCCGCACTCTGGGGACTTGGAGGTTTTAGTCCTTTATACTCTAGTCCGCGCTCTGGGGACTTAGAGTACTCCAGTCCGCACTTTGGGGACTTGGAGGTTTAAGTCGTTTATACTCTAGTCCACGCTCTGGGGACTCAGAGTACTCCAGTCCGTGCTTTGGAGACTTGGAGGTTTAAGTCGTTTATACTCTAGTCCGCGCTCTGGGGACTTAGAGTACTCCAGTCCGCACTCTGGGGACTTGGAGGTTTAAGTCGTTTATACTCTAGTCTGCGCTCTGGGGACTCAGAGTACTCCAGTCCGTGCTCTGGAGACTTGGAGGTTTAAGTCGTTTATACTCTAGTCCGCGCTCTGGGGACTTAGAGTACTCCAGTCTGCACTCTGGGGACTTGGAGGTTTAAGTCGTTTATACTCTAGTCCGCGCTCTGGGGACTTAGAGTACTCCAGTCCGCACTCTAGGGACTTGGAGGTTTTAGTCATTTATACTCTAGTCCGCGCTCTAGGGACTTAGAGTACTCCAGTCCGCACTCTGGGGACTTGGAGGTTTAAGTTGTTTATACTCCAGTCCGTGCTCTGGGGACTCAGAGTACTCCAGTCCGTGCTCTGGAGACTTGGAGGTTTAAGTCATTTATACTCTAGTCCGCGCTCTGGGGACTTAGAGTACTCCAGTCCTCACTCTGGGGACTTGGAGGTTTTAGTCATTTATACTCTAGTCCGCGCTCTGGGGACTTAGAGTACTCCAGTCCGCACTCTGGAGACTTGGAGGTTTAAGTTGAGAGCAGTCGTATTTCCACTCTTTAATTTGTATTCATCTACTGTATCGAGGTTAATGTCATCGATTGAACAATCGAACCACGTTTGCTCACGGAATGGGATTCTGCCCCCCAGGATGAGGGACGGAATTTGAAAATTGGACGATCGATTCTCGTCCGCTTGGTGATTATAGCTCTTCCAATCAAGTCAAGGAAGGAGGTATATGACAGATGGTTGGATCACATCCATGTTGGGTTAGATAGCCAAATCTCTTACAATTTGCTCTGTATCTCCTTCTAGAAAATAAGGATAATAGATTGTTGAGTAGACAAAGTAATTTGCATATGTTCCAAGGTGCAGTCGTGTCCATATATTAAAAGCGATGGTTAATGAGTAGGCAGTCCACCACAACTACTTCAAGTTGGGCTTTTGAATAACCTTTTGTGTTTGAGGTAGGATTTGATGTGTAGATGAACAAATCATGCCCACTCTATACAGATCCCGGCGTCACTGAGTTTCAGGAGGGGCATCTGTATTTTGTCGAACTTTGTTCTATGACTCGATTTGAGTGGATGATCAGGCCATACCCATTCCAAGCCTTGCTTAGGTCTCCGAGTCAGACGTGGAGGTCGATGAATGGATGGTTGGTCATGTTGACTTTGTATTGGGCTCTGATCGTGATGAACTTTTCAATATTTAGTCCATAGCCCCAAATCAAAGGCATATGGTTGATGATGAGCGATAGAAATATGCTCGTCCAGATGTAACTCCACACGTCCGGTCATGGTCTGCGTAGATTGGTTGGCAACCAAATCTGAGTTCCTGGTCACCTGCATCGTTTTGAAAGTAGTTTAGTTCAAGCTAATCACCTGCATCGTTTTGAAAGTAGTTTAGTTCAAGCTAGTCGTAGTTCATAAAACAATTGAAATAGAGATGGAAATGGAAATAATTCAAAGTAGATTATGGTAAATCTCATTGATATGTGAAGCAGCATCGTGTGCTTGCTATTCGACTCCGCCCCTGGCTCCTTTCAAAGGGATGTCGGCCGTCAACCGTCCAATTGATAATCATAGCCCTTTATTAATAGGCATCGGATATTCGATGCCCGCCATTCTGCAGGACTTGTACATACTATTGACGCTTTCCTTTCCAGGTCATCTTTTCGATCACACCTCGGAGGTGTTTGTAATCGCCCGTGTTAGGATCAGTGAGCATCTGGGAATATACAACATTCCCCTGATTTTCTTTAGACTTTGGTGTACTCTCTCGAGGTTGGTTTCCAGTACCACTCCGAGTTGGGAGTCTTCAAGTAGAGGTTGTCAATTGAATCTTTCAAAGAGCATATGAGCTGAATTCTGAAGTCTTGTTTCGACTACTGGGATCTACATCCTTAGCCAACGGGCCTTCATTGTTATTTTTCTTAGTCTGCTCCACTCCTCCTCACTTTAGTTCTGATTCATTTTGTAAAAGAAACGATCCATAGTCGTAGGAGGCTCTTTAGCTAACTAGATGCCAAAATATATCTAGAGGTCGACTTTCCTCAAACGCGATCAATATGATACCCTTGTTAGTATTTGGAATAAATTGCTTAGAACATTGGTTTGCTTGGAGTCATCTTGGCGTTTGCTAGAGTCATATCATCTATGTTCTCCAACCTTTAGGAGTACCGTTTGAATAGCGGTTGCTTGTCCCTTCCCTTGATGTCGTTCATAAGCTGCCGCTGGATCCTCTATGCCCTGGTCGATCATGGGATGTCAAGGAAGTGGATAGAATGTTCCTTTTATCCTCATTTTCGAAAATTTGGGTCGTACCCGAAAAAAGTTTTTTTTTGAAAATAAGGGTCGTACCCGATCCATATATTTTTCGTATAGGGACCAGTCAGATTATTTTAGAGAGATCGGTATACAGTGCATGGGTCGGTCTGGATACTTCGTTCGGCACAGAAGTACCGTTCGGCATACAGAAGTACCGTTCGGCATTGGGGCGTTCGGCATGAATGCCTAAGTCACATGCCGCTCGGCATTCCTTGTTCGGCATGGCAGACACCTTTCGGCTTGGAGGTATCGTTCGGTATTGGGGCGTTCGGTGTTGGCATGTGGCACAGCCAAAGCTGTTCGGCCAAGGCTGTTCAGCAGAGTGGATCAGCGTGGAGTGGTTCGGCCAAAGCTGTTCGGCCAAGGCTGTTCGGTAGAGTGGATCGGCGTGGAGTGGTTCGGCCAAAGCTGTTCGGCCAAGGCTGTTCGGCACAGTAGATCGGCCTGGAGTGGTTCGGCCAAAGCTGTTCGGCCAAGACTGTTCGGCCAGAGTGGGTCGGCCTAGAGTGGTTCGGCCAAAGCTGTTCGGCCAAAGTGGATCGGCCTGGAGTGGTTCGGCCAAAGCTGTTCGGCCAAGGCTGTTCGGCATGGGAATGCTGCTCGGCATGGGAATTCTGTTCGGCATGGGAGCTCTGGAGCGATGGGCATACACCTTTTCTGGAGCGGTCGGCATACTCTTTTCTGGGGCGATCGGCTAAATTGGCTTCAGAGGGGGGGTCGGCCTTCATATCACTCCGGTGCAAAATTCAACATCCATTCCCAAAAACTTGCGTAGACTTGGTTTCTCTGACTACTGCTATCAGCTTCCATTAGATTTCTTTCAAATCTGAGTAGAATAGAAAGTTTCCCAGTAAACAACTGGATCTATCTCGCGGATATGGAAATCCACTAGTAGATGATGAGATCCAATCAAGCTGAGAATTCAATTCTCAGTGAAAGCACCAAAGTGTTAGCACTAAAATTGGTCACTAACCTCGTTGAGAAAGATTGTGTAGAGATGTAAGTGATGAAGTTAAATTAAACAAGGAATAATATGCTAATTTAAATGCAGAAAGTAAGAACACCGGATTTATAGTGGTTCAGCGTAACTGCCTACATCCACTTTGAGTTTTGATCTTTATTTCTTTCACAAGTAGTTGAATACAGATACAATCCATATATTAATGACTTGAATACAAGTTTGAACTGAAAATAATCAGTCTTCAAAGTGGCAGAGTCTCCCCATTGTTCTCCCAAAAAAGGTCCATTTCACTGTGCCCCTGCCTCTCTATTTATAGATGAAGATGGGTTGGACTTCCCTGGTGGGCCCAGTGGCAAGATACCTCGGCCCAAAACAAGTAACATCTGTGTGCCGAACCATGAATGCCAAATGGGAACTTTGTGCCAAGCCTCTCGTTACCGGGTCAAATAACCGGTTAACAAATTTTGTCCCCAAAATTGCTAGTTAAGAAGAATGGTCCACAACCCGTCAATTATTTTCCAAAACCAAACAGTTTTTAACAACTCCCCAAACAACCCTATTATTAAAGACACACTATTTCCCTTACTAACTTTCCAAACTCTTCCATAGTTCCCAAACAACATTACCTATTCACCCATTCAAATCATAATTCAAATACAAATTCAATTTTAAAACCAAATTTCAAATTATCAAAATTTTCTAACTCCTTAAATTTTCGAAATTTTTTGCCAGCGTCTCCTTTGCGCGGCTAGATCAGTACTATTACAAAATGCCTCTACGGGCCCCAAATTCAAAAGAAAACAAAATGCCAAGTGGCTAGATCAAAAACCCAATCAAATTTCATACAGAAATTTAAACACATACCTTTTGTTGGGCCATTTAAATTTATTTTCTGAAATCAAAAATACCAATTCCTATTGCTTTTTAAACACCTGTGTCCTACTCAGCAATAACATCCAATTACAACATTCAAAATCACTTTACACATTTCTTTACAAAGGTTTTCATATCTATTTCATTCACATTCGTACAATGCACATATATCATTCGTACGCAATACCAAATTCGATCGCTCACTCGATCACACAATTTCCCTTCCGAACTAGTATCGTCCACCCGACTTCCTAGTGCGGACTCAGATCTAGTTTCTTGATCAGAAACCGTCATTCTCCTTGCATAGCCACAAACTATTATAGAGAATATCCAGAATCAATCAAAATCCATATCCAGGGTTCGCCGTCGAAAATCGAGTGAAAAATCCTAACTCGGATCGGTATAATTACCTCGAAATTCTATGCTCGAATCTGGATCAAATCACTATGCGAATAAAATAATATACGTACATCCTACGTATAATTTCAATTGATTATTAGCTATATCAATTCTCTTTTATTCACATTCATTTGATTTCCATTTACTTATTCACAATTATCACTTCATTTCACAACTTTCAGTTTTTATCTTCATTCAATTATTCACTTAGTATATTTCTCCATCCCAAAATTACTTAGTATATTTCCAATACAAATTTACTTAAGAATTTCATCCTTTCATTTCTTAAGTCCAATATAAATATTTTATATACTTCTTAAATTTATTTTCACTTCACTATTGAAGTTTATATCCATTTCTATTCACTTTGCCTTCACAATTCCATTTGAATTCAATTTGCTTCAATTTACAAATTATTTCAAATCTACATACTTTTTCCCAATTTTCATTCAGATTTTCCTTTTCAATTTTACTTGAATTCAATTCATCTCCAACCTCTGAATATTGAATTTTATTTACCTTTATCTCAAATTCTAATTTTAAATCATTTGTCGTTAGTGAAAATTTCCAAAAATTTCAAAAATTTTCTAACTCCCAAAATTTTCGAAATTTTTTGGCAGTCTCCTTTGTACGGAGGAGCTTTTGCAATTTGACAAGGTATATAAATATATATACATCGACCCACACGGTCGGAAAAATAAAAACAATTCATATTTCCTATTTGTATTGCGTAGGCGTACCTTATTTAGCATTTTTAAGCAAGCAGATTAATATTTTAGCATTTTGCGCGATCAAATCCAGCCAAACGGTCTCCCTATACCTGTACTTACTCAGTTTAAACACGTAAGTAATATATATATGAAACTCACAACTTTCCACTTATTTGCAATAGTTAAACACATGGATTTAGAAGCAATACACATTAACAATGTCCATAAGCAACGTATATGATCTTAACACTTATGCACTTGTTTTCGACCATTCCATACACTATTTGTTCTATTTAAATAGTTTACAACACTATTGCTTTCATTCAACTCATTTTTAACTTCCAACGAGCTCATATTCAATTCAATTGATTTCAAAATCAATTTATTGTAATTCTATCAGTTCATTAAATTTATTTAATCTCGTTTCCGTCAAACGAAAATTTATTTCTACGCAATTCGACTATATTCATGTGAATAAACATTTACTTGAGCTTACAACCATTTTATTTAGCTCGACACATTCCATTTCAATTTTATTCATGATCCATTCATTTGCGTTTCATTTCTTATCCGCATTCATTTCACTTGAAACTATTCTATTAAGCTTGAAAACATTCCATATCTCTTATTTTCTTTAAGTTATTTCAACTCCTTAACAAATTTCATTTCTTCTTAACTTGTTGCGACTAAAACTATTCCACTTTTAACATTATAGTATATGTTCATTTATTTAACCAACCTCCATTTCTTTTTGCAACAAGTTCTATTTCCATCTTTCATTTGATTCTTATTTAATCAAATTCCATCCATTTATTTATTCAATACAGTTAGTTTATTCAACCAATCTATTATGAATTTTAATTTCCACACTCGATTAATCCCGAATTTATTTTATTAATAACAAGGCCATTTCCAATTTATTTCTACTCACTTGAATTTTATTTGCAATACAAACCATTACCTTCTGTTTGCTAACTTCTTTTAATTCACTTAAATTAATTAGCTTACATTCTAACTTATTTTCATTTTCTTACTTACTTAAAATTTTTAACTTTTCCCCAAGTTAAAATTTTCCACTCTAAACAAATTTCCAAATTTTATAAGTTCCCAAACTTATTCATTATTCCAGAACATTTTTATTTAACTTCCAGAGTTTTAAGCAATTTCTCAATACTCAAATCACCTTTGAAATCAATTATCCAAAATCTTTTGTATTCCTAAAATCAAACCCAACTTTTGCAAACAATTTAAATTTAAAACCATTTGGCAGCAATTTCTCTTCTAGAAACTCGAAAATGAACATCGATGATGCTGCAGCCATCACCGAAGTTATTTTCCAACAACTGAAAGAGTTCAATGCTTTTATCTCTTTAAAAAAATTTCAAATATTTTTAAATTTCAAATCTCTCCAGATTTCAAATCCAATTCAAAATATTTTCGAATAATATCACTATTATTTCTCCAAAGCCTTTGAAAACCATTTCAAACTCAAAGGAAATTTAAATTTCCCAAACTTTTCAAAACTTCTAAACCTTCCAATCCTTTCAATTCACATACAACTATCACTCTGGAATTTTTATTTCATTTCAAATTATAAATCACATTTATAATTCACATTTATAAACTTCATTTGTATATGAATTTATTTCTTAACTTTTAGCTATGGTTTTCAATTTCTTGTTCAATCCCTACACAACAATGATAATAATTTAATATTATCATTTCCTAGCAACTAAGCAACCATATATATCTATAATAATTTCTGAAAATTATTTCTTTCATATATAAAAATAATTTGGGTAAAATTATTTCATTTACCCTATTTTAAAACAATACTGTGTCGAATTGTTCTATTCAAGTGTTTAGAGATCCCTATCAATAACGTTAATTACTTGTATTGACCAGAATCCATAAACTACTCAATAAACCAATCAACATAATATAAAACCATTTTATATTCACTAACAAATACGCGCTCATATCTATTAATACGCTCAAACTCATCCTAGAGTACTACAGACTCTATTCTATGAGTAATCCCCACCAGAGCCAAGGATACCGCCAGCCTCCGCTCTGATACCACTGTAATGGCCCGCTAATCCGTACCCCTTGAATCGACACTATTCTCCAACATAACGACTCAAAGTGAACTGAAATACGAACCATTAAGGTTAAAGAAGAAAGAGGTAGAAGAAGAAAATAAAAAATCAACATCAGAATCTCACAATCGCAGCGGAATAATATATAATAGTTAATAACTGATCTTTACACAAAAGAAACTATATCTGTTTTATACTTTACATCTTTAGAATACAACATCAGAGTTCAACAACATCTAACACACAACTGTACTGTAATCACTACATGTCCTCACAAAACTGGATACACAGTACACACAACACAGTGGAATATACATCAAGTACGAGAGAAACGTCTCACCATCCAGCTCGTCTCCTGAGCTCCACAGAACCATATCCTGTATCCTATAATACTCGGTCTGACCCGAGCATTATAATAAAATAACACGCGAGTCAGTCTGGAAAACCAGCATGAGAAAACACACTCAATTGGATTATTAAAGTTTTCCAAACCCTTTGAAATCAAAAGCATCTCGTAAGACCACGCCACAAATAAACATGTCGGGTTTTTACCTTACGATAGCCAAAACACTTTCTTATCAAAATCCTCTGATATTATAGTAGTGTCTATATACAAATACTTATTCAAATAGCTGAAATTGTTACATCTATTAAATTCCAGCTAATAGGTATACAAACAAAACCGTAAAGGCACGTAGGGAGAATGGATTTCCAACTAATGACTAGGCACTGGGGTACCACCTGTCATAGTACCTGGTCTAGATCAGCGTACCGAGGACCACGCCCGATCCCCTGCAACAGAAGACCGAAACTATTCCTTACTGGATAATTCCGAGTAAGATCACCCCACGGTTGGGATCAGCAACCGCACCACTAAGTCGAAATAAAAAGGGACATCTAGACAGGGATGACCTCACCCTAATGGGTGCGACCCACATAGCCTTGCTGCATAACCCCTGATTTTCAGTCATTCCTGGTTGATGAGGCTTGAGGCTAAGCGTTACCTTTTTAGAACGTTTCACTTAGAATGCCCACGTCCACCTGACGATGTTCCGAAAGCATTCATCCATACAAGTGCGTTTCGGGTCCGAACGGAACCGAAGGCACTATTCCTACTATATCCATTTTGGAATCACCCTCAGGATTAGTAGCGACTAGCCCTTGCACTTCACTGTACCATCTTCGATTCAAACTCGTTTCCCCATGAAAACGTTCAAACCGGATCGAAGTGGTTTTCGGGAAATAAATCCCGATTCCGATCTCTTCGAAACGATCAGCGCATTGGCCAATATTGATATTCGGTTATTTAACTATCAATTAACATCCACAAACATCCATCAAACATAAATAATTTTCCAAATTATTTATTTACCTCACAAATATCTTCGCAAGATATATTTTCACTTTTCAACTCTTTGAAAACAGTTTCAAAACCCACCTTTTTCTCATGGAATAAATTCCCAAATATTTATTTCCCCTGAAAACACCAAGTACAAACACCTTAGATTTTAAATTAATTTAAAACACTTTATTATAAAACATACTTTTAAACATTTAAATTTGAAAACTACTTTAATATTTCATTCAAAGATATATACTTTAAGAATATTTAAAATAAAGCTACTTAATAAAATATAAAACTACATTTTTATTCATTTAAAACACAATACCAAGTTACCTTTAAATAATTACTACTAAATTAAATTTGAGAAATACTTACTTTTAAACTTTAAACATTTAAAAATAACAAATTTTCTAAAACATACCTTTTAAAAAAACAACTTTAAAACCTTTAACTCATACTTAAAAATTTGTTTTGAAATGTACTCGGCTATCCAGAGAAATACACTTCTCTTTCACATCTTTTAAAAATAAATCACTATTTATTTTAAATCAAATTTACCCATTTCTTTAATAAATTCCCACCGTGAATTTATTCTTCCAAATATCCACTGATAAATTACTTCACTTTTATAAACCCAGTTTATAAATCTCATGGTCTCAACTTCCTTTTAAAATCCCAGTTTCAAGTACTTAACCAATTCCCAAATTGATTTTCAAAATTTACTCCATTTAAAATAAATCCCTTTAGTTATCAAATTTTATTTTAAAATCCGTTACTTTTATTAATTCTAGACTTAACTTCTTAACTTCTTAATTAGGTTTTAAAATCTTATTTAACTTGAAACTACAAATCTCGTATTTACTTCAAGTTCCTTCCTTTACTCCTTCCTTAACAATTTAAAATCTTGAATTTTTAGAAATGATCTAGTATTCCTTTAATTAACATCACTTAGGTTTTAAAATTCATTCATTTCCGTTTATTCAAAAATCTCCTTTCCCATACTTAGAATTTATTCATTGAAATTTTAAAAATCACTTTTCCATTTCATTCTCTAATTTATCTAAATTTCAATAATTATTTACTTAATATTATCTCTTTTATTTTCTTTTTCAAAATTCCAATTTTATATATTTTGATAACCCAGTATATCGAAAGGTATATTCCATCAGACCATAGCACCTAATATTTCCATTATCAATATAATTCATCCCAGAATATCAAAAGATCATAACACAGAATTATTAGAACAATCTAAATAATTTTGAGGAATCCAGTTGGATCCTCCAACCTGTTTCCCTGCATCCACAGACGTTAGCACAATACCAATTCCACTTCAAGGTGGAATATTGCGGTATATGGGATTATAAAATATCACCCGCTATTATGCGGCGCATAGGGTCTCATCCGCTATATAATGCGGGAAATCAATCACTCCAATATATACTATATACTGCTATATAGTATATCACATCCAATCAATTCAATCATTCAACCAAATATTAAATTTAACCATTTAAATTTAAATAGCAATCCAGAAGAATGAGATTAACTCACCTTTGATCTTTATTAGCAATCCGATCCAAACCAGCTTGATTCCCCATGATTTAGACCTTGTATAAATATTTATATAGTTTATTAATATTTGAATTAATCAAACAATTTATTACCATTTAATTATCTTTAATTTAAACTAATAGTTTTATTTAAACTAATCTTCCTAAACAATTTATAAATTAAAATACTTAAATAGGTTAATTTAACAAGTTAATTACTAATGTACATAAAAATTAAACTAGTAAATTAAGAAGGTGTATATGTATATTATTTTTTTATTTTTTTTATAAACCCCTGTATTATTCCAAAATTTTATGTACATAAATATATATACTATCTTACTGTTTTACTTCCATATTTAAATCAAAATATGCCTGTGTATTGATATATACAGATATATATATATATATATATTTATTTATATTATTATCTTGTACTGTATTTGTGAACACATATAAATATAAATCTGTAAATTAAGAAACAGATAGTTAATATTCTTTACCGTAAATTTTTCTTTCTCTGTATAAATACATGCACACATATATATATAATTAGCAAAAAAAATTACCTTCATGATTGTCCTTCCCAGAAACCCTAGCTCGACAACGAACCTCCCAACTCCTCGATAACCATGGCAGCCTCCACCACGAGCTAGCAGAGCCGCCCACCCCTACATCAAGTCGAGCGTGACTTCCTTCACCGTGCTCGAGAACCCTAGCCCATCGCGAATCCAAATTGCGAACTACTGTCGTGCTTCCCCACGCCACCTCTGCCTCCTCGTGCGAGTGCATGCGCTCCCCTCCAGTCGAACGTCGCGACCACCGATGCTCACATACCAAGACATAACTCCTTCCCCATCGGTGCACGCACCACGTTCGCCCCTCGATTCTAGGTCCCCCTCGCGTGCTCGCCTACATCTCTGATCACGAATCGATCGCAGTTGCCCCCCCTTTTTCTTTTTTTTCTCTGATTTGAGGTTTTCGAACTACGCGTGAATTGAACTGAGAAGGAAAGTTTTTTTTTGCAACAGATATCGATTTGCGAATTTTCGAAGGGGGAAGAGGGATTTTTTTCGGCCATTAAAGGAAGGCAGGCTCGAGATTTTTCTGAGATTGTTTATCTTTTATTTATTTATTTTGGAGTGATTTCATAAATCTGTTTAGTGAGATTATAATAAGAAAGGTAGCGTATACATGTGGGCTTGCTTGTTTGACCAAGCTAAAGGACTATGATTTGCCCTTTAGAACGACTGAAGTGACAATTTAGTGTGTATATATAAATATATATAATTATTATATCGTCTCGGTTCCGCAACTCAAAATGTCGAACTCCTATTGAGACGTGCCGTTAGGCGTTCGTAATGTTATACCCCTATTTCGAACATAATGGAAAAGGTTTCGAGTCCTAATTCGATCGTATGGAGAAGATAGCTTTTTGAACCCAGTTATAATATTGAATTCGATATAAATTTCAACGCGTTTATATATCGAACGCTCACACAACAATTCCAATCACTACGAAAATTGAAATACGATAATAATACAATATTACGGATTCAATGGAACTAGTTTCGTCGAATTTCGAGACTGTGCCTCGGAAGGCTATTTTTAAATATCGATTTAAACTATACATTTTTAAAACTGAACAAATCACCTTTAAGTTTGATTTTAAAAGTTCTATTATCTTTAGCATTGATAATACAAATTTTATAAGACTTTGAAATATTTTTAACAAGCTTAAAACCCAAGATTCAACAATTTTCTCAATTCCCAATTGTTTAAATTCAATAATTAAATCACCCAATAAATAGTGATATTTTAAATCCAAGTCAAAATTACCCTTTTGAATATTTAAAACCAATTAAATATTCCCATTTCAAATATCCAAAGTTCCGGGTCGTCACAGTCTAAGGTTTCGAAAACCTTAGTTTTCAAAACAAGGAAACCAATCTCATTTTTAAAGAAAAACCCATGACAATATAAAAGAGTTTTGAAATGGCATTTCACTTTGGAGTTTTTGAAGAAGCTTTCCTTGCTAAAGATAATAGGTTAAAGGTATTAACCATGTTTCATTTGGAAATGATTACAAAGGTATTAAACCTTGGATAGTTGTGTTATCATGTTATGATTAGTTATCGTGTGTGCTTCTTCTATAAAATATTCACTTTATAATTAGCCCATAACTATATTTTGGGGTGTTAAGGGCAGAATAACCAGCTAGGTTGACCCAGTAGTGAATATATATATATATATATTGAGCTAACTCTTGTGTGAGTAGAGTTGTATCTAGGACGTCTGGTAGACTAGAACATAGGATGCCCAAAGACTGGTCAAAAAGTTGTTAGTTTAGATAGGTTCATAGTAAACCCATGAAAACTATGCATGGGAAAAGTTATTGGCAGGGGCCAATAGTTTCTTAGTGATTCCATGAAAACCATTTCCAGATTAAGTTACCGATAGGGAACAATAGGTTTATAGTTAACCCATGAAAACTATAACATGAGAGAAGTTATTGGAGAACCCAATAGTTTCATAGTGAGCCTATGAAAACTATGATTGAATGAAGTTATTGGTAGATACCAATAGGTTCTTAGTGATCCCATGAAAACTATGAAACCAGACAGATAGTTCGTAAGCTTTGAATAGGTTATTAGTCAGCGCATGAAAAATAATAGGTTAATGGTGACCCTAGAAACTATAACTGAGATAGATAGTCAAAAGGAATGGGATGGGAAATCCAGAATATATTACATGTTTTCATATCATCATGATATATTATATTATGTTATGCTTTAACCATTATGGATGTAGGTGCACAGTATATGGTTATTATAAATTTTGGGTTAAGATACTTGTGAGGGGAAAACTCGTTCCGCTAAGCGGCGTGGTCTCATTAGATATCTATATGGTTTGAGATGGTATGTTATTATTCATACCAGGCTTTATGTTTGACTCAAAGTTTATGTTTCCCCTTAAACTCTCGGTTGCTCAATTAATTTTGAGTAGTTTGAGAGTTAATGTTTTCAGGTTCTCCTTTTGGCGAATAAGCTCCCGGAGATGTGTAGGAGGCATGCTAGCTAATAGGATTTCTTTTCTATTTGATTCCACTGTGTTTTGGTTGTAATGGAAAAGTTGTTTAATTGCCTATGTTTAGACTCTGATCATCCAATAGGGCATCTTCATATGTTGCTCTTGGCGTATCTTGTAATAATTATACTTCTCTGAGCGTGGTTTACGAAATTGGGATTATGTAATGAATTTGAAATATGATTTGAAGTGGAATGAGAAATTTGTTTTATGATTTTAATTTTTTTTCATATCCATGTGTTTCTGTATATCGATGTATCTATCATTACCCCCATTTGGTCACCAAAGTTAATAACTATGGATGACCGCAGTATCCGTAGCTATTAGTTTTGGCCCTCCAAGTGGAGGATGTTACAATTTAGCTTCATCTTTCCTCAAATATTGAGTTGCTTTTGCATAGAAACACTCCAACATTGTGGGTGGTTTACCAGCTAACCAATTGCCAAAGTCAGATTTTTTGTCAATCAATCTTGTTACCATCATCAATAGTGAATGGTCATTCGGATTACTGACTTCCGTGATGGCTGTATCTATCCAAATAGTATTTCAATGATTCTCCTGGAGCGTGGATCATGCTTGATAGGGACATAACATCTTTGCTTCGAGTTGCATGCATACAGAACTGCTCCACAATTGTTTTGCCAAAATCGTCAAATCTAGAGATTGACCGTGGGGGTAATCTCGTAAACCACATCATTGTTATTCCAGAGAGAGTAATAGGAAAACATCTGCATTTTGTGGCATCATCAGCTCGTGTGGAATCCATCAGCCATTCATATCTCATGATGTGATGCATGAGGTCGGTTTTTCCCTCGTAGGCATGTATCTTTGGCACGTTGAACATCCTTAGATACTCTGCATGTAGAATATTGTCGGTGAATGGGGTATGGTTTCTCGAGATCTCCCAATCATCATCAGTCAAGCGTTGGCTCTCCCTTACTTGCTGTCTAACTATAGCCGACAAGTCCGGCGTTTGGATAGTTGGAGCTAAGCGGTAGTCGTGCTCCAGCTTAAGTGAATGGTTCGGTCGATGTCTACGAACCATTCCATGATTTCTTGGCTCAACATCCTCTCGATGCATAACACGTGCGTTTACTTCATCATCATTCAGCGGAGGTAACTATTCTGCATCCACCTGAACTCCAACATCCAAATCGATTGCGGTGACTCCAACTTATGCCCCACTGGGAGGATGCAAATTTCCTCCTCTAGAGGAGGGACCGTTGTTGGCAACCCAGGCAGGTTTGCTTGGTGATGTCCAGATGCTTCTGTGTGATATCCATCAGTTCTACGATGTCTGCGTTGGTGATAGTCATCTGATGAACTAGAACTCTCCAATACAGAATAAGAAGTTGGCTCTTTCCAAGTTTTCCCATGATGTTGCTCCTTGTGGTTATTCATTAGATCGATATTGGTTTGAATCTACTGGTTCAACTGTCAACGACTATCCATGAGCTCTCTCATCAGATTCTAAAATCAGCTCTTGTAATGGAATCAGTTGGCTACTGGACATCAACTGGATTGGTAGCATTAACATTTACTGGTAGATTACTTTGGCCTACTTGCTGGATGCTAGCATTCTCGTTTCCTTCTACGTTTTGAGAGGTAGATCTGGTGTTCCAAACCATTGTTGATAGTTTTCCTTAGAGTTTTGAAAATCTAAATAGAACATATAAACTATTTGAAGATAATTCTGGGTCTCTTCATTGGATTTATGCAATCCAATAGCAGCAAAGGGATCGAAATGAAGTTGAGAATCTTGGTACTTAGTGAAAGAACCAAAATGTTTGCACTAAAAATTGGCACAAACACCTAATAAAGATTTCGTAGAGAAATAAATGAAGAATAGTAAATGTAAGCAGAGAGAAAATGGCAATAAAGTAATAAGAACTAAGCAAATAACAGAGACAGGACAATTTATAGTGGCTCGTCATTATTTTCTTACGTCCACTTTGAATATATAGCTTTATCAATCACTTTGTAAACTGAGTACAATAGGGATCAGATTAAAAAAACTTAGTTACAATAAAGCACAAAGCAACAAGCAGTGTAAAGATCCCAAAATGAACAATCACGCCTGTATTTATAGAGTAAGACGGTGAAATATCTCCCTGAAAATTTGGTAGAAGGATCTCCAAAACCATAGGAGCCCATAAGAAGGTTGCATGTCCCAAATCCCAAGATACAAGGATCGGGGAAGATCTCTATTTTGGAGGAGTTTGGGTTGAGATCCCTATAGGAGCTTTTTCATGCTGTATTACACTTAGCCTTCAAGTTTCATGCTAATTGGACGTGTAGATGTTGATTTATTGATCGATCATTGTTGCAAAATATGTGCTACTTGATTTTGGTTAATACTCTAGTGGAAAAAGGGCCGATCCCTTTTGCTTAATTCTTTTGAGGTCTAATCCTTAGGGTAGACTACCTAGGGTCCCCACATCTTGTTTCCAAAATTTATGTATTGGGCTTAAGGATCTCGAGATACCGATCGTTTTCCATTAGGTTGCATTTGTTTGGATGAAGTAGGTCGATCCCTTTGGTTGAGAGGGATTATAGCCGATCCATTTTCTAGATCAAATTATATTCCATACTTAGAATATTATGTATAGCATATCTCTTGATTTTGTTCGATCACGGCTTCATATTACCATCTATACTTGATTTCTGGACCCCAGAATCATCGCTCTGGACTTACTGGCCTGGGTGATAGTCAATCTAAATTGTTCAATCTGTTTGGATATAGCTGGGTCAAAATATCGGATAACACATATATAAGTGAAAAATCCTTAGAAGAAGTATTTTATCGTTTGTAGTTACAAATGTGTTGTAACCATGAGTATTGAATCAACATGTATATATACTTACTTCTTAAATGCTCCTAGTCAAGATATATTAAGAAAAAAGATATCGATACATTCATTGATACTAGTGTATGTGATGCTCTTCATATGACAGACGGTGAATTACTGATGATTAATGGAGACACCAAGGGGTTGCACATTTGTGATTGTTTGAAACAATCATAGAATGACTTGATGAGAATTTTATATAGGTTAATACAACTAAGTCAAAATAGAAAATCTTAGAGTAATGACGTAAAGTATTATTTAGACTTGAGAGTATTGTCAACCTTAAGGAGGTAGACTGTATTCTGACTATGGTCAAGTACATGGCATGAGACCATGTTACGACTATAATTAGGTAGATGTTGAAATACTTAAAGCAATACACTACTCAAGTGACGATTCATCTCTTTCGTCGTAGAAGGTTAGTATCATGACAATTGGTAGTCAACCTATCAAAATCTCTGGTCAGAATAAAGTGGTTAACCAATAAATGTTATTGGATTGAACCAAGAACTTTAGTGTAGTCTACATAATTAAATATAGTTATTAATAAAGCTTTTAATCTTAGACCAAACTATACATATATATCTAAGTGATACAGTGACGACAAAAAAAATATATGTATAGAATATTGTAATTAAGTGAGCTTAAAATAGATTAGAAATTGGACTTCTCCTAAATGGTCTATAAGTGATGAAGCTACGTATGATACCGTGCTTCAACAAAGTCCGTACTATTAGAACCAGACCAGTCGAAAGCGGGTGAAATAAGCAGATTTAAAAAAAAAATCATATTTTGAAACTATTGAGCCTATTAAGTTTAAAGATATTTTAGGTCCAATCTAATTTCTTTTAAATAAAATCTTATTTTATTTAAATGTTAAAATAGAGTTTTAAATTTAATTTGAATTTACTTGTATTATAATGAATGTATTCAATACATTTATATGTGTAAAATTTAAGTGCAACATGTAAGCAGTGTGTATATGCATAACAGTATCATGGAAAAATAATATAAAATAAAACCTTTTATTTCTCTCTTAACTTACACAATTAATTGAAGAAAGATGTTGTTGCATCTATATTTCTGAAACCCCATCGAAGGCAAGATGATGCAAACACCAAGCTCAGAACAGGATGCCCTCATAATAAAAGTTGGAGTATAAAGGGGGAAAGCAAAGAGTAAAGCGAAGTCAAATGAATATTGCACTCCGAAAATTCAAGATAAAGACAAAGATTCAAGCTGCGTTGATCCCTCAATTTTAGTGTTATATAATGATAATGAGTCCAAAACCTGACACGGTCACAGGATGAAGAAAACAGCCTATAACTATAATACACGAAACTACAGCATCACCAAGATATGACAATGAGGTGGAGATCCCGCACTGTGATACCAGAAGCTGTATTAGTAGAGTTAAAATACAACACATTTCACTTAAAAAAAGCTATATGCAAATGGGGACGTGCTACGCTCATATATCAATATGCAAAGATAATAGGTCCGTGTTAACAATCTTACATCCAAAAGCCAACGAGGAGGGGTGCCGCTATCAGAATAAGCTAACAAAGGAGTGCGCCACTATAAGAATAGGCTAATAAAGAAGTGCGTCGCCATTAGGACGTCGTAAATATATAGGCACAAAGAAAGGGACAAAATAAGAAAACTGCGCTATAGCCAAAAAAGGAGTTCTGCTCAAAAGTTAGTGAAATGCGTCAGACATATCACATCCTTTTGACAACCCCGAACCCGGATGAGATAAACTATGATGAGCAGTTACTAATGCTTGGCCAAGGTTGAGACACACCAAACTACGCTCGGTTAGTGCGGTTACCCATTAGCTAAACCCCACACAAGGCAGAATCACCTAGTACCCTTAGCAAAATATTCCCCACTCAAGGCCATGATAAGTCAGCCTCCTAAAAATGTAAGCCAACCAAGTATATGGCCTATGCAAATACTACGTATGACCCTTCACCAAAATCTACCCTAGATCCATTCCAAGCAAGTACAAAGTGAACAATCCATATATCAAAAGATCTGATAAACCCAACTATTATTCCTCAAAGTTAATGCGCTGCTAGCACCTGTCAAGTTCAGATCTGTAGTGTGCTTACTAAGGAATATAGGAAGTACCACAAGGAATCCAAAGCATTCCAAGGACTGCACACGGGGTTACCTAAATAACACACTATCACAGCTCCTCATTTTTTAGGAAACAACAAAGTCAAAAGCGGCCCTTATAAAGAAACCCGTGCATATCAAAGGCAGCTCAGATCACATTCGTACATACATTGATCTAACACCAAAGGTTGGGGCAAAGCAACTCACTGCATTTATCCTCAGCATAAGGTCAAACAAACATTGCAGACTGGGTAAGACAACTCAATTACAACCACTACCTAAGCAGTACCAGGTGGAACCAAGAGCATTCTAAAGGCTGCATGCATAGCTGCTCAAACAAGTGCCCCAACGTGGATCCACACTTACGGATAAACAATGAAGATACATATATCCTTTGACAACAACTTGCACATCCCAATGCCAAAGGCAGCTCGGACAAACTCACCTAAGTATTAAGCAAGCACCGTAGCACCATGTAGATGTTGCACATCAAACAACACAACTCCACTCCAGATATATCAGCAGCATCCCAGAACAAAAGAATAACTCTCAACATCCCCCTGAGGCATTACACAAGTCATTCACTTCATCAGATCAACTGCGTAGGATCCATTTGAAATTGAGTTTCCCGCCTCATTTTCAAATGTTCCTGCTTCATTTTCAAATTCCTCGCCAATACCCAAAATTCAACCACTCAAATCATTCTTTTCCGCCAAAGATACGTCAGCAATCTATGCATGTTAAATTAACAATGCAGATGCATGACACATGGCATGATCCGAAGGTGGAAATTAGAATAGCAGATAAGGGATTGTGGCAATCCATGCACATCTCCACATTATAAATAGGAGAGACGCTGTAATGATAGGCGGATCCTTTTTTGGGATTTCAGAAAATTGCATCTTTGATTTCTTACCATTAAAAACATGTACCAAGAGGAAATATATAAACAAAGATTTAATCCGTGGATGTAAGATTCGAAGGAATCTGAACCACGTAAAATTCCTATGTCTTTTATTTTCATGCATTATTACTTAATTTTTTTACATTAGATTCTTCTTTATTTTATTATTAATCAAATACGAGTTTGATTTGAGACTTTAACAAACAGTTAAAGTGCCACTACCTAATTGTATAAGCTCTCAGCAACATAATTACTACATAAAGGAAAAACTTAATATTACTTAAATTTGTTGATCCAAATTCACGGAAGCATGCTATTATTGCTTTTTTGACCAGTTGAGGTGTTGTGAGATGAAAAATATCACCAACATTTTTGGCGCTAGAAGGAAGGCCCGAACCTCCGTTTCTCCTTTTCCACATCTCTAGCAAGTCTACCTAACATCCGTTCCCTATTTTCGGTAAACTCTATATGTGTCTCCTTTACAAATCATGAATCCCACTGATTCATCTACCCCTCCTACCCAAGAACAGTTACTCCTAGTCTCGAAAATCTCAAAGAAACCACTTATAACCTTAAAAGCCCAAACTAAGACGGAAGCCTCAGTTGACGCTCACATATTCCCTATCCTAACTACGATTCAACCCTTTATTAACGAAATAAACCAACAAGGAAAGAGGTTAAAGGAAACAGTAACTCAAAATACTACTCTTTGGTCAATTTATTCTCCACCATTCATGGCTCACCACCATCATTCACTAACTATGCTAACCGCGCATCGGGTAAGTGATAATGGCACTCTCGGAAATGAGAACGATGAAGCTGACCCATAAATCAAATCCAATCCATCTAACATTAACCTACTACTGGTGGAAAAACGAGGTCGATCTGCTCTCAATGATGACCATGCTACCTCATTTTACAAGGATAACTCAACCCAGGTATTTTCAAAATGGAAGAAAATAAGTTGGATTTCGAGTGTCGATCCTCATTGTCACCAAGCAAACAAACAACGATGGCTCGATAGCCCAGACGATCCTATAGGTCCTTATGATATTACTGCAACAGAGAAGAAAGGAAAAAATATAGGGAGCTAATTCGAATGCATATGATTGGTTGATCTAGTTCTTACTGCACCACCCCTTTAGCGTAGTTCCAGTGATTCAAATGAATTGATTCTCCTACAATAAAATTTTGTGTGACAAGGGTGTTGCATGGAATCAAGTTAAAGTGCTACAACCATCTAATTATTAGCCTCCTTTATCTATCAATGACCACAAGTTGAGGAAAAATACATGGGTATTTATTGATTTAGATAGTGATTCCTATTGTGGGAAGAAACCTTGTCTAGAGTTGGAATCCGAGAGCCTCTTTTATTGTGCCAAAAGGATCTGAAGTAAACTCTTACTGTGGTCATGTTATTAACGACACTTGCATATTCTGCTCGGAAACTGGGAAATTCAATTACTGTGTTCTCAATGCTGACCATTGTCTTGGTTAAGCAACAAGCTGAAGCAATTGAGATGCACACTGATTTGAAAGATTTTTTTACCATCCTCGGTTGAAATCGAGTCCTACCAATTGTTTTGGGATTTTGATGCTTCTCTACTTGATGCAAAAAGTTCAAGCAAAATAAGTATTGATATCAGAAGAGATAGCCAAGATCAGAAACCTTATGCATTCTAAATCTTTTGGAGGAGCTGAAGTTAAAGCATCTACTGTAACTGCAAAAAAAAAGTCTAATACTGCACCGGGATCTCAGGCTTCATTTTGAACGATCTATATTACTCATGTAATATACATTGTAATTATTATGAAAAATGGCAATACAATTAATCGGATGTAGGAATGTTAGATGACCCGAACCAGTATAAAAATATCTTTGGGTTAATTCCTTTGACATGGCTAAATAATCATGCTGGACGTAGGGATATAAGATGGCCCAAACCAGCTATCAAGACAAAACTGCGCAAATGCAGCCCGACTTTTCAGCCAAAATACTGAATTGGACATACAGATATTAGATGGATTGAGCCAGTATTAAACATTTCCATGTTAACTAAGGTGACATAGCCACACTAGGCAAAAGGATATTAGACAGCCCAAGATAGTACAAAAACCATGCACATGAATTAAAAAAGTTGTAAACACGTGACCTGACTTCACAGTCAAACATCAATCCGCCTCCAAATAGCGGAGCGAACCGTGTCAAGCACACAAATATGAAACTACACCCGTTCAGTAGGGCAGGTCATACCAAGCATGCAACAAAACATCATGCTAAAAAAATCAAGTTCAGAAAGCATGAACTGCACAAGAAGTTAACGCAGAAAATGGCAAGGGAAAACAACTTATGGAATGTACTGCAATCTACAGATCAGATGCAATTTCAAAAACTATTTAAAGCTTTCTAGTTTAACATCAAAAACTAAGCTTTACACAAATTTACTTAGTTCCACTTATATTTACTAAGATTCTATGTATGATTATATATTCAACATAGCTACACATACTTCCCAAGTAAAAATAGGTAAAAACAACTATAATACGGGTTACATTAAAAACCTAAGTTTATGACACTATAACTCCTAACAAAATGAAACAACGTTAAGAATATGACTCAGACTGAGACTCATTTGTTAATCAAATACGATTTTAATTTGAGATTTTAACAAACGGTTAAAATGCCACTACCTAATTGTGTAAGCTTCCAGCGACATAACTACCACTTAAAGGCAAACTTAATATTACCTAAGTCTATTGATCCAAATACATGGAAGCATGCTATTATTACTTTCGTGAATAGTTGAGGTGCCGTGGGCCGAAAAATCTTAGCAAAAGATATGGCTTTATATACATAGGGAGAAACATTCAATTCTTTCTCCCTATAATTAGATTAATTGATTTATTAAATGAAATTTATGACTAAATTTACACATGCCTTTGTTGTTCAAGGTGTGTGTGTGTGTGTTTTTTTTGTGAGTGTGTATAAAGGGTTAAAAATGAATTTTATATTTTTACATAAAAGTCTATTTTAAAATTGAAGTTAAAAAAAGATATACATACATATGTTTATTTGTAAACAATGTTTTTGATATATAAAACAACATGTGTATTTGAAAATTGCAATTTAATATATACATATATGAATCTAAAGTTAATGATTTTAAATCCAACTTTCAGTTCAGGAAATGAATCAATTAAATTAAGATTTTATTTAAAAAATCCACCTATGTGTTTTAAATTGAAATAACTCTTACACTTGTTTAAACAACAACAAAAAAATATATTCAAGCACCAACTATGTAATACAAGTTTTCATTTTAAAAGTAAGTTCAAGTAATTAAAGTTCATTTAATCAAAAATTGTTTTTAATCAAAAATTGTTTTTAATCAAAAATTGTTTTTAATCAAAAATTTAATGAATGTAAATCAAAATTATTTTCAAGCAATAAATTAAAACAACCATGTAACATGCATATATTTAATTAAAGGGAATCCTATCAAAATAATTTCAAAAAAACAATTAAATTAGTTCGGACAACTTAGACACATATAATTTTTTTATAAATTTCAATACAAAACTATACGAACAATATAAGTAAATAATCGTAAGAGATGAATAATCTAAACTATATTAACATATTTGTCATATAATTAATTAAGGAATAGCTAAAGGGTGGATCCAAATTGTATTAACAATAACTAATTGAGATGTAAAAATGTAGATCTGAAATTATGCTATAGTATGAATATAAAAACATTTGATGTACAGTAAGAGATTCAAAGAATATAAACACGATTAATATATAAATAAATTGAATTGAAAATCACCTTAGGTTATACAAAAAAGCAACAACTTGAACAATGAATAATAGCTCCCAATTCTTAAACCAACCTCCAGATTTTGCAGGAATCAAGAGATAAAAACCATCTTTTGTTTTTTGATTTTGTTTTGAGAATTTCTTAGTCATGGAACCTGTTAAAATTTTGGGCATAACTTGATTGGGAGGAAGAAAAGTGACAGAATGAGAATTGTCTATAGAGAGCAGTGGAATGAATAAGAGAGAATACGTTTTAAAGGAAATCTTGAAGCCTTTCAATCCCCCTTTAAAATTTTCTCTATTTAATTCCTATATTAAACCTCATCAAATCTTCTCCCTCTCTTTATTATCTATGGTAGGCCATGATAGGTGTCACACGATTCTTAAAATTTTTCAAAATCACTTAGCATTAAATTTATTTGAATCTAATTTAAACATTTTATCGGGATCGTATATGGATACGCACGTTTATAACTTTTATGTACGCAATTTATAAATATTAATGGTATTAAACCAAACCAAATAAAATTTTAATAATTAACATTTTAGAATTATTAATGTAACACCCCTAATTTTGTGCAACATTATTCAGGAGATTTAATCAAATAAATTAAATAGGCTAATGTATGGTGTAAAAAGGGGATTGAGATTTGATAATTAATTGAGTTAGGCCTTAACTAATTAAGTAATGAGATTGTTTTTAACTTAACATAGAGAAGAATAAATGAAAAGGGGCAAATTAGGAAAAGAGCCTCTCTTAAGCTCTTTCCCTCTCATTCATTCATTCTCATTTTTACATAACAATCTAAAGAAATTGTAACAACCTAGTTGAGTCCACTTTAAGTATCATTTATTTAATTAAACGAACCAGATTTAATTGTGTAAGATTAAATATCTAATAAACGAGGACTTGTGTAATTGGATTTAGAATAAGAATAAATTAGGAATTTATTCAAATTAACTCTTTTTGTAGTTAATTCTTATATTTAATAAAACAAGAACAAAATTTGGAGAAAATGAATAAATAAATTATATGAAAATAATTTTATTGTTTGAAATAAGATTTCTCAATTAAAGGTTTATTTTATTAAAAGTACGGAGAACAACTTTTCATTTAAGAGTTATATTTAATTTTCATAAATACTTCAATATTAATAAAAATAAGATTTTTGACATATTATTCATTTTGGGAAAAATTGTAGAAATCATTGTAGATTAAATTATAAGGTTGTTTATATTAAATTAGTGGTTATAAAGTGTTAGAGTAAAACAAAAAGAAATTAGCAACACTTTTTCTTGGGAAAATTAGTAACACTTGGATAATAGATCCGCATCTTTGCCAAATTTATCCTTGTCAAATCTGCTTAGCCCTCTTTGTTCAACACCTCGCTATCTTATTATTTTAGAAAACAAAATATGTTCAAAAACTTATCTCTCCACTTTGCAAAAAGGAGAAACCTAACTCTTCCATTTAAAAACCCTAGGCCTTTAAAAATCAAAATCAATTCAAATAAATTTCTAAAATTTCTCAAATTTGGGTATGTTGTTGCTGCATTGTTCCAGCACCTCTGTTCCAAATTTTGTATAATTTCATTGAGTTTTGATGGGTTAAAGGTGGACATCTTTGCAAGTTATTTTTGGTGAAATCTGGACAAAGGATGCAGGTTAGTAGAAAAATCATAATCAACTGTAGAAAAAACATAAAAATCTGAAATTTAGATATGTTGTTCATAACCCATACACCCACCTTTGGCAAAAGTTTCGTAGGAAAATAATAAGTTATGCTATGCCAAACGTTTTTTGCACCGAGGACGAAAATGCAGGAAATTTCTGAGTTTTGGCCTTGTGTTGTTGCTTGCAATTTTAGGAATTTTGGATGCTAAGGTGAGTTTATCTCACGATTTTTAAACTACTATGAATGTTAATTACCGCTATATGAATTTGGATGAATCTCTAGTTTATATGATCTCAACATGTTGATGAATCCTTTGTCTATTTGAATTAGATTCGCTATTTCCTGAAAACCCTCTTATGAAATCATGATTTTCATTAAATTATACATGTATATATGCTTGCATGTTTGCTAATTCAGTACCCTAGATCATTAGAGAAGTAAAATAGGAGAATTGAGCGTAAATGGAGCATCGAAGAGCCACCTGGATCGCTTGGGAGGTTAGCTAGGCGAGGTAATCGGTGGACCAGTGCACCGGTAGTAGCCTGGACTGGACTCCTAAGCTACGTTCTAATGTTCTCCGATCGATCCATTTGCCACTTGTTTGCTCGGTTGATTCACTATTATTGATCTATTGATTTTGGTGTTGCATTTCATATCGATTTCATGATATTTTTGGATTTTTATTTGTTAATTGATGAATCCATTTTTGTGTTTCTATACCGTTGAATTGCCTTATGGATCTTGGGATTTTGATTCATGAATTGATGATTTCATTTTGATGTTTTATGCCATAGAGATCGTTCTATGGATTTTGGGAGCAATACACTTTTGAGACACATTTTCAACTCAGATTTACAAATGGCCGATTTCTAAATCAAACCGTTTTTATACAAATCTTTTTAAATACCAAGCTAACATCTATATATGTTATTTTCTCATTTCAATGGTTTTAAAAATGATTTGGAGCAATGTTTTGAAAAGTGTACTTATATATATATATATATTTCCGCTATGAATCAATATTTTTAGAAATAGTTTTAATGGGTGATATTTTCATAGAATTGAACGACGTCGATCGAATGAGAAATTGATTTAAACAGTTAAATAAAAGGAGCGGTATGGAACGCTCGTGTTTGTTTTACTGATTAATTCCTAGACTTATTCGACCGAACCATTACTACACATAAGTGGAGTTTACTATAGCATATAGTAAACGTTTGGGTAAACCCATGTGGCATGTGACACATGGTCGTTATCTATTCGGTTGCTATATGAAAGTACATAACACTTTTATTTCGATGTTTATAGGACTCGTTCCTATCTGGATGTTTATAAGTCTCGTACATATTTCGATGTTTATAGGTCACGTACCTATTTTGATGTTTATAGGACTCGTTCTCATCTTGGAGTTTATAGGTCTTGTACATATCTTGATGTTTATATACTTATATGTCTATCTTGGAGTTACATGCATGTAGGTGAATTTATTTACCAATTTTGGAGTTTAGTGCCTTTCCTCTTTTTGTGAGATTTATGGATTTCTATTTGTGAGATTCTAGATTTGATGTTGTTTGAATCATCACCAAATCATTTCGAGGATTTTTGCTTTTAAGAAGCCATCTTGAATTTTTAGTATTTGGTGATTTGATGTTATTGATTAATGTTCGATATTTATCGATATATGATTATATTTGAGATCTAGTTCACTTTATCCAGCATTCATTTTGCTGACTCATTTATTTTAGTCTAGACTGACCCGTTTTATATTATATAATACTCGGGTCAAACTGAGATGTTTCAGGTCCTTCAGCTTGAGGCTTTTAGGGTGGACGTCCTATCATTTAGCTAGTTGTTTATCATCACCATGTATATTGATGTTATGTTGTATCTTATGTCGAGCTAGACTCCTTTTGTGTACATAATTCATATTTTGAGATGTAGTACTTGTGTAACTTGTAGTCTACATCATGTATCTATTTTGTGTCAGTTCAGACTTGTATCTATTTGTATTCCGCTATGTCTAATATGCGATTCTATATATTATTATATGTTGTTCTGAATTTTTATTATAGCCACCGTAGTTTTGTTTTAAGCCTGAATTGTATACATCGATTCTAGTTGATTAAGAAATGTATAGCATATTAATCAACGTATCAATGCTCGCTTAAAGTACAATTTATGGATGGTCGCTCCTAACCAGCCCTATTCTCTGCACTAGTAGACAATATTACTTAGTAATATTCTTTATTAGTGTGGGTCTCGGGGTGGGGCATCATAGAAATACTCAAGCAAGGCAGGGCATCACTAAGGAAGATTAGAAGAGAAAAACTAAATCAAATTAAAGGAAAAGCTAAGGAAATCATTCTCCATCAAATCTAAACTCCATAAACCAATCTAAAGTGAATAATAGTAAAACTATATCATTTTATGCTTGTTTGAATTTGGATCTTGCTTGGTTCTGATTTGTTGATGATATTATGATGTGCCATGTTTGATTCTACCACTGTTTGGTTAAATGATGAATTACTGGAACTTTATGAGATTATTATGATAGGTTTATAGGCAAAACCTTAGTATATGATCTATAAATGATTTGATTTTTGAATATGTCGTGTAAAACATAATTTTGAAGATGAGTTTTAATTTCATAATTTTCCAAATTAATAGGAATATTTTGTAAATTTCCTAAGAAAAAAAGGGAATTTATTTCGGGTATTAATTATCAAAAATAATTAAATAATGATTTTGGTTTTGAAATTTTTATATGTTAAAGAATATGTTATTTCTGATTTTTAGTGAATTTAGGGATTTTTCCCATTATGATTTATTACAAATTTAATAAGCTAGAAAAGCTTATAATTAATATTAAATAATTAACACTGATTAAGGGGTGCAAAATGAATTTTGAGAAGGTAAATATGTTGCGGTAGTTTTTCTAAAAAGAAATTTGATAAAGATTTTTTTTAACCAATAGAAAATTGATAAGGGTTAAGAGTTGGTGAAAAGTAAATGCTTTTAATAGAAATAAAACATTTTTTATAATAATTACAATATTGACATATTGCCAATTTGTATGGCGAACCCTAGCGACATTAACATTATGGATTCAGACGATATCAACTAAGTTGGTATGGAATGAATCTGTTTGGTTAAAGCCATATATTATAAGGTCTTCGACATTAAATCAATGTCAACACGGTAATCTCGTAACATACTAGAACTATGCCGACCTCCCTTGTTTCTTTATTTCGAAATCTATAACATGCAGTATTGATGCCATAAGTTTTCACCATGGTTTTAAACGATGTCGCATACTTCCTATTTGACACCATAGCTTAAGGTGGTAATGCTGCAAGTATTATTTTTGACATTAAAATACTTTAGACAGTGATGCTGCTAGAATTACTTTCGAGATAGAAGTATTATGGCAATAATGCCGCTTGTACATATATACATTCAACATCAATATAAAATGGCAATGATGCCACCTATTACCAATTTCGGCATTCTTACCATAGAAACATAGTAGCCTAGTTTTATGAAATCAATATCAACTTTTTTAAGGCATTGATGTCGGAAGTCATCAATGCCGACTTCACTGTTTTAAAGCATCCATTATCAATAGTTTTGTAATATTGATGTCGTATGTCATCAATGTTGGCCATATTGATGCCACAAGTTATCAATGTTGAACATATTCTAACTTATAGCTTTACGCCCTATAATGAAGAGGTGCGACATCCTCATATTAATACCGAAAGTATACATGGCAATATTAAAATGGATTATAATTGGCATGAGAAATTGGTAATGGGTTATATTTTCCTTATTTTAAATACGAATTAAGGGTATTAATCATATATGATGATAAAGGTTTTCAAGGAATAAATTATTGTTTAGCCCAAGTTTTGAAATGAAATTACCAAAGGGAGTTATTACTTAAGATTAAGTAATTATTAGATGCCAGTAACCATAAATTGAACATATTTGAACGATGGATGCTATATGTTCTTGTTATTATTTGATCGGTTATCTTTGCATGATTATTATGTCATACTCACATCATCATAACCCATAACTGCATTTTTAGGATAATTAAGGATAAAATAACCAGTTAGGTAGACCCAATAATAAGTATAGTCAAATTTAGCTCCTGAGTGAGTAGAATTGCATCACGGAGATCAGGTAAATCAAAGGTGTAGGATGAACGAACCGATCAAAAGATTATAATTTTAGATATATATTGGAAGGGTCCAACAGGTTCCCTATAGGTTCTTAGTGATCTCATGAAAACTACGATTGGAGGCATGTTATTAGAGAATCCCAATAGGTTCATAACGACCCTATGAAAACTATGGTTTGAGAAATGTTATTGGAAATTTCTAATAGGTTCATAGTGATTCCATGAAAATTACGATTGAAAAGTGTTATTGGTGGAAGCTAATAGGTCCTTAATGATCCCATGAAAACTATGATTCAGGATCGGTAGTCCCTAAGGATTTTAATAGGTTACTAGTCAGCCCATGAAAACAATAGGTTCATAGTGGCCTTAGGAAAACTATGAGTTGAGCCAGGCAGTCAGTTTTATGAGAATGGGTCAAACTTAGGGTAGATATAACCCTAAATTGACAGACGAGTCGGACTTAACCATATTGCATACCCGCATTAGATTATGTTATGTTGTTCTAACCATTGTGGTTGTAGATGCATGACTGTGATTGATATATTTTGGATAAGATAC
This sequence comes from Allium fistulosum, assembly GCA_030737815.1. Classification (NCBI taxonomy): domain Eukaryota; kingdom Viridiplantae; phylum Streptophyta; class Magnoliopsida; order Asparagales; family Amaryllidaceae; genus Allium; species Allium fistulosum. Next base: position 1,011,494,210 of record CM060908.1, read on the forward strand.
TAGTGAAGGGAAAACCCATTCTGCTCAGTGGTGTAGACTCACTAGATATCTATTTGGTTCAAGATGGAATGTTATTATTCACACTAGACTTTTTGTCTGACCTAATTTTTTTGTTTTTCCCCTTAAACTCTCGGGTACTCATTTGAGTAGGAGTAGGGATTTTTAGGTTAGACGAATAAGCTTCCCAAGACATGCAAGAGGCAAGCTAGCTACTACTAGGAGCTTTGATTTTCCATTGTCTGGTTTCTTATTTAATGGATGTAATGACAGAAGTTATAACTATAAAGTACTAGACTCTAATCAACCAAGAAGGCATCTTCATATATCATTTTTGAAGTATTTTGTAATAATTATATTATCTCTAAACGTGGGATTGCGAATGAGATTATATTAAGAATATGAAATCTTATTTTGAAATGAAATGTGAAAATTTATTAATGTAATGTTTTTTGGAAAATTTCATATTAATGTGCTTCCGATGTTATATATGATTAACGTAGCCGCATTTTGTCACCGAAAATTAATGCTATGGATGACTGCAGCATCCGTAGCACTTAGTTTAGGGCCTTAAAATAGGGGATGTTAAAATTAGTTAATTTAATTTATTTAGTATTTAATCTATTTAAATCCAATTTAAATATTCTACCGACATCGTATATCGATATGCACATTTATAACTTTCATATACATATTTTGTTAAATACTAATGGGATTCAAATAAATCAAATAAAATTTAATAATTAATATTTCATAAATATTAATTAATTTAATTAATTTCAATAATTATTAATTAATTTCAATAATTATAAATTAATTAAATCGTACGGTTTTTTTTTTGAAGTATTCATCATTACGGTTGTGCAATTAAAATGTGTAAATATAGTCAGCAATTATTATTGAACAATTCAAATATTAACATCCACACGTCACCTTTACTAGTGATGTGATATTTTGGCTGATAGCACTTATACATCTTTTAGATAAAATCAATTTTACTTATTATAAGAGGTACCTGTAAAGATTATTTACACTAAATTTTTTGTCAAAACTATATCACATTAGGACTTATGGAATTTGGTTTTGGTTAGAATTCCAACATCGTCCATATTCAACTTTGTAAGTCCAAACAAAAAATCCTTCATTTAATAATACAATTATCATTGATCATATTACTCTGGCCAATGACTTTGACTTTGAGTTGACTACACTTGAATGTGACACTAACCTTACATAGGAAGGAGACGAATTCTTTATTGAATAGTGTTTCACTTCCAATGCTTCAACTCAGACCCAACTATAGTCGTTCGATGGAAGTCATGCCATGATTTAACCATAATCAAAGTGGAATGTCCATATTGAAGTTCAATGACATTCTCAATCCGAGGAAACTATGTAACATCGTCACTTCAATATTTTCCGTTTGATCTTAGTTATATTAACCAACAGAGAACTCTCGAGTGAGTCCCTCCATGGGTATCCAATAACTATCAGTATGTATAACGGCCCGACTTTTCGACCCTCGAAAATCGACATCAATACGTTCACTGTATAGCATGCCGAACAATCGAGTACCATAAAGTAAAGCTGCACACAACCCATATCCAACCCAACCCAACCCACCAACCCGACCCAACCCACATAAACCCAACCCAACCCATCCTAGTTCGGGTCGGATATGGGTTACAATTTGTAACCCATACTATATATGGGTCGGGTGTGTTATTTTGTTCAACCCAACCCTACTTTAACCCAACCCAACCCTATATTAAAAACCTAATTTAATATCAATACACTTAAAATTAGAATAGTCTAATCCTAGAATAATGTTTATGTATTCTACAGTAAATATACGAAAAAGCATATTTTATGTCAACCCAAACAAGATAGAATTTGGCAAAGATATTCCAAAGGGCATTTTAATGTATTTTAAAATGAAACACTTGTTCTACTATGTAGTGAACTAATTTCATATGATGTGTTTTACAATGAAATTTTAATAAAATATATGTTATAATGAATTAGTTAGTTTAAGTGCGTTATCTAAAATCTAATATATTATGTTGAACATTTTAATGTTATTTTTTGAAAATATTCCCTTATATTCTCATTTTTTATTAGATTCATGCAACCCAACCCAACCCTACTAAACCCGACCCAACCCATACTTCGACCCAACCCATATCCAACCTCATATATGGTCGGATACGGGTTGAGCTACCTTAAACCCATACCTATGCGAGTCGGATGAAATATTTGGTCTGACCCGACCCAACCCATACTTTGTGCAGCCCTACCATAAAGACAGATTGTTATGGGAAAGAGAGAAGATAGAAGAAAGAAGAAACCAAACAAATACAGAATCTCACAGTAGAATGAATAATATATAATATTAACAGCTCTTTACACAAATCAAAACTGTAATATACATACCTCAAATCAGAGTACACAAATAAATAATTACCAGCCGGGACAGTTATAACAGCCTGTCCTCACAATTTCTGATAATTTCAACAAACACTACAGTGGAATAAAACAAGTACGAGAATACGTCTCAGTCTCCAGCTCGTCTTCTGAGCTCCAAAGCAATCCAATCTAAATCTGTAATATGCGCAGTCTTACCCGAGCATTATTATAAAATAATAACACACGGATCAGTTTGGTAAACCAGCATGAGAAACACACTAAATTTGATTTATTAAGTTATAAAACCTTTTCAAAATAAAGATACCGTAAGACCATGCTGCACATAAACACTGTCGGGTTTTTGCCTTACGATCACCAAATTATTTCTATAGAAAATCAAGTGATATTATAATAATGTCTAAGGGTCAAAATAATAAAAATCAAGTAGCTGTGATGCTCGTGCTGTGTACATCACAACAATACTAGTATAAAATCAAAACTCGATACGGCTTGTTCGCTAATTGTGTAGGATTCCACAGAGCTGCCCTCAGTACTTCAAGGACGGTCTTCCTGCACAAGGATCAGAGTTATCCTTCCGAAGCATCATACCCGTCTAGTCGGGGTATTATAGGAAAAACATAACTGGTCTTGCTAAGACCGAGTGCATCGCTCCAGCATGCCAAAAACAACGAAAGGTATCGGTATTGCTAGAAAAAGGAGCCGATTACACCCTATGGGTTTGCCAACCCTACTGGCCATGCCTCCTATCTTTGGTTTTAGTCATTTCCGCTGATAAGGCTACGTCCGGCGTTCCAGCTTACGCACCACTCCAAAAATAGATCACGGAATCCCATGGATTCCCACACCACAATGGCCTTGGAATCGCATACAGATTCCCAAATTAAAAAAAGATCTTGGAATCACACACGGATTCCCATACCCAACGGTCTCAGAACCATTCATGGATTTCAACATCTTAATATAACACGAAACTCCTCCATAGAACCGCATATGGTTTTGGACTGGTAACGGTTTCGAGTCATCTCTTACGAGTACAATCTCCCGCTTCCCGGACGCTCCATAAACCAATCGTCGATTTCCAGAAAGCTCAATACCGGTTCTTTAGGAAATAATCAGACAATACCTAAGAGCGGGGATCACCCCCTAACCGTTTAAGTGGACGGATCTCCTTATCATTTATCCTAGAAGAACAACAAGTTTATACGTACAGTATAGCACCACCAATGGTAATTGTACCATATAATTTCTGTGTTTCCCCTAGACATTTCCAGAGTTAAAATCCCTCGGTGTTAAGTAGGAAATTGTTTCCTACCATCAAAATTAAGAAGGATTACATATTCGGGCCAAGATTTGATAGTCGGTTATTTAACTATCAAATAAAAAAACATTCAACCTTAGATCACATATCCCACTGAAATCACTAAGCCTCATTTTATTTGATTTCGATAAATCGAATCTCCTTATTAAAACATTCATATACTTATTTCATCGGAATAAGTATATTCACAAATCCTTTCTTTGAAAAATACTTGAAAGTTATTTGAAAAAAATAGATATGGAAGTGCCATTCGATATCGACCATGGATCGCAGCTCGATGGTTGCGTCTCTATCCCAGAAAAACCAAACTTAACTTAGGCAATCTCTGCTTCCCGATTTCCGCCATGCAATCATCATGGATCGCGGTTTGCACAATGGTTACGTTGCTATCCCAGCGAATCCATAACAAACTATTGGCAATCTCCTCCCTTCGAATTTCGCTATGAAAATATACCATTATTTTCCAAAATCTCTTTATTTTATAAATATCTCAAAACTATTTATAAGGCTTCTATATAAATTTCCAAGTTTAATTTAGGAAAATATCCTTTATAAATCTCAAACCATTTGTAAAACTTCCCTTTTCAAATTCCAAACCTCTTCTAAATTTATAAACTTCTTTAACAAAATTCTTTTACAAAAAGGTTTCCTTTTATAAACAATTTAGTATATAATTATAATAAATAAGATTTTAACATCACAAAAATATCTTAACCATTTTTAATAATATAAAAATAAACTTTTAAAAAAATTAATAATATAATAATTTAACCTTTTACATTTAAGAATCTAATATAAGTAATTAACTTTAAATCAACTTTTAAATAAAATTGACTAACTTTATAATAACTATTACTAATGAAATGATAATCTAGTTCTAAATCACTAAAAATAAAATAATTCATTTCTTTAAACAAAATCAAATAATCAATTAACTTTAAAACATAATTAACTTTACTAAATAAAGGATTTTTTTTAAACTTTTGTAAAATAATAATTAAGTAAATAATTTGTATATATATACTAATTTAATAAAACATGTTACTCCAAATTTTAAAATTTGAAGTTAACCAAAACCCATAACTTTCTATATTCAGAAAGAGGCTTAACGATCACAGTGGTACTTAACAAGCTACCATTAAATTCAATTTAACTTCCTAAGTTAAATTACATGCATTTACATAATAATAGGCAGATATGTAAATCGAATCTATAATTAACGATTAATTGTTAACACATTAATTATCCAGTGTAAATCCACTGGCACTTAATTTAAATGTCCAAATTAATCTAATAGCAGAATGAAAATTTATTCTGCTAACCAAGGTCATTCACAATAAAACTCCTCCGTTTATTATTCAATGGTATTTATTCGGCCAAATATATCACACCATTATATTTCAATTTAGTTTACATTATCATTGAACAACGGAATTTAAAACAATCCATTATCAATTCCATAAATGATTCAGTACTGGAAATAAGTTTTAAAAATAAACTCAAACAATTTAATTGTAATTCGAGATGCTATATCTTGATCCTAGATTCGGTTCAACCAATCTAATAGCATTTTAAGATGTATCGTCATCCTAAGCAATTTCAACAACCACCAATTTCAACAATCCAAACAACATAAATAAATTTTATTTGCTATAAAACATTACTGATTAACCAAATGAGTGCGTTTAACTCACCTTGAGTTTTCAATTTGCTAACATTCCAATTTTAAATCAAATCGAACAAAATTCAATTTAACCTAAAATTTTAGCTATTTCCAATCGTCTCCAAATCAGTTCTAGAATGTAGTGCTCGTCGCCACGATTCCATCGTCGCTTGTTTCATGTCAATCGAACATCGTATGGAGAAGATATACATTTTTAAAGATTTGAATACAATTTATATAAATTTCTTTTTTCTATAACGTTGGAATAATCACAGCCATCCATCCCCTATCAGCAATTCTTGGTTTCAAAAGAAACCCACGGCCGTCGTTTTTCCATCGATTTATGCTCCTACCATACATCGCCGTGACTTGATCCAACACCACCATTCGAAACGCCTTTCTCCCTTGCACCCACGCTGTACAACCGGCTTTCCCCCATCAGCCCACCATCGAGAAAAATGACCCCCAAACGTAGCAAAACATGGCCAAAACCTAGCCTCTCCGATGAACTACCGGCGATCTCCACCGTTGGTTTTGTAGTGCTCGACTAGCTCTACAACTTCCATATTGAACTCGAAGCGTGAAAGGGCGTGGATTGAGAGGATTTTAGGGAGGAAGTTGGAAGATTTTCGGCCATGGTTGTTAGAGGCAGCGGCCGCAAGCTTTAGGGTTAGGTTTTGGGTAGTTGTGGGGTGTGTGGGCCCTATTTATAGACCAATCCAAAACACTATTCATCGTCAAATTTCACGAAATCCTATCAAGGCGTGTCGCCTGGTGTTTATAATGTTTTACCCCTATTCCAAACACAATAGAATATATATCGGGAGCCAATTCCAGCGTATTTGGAAGATAGGTTTCCGAATCGAATTATTTTAATTAAATTTACTTAAATAAATTTCTATGCGTTACAGCTTCCCACGATCAAACAGTAAATCCAAACGCTACGGAAATTAAAATATGATAATAATATACTATTACGAATCCAATGGAACTGGTTTTGTCGAATTCCGAGACTATGTCCTGGATCGCTATTTTAATGCGTCGATTAAATCGACGATTTCAAAAATTGGTGAAATCACTTGAAATTCCAGTTTTAAAAACTTACTAACTAAATTCTAATTCAAATAGAATTTATATCAACATTAGAAATCGTCTTTATTCACATTAGATTCCATATTCAATTATTTACCCAGTTCCATTATTCAAATAACCATTATATTTGAAATTAAATCTATTTAACTTATAAATTCAACATTCCAATATTTAAAATCAATTAAATATTCTAATTCAATGACCTAAAAATCCGGGTCGTTACATTACTTCCCCTTAAAAGAATTTCGTCCCCGAAATTTCTAAGGTAGGAAAAATGCTCCAAACCATTAACTTTTCAAAACTCACTTAGTTAAACTAGACATTTCACTTTCCTAAATCCTTTTAGTTTCAACCAAATAATTAGTTTTCATTTCTAATTCAAAACCCTTTATTTCAATTACAATTCAAAAATCAACATTTTAGTTAACAAAAAATTTTCAAAAATTTTCTAACACCCTAAATTCTCGATTTTTTTGGTAGAGTCTCCCTTGTACGGAGTGCCTTTTGCAATATCAAAAATATGGTAAAAAGATATACATCGGCTCTCATGGCCAGAAAACATAATATATATCAATATTCTTATTTTCGTACGCTTAATTCGTAGGCGTACCTTATCTTAGCGTTATTAAGCGAGTTCGCTTAATTTATATGCAATCGCACAACCAAAATATAGCCAAATGGTCTTTTTGTACTTGTACTTACTCAAATAAAACCCATAAGTGCCCAAGACATGAAATTTAAAAACATTCCATTTATTTAACTAGTTAAACATGCCATTTGCATAAACCAAACATGTTCTCTAGGCATTTATAAGCAATCTCAAGGTTCCAGCATGAAATTATCCACTTTTAATCGATTTATATACCTTTATTCAATTTCTAATAATCCACAAGCAATTTATTTGCATTTAATACATATTGCACACATTATATTCATATCCATTTCAAATTGATTCTAAATCAATTTATTCACATTCCATTAAATCACAAAATTTTGTTTTCCCTCGTTTGCTTCAAACGCCAAATTTTTCCTTGCAAATTCGGTGATATTCATTTAATAAAATACTCACTTCAATTTATAAGCCAATTTAAATTGCTTCTAAATCAATTTATCCATTTTTATGGATTCACATTCAATCTATTCACAAAATCTTGTTCACTTCATTTTATATTAACGTCGTTTCAATCCATGTCACTTCATTTATGAATCACTTCATAAAATTAATATTAGGGGTATTATAACCTTTTATACATCACTTATATTCATTTCCACTTCAAAATTTAATTCCATACTCAATTTCATTTACATAAAGTTTTAAAACCATATTCAATTTATTTATACTTAAATTAAATTTGTTTACAACTTAAGTTATCACCATTTCAATCCATTTCTATTTTATTCGATAACATTTCAAAATATAGTTAATTCGCTTACATATAAGTTGAATTCCATTTAGAACTCAAGTTCCATTTTCAGTATTCAATTTACTAACTAATTCATCTAATTATTTACTTCCATTTCATAATTCAAAATCTGATTTTATTTCAAAAATCACTTCAATTCGGTTGGCTTGAGTTCACTCGATTTAATAATTCAATATCGGATTTCCATCTCTTCACCAAAATATCAAACCATCCTATTTGGTCTTACCATTCCACTTTTCAATTTATAAGTTACACAAATTATTTTCCACATTTTATCAATTCTATACTTGAGTTGACTCCATTCAAAAATGTATAACCTATAGTTATGTAATTATTTTACAACTCAAATCTATATACAATACAATTCGATACTCTTTCAATTCCAATTCGATATTTATTTAACTTAGCTTAAGTTAAATTTCAATCCATACAATCCATTTTAACTCACTTAAGTTAAATTTCAATTTCCAATTTCCCACTTTCCCTCCATGTTATTCTTTTTAAATTTTAAACCCAAAACTTATTATATGTTGCTTCCACCCATCATTTAGATGAAATCTCAGAATTTAAACACACGGATTTATTTCAAATCATTTTGAAATCATACCAATATATATCTCTTTTGTTTTAACAAACCATTCCTTCAGAATTTTCAAAATCAACTTGGTTTTATCCAAATAAATTCCTTCCGAATTTCTAAAACAACACTTGTTTTTCAATAAAAAAATCTCCATACCAAATCACTACGATAGTAATCCATCACTTAAAAACTCGAAAATGAACACTGATGATGTCGCCATCATCATCGGAATTTATTTTCCACCAATTAAAGTGAGTTCAGTTCTTTATCACTTCCAAAATCCATTTAAACAATTTTTATTCTAAAATTATTTTTAAAATAATACCATTTTTATTTTCACCACACTTCGAAAAAATATTTTCCAAACTTTTCTGGATTTTAATCTCCAAATTTTGGTTTGAATCCATTTAGTTTAACTCATATGCATTAATCATTCTTATACAATCTCAATTTGGTTATATATAACCATTCCAATTTTATAATCTTGTTTAGATTATAATAATAACAACCAAACACACCAATTATGCCATAATAACTTCTAAAAACTATTTCTTTATATCAAAATGTAGTTGGGTAAAATTATTTCATTTACCCTTTTCAAAATAATACTGTGTCTGTTTACCGTGTTTAAGTGTTTAGAATCTCCTATCGATGTCGTGGCATCCCACTAAACGACCAGAATTTATAAGCCACTCAACAGATAAATCAACACAATATAAAAGATTTTATATTCACTAACAAATACACACTCATATCTATTAATACACTCAAACTCATTCTAGGGTTCTACTGACCCTATCTCTAATGAGTAATCCCTACCAAAGCTAAGGTTCTCGCTTAACCTTCAGCTATGGTACCAAGTGTAACGGCCCGACATTTCGACCCACGAAAATCGACATCAATACGTTCACTGTATAGCATGCCGAACAATCGAGTGTCGGAAAGACAGATTGTTAGAGGGAAAGAGAGAAGGCGGAAGAAAGAAAAAACTAAACAAATACAGAACCTCACAGCAGAATGAATAATATATAATATTACCAGCTCTTTACACAAATCAAAATTGTAATATACTTACCTCAAATCAGAGTACACAAATCAATAATTACCAGCCTGGACAGTTATAATAGCCTGTCCTTACAATTGTTATAATTTCAACAAACACTGCAGCGGAATAAAACAAGTACAAGAATACGTCTACGTCTTCAGCTCGTCTCCTGAGCTCCAAAGCAATCCAATCTAAATTTGTAATATGCTCGGTCTGACCCGAGCTGTAAAGCCCGCATCTCCGTACCCCTTTGAGTCGACCATAATTCACACCAGTTCAACTCAGATTGGATGGAAATATGAATCTTAAGGGGTGAAGAAGAAAAGGTAGAAGAAGATAGAACAACAAACAGAGAATCTCACAAATGCAGCGGAACAAAATATAATATATAACAACAAATTTTAAATACATGAACTGTACTGTTACTATACGTACCATTATCAGAGTACAATAGACAACAATCAATCTGGACAGTTTAATAACTTGTCCTCACACAATGGAAATACAAATCAAGTACGGAAAAATACATCTTTGTCATCCAGCTCGTCTCCTGAGCTCCATAGCATCCTATCCTGGATCTGTAATACTCGGTCTGACCTGAGCATTATAATAAAATAACACCCGAGTTAGTTTGGAAAACCAGCGTGAGAAAACACACTAAATTTGAATTATTAACTTTCATCAAATCCTTTGAAAACAAAGGTATCTCGTAAGACCACGTCAGACATAAACACGACGGGGTTTTACCTTATGATAACCAAAACAATTTTTATCAAATCATCTGATATTACAATAGTGTCTATAGAAAGTAAATATAAAATAGCTGAAATGCTTGAATCTCACGTTTCAGCATAATTGGGCACAATCAAAACCGTACGGCGCTTATTGGAGAATAGATTCCATACAATGACTAGGCACTGGGTTACCCTATCATGGTACACTTCTAGAAACATGTACCAAGGACCTCGTCGGGATCCCCTGCTACACAAGACCGGCCTACCCCTAACCTAGATAGACTGAATATATTATCACCCGGGTGTTCCCATCCTTAAACAAAATCGAGCGCTCCCTTTTTCATGCACAACCATATCCATAATATATATATTTTCGAGGATATCTAGAAAAGTGATAACATACCCTAATTGGGTGCGACCCACTTAGCCTTGCTACATCTCCCCTGTTTTAGTCATTCCCGATTGATGAGGCTTGAGGCTAAATGTTACCTTTCAAGAAACAATTCCACTTAGAATGCTCATCGTCCTACAATGACGATGTTCTGATAGCATTCGTCCATACAAGTTGTCCTGGGTCTGGACAAACCGGATCACCGTCTTCACTAGCTTCACGATATCCATTCGTAACGTTCAAACCGAATCGAAGTGGTTTTCGGATAATTAAATCCGATCCCGGTCTCTTCGAAACGACTAACGAAATTGGCCAACATTGATAGTTGGTTATTTAACTATCAAAAAACATCCATAAGCAGACACTAGGCCTTATTTTATAATTTTTCAAACATTTATTTCAAAATATCTTTACTAAGATATATATTTAAATTCCTTTCCATATTCCAATATTTGAAAACAATTTCAAATACCTAAATCCATAACAGGATATTCCCAAACCGTTTTCAACAATTAGAAATACTATCAAATTTCCATTTTTATACTTAGGAAAACATTATAAGTCTCATTTTCCAAATCATCTCAATATTAACGCTTCAGAGAATATTCCGTAACTTATCCCAAAGTCTCCGAAATCACTAATAAATTTCCTCTCCTTAAAATCATATCCATTTATAAGCCCCATTTACGAATCTTGAGAGAATTTATAAATAAAAGTTTCAATCACTTCAAAACTCTATATATATATAAAATAAGTATTTAAAAGAATAATAATTTATTTTTGAAACATGTTCAAGTAATTTTTTTTAAATATCGAAAACACTTTTATAACATCAATAACTTATTTTTAGATAAACAAATAAATTTTCAAGGCTGATTTTAAAAGTTAGAATTTATTAAAATAAATACTTAATATTTGAAAATCTACTTACCGAAGTATTTCAATCCTAAATAGTTTAAAATTTCATAGTTTTAAATAATAAAATTTTCCTTTTAAAAGCAAACTTAACTTCTTAGAATTAAAAATATATTTTTAAAACCTCAATAACCAATTCAATTTTATAAATTCCTCTCGAATCACATCACATCACTTCCATTCCGATCTCCTTAACCATTTTCACTTTTCAAAAATAGTATCCACTATTTTTCTCACCCTATTTCCATATTCTAATATAAATACTCCCTGTAAATTTATATTTCCAATCTATCATCTGATATCGATTTCCCTTATTTATAAACATCGTTTATAAATTTTATAACTCCTTTGAGTTTCACTTTTTATAAAACTAATCTCGTTTATAAAATTCCATTTTTATATAAATCCATTACTTTAATAATTCCATTTTTTTTCGAATCTATTTTTAATATTGACCTCAACTCCTTTTCATAATTTCAGAATATCCTTTATAAATTCTTTTATATAATTCACTTTTAAAAATCTCTATCTTAAACAATTTATGAATAGTTAAGTACAACTAAAACAAACATTTTTTTCCAACTCAATTTCCTTTAAAATAACCCAAATTCCAATATAAATATTTTTATATCCAAAATTCTTTTTTTATTCCTTCAAATTCAAGAATAATATTTATGGTATTTAAAAATACCAAAATTTAAGGCCAGTGCTACTGTAGCATCCAATAATTCAAATTACAACAATAATCTATAATAGATTATCTACACACATCATATATCACTATATATGAAAAATAAACAATATATTTGAGGAATCCAATTGGATCCCTCCAACCCATTTCCCTGCATCCACAGATGTTAATACAACATAAAAATACCAATCCCACTTCAAGGGGGATATCGCTGTATATAGGGTCATCCGCTATTATGTGGGGCGTATAGGGTCTCATCCGCTATAATGTGTGGGAATATCACTCCAAATACTAGTATATATATACTACTATATATAATATAATATCATTCAACAGATAATCAATTCAACCAGACATCCAGAATTAATTTTAACTATATTAAAATTTAAAATCTAGCAATCCAAAAAGAGTGAGATTTACTCACTTGATTTTTAATTTGCCGAATACCCGGAATTTGAATTTTCTTGAATCCAGCCGACTTCAAAACATTCCATACCAGTTCATAAGCGTAGAATTTGATGCCACTCAATTTAAACCTTGTACGAAAACTTTTATAAATTTTATTAGCTAATTACATCTATTTTTTTTAATTAAATAAACTAATTATAAAAAAACTTTAATTACAGATTATACCTCTCCGCAAATAATGCCTTCAAACCAATAAACCCATCACTGAACAACTCTGACAGCACAACCGGTCTCGAGATTACCGAAACTGCCCCCGCCATCAAGCTCGTACCCATCCTATCTTCGCGGCCATCACCTTTGTCTGCACGCCGCACCTAAAACGCTTGCTGCCGCCGTGAAACCCCACGCGATCATAGATCGACGTCGCCCTCCCTTCGTTCGCTGCTGCCTCCCATCGCCTCGCGCAGCCTTGCCCTTTGTCGCGTTGATGTCGTTCGTTTAAATCGCGACAACCCTACAGGCCTCCCTCCTCCTACACGCGCGCGATCATGATAGTCGCGACAGCAACCGGACCCTAGCCTTGATGACGCCCCATTCCACTTCGCGACCACAAGACTCGCGATCGAACCTCTTCCTCCAGTTCGCCCATCATCCAGTTGCATCGCTAAATTCGAACGCAAGACCAAAACCCTATTTACTAACCCAAGACTATCGAGCATAAGGCCTTAGGCCGCCGCCGGTTTTTTTCCTTCGTTTCCCAAATCGTGATTCGATTTTCATTTTTTTTATTCCCATTTGATTTTGAACGATCTTCTCACTTTTTCAATGAGAGGGACGAATTTCGGTTTCCTTCTCTTTTTTTCGACTTTGATTTCGTTTAAACTGAAGGAGAAATGAGGTCGTGCTTTTAAAATGGAAGAAGAGGAGGTCGCGTGTTCTGCTTTTTTTAAAAGAAGGAGGAATAAGATGTTCGCGTGTTAGAATAGGTCAACATACAGTGAGATGATGGAATTGCTGCTGAAAAGAAGATTGACTAGACAATTTTTTTTTTAAAAATTTCAAAATGTCTCGATTTGCTCAACTCAAAATCTCAAATCCCTATCGAGGCGTGCCGCTAGGCATTCATTATATTATACCCATATTCCGAACGCAATGGAAAAGATTTCGAGTCCTAATTCGATCGTATTGAGAAGATAGCCTTTTAGACCCAAATATTATATTAAATTTCGATATTAATTTCAACGCGTTTCTATCCCGTACGATCAAATGATAACTCCAAAAGTTACAAAATTTAAAATCCAATAATAATACATTATTACGGATCTAATGGAACCGGTTTCTTCGAATTCCAAGACTATGCCCCGGATTGCTATTTTAACGCGTCGATTAAATCGACGGTTTCAGAAATTCCGAAATCGCTTCAAATTTTCAGTTTTAAAATCTTACTAACTAAATTATAATTCAAAATCCAATATTTAAACCATTTAAATATTCCAAATCAAACGACGAAAAATCCTGGTCGTTACACGAGCATTAGTATAAAATAATAACACACGGATCAGTCTGGTAAACCAGCGTGAGAAACACACTAAATTTGATTTATTAAGTTATAAAACCTTTTCAAAATAAAGATATCGTAAGACCACGCTGCACATAAACACGGTCAGGTTTTGCCATACGATCACCAAACCATTTCTATAGAAAATGCAACAATATTATATTAATGTCTAAGGGTCAAAATAATAATAATCAAGTAGCTGTGATGCTCGTGCTATGTACATCACAATAATACTAGTATAAAATCAAAACTCGATAAGGCTCGTTTGCTAATTGTGTAGGATTCCACGGAGGTGCCCTCAGTACTTCGAGGACGGTCCTCCTGCACAAGGATTAGAGTTATCCTTTCGAAGCATCATACCCGTCTAGCCGAGATATTATAGAAAAAGCATAACTGGTCTTGCTAAGACCGAGTGCACCACTCCGACATGCCAAAAACAACTGAAGGTATCGGTATTGCTAGAAAAAGGAGCCGACTACACCCTATGGGTTTGCCAACCCTACCGGCCATGCTTCCTATCTTTGATTTTAGTCATTTTCTCTG